>CM074446.1:16609683-17344683 GCA_037101425.1 Elopichthys bambusa
TTTTGGTGAAAATAATCTAACAAAAGCAAATTTGGCTAAAGTTGTTTCAGCTCACAGAGTACTATAATGATGACTCAAACTGCACAATGAAATCTGGAAACTTTTTGAAAATGTTTCTTGTAGCATGTTCCCCTGTTGCAGCTGAACAGGAAGGAAAGCTTTCTTCAAAATTGCCACAGGAAGAGTAAACAATAAAAGACAGTCTGAATTTAGGACTGGATTTTAAAGATGCATTTTCGTCCAGTCAGTGTAGGCTTTGTGATGGCCCTAAGGCCCTTAAAGATAGAAAGAACGAATGAGTGTGTGTGCGTGTGTTTGACGCGGATGTAGGATGTACTGGTGTGAGAAATGAGGTGCTCTGAAGTAGGCAAGCCCTCCAGCAGTCCGTGTACTACTGATAAGAGATGAGGGCCTCAGGGAAATGTAGTGGGTCAGACAACAGTTTTCACAGGTGTTTTGGGGGGAAAGCACAAGCCCACACTCCAGTAATGCTTGCCATGAAGTGGCTTTTATTTTTTATACATTATCCTGTATCCAAACACGGCACTCATCCAAAAAACAATTGGTAAATAGAGATGGTACTGAGAACATTTATCTTTCTTCATGAAATATTCAAACTTGAATTGCCTCATTAAAAAATAATTACAGTTGTCTGCTTTGGCAAACTTGAATAACTTCCACTTTGAGGAAGAAGATTTGAAGAGTAAAGGATGATGATGATGTTGTGAAACTTTCGAATTAAGCAGTATCACACCAGCAAGCTGTAGCATCTAATACCTCAATATACTTTAATATTCAATACTAAATGTGAATGTGTTTTGGTCAGGTTTGGGCAAAATTCAGAATCAAATAATTAGCATGGAATTTGAATTGACCTATATGCGAATTTAAATGACAGAAAAGAAATTGACTGTGTAAACAGCTACAGTGCCCATCCATTATTTCTGTGGCCTTGGTTCCACAAGTATATTTTCCATTGATTTGTCCCATAGGAATTTTTATTTTTATTTTTAAAAGCCATTGTTAAAAAGTTATAATCCATGAACCAAACCAACCACCTATGGGGTAAATCCCAACATTACAAGCTCTGATTTAAAGCAAAAAAGGATTTGAAAATCTGACAAAAACATAATTGGAGAAATGCATAAATGGATAAAATATTGATGTTGAAGATGTTTGAGTTGTAAACAGTATATTTTATAAAAAATGCATATAGTAGTTTGAGATTGTAGGGAGACAGACTATTACGCTATTTGCAAAATGTCCTAAATGTGAGAGTGTGCTAAAAAAAATGTGTTGGAGTGATTTACTTGTTTTCTGTTCTCTGATTGGTGGAGATTTCTTTGTGGAATCACGGGTAATGTAGTTTTTCACCAGGAATTCCATTGTTAAATACGATTATTTAAAACATATAAGTTGAAATAATGTGGGGTGAGGGCTTCAGTAAAAGCATATAGCCTGAATTAGTAACCTTGTCGCTCACAGTAGGTCTTTCTTTACCATTTTAAAAGTTATCATAAAAAAATAATTTCCCCTATGGAGAGAATGAATGGGATTTTTACTTCTGGAACCCGTAATTCAAAGAAATTCATAATAGGTTTTTAATTCTGAGAAATGCAGTGTTCTTCCACCCTGGTTCACAAAAGTTATTTCATTAAATTTGACTAAATATATGAACTAAATACAAGTCTCTATAGGTGTCTTTGGAAACTTTTTCAAATCTTTATCAAACTTTATTCAAGGCATTCTCAATTCTGAATGGTGCACAACCCTGTATTTGGTGTATGCAAATGTGATACTTTCATGCAGTTCAAAAACAACTTAAAATTTAACAATTTGCATTTCAGAAAAAAAAGAAAGAAAGACCAATCAGTTGATGTACTTCTCACTGCTTCCATTCGGTACGACTCCCATACTCTGGTCCGGAATGCCGTGATTAGGAATGGTGTGATTTAAACAGTGATGATACAATGTCCTAGTGCTGTTGGTCTAAACATCAGCACTCTTGAAATGCTGTTCAGCCAAATCTGATTAGAGGAACTGTAACGGTCCTGTAATTTGCAGTTTAACCATATATGGGCCAAATTTAGTAACAGCTTGCGCCAGTGCAAACCTACTTTTGGCGTTAAAAAACTACTGTCGAAATTTACTAAAGATGCAGTGCAAAAATAGCGCTGAAAGGTTTTTGCGTCTGACCTTGTTGCATAAGCATTTGTAGGAATTTTCCTCTCAGATGCAAAATGTATGCGCAATTTAAATTTGCGTGATTTACTAATGTTTACGCTAGTCAGTTTACTGGTATTTGCACCATTATTTAACGCCCCCAAAAAGCATGTCTTTTTTGACATGGCTGCAATTGTTGCTGCTAGGAGGAGACACCACAGAGAACGGAGAGGGCGTGGTAGAAGGGAGAAAATATTTTCCACTTGTATTAATTTCTTTGGAATGCCAGAGGAAGACATTATCCGAACATATCATTTTCCAAGCCATGTTGGCCTATATATATACAGTTGCAAGAAAAAGTATGTGAACTACTTGCAGAATCTGTGAAAATGTGCATTTTTTGCATATTTGAACCCTTTCCAGCAGTGGCTGTACACGCTAATGTACCCTGTTTAGTATCTTTTGATTGAAATGTTCCATTTTCTATGTGGAATCTTCTCACCTAGATCTAGATGTTGACATACACACACATTAAGTCCTGTTAATGTGATAGGACTTCCTCTGCCGTGTCATCACAGGTGACTTATTTGGCTCGAGGATGTGTGTCCTCATATACTTTCACACCTGACATAAAAGTCTGGGACTGGGCCACGCAGAACAGGTCATCACATCGATTTTAGCTCGAGTCCTCAGCCCGGCTCGACATTAGCAGCCATGAGAGGATGACAGTTCACCTCTCCACAGTGTGACACCGAACCAAATGGACGCCAGCGGACAAGATACAGAAAACAATCCACCCTGAGGGCTCTCAGACCTTTGGCACCATGAATCATGTTCAGCTTCCACGCCACCATCGCCCCAGATGGAGTGAAAATTATGCATCATGCCAGGTTGCTTATGGGCTGCTCGGCTCAGAAAGCCTTACAAAAGACTGTTATTTTTGTCCGTCGCACTCGGGGACAGCAAATCTCTGTGAAAGTTTTGGTCTGGACAGGCTGGATGAATAGAACTAGCTGGAACGTAAGGTGCTGGTAGGTTTACTCCATTGCTTTGTGTTTCATCATGTTGATTCAAAGTCAGCTCATGACACTTAAGTTATGTGACACATGTTGTTGTGGAAAGCCACACACAAACTTACTTCATGAAGCTGACGGTCCTTAAACAGGCAGCTGCGGCTTTACGATGACACCCAGGCAGTTGCAACAATCTCATCAGCTTCTGAAGACATCTGCCACCTTATCTGATAGAAACTCAATTTATGAATTTTTTTTTTGTCTCTTTCCTCCCTTCATCTCTTCCGCTCTCACTTGGATTTTTTCCCCCTCCGCATCTTGATATATATTTCCCGTTATTGTTTATCCAGGTCCTGTGCTGTCAGAGAGAACAAGACAAGGACTGTAAAGAATCTTATCTTCCCTAAAGCTGACAGCTGTTGGAGGGGCTCAATAGGGGGGAAAGTCTTTGAAGTGTGCTCAGTTACTCCACACATCAAATCCAGCCTCCATCATGCCTCATCATCTAGGAACAAGGCTCACACGAAACTCGCTGAAAAGAGCGCCCCACCCCGCACGCCCGCTCTTACGTTGTCTTTTAACTCCTCTTGTTTCTCTTTCACATCTTCACTGTCTCAGTTTTTTTTTTTTTTTTTTTTTTTTTCAATGTGCCATCATCCATTTTGTTTTTATATTTTTCGGGAGCCTCTTTTTCAGCCCTAAAATATCGATCAGTCTTTCTCAATCGATCACCGTTTCAGCGCACATAAATGTTTTCCTCTCTTTTGTAGCTGACATTCCTTCTGATTTCCTTCTCTTAATCTCATCGCAGAGGAGTGGTGCTCTGTGGATGGGTCAGGATGCTCTGCTAATCACCCTCTGAATGATTAGTCGGTTCGTGAGTTCAACTTGGTTATCTAGATTTTTTTTGTTGTTTTGTTTTTTTGTTAAGGGGATAAGCAAGGAGTTGCAACTTTTCAGAGGGGATTTTTAGTGTGCTGAGAGCACCTTATGCTTTAATGTGCTGTCAAAAGGCCTGTCAAAAATGCTTATGTAACAAATCTATCAACTTGAACAAAAGCTTTCAGGGCAGCTATATTGTCAGAATACAGATAATCTGCTGTGTTTGTGCTATTATGCATAAGTCATGGGTAATTTTTTATGATATGTACAATACAAGGTTGTTTAGTTTTTTTTTTTTATAAATCTGTTTATATATATATATATATATATATATATATATATATATATATATATATATATATATATATATATATATATATATATATATATATATATATATATATATATATATATATATATATATATATATATATATACACACACACACATTGGGTATGGAAAGTATTCAGACCCCCTTAAATTTTTCACTCTTTGTTATATTGCAGCCATTTGCTAAAATCATTTAAGTTTATTCTTTTTCCTGATGAATGTACACACAGCACCCCATATTGACAGAAAAACACAGAACTGTTGACATTTTTGCAGATTTATTAAAAAAGAAAAACTGAAATATCACATGGTCCTAAGTATTCAGACCCTTTGCTGTGACAATCATATATTTAACTCAGGTGCTGTCCATTTCTTCTGATCATCCTTGAGATGGTTCTATACCTTCATTTGAGTCCAGCTGTGTTTGATTATACTGATTGGACTTGATTAGGAAAACCACACACCTGTCTATATAAGACCTTACAGCTCACAGTGCATGTCAGACCAAATGAGAATCATGAGGTCAAAGGAACTGCCTGAAGAGCTCAGAGACAGAATTGTGGCAAGGCACAGATCTGGCCAAGGTTACAAAAAAAGTTCTGCTGCACTTAAGGTTCCTAAGAGCACAGTGGCCTCCATAATCCTTGAATGGAAGACGTTTGGGACGACCAGAACCCTTCCTAGAGTTGGCTGTCCGGCCAAACTGAGCTATCGGGGGAGAAGAGCCTTGGTGAGAGAGGTAAAGAAGAACCCAAAGATCACTGTGGCTGAGCTCCAGAGATGCAGTCGGGAGATGGGAGAAAGTTGTAGAAAGTCAACCATCACTGCAGCCCTCCACCAGTTGGGGCTTTATGGCAGAGTGACCCGACGGAAGCCTCTCCTCAGTGCAAGACACATGAAAACCCGCATGGAGTTTGCTAAAAAAACACCTGAAGGACTCGAAGATGCTGAGAAATAAGATTCTCTGATGAGACCAAGATAGAACTTTTTGGCCTTATTTCTAAGCGGTATGTGTGGAGAAAACCAGTCACTGCTCATCACCTGTCCAATACAGTCCCAACAGTGAAGCATGGTGGTGGCAGCATCATGCTGTGGGGGTGTTTTTCAGCTGCAGGGACAGGACGACTGGTTGCAATCGAGGGAAAGATGAATGCGGCCAAGTACAGGGATATCCTGGATGAAAACCTTCTCCAGAGTGCTCAGGACCTCAGACTGGGCAGAAGGTTTACCTTCCAACAAGACAATGACCCTAATCACACCGTTAAAATAACGAAGGAATAGCTTCACAACAACTCCGTGACTGTTCTTGAATGGCCCAGCCAGAGCCCTGACTTAAACCCAATTGAGCATCTCTGGAGAGACCTAAAAATGGCTGTCCACCAATGTTTACCATCCAACCTGACAGAACTGGAGAGGATCTGCAAGGAGAAATGGCAGAGATGGCATTATATATATATATATAAAATTTAACTTACATTTAACCATATACACTACCATTCAAAAGTTTTGATCAGAATAATTTTTTTTAATTTTAAACATTTTTTATTAACATTTTTATTCCTCACTGATGCATTAAATTGAACAAAAGTGACAGTAAAGACATTTACAATGTTATAAAAAAGATTTCGATTTCTTAATACAGTTTTTTTTTTTTATTACTTTTTATCAAAGAATGCTGAAAAAAAAAAATCTCATCGTTTCCACGAAAATTGGTGAAGAAGAAGAAAAAATGTCTCTTGATCACCAAATCTGCGTAATAAAGTGATTTCTGAAGGATCATGTGACACTGAAGACTGGAGTAATGATGCTGAAAATTCAGCTTTAACATCACAGGAATAAATTTCATTAAAATATAAAACGGTTATTTTAAATGGTAATACTTCTTCACAAAAGTAAATCTAGTCCTGGTGAGCGTAAGAGACTTCTTTTAAAAACATTTTAAAAATCTTACAGACTCCAAACTTTTGAACCGCAGCGTACATACTGCATGCAATTGGATTTTTATGGACATTGTGTCCTGTACAGCATTGCACTCTTCTTTTGAACGATTCTGATATCAATAGACATTTACAAATTCATTCACCCTGGAAACATACCGCCAATGTAGTAAATGTATTTTTTTTTATTTTTTTTTTTTTATACTCTTTACTACAAATGGAGCTTTCTACACAATCCAGTTGATTTGATGTGCTCATTGTCTTTAATAATTGATTTGTTTTAAATTATGAATTACTTATGTATTTTTGCACATTCATAAAGAGCTCATGTGTCAAAGCATGGCACGAGGTGCTGAGGAAGAGTGGCAGTCGTGGTAGCCCATGAGCTCATTAAAAGCATTCAGGGGCGGTTTGTAATCAGCCACTGGCGAGGAGGACAGCCATTTATCTTTAAGCACCCTCAGACTGTGGCACTTCATCCTCTCTTTCTCTCTCTCTTTCTGAAAGCCGCTCTTCATCATCTTAACTTAGGCTCAAACGGATGGAGTTTCAGGAAGTATGGGCAGTCAACATGCGCCTCTGCCCCTCATTGGCTGAATATAGAGCCTGGAAGACAGTGACAAAAGATAGCAGCTTGCTGTGCTCCAAAATGCGTTTAATTGTTTACCATTGCTTTGTTGTTGTCTGATTGAGAGTGACTACAAAGGTGCGTTTCGGTGTATTTAACACAAGTTTTCTTTGGAAAGATGAATAGACAAGCATACTCTTCTAAATACGGTTTCACCACACAAATTCAGAGTTGAAACTGGAGTGTTTCTTTTTTATCATGTTTATTCGAGAAAACCTCTGAGATTCATCTTGTCTATTTATTTTACATGATTCCAGGGGAAAAAAATAAACAACAAAGAAATACATTCTTGTCTGTCGACACTGACGAGAAGTGCCGTGAAATTGTTTTCTCTCCCCAAACGTATTATTTTTTTCGGAGAATATGAGAGTGAGCCGTGCTTGCTTGAGTGGATTTTTTTTTATGTAATACATAACCAGATATCTGTACTCAGTTATCAGTCCAGTACTATACATAATACACAAGGATTACTGTCCATTGCCTGCGGCTTAGACAGTGTGGCTCTTCGCAACAGTTGCTTGTTGCACACACACACACACACACACGCGTGTGTGTGTGTGTGTGTGTTCGTGTGTGTGTGTGTGTGTGTTCGTGTGTGTGTGTGTGTGTGTGTGTGTGTGTGTGCGTGCGTGCGTGTGTGTGTGTTTGTAGGTGTGCTGAAGTGTGGAAAATGAGCAGGCTGAATCCTGCTACTTCCAGCCTACTGCATATAATCAGCCGGAGGGCTTTTAACAGAAGCGTGCCATTAGCACAGGACCAGCTTCTTCACAGGCTAATAAAGATCCAAATGGATTACGACCGTTAAATCAGTCTGATTTACTCCGGTTGCTGTTTTTCCACCGGATGACTGTAGTTGTGTGTGTGTGTGTGTGTGTGTGTATGCATTTCTGGCCTTTTTCCAGTGCAGGTACCAAACTTTTCTCTCTGTGTCACCATCTGATTCATTTATGTCTGCTAGGGCCTGAATTTGTACTATGAATGCCGCAGAGCGCGTACTTGAGAGGACACAGACATTGTAAATCCAAGCTGTGGTTCCCAAACACCCGCTTCTTAGCATGGTGTCTGTAAACTTGCCCATTGGATGAATGTTTAAAATGACAGATGAAAATGTGTTTTTCATAGGTACAAATAAGTGGTTCAGAATATTATATTAAGTGAATAATGGCTGGAAGTATAAATAAAAACTAGTAAATTGTTTGTAAACCATACGTGCTGTTCAATAATAGAAAAAAATATTGAACTAAAGAACAGTAAATCAAATAAATATTGAAAGTAATGAGATAAGTAAAGATGATGGCAATAACATTTTATTTATGTATTTATTTATTTAAAGGGGACCTTCAGCAAGTTTCAGCTCAAAATACCTCACAGATCATTTATTATAGCTTGTCACATTTGCCCCTATTTGGGTGTGAGCAAAAACATGCAATTTTTGTGTGCGTCCCTTTAAATGCAAATGAGCTGCTTCTCCCGACCGTTTTCCAAAAGAGGGCGGAGGTTTAACAGCTTGTGCTTTGGTTGCTCAACAACAACAAAGCTGGAGAATCTCACGCAGCCAAAATGATGATTGTCAGTAACAGTGTTCAGCCTTACATTGTTCAAACCGGAGTCAGACACTGATGGAATGACTTTTAGACTTACAACTTTTAGAATGCATCTGGACGTTTCTGGAAAAAAAATTATGTAGTAGAGTTTATTCAACTCATCGACTAGCATGTGCTGTCATGTTAATCTTTCGTGCAAATGCAGGGTTGAATTGACCCTCGTTTGTGAAGCAGTCTGGCGTAAAATGACGGCATGTTAACAACACTACTACAGCAACTCTACCTCTTCCCTATAGCAGGCCAACATGGCCTCATCCCCTTTTTTGAATGTTCTCGGGGGCAGGGTTTATGTAAATTTTAGGAAGAAGCTTGTTGTATTCCCTACCAGCCGTTTGTTGTAGTCCTTAAACAGAGAATTCTTTAAAGGAAAATTTCTCCCTTTGCATTGAATTTTGAGCATCGTAACTTTGCAGATGTTGTTTATGCTCAAACGGCAACATTACACACTAACTAAAGTTAAAAAAGTGAAATCATAATCACTCACCCCTTTAATATAAATTAACAATAAACATTATAACAACAAGTCCAAGGCCAAAAATTGAAAGGCACAATATTTATTTATTAATTAGAACATTTTGAGTAATAATAATAGTAAACATTACAACATAAATGACATAAAAAGGTACAATTCTATAAAGGAAAGAATAGTTCATATTTCAAAGAAAAGAATAGTTCAAACGTGAACTAAAATGATTAAATATTCAGTGGAATATACTTAAGACAAAAATTATTCAGACAGACAATGTGATTTATAACTGAAAGAATACTTGCCAGTTAACATTTAAGAAAAATGTCCTATTATAATCGCACCATCTAACAGTACATATGGAAGAATGCAAAGCTTGTTGCTTTAAAAAACAGTTTGAATCAGATGTTGGCTTTGGTTGTGCAGTTTGTGAACCAGAACTGCAGATTGGATTGTTTGTGAGCTTGTTCTAAGGAAATAATGTTGCGTCCTGACATTACTTAGAAGTGTAAATGTAGTATGAAGGTAAATAAAGACATTTCACACAGTAAATGATAAAATAAGATTAAGACATGTGGGATGCATGTCCTCTTTCTCACCTGCATTGGCATGTGAGTCTCTCAACACCTCGCATGGATTCTGCCCCATAATATACGAATTCAATTACAGCCTCTATTGTAAATTCAATTTCACGTCACAGCTGAAGTTCCCACATTAGCCACATCACACTTAATTAGGTTTCCTCACTTTGTGAAATGCAGATTAGCATCAAGTATTACTTTCTGGCTGCCAGCTCAGTCGGAGTTGCACGTTGAGTTACAGCATGAATCAAACAATCACTCTTGAGTCTGTAGCTAATTTCTTTTTCATGCGCAATATTTCCCCTGTATTCATTCAACATTGTGAGTAATAGAGGGCCAGTTATGTAAGGAAGAGGCAGTGTTGTGTGCAAAATGAACAGGTGGCTCAAACTCCTCAGCACAGGCTTTTTCTCGTGCCACCTCCCCACAATGTGTGCCTTTGGCCTCATCTTCCTAAAAAAAAGGCAAAGTTCCAGTTGGTCGGGAAACAATTAGAAAAGGTTCTAGACCGCCAAGGAAGCTTTGTCAAAATGTCAGCGAATTAAGTAGCTTAATTTTCTCTCACTTTCCCATCTTTTGTTTTAACAGGCAATCCATCCAAGTCGACCCACAGGCCAAAACAGCAACATTCCCAGCAGCAGCCTCACAAGGGAACGAAGGGCGGCGCGATCGCTCGCTGCAGACCAGCACAATCGACCATGTGAAGAGAGGCCTTGTAGCAATGGCGGAGGAGGCGTTCGGGATCTGGTACGAAGAGCTGAAAGTGGGCAGTCCATGTCTGAGGTACCCGGGCCACGGAAGACCGAGCACCCGGGGCCGTCTCAGATCCCTCGGGCGATGGCCGGGAGCAGCGTGAGCCTCCCCAGCAAGGCTAGTCCCTCACGCAGCCTGTCTTCAGACAGCGAGCGGGGGCCGCGAAGCGAGCGAGGGCCTATTCCCAGGCTTCAGTCCTCCTTTACCGGCCGTCTGGGTCAGCCGCCCCGTGGGCCTCTGTCTTTACACATGTACAGCCGAAAGAACGTCTTCTTACAGCACTCTATCCATACAGCTGAACTGCAGGCTCTTGCTCAGCAGGACGGTTGAAAACATACACGCATACATGCACGCATAGTGACACATGCCTCAGATGGATATGAACTCTTGGTGCAGTTCCTCAGTGACCGCGAGTACCTTCAGACCCACATGCACTCAGTTACATTCAAGGCTATTTTTCCTCTAAAACCTCAAACGAACTTAACCCCGAGACGCTTATACTTTGTGGAGTTAAACTCATCATCTATATTAAGTGTCAAAACCAATCCGTTGTCTGCACTACTTAAGCCTTCTGAAGAAATAGTATACTGTATGCTGCTCCAATAAGTACTTTAGATTGATGGTCCACTAATGTGAGAGTTTCATCCGCAACATTATCACATTGTACAGTTCTGCTAATATGCTAGAGAGGATGTCGTCATTTTTGCGTTCCCTTATATCTTTAAAATAAATTCAGGGTCCAACATTAACATTCACCAAGCCCCAAAGTCAAGTAAAAATTGGTTTTGGCAAGGCAATTTAACCAGTTGGCCTAAACTCTATTGGGAACTATAACATTATGGCCTGGTTCCACAGACAGAGTTTAGATTAAGCCAGGATTAGGCCTTAGTTCAATTATGGCATTTAAGTAGTTTTTATGAACATGCCTTAGAAAAAACATCATTGGTGTGCATCTTGAGAGAAAACAATGGCACTGACATATTTTAAAGGGATAGTTCACCCAAATTCTGTCATCATTTACTCCCCTCCATGTCGTTCCAAACCCGTAAGACTTTTGTTCATCTTCGGAACACAAATTAATATCTTTTATTGAAATCTGAGAGCTTTCTGTCCCTCCACTGACAGTCTACGCAACTACCAATTTCAAGCCCCAGAAAGGTAGCAAAGACATCAGAAAAGCAGTTCTTGTAAGTCCAGTGTTTTAACCTTTAATTTTATGAAGCGACGCAAATGCTTTGTTTGTGCAAAAAACGTAATTTACCACTTCATTTACAAAATATGAATCTCCAACGCGCGTTCACGAGAGCACCACGACGCATACGTGTTCTGTTGACACCAGAGCAGAGAGGCTTGAAAGTGGAAGTTGTGTAGAGTGTCAATGGAGGAACAGAAATCAAAAATCTCTGATTTCATCAAAAAGATATTAATTTTTGTTTCGACGATTAACTAAAGTCTAACGGGTTTGGAACAACATGAGGGTGAGTAATTGATGGCAGAATTTTAATTTTGGGGTGAACTAACCCTTTAAGATCTGTCAGTGCAAGATGCTTTCAGTTAAAAACAGCTCAAACATGCATTTTAGTCTGGGACTAGGCTTAAGCCTTGCCTGTGAAACCGGGGGTACATGATTTAAACTGAAGTGTAAGAATGCTAATCTGACCTTCACTTCACTGCTTTAAATGATCAATTTAAATGGCAGACATGCGAACAGTCTGTTAGTCATAGTAAATAACAGTAATATTAAACCACCATAATCAACATGATGAACAAAATCTGTTTTTGTGGAAGATGCGATTCATGACATAACAAAGTATATTAATGGCCAGTAGATTTTCTTAATTCACCCACCAAAAAGTTACATTTGGACCCTGTAGAAATCTTATTAAACATTTAAATTTTCAAAACCATTTTTCTTCAAGTCTTAGACTGGCCTGTTAGATTACGCCCAATTAGTAGTGATGTTTATAATAGTAGATCACACAAATAGCCCAGAATGTTGTTTTGCACCTGCAAACATGACACTGAAGACCCATGAGTATATTGCCAAATCAATCCTCAGTCAAAGATAGGGCATTGAGACACTTGCTGCCGGTTGAGAATTACCCACATGTTGTCAGACCCCTTTTAGGGGGTTTAACACTCATTAGCCTCTACTAATTGCAAGCTAATCCTTCACTTTTTTTCTACAATCCTTTTGCTGCAAACAGAAAAGAAAGAAGAAGAAGGCTAAAAAGCATTTTTCTGCACTGGATCTAAGATAAAATAGATTTGACAGTCTTAGTGAAAAGATTCAGCAAGAGCCTCGAGTCATAAACACAGCTGGACTTTAAGAAAGAAATGCCCTTCATTTGTCAAAAAGAAATAGAGACCTCCTTGCAGAGAAATTAACTTCATTATTACATTTGACATAGGTGAGACTTTGAAAATAGATGGCAAATGAATTTAATTAAACATGTCGATAACTTCAATAAATGTAAAACTGCCATAGACTGCCTCATACGGAGCACAGTCATAGGAGATGCGGTTGAAACGAGGAATGGCCTCATTTTGGCAGCATTGTGATAACGTTGAGGTAACGTTGGGACAGTGTTGACCCGGCTTTGCGGATCAGGAGCTCAAGCAAGGACGCATGGAGGAGAAGGAAACCCTGAAGAAACGCAGTCCCATCCATCCAGCAGGTCTGCTCCCTTAGGTCCACTGCTCTAATTTCAGCAATCTGTTGGGAACATCATCACTTCCTCTCTCTCTGTCTTCTTCTTCCTCCCAGACCTACTTCCAGCTCTCTGTGTGATCAGGCTCAGGGAGAGAAAGACTTTAGTATGGTCTCACTACTACATGCTCCGATACTGAAAATGCACTCCAAAAACGGAAATGTGTTTGTGTTCAGGGTCCAAAATTAGCATTCAGTAAACAAGTGTTAAATGGGAGTTAAAATGGGCTTTGACATAAAAGTTAATGTTGGTGTCAATGGTAATTTTATTGGGAAATGATTATTAGGGTTGAGCGTCCAAAATGAAAATACTGATGGAAATAAATCATCAGGTAGTTATTAAATTATCAATACTTAATTATTAATATTAACATAATTATTATTATTACTGGTATTATTATTATTATTTTTTTATATCATATATATATATATATATAAAATATTACAATTATAATATGCATTTATTACATTTTTTTATTAAAAAAACAAAACAGTCAATAAGATGTTTATTGCCAGTCAATCTGCTTAATTTATTCATCCTTGGGTTAATTCTGGACCCTGTATTTCAGAGTGACCTTAGGAGAGCAGACTGCTGTTAGACAGCCAATTTGAGACAATTCAGCCCTCGATAACTGCGGTCAGCAATACTGTTTAAATTCTGTGTGGGTGCCAGTTTGTGACTGGTGAATGTTAAATGCGTGTTCCCAGAGGCAGGAATTGTCCTTGTTCCTTCCTGAGCCTCCCTTGTGTGTTTGACACATGACTTTAAACCACACATTTGAGCCATGATGCTTGAAGGACGGACATTTAAACAGACTTGAATATGCGAGATCATGGGTTGAGTCCGTGCAAGAACGGGAACTCGTGGATCTCAAGTGACTCAATCATTAACATGACTATATGTGCCATCACATTTCTGAACTGAATCCTTTAATGTTGAGTAGATATTTATTTGGCCTTATTTATTATGTGATATTGTGAAACGACTATCATCTTAGGCTTTTATTTGTCTGTCTGGATGCATATGAAAAATTATTTGTTACAGATTTTGATGATATGCTTACATCATTTTCTTTTCTTTTTTTTTTTTTCCTCAGTATATACAGGGTTCACATAACAATGGCACTTTTAAGAGATTTAAACCATAATAAGATTTGAAAACACTTTATCTGTATCTTTTCTCTTCTTGGTGGTTTTCATTATAAAGTTCTGATTTTCACTAAATGTAATATATTCACTCATTAAAGACAGATATTTAAAAAAAAAAAAAAAAAAAAGGTGTTTTGATACATGTAAGACCTAGTTTTTGTTATTAGTAGGATGTTTTTCACTTTTATGCTTTTCATCAACTGATTTGCCAGCACTGCACCATCAGTACACCTGCTCCATGATGTTTGACATCATTTTTAATGGAAGAGGAGAGTACACTGTAAGCAATATTTCTGTTTACAATCATAGTCTCTGGTAACTAGGCAGGAAAATGCTATTGCTTTGATGGCCTGCAGCAGTCTAAAGCGAGCCCTTTCTCTGGCCTGCCCTTGCTTCTTGGTGAAAAGGTAAAATGGATGTCATCCTTCTCAAAACGTTCTCTGGAAATTGGTTATTGTGTTTGCTTTAGTGTATTGCATCAGATTATATGACTCAAAAGGCTGTGTGAACCTCACATGGTCCCTGTCTAAATCACTCTCTTTGTCTGATTTCTGTTCAGGCTTCACAGTCCAATTCAACTGTCCAGGTTTCACAGCACATATCATTGCTCCTCTTAGTCATCCATAACAAGTTTTTTTCCAGCTAAAAGGAAAGCAGAGGGAGACCGTCAACTTCTGGGCAAAAGTAATTGCAAAGCTCCGCAGGGAGGAAAACTGGTACCGTAGAACTCTGGGAATGACAAGTGTTTGTTGTCTTGATGTGGGAGTGGGCTGACTTTGATGCACAAAAGTGTATTTTTCTGTCACCGCTCACCTGTGTCTTCATAAATTTGATGCAGTTATGTATGACATCTGCGTGAGAAATTCTCAAAAATATTCTCCAGAATAGTTTGTTTCCACTGTTGCCAGGGCTGATTTTCTACAGTTTCTTTTTTATGTTTATTTTGGTCAAGCAGTCTGACTCAGTGGGACTTAAAGGGATAGTTCAAATAATTTAGGGTGTTTTCATACCTTGGAGCATTTGATGCAATTGATTCGGAACCTGGTGTGTTTTCGTGTAGGCATATACAGAATGAACATGGCAGTCACACTTGCATCCACACCATAACAATCGTATCATCTCTGAAGTATCTGACTATAGAACCAACCAATATCCCTACCGATAAGGTGAGTTTCTACGTCATAAATACTGTGTGTTGACAACCATGAGCATAATTGATCTTTGCAGCAAGTGTGCCTCCTCCTTTAATGAATTGTCTGAGAAAAAGGTGGTTGTCAGTGCTATATATACTATTGCATATGGTACATTTTAGTATTGATACATGTCTTAGAAGAGGTTTTCATTATGAATTACAGTAATGTGCAAACTAGTGTTGTAGTACTTGAGTCTTAAAAGATTCTTTTTTTAAAAAATTTATTATAGAAAGTCTTGGTCTCGACCGCATTTGTACTCAGTCTTGTCTTGGTCTCAGACTATGAGGACTCATGATGTTGTTTCAAGACTGGTCAAGACCACAACTGTGGGGACATCATTTTTATATTATAACATGTCATATAATTAAGCAATATCACAAGAGCAAGACATCTGTTTTCACAAATTTGAGCACAATTGCAAACGTGATATTGCTTTTATACATTCAATAAACAATTTTATTTTTAAAACATTATTCTCAATTATCTCATTATTTATGCACTTATAATTATACCAATTCAGATGCAGCTTCTGTGCCACCTCTGCTGCGCAAAGATGAATTTTGTTGTTAGTGATTTCATTTGATTGGTAATAGCTCTACATGTATGGAGGACTATATAAATATATATAAATGAATAAATAAATATAAATGAATAAATAGGTAAATATATGTGATAATAGGAAAATAAATAAATTAATAAATGACTTGATACAATAAATTATTCATTTTTAATACTAATATTTTTTCCCTTTAATTTATTATTTTCTGTATTTATACAATTTTTTTTTTTTAACATATATTTTTTTAGATTTATTTATGTATATGCATTCATTTATTTTTACTTTTCCATGTGTAACATGGAAATGAGGAAGGCGGTCCTTCGGTGCATCATTGGTTAAGAGCTCACGCATAGAATCGTCAGGCCAGCTAAGCGAGTTTTCAAAGAAAATGGCGGCAAGTAGTAGTTCGTTGTCTAGTTTGCTACGGGATGTGGCAAATCAGCTGGAGAGTTGTAAATTATTTTCACCTAATGTTATTCGCATTCTGCCGAAATATTTAAACTATTTTCCAGAAATAAAAACAGGAAGCTGAAGCTACTTATGTGATCCCCACAGCATCATCGAGTCTGGAACCGTCGACGTCAGATACCCAGTGGATGGTTGGTTAGAAGATTGTTGATAGCTAGCTATAACTTTAGCAAAATGACAAATAACGTTAATGCCATAAATGTTTTAAATTGGGAGCACGGGTAAAACTTTATACGACGACCAGGTGGTCTAATATTGTCCCATCTATCGCCATTGTTAACGTGGGTAGACGATACGAAGAAGTGGCCAGAGGGTAACCTATGGGGATTGGTAGGAGTTAATGGAGCAGCATGTAGAGGTTGTAGATGAAGAAGACTGGAATTATTTTAAATCAGTTTTGTTAAACAAGGGATAACTTTGTGATTTGTTTTAGAAAATGTATAATTTAATACAAGTTTTATAAAATCAGTTGTAAGAGTGTTTGTTGTTATCGGGAAGCTAGAGACACCTTTTACTGACCTTCATGTAGAGGTAATATTTCACCATTTAATTTTCATATGTAATAAACCAAGATGAAATTCATTTGACATGACTTATTCTATTTAAATCAGAAGACTTCATTCCTTTAAGTTTTAAGGGGAATCTACAGAGCTCACATTATATGGTTTTATAAAAATTACTGACAGCTAACATCTGGCCACATTGAATATATATATATTCTAACTTGTGTAACTTCACAAAAGATAACATCTGATCATATTGTAAAGGTTTATAGAAATAACTATTTACAGATAGGTAACATCTGGTCACATTGTAAAGGTTTATAAAAATAACTACATACACTATTTACACTGATTAGTTAAATCAAACCCACAGCACAGACAGATGTGGAACGCACCTACAAATCAACACTTATTCATCCTCTACATCAGAAATTATGTTGCTTAGAAGGTTACACAGGTCAAATTCTCGATTTGATCAGTTTTAGGGATGAAGTTAATTGGAACTGTTGTAAGAAAGGATTTTGAAGTTTTTCATTCATATGACCGCTTGGCAGTGTCTTCTTCAGAGAGGTGCATGTCTCTCTTGGCGAATGCTGGTTTCACCTTCCTTTCATAGAGGAGATTGGTAATGGTGAAGCCTCTGTCTGCCAGTACTTCATCACCTGGATGAAGGTATTCCAGAAATCCTGAATTTGCAGTTAGGAATTTATCACAACACCAGGTTTTGAAACACCAAACCTTTCAGCAAGATCACCCTGCAATAAATTAAGACACAGCTTCATCAGAGTCATCAGGAACTATCCCAAGTGTGTAGCTGGAAGCTGTTGGTGTATGTAAGGTGCTCAGCGACTGAATGAAATGCATCCAATGTCAACCCTGTGAGCTGACAGGTGGTTGTTTCTCAGCAGAGTTATGTACAATGGCGCCGGCTCAACACATTGTGTTCTCGTATCAGATGTAGGTAGCTTCAGGTTGAGTTGTGATTTTGAAGCGTAGTTGTTGTCAGAAACAGATGGATTCTCCTATTTTGTTTCCGCATCACAGTTCAGGGGCATGTGGATGTGATCATCCTCACAGTTGTCCACTGCATCACTGACACTCATTCAATTCACATTTATTTGTATAGCGCTTTTCACGATACATATCGTTTCAAGGCAGCTTTACAGAGAGTGCATGTCAACATTACAATTTAGAGAATGCAGTTAGCTAATAATGTAATAATTTAGGCAGTTTAATCGAAGGTAGAAGCAATGAGCTCCTGGAAATAATGAATTACATATTAACAATAATTAGGATATATAGAAATTTGGGAATGTGCATGTTGATCCAGATATTGAGTCATCTGAAGTCCTCGCAGGAGTTGGTGCCGTCTCTTCAAAGGTGTTGGTCATCTGAGGTCTTCTTAAGAGGCTGGATCCAAACTGAAGCTGATGTACTCTCTAGCCACCTCGGGACGGGCATCCCGAGATGAAACAGAAAAGCAAATGGAGAATAATTAGCTTAGCTGCTGTTCATAACATTAAGCAAAGATAGTCATGTGCAATTTATCTGATATGAGATGCATTATGTGAATGCTTGGCTAAAGAGATGCGTCTTTAATCTAGATTTAAACTGGGTGAGCGAGTCTGAGCCCCGAACATTATCAGGAAGGCTATTCCAGAGTTTAGGAGCCAAATGTGAAGACGCTCTCCCTCCTTTAGTGGACTTTTTGTGGATTTTTGTGATCTTAAAGAGCGAGAAGGATTGTGGGGCGATAGAAGATTGGTTAAGTACACAGGAGCTAAACCATTTAGAGGCTTATAGGTCAGTAGCAATACTTTATAATCGATAAGGAAATTAATAGGTAACCAGTGTAAAGATGATAAAATTGGTGTTATATGATCATATTTTGTACTACTTGTAGCTTGTTTATTGAGGAAGCAGGACAGCCAGCTAGTAATGCATTACAATAATCTAGTCTAGACCTCATGAATGCATGAACTAACTTTTCTGCATCAGAAATAGATAACATATTCCGTATCTTAGCAATGTTTCTGAGGTGGAAGAAGGTTGTTTTTGTAACATGTGAAATGATGCATCTGTGGAAATAATATAACCATAAACATTTTTACATTAGTACTATAACTACATCATGAGAATTAATATATGATGGCACCCATACTTGAACAGAACAGTGTGTGAGAGAGAGATTCATTAATAACGAGACAGTATAAACACAATCTCTAATTATAGTGTTAATATGTAGGTCAATATCAATATCTGAATGAAAGATGTAGCTAGCTGGCCTGCTATCATCTCTGTAACTTACAGGAATAATGTAAGCTGTAAAATAATGTAAGACTGTAATGTATCATAATATTATAGTAAATATGTACCATTGTACTATAGTAAATATGAAATATATAGGTGGCAATGATAATAGTGCAAGATTCGTTGTATTTTGTTATCTGCTTGTTACTGATCTCACATTCATAGAACAGACTAGGCTAACAAGCACATGGCTAGCTAAGTTAGCTTACTTGAATCTGACAACCTGTTTAACATCTGGCCTGACTTCTTTACTGCAACATCGCAGCCGAGCCGTTTCTCGGGGTAAGGCTGTTAGTCAGCTTCTCGTCCATGAAATGGTACGAACACACATAAGGGCGCTTGGGTTGGCACTTCAAGTTTAGCGCCTTCAGTCATTGCCTCAGGTGCTCCTCGTCTTAAGGTGGTGGGTGTAAATTGTAAAGTGCACCGCAACACTCCGACCGCTTAATCTAATATACCGTTACAGCTATAGGATTATGGCTAACAACTAGCTTAGGTCCCTCTCAGCCAAAAGTAAGATGACAAAACGAACGCAATAGCGTCACCATTGTTATCGCGAAAATAAGGTGATATCACATGCAAGAGCTACAAGTTACAACCTGTCACTACAACGCCAGAGTAATCGAGCAAGCGCTTCAATCAATGATGAACCAATGGTAAGCAAGCACTATGAACAAGACCAACCCACCCAATTATGATACATGACAAAGAAATGAAAGAATAAATATAAAATTAAATAAAAAAATAAAAATAAAAAATGTTGAACTAAATACATCTGGAAATAAATTCATATTGGAATAAATAAATATAAAAATAAATGAATGCATAAATAAGTAAATATAGAATAAATGGAAAAATAAATAAAAGTATAAATAAATAAAATTAGAATTAATTAAAAAATAAAAGCAGAAAATAATAAATTAAGGGGAAAAATGGATTTTATTAAAAATGAATCATTAATTTATCAAGTCGTTTATTAATTCATTTATTTTCCTATTTATTTATTTAATCATTCATTCATTTATTCATTTTTAATTTCTGCAGGTTTGGTCCTCCATAATACAAACGCAAACGGGCGTTTTAAGTTTAAAAACGTTTTGAGTCACCCCTCCCTTGCCTCACAGTGGTTTGGTCCACCACTCACGTCACACTAAGTCCGGCGGCGCCGGCGAGAAAGAACAGGTGAGTTCTACAGAAAGTAGTTGAGAGGAATTCCAGTAAGCAGGCTGTCAAGGCTATTTTATTCAAAAACATCGGATGAAGTGATTATTTTCTCTTTAATACAGACGATGCTGAGTAATTAGTAGTGATGGTGAAATGAAGTTTTGCAAAGCACCGAGTCTTTCCCCTCAACTGTATCGTAAAAAGGTTCATTACTCGAAGTTTTTCAAAACGGTGCACACTAACGACATCTTGTGGTCAAAAGGTGGAAAAAGCTGCCTTTACGTCCCAGACGACCCAGTCATTTTAGACTCTTTCATGTAATAAATCTGTTTCTGCTATGAAAAGCGTATTAAACAATGAAAATAATTAGTCTATATAGAAAAAGTCTTTCACATGTCATTTTACTTACACAGTTTGAATAAATGAGTCTGAATACATTTTTTTGGGAAAAAATAGGCAAGCTAATCAAAATAAAGGAAGATTATCATATGGTCAGTTGAAGTACTTGTTAACTGGGAATAAATACAAACTAAACATGCACAGAGCTACACATTTAATATTTATTCGTATTATGATTTTTTTTCTTATTAAAAAAGTGAATGACACTTGACACCTGCGCAAAGGTTGCGTTATTTGAATCAGAATATGAAGCAGTCACGTGGTTCTGTGCGAAAACGAAGCTTCGGACGTTACAGATCACGTGGTTACGGCAAAACGAATCAAGCTCCGGTACAGTGCTTCACTGTGAGATGTTTCGGGTTTTTTTTATTTTTATACAAGCTTCAAAGCTTCGGTGTCAAATGTCACATCACTAGTAATTAGTCATACAAAATAAAATAAAATAAAATAAAAAGATAACTAATGATTTTCCCCCCCCGTGAGTCCGCTATGTTAGCGATTATAATGTTACCTAGCTTGTTTACAATAGCTTGTTGGATATTAAGTCACCCACACCAACTACAACTAACATTCTGATGAGCATATGTGTGAACTGTAATAAGGTTTATAGATTTACTGTTGTGTGTTGGGTTTTGCTCAATGTGTATTCGTCATATTTTGGTGACTTGGTTGTATGATTTATTTTGGAATCCAACAAATGACTGAGCTACACCTGTTTGAAGTCCATAGTCAGCAAGGTCAATTTTGAGAAAAATCGAGTTAAAGTTTTCAAAACAAAATTACCTAGCAACCATATCTTACAATCCCTGCTAATAGCACCTAATGGCTCACATTTCTTCAAAACGAAATATCTATAGGAAGAAAAAAAAAAGAAAAAAGATCCATTTGTTTACATTAGCGTGAGTTTGATAATCACATTTTATTGGTTCAGCCTCATGCCATCAAAAATTTGCTATGAATGTTCACAAAGTTAGAATGCTGCGCTTTAAAACGATACCAAACTTGGACTAATGAGGACATTGCTGAAGGGGAAGCGCGAGTGGTGATGTGAGCAGAGAAAAAAAACGGCATTTTTCATGTGAGTTCAGTGGTTCTATCTTAATATTATAAAGCGATAAGAATACTTTTTGTGCGCCAAAAAAAACTAAATAAGGACTTTTCAACAATATGTATATGGGCCGATTTCAAAACACTGCTTCATGAAGCTTCTGAGCTTTATGAATCTTTTGTTTCGAATTAGTGATTCGGATCTCCTATCAAACGGCTAAACTATATCTATGGGCTAAACTGCTGAAATCACGTGACTTCGCGCTCCGATTCACTGATTCGATTCGTAAAGCTCCGAAGCAGTGTTTTGAAATCGGCCCATATAGATATTGTTGAAAAGTCGTTATTTTGTTTTGTTGGTGCACAAAAAGTATTCTTGTCGCTTTATAATGTTAAGATAGAATCACTGAACTCACATGAACTGTTTCAAATATGTTTTTAGTACCTTTATGGACCTTGAGATTTTCAATGGCTTTGCTCTCTATAGAGGCCTCACTGAGCCATAGGATTTCATCAACAATATCTTAATTTGTGTTCCGAAGATGAACTAAGGTCTTACGGGTGTAGAACGACATGAGGGTGAGTATTAAATTACATTATTTTCATTTTTGGGTGAACTAACCCTTTAATTAACTAATTTTTTGTGAAAACCCCAAAATCGACACTTTTGACTTGTTTTGGCTGTAGCTTGCATTCCGACTCATTTTGCCAGCAAGGGTCACATATAGTGCCTTATTATTCTAATTGTATTTAATAATTAAAAATAAGGAATTTCTCAGGCAGTAAAGATGAATTTGAGGAGTGCTAGTCTGGTCTTGGTCTTGACTCGGCCTCGTCCTGTCTTGGTCTCAACACACATTGGTATTGGTTTTGACTTGGTCTTGGATTAGGTGGTCTTGACTACAACACTAGTGCAAACCCACAGATTTCATCTCCATATACATACTGTACACTGTCATTCAAAAGTTTGGGGTTGTAAGATCTTTTTTTTTTTTTTTTTTTAAATGTTTTTAAAAGGAGGCTCTTATGTTAACCAAGGCTGCATTTATTTGATCAAGGCTATATTTGTCCTTCATTGTCCATTTCCATCCAGCTCATTTGACATTAATGACGTTGTAACATCAGCCCCTATTCACATTCATTTTGTGGAAAAGAACGACCTACATTCCTCACAATTTCTCCTTTTGTATTCCACAGAAGAAAGAACGTCATATGTGTTGGTTTGAGAATGACCAGATGCTACTTCTGATATTGTTGAACTTGTCTATGTCCAAAACGCTTGGGGCCTGTGGCCTGCCAATGAGAGTACCCATGCTGAGATGATGCCCCCCAAACTCACGGAAGGTCGTAGTGGGCCAACAACTGTGACTGCTGCCCGCTGCACCCCACTGGCATGCCCATCTCCCTATGGTGCCCGGAGCGATGCCCTCTACTCTCACCCTGCCCAGACACACTGGCATGCTGAGCCATTCTTGGAAGCAAGAAGAGACAGGCTTGCCAGCTTACTTTTCCCACAGGGTGTTGCTTTCTCTCCAACAACTGTGGAATGAAACAAAGCAGTGGGAGATGAGCGAGAGCAGCCCACACAGCTCCTGGGTGGTAAAGGCAGTGCCGTTTCTTTCTACGGTATGTTGCCATGGTTGGCGATCAGCTTCTCAATCATTATTAGCATCATCTGCTATGACACATCATGTGGCTTGTTGATCAAATGTTCTTTTTTTTTTCTTTTTCTGAGTCACCTCGGCTGGTCTACAATCCCTCATTCGCTCCATGTTCCAACATCTCTCTGCACAAACTCATCTAAAACAAATGGAGGGTGCCGGTAATGATGGATAAATGGGGTTATTATTCCTTTTCTTCCCGGATGAGGCAAAGAGAGCGACTAAAGATTCTTGTTATCGTCAGCTTCTTCCTCTAACAGGAATTCAGTGATTTTAATGGGGGTACGGCGTGTAATATCGACTTGCTTTGATAGCGTGCTTCTTAAATTGGAAATGACCCAGGGATATAAAGAATAATCAGATGTGTAGCACCGGCACAGCCGCCACTGTTCCGTCATGGGAGGACAGCGGGGACTTGGGGCTCATTTGCTCTCAGCGATTATCAGCAGGTTTCTCATCGAGAGCAAGAGAGTCAAATTACTCTCATTCTCTCTATCTGTCTTTCGTTCCTTCCCCGATGTGCAACTGCCATTTTTTCCCCATTCACCCCCATTCATTTACTTTGTGTTTATCAAATTTTGCGGTTCAGGGCCTTGTCAGACTGAGATGCTAAAGTATTCTCATATCAGGTAACCGCATAGGAGAAGCACATTGAGCGGTAATTTCAATAACTCTGAAAGTATGAGCGTTTATAGAGCATAGAGGTGCATGTTGGGATACATTCGTGAGTTGTTTTCCCACCTGTGGCACCACATTCATTTGCATCTTTCATCAGCAACATGCTTCAGCTGTTATGCCTTTCTTGGTTTTGCTTACATTGAGGACTCATAAAACCAGTGCCTGCAGCAACATCAACACAGTGAGTCAGCAACCTTCTTAACACCTGCAAAGCTGCATTACATAGGGCACTGTGGTGGTGCTGTGAGAGATTCAGGTCAATAGATCAGTTTAGGCAATTTTACTGAATGGCATCTTATTTTAGTCAACGAAAATAACTAATAATGTTTGTTTATAAAGTGCAAACTTAAACCAAATATTCAAAATTTATATTTGACTTATTTATTTAATAACAATGTGAAATGAAATGAAAAGAAATGAAAAAACAAGTACAGACTTGTTGTGAAAATGTCATCTCTTGAAATAAAATTACAATAAGTACACTATAATACCATATATTATATCATTATAACATGTACAGAACATATTCTGGCTAGCACATAACTTGTTAGTTATCTTTTCATTTGTGCCATTTTGAGCAGATGTACACTACCGTTAAAAAGTTTGGAGTCAGTAATTTATTTTTTAATTGATTCTTTTGTTAATAAGAAATTAAAACTTTTATTTAGCAAAAATGCATTCAGTTTATCAAAAGTGACAGTAAAGATATTTATGAAGTTACAAAAGATTTTTTTTAACTTTCTGTTCATCAAAGAAACCTAAAAAATTTTTTATCACAGTTTCCATGAAAATATTAAGCATTTTCAAAATTGATCATAAATGTTTCTTTAGCACCAAATCGGCATTATAATGATTTCTGAAGGATCATGACATTGAAGACTGGAGTAATGATGCTGAAAACTTTTGCCAACAGATTTTAAATTGTAATAATATTTCACAATATTACTGTTTTACTGCATTTTCGATCAAATAAATGCAGCCTATGTAAGCATTTGGAGTAACTTCTTTCAAAAACATTAACACTGACCCTATAAGTTTTAAACTATAGTTTAAGTTGTAATATTAAGTATTACAATGTTTATGTTAGCCATCTTATATGAATATATGTATAATGTGTAGGATGCATCAGTTAATTAACCTGCTAGCAAAGCCCTTAATTTTACCAGTGTTCATTCACTGTTCAGCTCAAATGGTTCAATTCCTGACATTGACTATGATTGGATTATTTGGAAGATATTTGGAAGAATGTCAGTAACCAAACAGTTCTCGCCCCCCATTGACTACTACAGTATTTATTTTTCCTAGTAATTGGGGGGCAAGATCTGTTTGGTTACTAACATTCTTCCAAATATCTTCCTTTGTGTTCAGCAGAACAAAGAAACTCATACAGGTTTGGAACAACTTGAGGGTGAGTAAATGATGACAGAATTTTCATTTTTTAGGTGAATCTTTAATTTCATTTTTAGGTGTATCCCTTTAATTTCAACTGATTGCTCATTAAAAAAAACCCCACAGTCATCATTTGTTCAGGTCTTTTCAAGTTTGATTTTGACGTGACATAAAGTGGTGATATCTAAGTGGGTGAGCTGTTTACTTACTTTTTAATGCAGCACAGTGCCTCTCAGGTGCCAAGCAGTTGCGCAAGTTTCCAGAGAGACATCACGGCAGAGAGCACCTGTGCATTTTGTTGATAATAATGACCCGTGGACTCTTGTGTTTACTTGTGATCTGCATCACTGTGATAAAGCAAATGGCATCACGCTGGTGCGCACCTGCTTCAATTAAGTCCCTACTGCTAATCATTTCCCTGAGAAGGTCCCTCAGCCTCTCCTCTTAAGCTTGTTTGCTCTATAGTAACAAACACATCTAACTCTTTCCAGCCTCACGGCAGCAGAGAACTTCCTTAAGTTTGGTGAATCCGTCCTCTTTATTCTCTGCCACCCTCACGGTACCAGAGGCCTTCTTGAAAGCCTGAAGACTCCAGGCTCTTTCTTCCCATTTCAGGCCCCTTTCTCTCTTTCTTGCTCAGCTGTCTCACTTCAATCCTCCATGGACATTTTGTCCATGCAAATGGCTCTTATCAACTCTCGAGTACTCAGCATTTCAATCCATCCACCTCCAGACAGTTCACTTCATTTCAGCTCACTTTTTTTCTGTTTTCAGGGTCAGTCAGCCAGAAAACCAATTATTCAGCCTCCCTTTATCACCTGAATGAAAGGGAGAGGGGTTAAGGCCTGCAGTGATACTATAGTCTCACTCCAGCAACCCTAGAGTCCTTTTTTTTGGTAACGTTGCATCAAACCTCACCTCCTGCAATGGCCCGTAAACGTAGAATTGCTGTATCGGTTACTGTCTTCATCTTGTTGAAGAGCCAAAATAAATTATCACGGCATTTGCGTCTTTATCCCTCAAAAAATGCTGCAATTTCGGGATATGTGAATGTGTGACCCAATTTCTCCAAGTAGGGAGGGTGAAACGTTTTGACTGTGAGACACAGTGGCAAGACACAATTCGGAGAAACCTCAGCTCAGCGAAAACGCCTGCCTTAGCTCCAAGATCACGAGGGGATTGATGGATTTATACACTCAGAGACGGAATAGTCAATTATTCTCATGGGTGAAATGGAAATTGGACATTGTGACTTTCCCTCCCGCATCTTCGACATGAAAGGAAATAGCCATCTTTTGCTTGCTGCTAGTTTGATAGTGTACTCTCTTTTTGTTTTTGAGAGTCTCGCCAACTTCATTATTCTGGGCTTCCGCAACATACGTGTGAGATTAGTTGGTTTTTCCGCACTGAGTCGGAGCCTAACTCCAGGCAGCTTACACAACGACCGGATTCGACCATGTGCAAGGTGTTCCATTAATCATACAACACAACTCCACTGAAGGGCAGTGCCAAGGAGGTGGATTGCGTCTGTTGGCCCCCTTTGGCCCGGCGGTTGGCAAACCCCATGGGGGAGACGAGTCTGTCACAAAGGGGCTGCGTTATGTCCTAGCTCAGCACTTAAACACACTTCTTGGTGCCCTTGAAAAATGCAAGCCAACTTTGTGACGGGAGAAATTTTGTTTAATATATGGCAGGAAGGCTAAATCTCAAAGCTTAGATTGATCATGTGCTTGAGGAGACTAAACCAATGCTGTTGTTTCCAGTGAAACAAAAGTCTTTGCTCTCATGTCACAGGTCATAACTTATCAGTGGCTTGCACAGATAATTCTTTTTGACCTGGGGATGTGCTCCTGTGCACGTGGGGTGGGGGAAGAAGCTGCCGTGACATTGTGTGATTGGGGTCTTTCTCTCTCGTTCTCTGAGGACAGAGAGTGATTGATCTAAAGAGTGTCTGAGTCCTGGTGCGGCAACTGTAAATAACCCGAAACTCATCTTTATTCAGTCCTCTCCACCTATGTATTGACCCAAGCGCAGCACAAAACCGAGCACTGCAACACCGTCCCTTTATGGACATGCTGAATCCCTGTCAATATTTCAGTAATGACATTATTATCTAAAATGTGACCTTCTCTTCCCATGGGGCAAGTCAATTACCAGGGAGTCGACGACATGCTTTTATGTTTAGAGCAAATCTAAGCATTGCATCCTGAAAGTCTCATTACTTTCATTTTCCCCTGCAAATCTTCACTTACTTCAAAGCCTTCTTTTATTCAAGTGAAATGTCAGGCAGCTCAAATAGAAGGGAGCCCTCTGCTGTTTGTCAAGAGGTACTGCTTTGCTACCTTTGAGATTTCTCTTGCAACAACAGACAACAACAGTTAGTCAGCTATGCAGTTTAGTGTCAGTTATCACTTATATGTATGGATATATGTTTCAGCAGATGCAGTTTTTGACCAAAGCATTGACTTTTAACATGCTACACCATCTAAACTGGCTTCCTGGAATTCAGCACCATCATAAAAGGAACAGCTCCCTGAGTAATGTGCAGCAGATCAGCACTCTCTTTTAGCAGCCCTCCCCCAGTCCAGCAGACAGCTCCTTTACCACTGTGAGTCAATAGGCTCTTATTTATAGAGCGCAGCTTACTTTATGATGTCTTTTGAAACACTTGTCATCGTAGTCCAGCAAAGACCAGGCTTTGGCTTGCAGGTTTTGTCAATGGAATCAAATTTTCTGAAAGGAGCGGCTAGCTAAAAATTGATCCACCAACTTTTATGCCCAGGCAGCAAATTACACATAACAGCCACAAATCACAAAGCTATTTCGCTCCATTTATGAGCAGTTAATGCTATTTAGTAATGGGAGCGAATTTCAGCCAAGTGTGCAGAATAAAAGTTGCAATTGTGTGTTTTATTTCTTGGCCTTTATTTGAGCCAGCGATCAGCTATTAGGCGGCCTGACGTCTCGCGCACAGGTGGTGTTATAAATAATGCATGGTCTGTAACATATAGAAGTTGGTGTGCTTTCTTTTCATTCTGACACAGTGGCTTTTGAAACTGATTTTTATGCAGTCTATCAAACTTGAAGGTCTCAACTTAATGTTACAATAATCTGTTTCTAAATTAGTATTCATAGTGCATGCGAGCCAGCTCTGTCTGGGTTTCAGTTCAAATATTAAAGTCTGTTGCACTTATTATGAATGGCAAAGTAAAGCTGTTGCCATAAAGCTAGGGTTTGAAGGAACTATCATATTTAATAATCTTCGCAATTTACATCGTCTCCACCTTATTCACTCGAGCTGTTGTTTGAATCTATTTCGGAAGTCCCCTGGAGCTTTGCGATATTTTCGAGTTAAAAGGTGTTTTATTATTAATGAAACTTTGAAAACTTTGGGTCTCTTCTCTTACGCACAAATCTAAAAATGAATCCTCTGATGCCGGGAGACCTATAAATATTTTGGTGAGGATATCAGGACGGCCGCTGTTGCCAAAACAAGCTACACAACATCTTCTAAAGCGCCCCACATCTGACTCTCAACCCGAACTTTGCTCAGTCAAACTCGGGCCGTGACATTGTGCGCAGATAACCTCGTGCCCATTCTGTTTGCTTGCTGATACATAATTCATTTTCAGAAAACACTGTGTTGGTGAGCTGCAAGAGAAATGAGCCCAGGTGGAAAGTCTAAAAGAATGGAAATTAGTTACTCGGGGTGTTTGTTTGTTTGTTTGTTTGTTTTTTGCTTAAAAGAAGACATTTTGTAGTTGGCAAAGAAAGATTTGACCGAATTCTGCACCTGTTTAGTCAAGGTAGCCTTCGCATGACCACTTACATTCCCATGCAGTTTATGTGGCATCTATTAAGTGGCTTATCAATATTTATACACGTCTGGAGCTAAAAGAAGAGAAGATGGGGAGTCAAAGGTGAATCGACACCCATCAAGTTGAATCCCTCATGCCATTACATGCATCTCTAATGGAAAGCTGTGGTGCCTTAGTATAAATTAAGTAAATGGCATATCAAGTGGCTGACTGTTTGTATCTGTTTTAGACTGAAGCTTTGCTATGATTGACCTCTGTACTGTTCCACTGGGGTACATTGATATTCTGCTCCTCCCCTTTTGTCACACGCCTGATCCAATCTCCGTGTTTAATGAGCCATTGCTCTCACTCTCTGGATTTTGAAGTGTACAGACAATAGCTGTGTGTTCCTGTCTCCCATAATCCTCTGGGTTCCCTGGGTCACACCAAAATCAACAGTGTCATTGAATGGATAAACAGGTCATTGGAGTCAAACTACACAAAGTCGTCATTTTATAGGTTGTAAGTTGTGACAGTCTGACAAAATGTTGAGCGTAACAATCTTTTAGGATGTTGACTTTGTATCAGGCAGTGTTGTTTGACAACTCTCAGTGTGCCTGTCTGATCTTTACTTTGTCTTCAAGACTGCAAGCTCATGAAAGTCTCTTTGAGGTAGAACAGTCAGCGCGTCACCTGAAGGTCACGGATAAATAAACAAGAGGATTTAATGTGGTGGCTACAAGTACAAATTGAACTCTAAACTACTTTGTTTTATCTTTCAAAGTGGAGACGGCCCATGACACAGTGCTATTAAGCAGACACAAATTATCCCAACGGAGCAGGGAGCGTTTGATGGATATGGAGGGTAGTCTTTATACTTCTGTGCTCAATGAGCAGTGCAAATCCAGTTTGTGACTGTCATCAGCGGTGATTCTAGGATTTCAGCCTTTGGGGGGCTCAAACCCATGTCCAAATACTGAGCTACTGTGTCTCAAAGCAATGTTTCTTGCTTTAAGAGTCATTGTATTTAAGAGAGATTGTAAGTTTGAATTTTGCTTGACTGTTTTTTTGTTTTTTTTTTGCGTTACTTAGTTACTTTTTATAAAAAGTAATGTTACATTACTTTTGCATTACTTTTTCTCACCTTGGCTGAGCCAAAGTCCCTTTCAAAGAAAGTCTGTTCACTCGGCAGCCATATTTGCAACGCCTCTGGGCAGCTATTCGGGCATCCAAGACAAAGTCTTGAAATCTCAGAACTGCTTGGCGAACTCCCAATTAATTTACATATTTCAAATCAGCAACAAAGTCTGACATGAACCCTCCCATAAATGTTGTTTCTAGACGAGCCAATGCGCATGTGCAGTCTTAAGCGTGAGTCTCAGGTTTCTATGGGAACCGGAGCCTCTAACTGCAGCTGCAGTGACGCAGTGACTTTATCAATCAGCGATGGGCTCTTTTACTTAGAATGCGGGACGTATTCCGCCATATTGCACGTTGCAGTTTCTCCCATTCATAACTAATAGGAGTGAACCGTCTTGCATATTTATGCCTGTACAGTAGAGGGCGCAGCTCAAACAAACCTTTCAGCTGTGCAGCCATTTAGGATTAAAGAAGAATAAGATGCAAGGGAAGGAAGTTCAACGCTCTTATTTCTAAATCAAATATAAAGTAATTTTTGCTTATTAGTATGGTTGAATTAGATCATTGAAATTCAGCAGCAAAGGTTGGTTAATAAAGTGAGATTAAATAAATAAAGTATATTTGTGTAATTTAATATATAGGACTATATGTAATTTTTACAGGTTTGCGTAAAATTCGGGGATTGCGTTTCACTGTTTTTATTCATTTTGAGTAAACCCAAACCCTTCAGGTGAAATGAGATGAGGAAATGCATGTTCACATTTAGTCTAGAACTACAATAACCATCATGATTACACAGCACACACAATGCCTCTGCACTTACCCTATTTCTCTCAACATGGGGACAGGAGAGCTGTCAGTCAATAAATGTGAAAAAGTAACTTGCATTACTTATTTGAAAAAGTAACTTAGTAATGTAAAGTAATGCGTTACTTTACTAGTTACTTGAAAAAAGTAATCTGATTACATAACTCAAGTTACTTGTAATGTGTTACCCCCAACACTGGTTATTGTGATATGTATACTTCAATGTATAAGGTTCTAACTTTATTTAGGTGATGATATGTTAAAACCATTAAGCTTGTTACTCCCCCCTTTCGTAAATCCCCCCCGTATTATTATATCAGTTTAATACATTACAAGAAGTTATAGTCTTTTTTTTTTTGTATACTAAATCTCCCTTCTATGTTTCATTTTAGGAGCCAATAGCTGCCTATCTCATCTTTTTTCTTTTTGTTTGGAGTCCTGTTGCATAATCGGAGATTTTAAGGGGGCTTAGAGATTAGTTTCATATTTTTACGAGGACTGATGAAACGGAAGTCTAGAAATCTAATCAAAATTATTAAAAAAAAAAAAAAAAAAAAAAAAAAGAACAACATTGCATTCTTAGCAATATTTTTAACTTTCAGACTCAACAAACGTACCGTTATCAGTAACGTATTTAAAAATGTTTGTTTTAGAAAACGGGTAGTTGCAGACTAAATGATTGGCAGTTGCTGGACAAGGGAGGAGCCACAGTCTTACAGATGAGTCCTCTCCATTATCATAAACTACCTCCTCCCACCCCACTGTGGATCTCTCCCTCTCGCTCACTCTCTCTCTCTCTCTCTCTCTCTCTCCCCCCTCGTCTCTCTTTCCTCTGTTAATTCAGTTCTGGACAGCGCCGGGTACTGATGCTGCTGCCCATGTAGTCGCATGTATCCTGGGGGCCTCCTCCCACTCATCACATCTCGAGAATCCGCATGTAGAGCCGTTCGGTCTCTGTCGCAGAAAAGTCTCCGCAGTAGGCCTACTGCATCGGAATAAGGGCTCAGTGCAAAAACAAATTCAACTGATTCGTGGTTGTGAGTGTGGCGCTTTTCTACATCAGCGCAAAGGAAGTTCTGTTCAGTCGTGCGGTGGGTGATTCTGTGAGATGCGTCGTGTTTAGCGCACGGAACCCCGATTTATGCGCCTAGACGGGAGAATAGAAAACCCAACAGTGTATGAAGCACATTTTAACTTTGCCTGATATTGATTCGGATTTGCTTGGAGATCTCGAGCATCAGGATGTTTTGACGGGCGCTCTCCTTACCGGGTTACTGAAGATTTCGCCTTCAACAGAAGCACATCCGAGGCACAAAAAAAAAAAAAAAAAAAGCATCGGCTGACAGTTTGAAAGGAGGACAAGCAGCCTTTCTGCACAGGATTTAAAACTACCGTCGCTTCGACATCTTTCTGAACCTAAAGAGGATAGATTTTGACAGAGGGAGAGATGAAAGTTTTTCCAGCAGTATTGTTTCTGATCACATTTTGGAGTCTGGAGTGGGAACCCGTGCTTCCCGATTCAATTATTCACATTGGTAAGTTAAGATCACACCATCAATCCTCAGTACACTGACTCAACCCACGTTGAGAAGCTATGCATTGTCGTGCAATTCGTTGAGACACTGAGGCTAGATTAACGTCCATTTAGCTAGTTATAACTGAGCTTCGCGCTGAATAAGGTTGTGGCTGCAATATCAGAGATGAACATCTTCATCTGTCCTCATCAATGCGTCCATTATGTAGCCTATACGGTGGGTGAGAACAGGTGGTTTGACTGGAAACGATTCCTCGCGACGCCGCATTGTATGCACGCCACATTATGACATCGTTAAAAAAAACAAAAAAAAACATAAACTTGTATTTGCAAAGAGCAAGAGTGTTGGCAATACTCTTTGTAAAAGGATTGAGCAAACGCGCACGTGCGCGTGCATGTTTTAGCGATGGGTACACGGATTGGCACTGCGCGCGAGATCGGATAGGGTCCAAGAGAGGTCTTAAATCAGAGCTGTAAAAGAGGGTTCCTCCGAGGGGCCACTGTGTGGAGGTGGAGGCCAGGGTGCTGGGGATTTGGCAGGAGGGAATTTGGCGTGGGAGCATGCGCGTGTTTAATTTAATTAAAGCTTGATGCACTAAACAAATAAATATTGTAGCGCATGTGTTGGCGAGATGACGTGGTGCATGCCTTAAAGTTGGTTAAATAAGTCACGCGTTATCCCTGGCATGAATAAAACATCCCCAAATGATCCATTTACATACGATTCTCGGGAGTTGAAATGGCCGAGTTGGGTACCCATATATATATGTATACTGCAAAATACACTGTAAAATTGTGGTTTACGTCGTTTTACAATAAAATATTGTTAAAATTGTTAAATAAAAGTTTGAATTACCTTATAATATGAAAGTGGAATTCGATGATGGTGTGAATTATATTTAAAAAGTTAGTTTAATTGTGTTACATCTTTGTTCAGTGTTATTTGCACTGTGCTCTGCATTTGTTATGATTGGTCAGTTGCTGGAGAGGCCAGTTGTGATTATTATCTCTTAAGTCATCATGTGACCTTCCATTGTACCACCTGTGGCCACTCTTAAGAAACATTTATACAGTTTAATGGTAGCCTATACAGTTAAGACGACACTATATACTAAAAAAATAATCTCGTAATGGGCGTAGCATCATAACTGTATTTTTTTTAATTTATCTATCTAGTATTATCCTACTATTTACGGCAAAGATCTGCCAAACGCAGCAGCCAGTTTTACAGTACATTTTATCGATGAAAGTTGTAAAACGAGTGGTGCATAAGCAATCTACCATAGCAAACAGGTGGACTATATTTCATCTCAATCCAGAATTGCCTTTCGCTACGGTTCATTTCACAGCGGTTTACCTTAATATGAAACAATAAATAAGAGTAAATGCATACAGAATCAAATGAATATACGTTTATGCCTTCTTTTTTTTTTACACCGTACAATGCTTCTGCGTGTTTCAGCGAGACTCTACTGCATTGAGCATGGCTTAGACAGTTTTGCTTGTCATTAAATTCCCTCCTAATCTGTTCTCTGCAATACCTCAGTGAAAACGTGACGTAATTTGAATGCGAAAACGACATCGTTTCTTTTCGACGAGACGACTGATGAAGGCATTTTATCACACGCGCTTTACTTGATTGCAGAGGATCCTTCTAATGATGCGCACACCAAGAGAAGTATCTCGCGCGCCGTGCGCTGCATCGCAATGCTGCAGCTCCTTTAGGAGCCCATTGAGAAAGTCACAGTGATTTATGTGTGTGGAAAGACCAGAGTGTCCAGCAGTATGCGGGTGCACCGCCAAATGCGCCCTTTAGTACCGACCAAGAAGTGCCAGGAGACGGCATAGGCCTGCTTTGAAGTTGCTTCCAGCCTAAAGATTGATAATTAGGTAATTATCACAACAGTAGTAGAAACGTTTGGTTTGCTGTGGACACTTATCCTTAAGGAATTTTGATGAAGGTTCCTCTATCGCCACCTAGTGGTTTCGATTCTCTTCCCAAACTTGAAATTCATCAAACTTTTTCAGGTCCCTTGGTAGATCGCGAGAGCATTGTCACATAGATAGGTATATTGTATATTATTATTTATAAATAAATTATATCCCAATCATTGTTTGAGCTCTACCATTAAAAATTAATTTTACTTCACAAGTTATTTTGAGATCAAACAATAATTGGCAGACCCCCTGCCGCACCGACCGCAGACCCCCTGTTGTAGACCCCTGTTCTAGGTTGCTCTTTGCTCATCTAAAAATGCTTTTTGAAGGATATTTGCATTCTTCATTTTGTGTTTCAGCCATATAGTGATGGCTGAAACACAATGCATATTTTAGATGTCTAATTGTTTGGTTGGGAGCACAGTATGATTCTTGCAGTACCCGTTTCATTCGGATGAAGTCTACTCACCACTGTCTGTTCACAAAAGATGTTGAGCGTGGACTAGATTTTGTCTGTGACAGTTTTAATGGTATGGATCGCCCTCATTCTCAGGAAGATTTGACATATTGAGAGCACGTCTGAGGCTCTTAGGGGCTATCACAATACTCTCCACTGACAGTATGTGTTTTCGGTCTGGCTGAAGCTTCCTTGTAGTGTAGGTTGCGTGTATGACTTTTATTGCGCAACTGAAGAGAACAAAGCTGGTGGGGGAATCAAATCATTATCCCTTTTCTCTGCACAGTCATGGTTAGTTACATGTTAAACTCTGCAGAGGAAATTGTAGAATATAATCCTGAGTATTGCAATGTAGGTGGGACAGATGGGTAGTGCCATTTCGTTGGTCTATTTCTGGACCGAACTGCCTCCATCCCAAGAACATGGTGATAATGAGATGTGCTAGCCTGGAGACTATCCTTCATAGTGTTGCTTAAGCTCTCTCTCTACGTCCTCCTTTTGTTGTCCTGCAATATAAAGTTGAGGTAATGAGGAACGATGCTTGTAAAGGTCTTGTAATTACAAGCAGTGCATGAAGATGTGTTTGTTTTGATTGGATGGCTATATTGTGCCTGCTCAGGTGTTGTAACAGATAATGAAAAGTTAAAATGCTAGATATAGAAGGCTTTTCCAAAGATGATGAGGTGATTAGTTTTAGGCTAGGGTTATTATTGTGGCATTAGCAGAAGCATTTCTTATGTTATAGTGGAAATGTTCTCAATTAACTGGCACACTGTGCAACATTCTAAATTTTGGTTGAAGGCAGAAGCATCATTTCGATAACTCCTTAAAGGGATAGTTCACCCAAAACTGAAAATTATCGCATGATTTACTCACCCTCAAGCCATTCTAGGTGTATATATGACTGTCTTCTTTCAGAATAACATAGTCAGAGATAAATTTAAAAATATCCTGGTTCTCCCAGGCTTTATAATGGTAGTGAACGTGTTTTGATCTATCCTCTGAGCTTCCGCATTCGTCATTGCATCATGCATCTGGTCAGACGTTACTCTTCCGCCGCAAATTGACGCGTACGGCCGTCTGACAGAAGCTAGTTACTATAGTTAATAAAGTTTTAAATATGGATATTTAATATGGATAAATATGGCTTGAGGGTGAGTAAATCATGGGATAATTTTCATTTTTGGGTGAACTATCCTTTTGAAGATGTCGGAATGCCTTTTTTTGTATTGTAAGTATTGTAATTACTTTTATGCATGAACAGAAATGCACCTTTTATCCCGAATTTTATGTAAGGGCATGAGTAATTAAAAAGAGCTTGAGTAATTAAGCTCACATGAACACTTTAGTTTCTTTCAGTTGATGAAAGAGTAATTGTATTGAAAGGCCAGCAAAGGTGTGACAAAATAAAGGTCGTCCTTTAGGGGTGCTGCTTGTAACATTTGCATTTCTTACTCTGGAATTTTTCCCAGACCCATTAGGGAACTCTTGGTCTTTTATGCTTCTAAATCACTAATCTGTGGTTTAGAGAAACCCTGCAAAAATAATTTGGACTTTTAGATTAATTCTGCGAAATATTTCTCTGGCACCTCTTCAGTTTCCCTCATATATTTGAACTAATTGTGCATTTTTCTAAAGATTATCATGTAATGCATCCTTGCTAAATAAATATATTAATTTCTTTAAAACTTTACTTGCCTTACTGCCTACAAACTTTTGATATACTAATATATATTACATTTGCTTCACTTCCCACTTGCTTTTGTGTGTGTAAAAGATAAACACAAAAATGTAAAAATGTTATTCATGTTTTTTAACCTAACCAGCTTATTTTATTGAGGATGTGTGATGAATTTTATTTACAATTCAATAGATTATTGTCTCTCAGATCCTAAACAGAACATGAGGGCTAATAGGGAGTTATTATATTAGCAGAACACAAGAGGAGAAATTTTGCTTGAATGCGTCCGTCTTTGCTCTCATTTGTTTCAATCTTCCACATTACTTTTGAAGTTTCGGGAGGATCTACCCACTGTCATGAAATTTTGAGAACGTGAGGGACGTGTTTTTCCTCTATTGTCTCGTTGAATTCATGACACCAAGACATTGAGTGATTTCCTGTGTGTTTAGTCCACAGGCTCCCAGTCGATTGCAATGCAGCGCTACGCTGAACACGTCAATCAAGGCTTTCTGCGGGCGTTATGGTTTGTTACAGTGTTGCAATTACAATACATGCGCTTGAAAAGAGTGTTTCGCCTCAATAACCGCTACTCGGTCGTCCATAATATCCTCATGCAAATGTGATGCTTGTATTGTAATAATGTTGGCTGAACACAAAAACAACACAAAAGTATGGGTGGTTTCTGACTAACAAATGCTGTTACTCCAGGAAAGATGTTTCATCTGTTGTAAGATTTATAAAACTCCTAGAATGTGTGCAGATGAAGTGAGATGTCAGTCTTGCTGTAAACAAGCATGCTGTAATACCGTGTAGCCACCTTTCAAGCATCGCTCTAAAGGGAGCGAGTCCCCTTTGAGAACTTGTGTCTCTGATCATTGCGAGCTCTTTCACATGGAGCCTTGGGCCTCCTCCTTTTGACTTTTCTCTTTCTGTCTGTAGCTTTCTCTCTTTTCTCTCTCTGTCTGTTGCTTTCTCTCTTTCTTCCCACCTGGTCCACTTCAATAGCTTTCTGCTCTGATCTGCTTTGAAAGCACACAAGTTAAGTTTTAGGGCTGTATTTCTTATATTTCTTATGCAGTCAATCCCCTGTAGGTGGCAGTAGTGAGGCTGGATGTGTGAAATGCAGTGCTCTCATATGCCTGTTTACTGTCATTGAATTCTGAATCACAGTTATTTGCAGGTAGCTGCTTGCTGAGGAAGAAAGTGCTTCATCTGTACTGCAGAAAACATATGATTTCATTGCTTTCTCGTGACAAGCTTTTTATCTTTCTGTCTTTCACCATCCGTCTCTCTCTCTCTCTCTTGCACATGCTCCCCTGATTAAACTGGTGCACTTTTCCTTGTACTTTTTTTTTTTTTTTTAAGAAAAAAAGAAAAGGGGAAAAAAAAGCAGTTTCTCATTTGCATAGAATGGTTTTGCCTTTTTACTCTGCATATCTGTGGTGGAAGTCTGATTTTGCCTCTCTGTAAAACAATTGTCAATGATTTTTAAAGAAATAGTAACATTGTGAGTCATAATTATTGGATATAAAGCTGTAAGCATGAGTAGTCACAATTGTGAGATATAAAACTTAAATAATTAGGAATAAATGTAATCATTTAGGAATAAAGTCTCAAATGTGAGATATAAAGTCACAATTATGAGAAATAAAGTTGCAATCACTGTATGAGTCACAATTGTGAGATTAAAAAAAATAAATTCTGAGGTATGAAGTCTCAATTGTGATATATAAAGTTGCAATTATGAGAAATAGTCAGAATTAAAGGGGACCTATAATGCCCCTTTTACAAGATGTAATATAAGTCTCTGGTGTCAGAGACTTGTATAACATCTTGTACAATTTCTTGTTTCTGTGAAGTTTCAGCTCAAAATACCCCACAGATCATTTATTATAGCTTGTCAAATTTGCCCCTTTTTGGGTGTGAGCAAAAACATGCTGTTTTTGTGTGTCCCTTTAAATGCAAATGAGATGCTGCTCCCTGCCTGCTTACCAGAAGAGGGCAGAGCTTTAACAGCTCGCACTTCGGTTGCTCAACAACAACAAAGCTGGAGAATCTCACGCAGCCAAGATGACGATTGTCAGTAACTGCGTTCAGCCTTACATTGTTCAAACCGGAGTCAGACACTGATGGAGAGACTCAGGAAGAAGTTACAACGTTTAGAATGCATCTGGACATTTCTGAACGGTTAGTGGATAAATTTATGTAGTTGCTGTGGAGTTGATTCAACTTATCGACTAGCATGTGCCGTCATGTTAATCTTTTGTGCAAATCCAGCATTGAATTGACCCTAGCAGTCTGGTGTAAAATAACGGCATGGCAACAACACTCTGCTACAACAACTCTTCCTCTTTAAAGCAACCCAACATGGCCTCACCCCCTTTGTTGCATGTTCTTGCGGGCAGGTTTTATGTAAATTTTAGGGTTATGGTGTCACTAACCCGAGAAGAAGCCCGTTGTAGTTCCTACCAGCCATTTGTTGTAGTCCTTAAACAGTGAATTCTTTAAAAGAAAATATCTCCCTTTGCATTGAACTTTGAGCGTCGTAACTGTACAGATGTTGTTTATACTCGAACAGCAACATTACACACTAAAGTTAAAAAAGTGAAATCATATTCAACCAACCCTTTAAGATATTAAAATATAATTATGAAAAGTCTCAGTTGTGAGACATATAAAGTAGTTACGAGAAATAATTTACCTTTTATTTTATTTCTTTAAGGCTTCCTAGTGTTCTGATTCACATGGTCGATATAGATATGTTTGTACATGTTAAATAACACAAGTTATGAATTGTGAAGCAATACTTATGCAAATACCTTATTCAATTACTCTGTTTCTAAGCACAAGTCTTGTAAATCTTAAAAAGTTAATCTTTAAATCCTCTTTGGAAAAAGCCTGCTGTAAATCGTGTGGATATTGTTGTTTGGTCTCACAAATTCCTCTGATTTTTCCTGACCCTGAAATGAGGCATCTGCCTTTGTTCTATGTAAAAGTCAATTCCCCACTTATGTCACTGTAGATCCTTGCCTCATTAGACCTCCACTTAGGTCAATAAAGGTAACAAAATGACAACACACAAACACATAATGCCATTTTAATGATTGGAAACAATAGCAGCTCCAAGGTAACCGTGTATAGAGCGGGCCGAATAAGACAGTGAGATGCAATTTAGTTATGAGGATGTGATTGTGTCTTTCCGGTATTAAATCAGGTGTGTTTATCTGAAGCAAACAGGAAATGAAAATCAGGATGTAGAGCAACAACAATAACAGAGAATGGAGTTGTTTAAAAGTGTAGTTGTTTTCTGCAGCGATGTCCTGTGTGTTTCTATAGTAGCAAAGGCAATGAAATCACTGTACATTCATGCTGAGAAAATGGAAGTCAGTGGGACGTTACTTCTAGACACTGCTGCTGGATAATAGGGCTTTGTTCCAATAGGCAAGACTGCATCAGCTTCAAGGCTCGGATCCCAGCCAGGGAAGTGCAGGGCTAAAACACTGATCTCAGGCTCTTGCTAGAGATTCTGCATTTTGTTGCTATGTAATGTTGCTCTTGGGACAACCTCCATTTGGATTTAATGCACCATGAAAAGAGGATAAACCCTTCCCTTTAGGGTACGAGAGAGGAGGAAAAGTCTGTTGTGTTGTTTACTTTAAGGCGAAACGTGTGGTAACATGATTCAGACTCAGACTCGGTCCCTAGCTGCATCTGCTTTAATGTACTTATTGGCAAGTTTAAGCTTCCTGTAACTTGTGTCAAACAGGGTTCCTCGTCATATGCTGGCTAAAAGGGCGTGTTCAGTGGACGGACACCTGTGAGCGCTTAACACTGGATACGATTTAGGACTGACACTCAAACACTCACGGCAACCAATCAGATTCTATCCTACTTTTTGCTAGAATTGGACTGTATTTAATACTATATGTGTATTAAACACCAAACTTATGGTTGCACATGTGATGATTATAGGCAAGAATAAAGCTTTACTTCAGTGTTGAATTAGATGATGCAGGAAAGCTAGATGGAACAAAATACATTTCATGTTAATCTCGCAAAAGCAATCACCAGCTCAACCCACATGGTGGTACATTGTAGAATATTGTAATAATCCTATGTATGTGTGTTTATGTACTCAGGATTCATGAGAGTATACTAGATTCTGTAGAAAGATAATCTCTAGAACTTTCTAGACCATTAGTTCTTAACCTTTTTTATTTCAAGGCCTGTCAATGTCCAACGTTTTAGTTTATTTTAATACTTTGGTAACACTTTACAATAAGGTTCATTAGTTAAACATTAGTTAATGAGCAATACATAACAACTAGCAATACATTTGTTACAGTATTTACTAATCTTTGTTAATGTTAGTTAATGAAAATACAGTCGTTCATTGTTTGTTCATGTTAGTTCACAGTGCATTAACTAATGTTAACAAGATTTTAATAATGTATTAATAAATGCTGAAATTAACATTAACAAAGATTAATAAATGCTGTATAAGTGCAGTTCATTATTAGTTCATGTTAACTAATGTTGTTAACTAATGAGCCTTATTGTAAAGTGTTACCAATACTTTTGTCTTATTTTAAATGATTTTAAGTCCTGCTGACCTCCCCCTTGGAAGTTTGCTGACTAAAGGCCCCGATATACTTCAAACAAAGTTCTTTTTCGTTCTTCGTTTAGGAGTAAAACAAAGTTCGAAATGCGTGACCAGTGATATACTGTAATCGAACATCTGACGCCATCCACGCTGCTGAGAGCGACGGTTAGATGAATATGTAAATACGTGCTGTACACTTTCTTCTCAGTAATAAAATAAACACAACAAAAATTAGAAAACTGCAAGCATTTTTATAAAAAGCATAAGAAAAGCGTCTGATCATAACAACATGTTAGCACGAGCTCTGCAAATTAGCACTCCAGTCACGTCCCTTTTTACTTATATAGCACTTTATTCAATAGATTGCTTAAAAGCAAGCAGCTTGACAGTATCAAACATAAAAAACAGTGTCAGTGCCTCATTTCATCAGAAGCACAACTTCATTTTGTACTATAAAGCGGTTATCCAGTGTGTTTGTTTTCAGCCACAGAGCTCTTACCTCAACAAACTCTACAGATGAAATGAGTCAGAGAACAGTTCCACGTGAATGAAGGAGGAGCCTCTGCGCACACCTCCTATTATGCTATCGTCACGGACCAATGGTAGTACGAAGGTGTTTTGCAGCTGGAGTGAACTTTTCCTGAAAGTTTGCTTTGGCAAGCCGTTTCGAACTTCCAAAAAGAACACAAAACGAACTTTGTTTTAGCCTGATTTTGTTCGAAATGACGTCACATCAGTTCGTTCTTCGATTCCGTTTGAAGTATATCAGGGCCTTTATAGTTGTCAAACTGAAAAAAAAAAAAAAAAAAAACGCTTTACTTTTAAACAGGCCAAGCCTGCTTATCTGTAACTTCCAGTATATTCTGTCAGGTGCAATTATCTTTCTGAATCTGTATCTTTACCAGCTTTTTCACACCGTGCCCCTCACCTCCGCACTCAACCTCTTCTAACTCTTCTCTACTGCTCTTGGTTTGATTAGTCATTTCAAAATGACTCCCTCTGTATGGGAGACCTCCTCTTTAACCTCTGCTCCTACCCCAGTTTCACAGCTTCAAACTGCCCCTTTGACCTACTCCATCATCCCTTCTTATCCTCCTGGAGCCTTGAGCATCTCTCTCATTTAGACTGTTTAATGCTGTGTGACCACCCAGTCAGGCCATCAGCGCTTTGGCTGGCTAGTTTGGATCTCATGTTGATTTCCCATAACTCAGTGAATGTCACTTCATCCCTGTGCATCTTTAACTCCTGCAACCTTTGATCCGTGTGAAATTGCAGTGTCCTTAGAGGTTTTCCTTGGCTGGCAACCTACAAACAGTTGTGTTGTGGCTGAGCGTTACTGTGTTTATGTAATTCACACATGCAAAGCGTTGCTTGTGAAGCACATGGATGACGTGGCGTCGACAACACCATATGGTCAATGAAGCGCTATGACCTAAATACCCTTGCAATATAATTTCTGTCCATATTGAATATTTTAGCTGCTCAAACATTTCACAACACCATACTTTTTTACCCAAGCTAAAAATGTCTCCTAGTTATTGTGCTGGTGAAAAGAAAAAATATAACGTCCCTATAGAGTTCAGGTCTATAAACCTTTTTTCCCATCATGTTGTAGTCTGATAATTGGCTTCCAGCACCAAACCTGTGCTATTATAAGGGCAATTTGAGAGCTGGGTTGCAATCTAACTGAAGAGGAAGTGTTAGGAGAGAGTAGCCGAAAATGGGCAAATGGGGATGGAATGACGCATTGCTTTTCTCTTGGAACGAAATTAGCTGTGTTTTGTGGATTGTTTGATCTGCTTGCAATGGCCTGTCAGTCTGTCACAAAGCCAGTCCGCTGTGCAATTTGCCAACATGTTGAGCCACCATCTACTCAGCTCTCATTTAGAGAGTTTCCCCATTCTGCTCACATTCATGTCATCTGACAGGGAAATTGCTTTTCTTGTTATCGGATATCGCTCTTTACGCGAAGCTTGGCATAGGCGCTCACGCTTAAAGAAAGTAGTCCAGTGTATTTATCATACCAGCTTTAAGATTACACTGGGGTTATAATTATGCCTGTATGTTACAATTATTGTGGCAAGAGGCAAAAAAAAAAGGAAAAAAGTATCATTGTACACAGTATAAATGATATTAGGCATCAATTGAGATTGTAGCATTTTTTCATAATTCTCCATCACTGATACTGTATTAGACTTGCATGCAGATGATTATGTAAAAAATATGTTCAAAGCTATTCTCTTGATAGGATGCTGTTTATACCTGGAGGTCAAGGTTTTGCTGGTTAGCATGGCCCCATTTGCTCCCAATGCTGCAACTAATTTATCTGGTTTGAAAAAACTTTGTTCATTCACAGCCATTTGAAGGTAACAATGTTCAGTGTTTTATTCTGATAAAAAAAAAAATGTATATACTGCTGTTCTAAGTTATTTTAAATTGTAATAATATTCCACAATATTTTTTGTTTGTTTTAATCAAATAAATGCAGCCTTGGTGAGCAAAAGAGACTTATTTTAAAAACATTTAAAAACCCTACCGACCTCAAACTTTTGAACGGCAGTGTATATCATATGTATTTCATTATAGTGTAGTAGATGTTTTATTGCTGCCTGTTTAGTTTACTTTAATTTTGGAGAGCTATTAAATAGACAAAAATTTACATCATAGCTCATGATATATATATATATATATGCGTCCAAACGCTATTTACACTCAAGCTTTAAAACCGATGCATGGAATTCAATGTCTTAAGTGGCGCAGAGGTAGCCAATAAGGCTCATATACCTGGCTATTAACATTTAGTTTCAATAAAAATGAAAATAATATTCTAAAACTATTAATAAACTGCTAACGAGTGTTTATTAATATTAAAAGTGTTTATTGGGTAGAGTTAGGGGAAGGTGTAGGGAGGGTTTTTATTCTCCTAATAAGGCAGCATCCATTTATTAATTTTAACAAATATAATCATTTACACTCTATGATATTATTGCATCCTGTTAATGTACAAAAATACTGAGGTGCAAATAGGATCTGCTAATATAAAGTATAGATTTGATACTTTTACATGGTGTAAATAGAATCTATCGCTATTTTTACCTAGTGTAAATAGCATATTGCTAAGATTAGTGTAAATAGTGTATAATTTAGTTTAAATAGAATATAATGTTATTTTTACTTAGCGTAAATAGCATCTACAGCTGCCATTAATAAAGGGGACTGTCTATATTCTACTTCAGCCAATCAGCAATCCTTTTTCTGCAGCTCCTGAGTAATTAGTCACATAAATGGGCTCAGGTAATTGGTAGTTCTTTTGTCTCATGATTAAAGATGGCAGATTTTTCAGAACACTTACTTCTGAGGGGTCCTTCACCAGCCAAGCAAGTGCCATTGAGATGAAAGGGAATGCTAACAGATAGCTTTGTCAAGGTTTTGTAGATGTCCTTGTTTTATATCAGCAATAATATACATTTTGACAACATAAATATTAAATATTGGCTTTAACAACTGTTACACGCCGATGGCCTGCAGGAGGATGTGGGCGTAATGTAATTTCCATATGGAATCGCAGGGGGAAAACAACAGATTGGAGACTGTCGCTGTTAGCGGTTGTTGCCCTTTCCAAAGCGGTGGCATTTTCGACGGTCAGTTTGTCCCTTGTTTCCTCTGGTCAGTTCAAATTGTGCTACTTGTGTTTTTCTGTCCAGCTGGGAGGACACTGATGTGGTCTGAACTCCCTAGAGAGAGTCTGATCACAGGCCTTAAAATTGCTTTAGAGGAATCAAATAAGGCTGCTTCCTCATAGCGCACTGTCCAAATGCACTGTCTGCTTCGTCTTTATTGGATAGTCAAAGTTTGCGGTCTCTCCTCTTCCCACAATGACTCGTTGAATCACTAGCTAATCGGAATTTGAATCTAAGTTAATTTGTATTGATTGCTGAATGCAGAGTTTTTGTCCGATACTTTAAACAGGGAAATCCACAGGCTGATGCAAAGCCTCGAAATACACTTTTTATTCTCCGAGTGCATCACAGAAATTCCCCAACCCTTTGCCATGCTCTCTGACCACCCATCTTTCCACTGATAATTGGATCCTGGAAAAAGCTCAGTGAGAAACTACTTTACATAGCTTTCTAAATCAGAACATGGGATTCCAGTGCGCTTCAATATTGCATTTCAACACTGTGTGAGTGAATGAAATATTCATACCTCAAAAATGACTTTAATATGGGAATATTTCTAGAAGTGTGAAAGTAGAATTTGACCTGATCTGTTGGCATTAATTTAATACGTAATGGCATTTCGATGTATCTGTTCGTCTAAGCTAAATCTGACAAATGCTAAGTTTAGATCTTTAAACACATTTTTGTATACTGTGGTTTAATAGTTCAAACATTTTGATAGTTCTTAACTATATTTATATCCGTCTTTTAATCAGACATGAAAAACATCAGCTAGTTCAAGCTGTGTAGAGAGTAAAAGCACAGGATGCTAATAAGATTAGAAGCTAGCTTTGTCAGGACTGTAGCAGTTGCATGGTTAATGCCTCGTAATCCCTCAGTAGTGGAAATAGAAACTTGGAATTTTCTAGTAGTTCTAAGATCAAAAGATTGAGTCGTTCCAGTTCTGCACTATCCAAATTCTGCTAAATGAATACTGTAGCTGAAATATATCAGGACACTTGCAGTAGAGCTGCTTATTAGCAAATCAAACTCAGCTACAGTGTTGGGGCGTAGCTAAAAAAAAGTAGAAGCACTACTACCTTAACTGCATTTTCATTAGCGTGACAGTAGCTCAGCTTTTCCAATAACAAGCTACTTTATCCAACAAGTAGCACTGTAGCGTGACAACATGGTATATTGCTGTCTCATTGAATGAACTGAGACGCACTCTATTTAAAAACCTTTTCTATCTCATACAAAAGGCTACTGTAGCTTGAGTATGAAGTCCAATTTGTAACCCAATTTGTAATATGATTGGAAAAACATTTCTGAAAAATTATGTTGCTTTTTGCACATTTTGCATTGCTTCTTGCATGTTAGTGAAGTGTTTAATTTTTCCCTTTCCACTTTGATCTGGGATTCTTTTTTTTTTCCTTTTTTTTTTTACGTTCTACTTTGGTTGTTTGACGCATTGTGTCAGTTCAGAAATTAAATGTTAATGCTCTATCGCATTTGAAAATAACTAATTGCCTACCCTAAACCTATGCCAATAGTGTTAACAAAAGCAAACGGGATATACAAAAAAACAAACAAAAAAACACGCATTTGCTGAAGCATGTTTCTTTTATCGTGAGTTGTGTTTCACGGAGTGCAAGTGCAATGCTGTACCAGATGAGCTAATGAGCAAGTTTACTATGCCAGTAAAGCCATACATTTGGAGCTTGTTATGTGATGTAGACGTTGAAATGTATTAGTTTAAATCATGCGCTGTGATAAGTGTTTTGAGATCATAACATAGTATTGTGCAAAAACCCAGAAAAAAAGTCTTTATAAAAGCAATAAGGTATTCGAGGCTAGTGCTGTATCGTGAATAAGTCACGGCTGAAGGGCGTTGTTAGGCACAATGCGAAGTGGAGAGCCTGCAACCCCTTCATCCATGACTTATTCATGATACAGCACTAGCCTCGAATACCTTATTGCTTTTATAAAACGGTTACCACACAATACAAATATTAAAGCCAAAAATATGTATCAATGCAACTTTCATGAAGTAAACTTGAACTAAAAGCCTTCTTTCCGCCGGAAAAAATAGTCCCTGACCGTGAACAGCAACAAAAGTTACATTATTATGCCATTAGATGGCGGCAAAGACTGTCTTTATGAGTGTGTCAGTCAGTAGCGAAGACTTTTACATTGAAAAGACTGAACTGTTGTGAACTGTTGTTCCCTGTTAGTCATGGGAAAACGCCTTAACTGTTAAAAAAACATACCGTTTACGTTGCTAAGAGTGGTTGCTAAGGGTGTTGTGTAGTGATGCACATAACCACTGGGTGAAGCGGTCATAGCCGTGTTTTATCGTGAAAAAAACACAGCTATTGACCAATCAGAATCAAGGACAGGAACTAACCATTTTATAATAATCAATAATCTGCCTCCTAATTATAATTTGTGTGAAAAGGAATTAATGTTGTTGGTGTTTTACTGCATCTAGTGTTTATTTCAGCTGGAAATACAGTGAATTGTACATATATGTCTGTTTTGCAAAAATGTAGTTAGGTTTTTAGTTTGGTTTTGCAATGAGCCTGTATTTTGCCAATTTGTTGTAGAATATCATATTTTTAAAGACACAACCCCCTTAAGTTGTTACTGTAAATAATTTTTGTTAGGAGTTAAAGCAGTAGCTTAACTGTAGCTGAGCTTCTTTAAATTGTGAGTTACTTGTAGCTTGGCAAGATGCAGTTTTAAAGTAGCTTCCCCTATATTGCTAAGAAATAATTAGCTTTTCCAGCCTATTTCATAGTGCTCGTCTCCTAGCCTCCACACAGGGTGAGAATTTCACAGCAATCAAAATTCAATTAAAAAGATTGTCACACAGTGATTTTGATGTTGTCAAATGTACTGATTTCCAAAGGAAATGTGTCACGAGAGACACCCGGTGGCTTGTCATCTCTGTCGCTACGATGTGCTGCTGTGCATTTCGATGTTGATGCTGAGCTTACGGTACGGTTTGATTTTCATAGGTGTGTGTTGGTCTGTATGAGTAATAAATTGAGAGCGAGAGCACAATATGTGGTGCATTTTATAACAGAGCAGCAGTAAAAATGATGTGCATGTGCTCTGTTTACAAGCATGCCCGACTACAGTGCTCATCTTTCTTATTCCAGCATTGAAATTGTGCTTGTTGACCAAGTAAATAAGGCCCAGTCATAGACCATCATTTTCTAGCTACCTTCAAAGATGATTGAGTGTCTGGTCGAATAGTCATTAACCTTTGTGGTTGTAACAAGTCTTCATTATCTCAGGTGTAATGTTCTCATAAAGGGAACATGATGCTTTTGCAAATCACCTGAGCTTAACGGTGGTATATTACAATAACAATAAATTACTTTGATTTGTGTTTTGTCCTTTTAAAATGAAGAAAAATTAAATAAATATTAAACCAAGAAAACATTCAGCTCTCTGAACAGCAGCAGCATAAATCATTCTGTTACTGTTCCCTATAGGCAAAGCTGATTTTTCATAAGCCATTATAATTTTCTATTTTAACGTATTTTAAAATGTAACTTTCAGAATCCATTACTGCAGTCTTCAATGGTACATGATCCTTCAGAAATCATTCTAATATGTTGATTTGTACTCAAAAAACATTTCTTATTATTATCATCACTGTTGAAAACAGTTGTGATTCTTAATATTTTTGTGGAAACCATGGTACATTTTTTTGTTTTAGTATTCATTGTATAGAATGTTTAAAGCTGCAGTCCATACCTTTTTTTTGGTTAAAAATGATCCAAAATCAATTTTTGACCAAGTACATAACCAGCCAGTGTTCAAGGCTATCTCCTTACCTGGATAACTGGAGTTTTACCCGTAGTCAAAAGCAAAAGACTTTGGACTGCGGAGTGGCTACAGAAATTGAAATCTTGAAGTCACGCAATGCTGATGTTGTTAACATTAACAGTTTGAGAACGAAGTATAACAATAATAATAATTAGAGATGCACCGATTGCAATTTTCTTGGCGATTCCGATTTCCATTTTTTTTTGTTAGTGTGATCTGCCGATACCGATTTTTGCCGATTTTGATTTTCTTTCTAAGAACTATAATACAAAAATCTACTTTTCTTCAACGCAAAGTTTTATTTTCATAAAAAAACAAAAAAACAAGTAAAAAGTCAGTAATAAAATAAGAACAAATAAAAAAAAAAATGTGCAAACAACAGCACAAATAAATGCAATAGAATAAAGAGAGCTATAAAACTAAAGTTTTTCAGGTTAAGTAGATTTTAATCCAGTGTTATTTTACATTGGTTACCTTAATTTCTGTATTCTTTATTGTAAATATTAAATACAGATTTATTCTTACCATTAAAGTTATAAAACTTATTCAGAAACCTGCAGGAATTACTAAAATTATACGCAGTACATGCACTATTTAACCGGAGCGAATGAGACGAGTGAGAGAGAGAGAGAGAAGGGGCCTGCGCGGGTGTGTGTCACTTTGCCGTCGGAGAGAAGAGAGCGAGAATGCGCAGCTGACGTTATTGCCTGTGCTGCTGGTAACAAAACAGATTGGCTCGGAATCGGTAAGAAGTGAGACATGAGAAAAATCGTCCGATTCCGATCCCTGGCCGATCGATCGGTGCATCTCTAATAATAATTTGCATGAATTGACGTGATCCGAGCTAACCGATCATTAGATTTAATCAACATTGGCAGCTTGATATATCGTAATGCTTTTTTTCTCAGTTGGTCAAAACAAAAGTGGCAGACATGTTACTTACTTGTTCAGATGACATTTTCCAGTGAAAATTCTTATTTTGGTCATACTTCCAAGACTACAATCAGTGATTCCAAAGTACAGTATCTACACCGAGGTGGTGACTGACAGCAAACATTAGATTAATCCGCTCTGAGGAGCCGTGCCGAGGCACAATATGATAATAATTGATGATATGATGATAATTCCACAAATAACTGCAATTGCAGGTTTCAAACAGAAATGGCGACAAAGAGGCAAAGCTTGCGGACTGCAGCTTTAAAAGAACAGCATAAATCTGAATTATATATATATTTTTTTGTAATTTAAAAGCCTTTACTGTCACTTTTGATCAATTTAATGCTGTTGTTCTTTATTTTACAGTATGTGTACTTACATGTATATTGAGTCAGTGTACTCATGGGTTAAGGTTATGTTTAGGGATAGGTTAGTACCTAGTTATTACCTGGTTATTGTAATTACTATAATAAGCACCAGGGCCTTAACCCCCCCCCCAATATTTGATACACTCTGTTTGTCATTAGGATGACAAGACAAGTTTTAAAAGTTGCATTTTTAGGCTGGTCTGCCTCAGTGCTCATCACTGTCAGAATGAGTAAGCTGGCCAATAAGCAAATAAGTGCAAATTCTAATGCGACGCTTTCTGAAAGAGTATGTAGCGAGTAAGTACCTAAACATTTAATATTCGATGACTGTTTTGTGATTGAAATGTTCAGTGACTGACAGTAATATGCTAATTTTTGAAAAAATGCTATTATTTGATATGATTAATGTAATTCATAACTGAATGTGACGAAACAAGAAACTTTTTGCGTTTGTCATATTAGACATACAAATAAGATTGAATATTTTATATATATATATATATATATATATATATATTTATAAAACGGTTAGTTCCTGTCATTGATTCTGATTGGTCAATATGACCGCTTCACCCAACGTGTATCACTACACAACACCCTTAGCAACCACTCTTAGCAACGTAAACTGTATGTTCTCAATTGATATTGTTCATTGAAGCTTACTGTATTACGTAGAAGAGTATTGTGAGAAAAAGATCGCGTGAGCGAGTTTATATATTTTCCTTCAGGTCAGTCCAATGTTCATAATAAAAAAATCTGTTTAAATGTCTGATGTAGTATCTTGTCCTTTTAACATTTAAGGGGTTTTCCTGTGACAGACAGCGCTAGTCAAAGCATTTGTCAGTTGCGTCTTGTTCTGTGTTCACAACAATTCAGTCTTTTCAATGTAAAAGTCTTCGCTACTGATTGACACACTCATAAAGACAGTCTTTGCCGCCATCTAATGGCATAATAATGTAACTTCTGTTGCTGTTCACGGTCAGGGACTATTTTTTTCGGCGGAAGGAAGGCTTTTAATTCAAGTTTACTTCATGAAAGTTGCATTGATACATATTTTTGGCTTTAATATTTGTATTGTGTGGTAACCGTTTTATAAAAGCAATAAGGTAGTCTAGTGCTGTATTGTGAATACGTTTTTTAATTAAAGATACGTAAAAATACTGACCCCACTGACCCAGAACTTTGGAATGGTCATTGTATATTAATCTGTAGCTAGAGGAATGGAAACAATTTGGATCAATTTTATTCTAATAAGTGGAACTATCTGTACTGGAGGATCTCAGTGTGTGAATTAAGTATTTTTATACTCAAGGAAAACAATCTCAGGCATCATTAATCCTCTAAGCATGCATAACAACATGCTAGGTATGAGCGTGAGATAAATAACTTAGAGTCTTAAAGTCAACTTAAAGTCTGTCCCTTCATCAGTAACTTTGTATAAATCATAGTTATAAAAACATGGTTAGCTAATTTCAGTCTTGGTGGGCTCCTATACCTAAGTATGAAAAAAATGCTTGATTCTTCCTTCAAAGTTAATCAGGAGGACAGAGACTGGGTTTGATAAATGGAGAGAGCTAGAACGTAAACACAAGTCGAGCCATTTGTTTTTCTCCCCAAATCAATTTCAGAAATGCCAAACGGGCAGCTTTAGCAGGCCTCAGCTCTGAGACGCATCTAAAAAAAAAAATATGAAAACAATACATTCTGATGGAGCACCGAGAAAAAGCAAACAGACTGATTTAATTATGACATCGCCTGTGGTATCTGAGGGATGATGAGCGCTAATGGCTGAGCCTGGGCTCGCACGACGTGTAATCTGGGACTTGTTTGTTTATCTTTTTTCCCTACTGAGGTGACGATCTACAGTAAGCAGAGCACAGATTAATGAGATGTCATCTGATGAGATTGCCATGAGAAACCACCGGAGAGATCTGGATCTACAGTAGAGTGCATGTGTTGAGTCACTGTTTGCTGTGATTGAGCTTCTGTGCCTTGAATTTTGACTGCTTTAGGGACCATGACAGAATGAAGGTCTGAGGTCTTGTTCTGTGTAGTGGTTGTTGAATAACAATGTTGACCGTTATAAAGAACCAAACACATTTATATGGCTAAAAAACAATATATTTATTCACAAGCTGCAGTACATACAATACAGCACTAAATCCACAAATATTTATTACTTCTCGAAAGTGTTTGTCATGTGTGAAACGATTGATGATTTAGTTACAAAAAAACCCCTACAGTATTGTAATGATATGCCTGCCATACTTACAGTAATAATAGCATATATTCATTAACTCGAATTATGGCTTAAATACAATTGACATTGAGATGTTTTACATGTTAATCTTTTCATTAAGTGATTTAACGCATTAAAACATATTTGCTTGTTCATCTTTCACACTAACTAGCACCAGATTCAATTTAATCATTTTTGCTATTGTCACAAGAATGTCTTCTGTCACATCCAGCCATAAATAATAAGTGTCTCTTTAGGGTAAGTTAATTACTCATAATCAAATTTTCAGAGAACAGAGTCTTACCATTGAAGCTTACATTTTTACTTTTTTTTTTTCTTTTCTTGCAACATGTCATTCCGTATTATTGTCTTGACAATACAATTAACATATACTAATACATTTCATGACACCTAATGAGTGGGTGGGACACAACCTGTCAAAACTTTAATATATGATATGAACTTAATGAAAGTTAGACATGAGTTTTGAGTTTGAGAAACTAGTTTCTTTGCTGTCAAGAGAAAGAAAAAAGCATAGATGAAAGCATAACATTCTCAGTGACAGATCAGTGACATATTATAAGTAACCGTCTTGAAATGCTTGTCTTTTCCATCAGAGTTTATTTGTTTACAATTAAAGGCAATTTCTTTTCATCTGAATGATCTAGCAGGCATGGGACTGAATGCTTGAATGGCTAATGTTGTTTGTAAGAAAGAGAGAGTGCTTTTGATTTCCATTAAGTTTTGATTTCCATGAAGGAGATTCGCTTGTTGTTGTTTTTTTCTTTAAAAAAAAAAAGAAAACAGGACAGAGTTTCTACAATCTAAATATAATACCCACAAATCCATTCACATTCAAATCCAAATATCCTAAACATTAATTGGATGGTACATTACTGATCATAATTTTTTTTTTTTTTTAAGGGGTGGTTGATTATGATTTTACTTTTTTAAACTTTAATTAGTGTGTAATGTTGCTGTTAGAGCACAAACAACATCTGCAAAGTTACGATGCTCAAAGTTCAATGCAAAGGGAGAAATTTTCTTTTAAAGAATTCTCTGTTTAAGGACTACAACAAACGTCTAGTGGGGACTACAGCGAGCTTCTCCCGGGTTGGTGACATCAATAACCCCTGAATTTACATAAACCCTGCCCCCAAGAACACACAACAAAGGGGTGAGGCCATGGTTTTGCAATGCAGTACATAACACAAATGCAAAAGCATGTCATAAAAGCAAGATGCCAACATAAGTTATAACCATAATTACAATAAACTATACCTGTTCTATCTTCATGCAGCATATATTCTCTGGCTCTGTAGGAATCTTACAACAATTCCCACACAAGTGATTTATTTCATGACAGAATATGCTAATCAATGACTTTAAGATATTATATTATTTTATATTATAATAATATTTACTTTACTATATATTTTACTTTACTATTTTATTTTATCTTACACAACTTGTCTCATATAAAAATAAAAACACCTTCACAGACTGATGATAAACGACAATATACAACCTTTGGCAAGGACCGCAGCTGCATCATCAGAAGAGATTTCCACCATAAGATATGTGTTTGTGTGTGTGTTGAGCTGATTCAGAGAGAAACAAAACTCTGGCGATTATCTCACAGCTGTCACCCAGAGGGCTCACCTCAACCCCCGCACGCCTGCATGAAGCTCAGGTTCGGCTCTCTCGGCCTCGTGTACTTTGATTCACCCGAGACGCCGGCGAGACGTGACCTCTTGCGTGCACTCTGTCGCTCACTGCTGCCCTACAGCAAAGCTACATGAGGACCGCAGATTTACACCAGCGCTGTACCAGTCTAGCTCTGCTTCATTTGATTAAATTCTTGGCATAGCAACAAAAGGGGAGCAGATTACTGTATTGATCCAGCGAAGCTCAACTGCTTTGCGAGGAATAGCTTAGTTCAAATACAAAACTATATACTTTGTATTCATGTGTAATGGATTTGCATTATGAGAAGAGTAACTGAAGGATGATATGTAGCGCTTAATATCACGTCTGCCTACACGTGTGCTCATTTTAACCCTCCCACATTTTTCTCTGTCTATTTTCCTTACCGCCCTCAGTAGGTCTTGAAAGCTTGGTGGAATTGTATTGACTTCTATTCTGGTCAGAGAAACGCAAGGACATTGTTGCAGCCTGAGCGATGTTGATGTGGATTGAGTGTTGGCGTGTAGGTGGCGGTGCATCGACTGCACGCCCCAGCCACGGGGAATTATTTCCGTGTGCTTTCTTTCACACTTCAGAAGAAGGACGGTGCTCACATCCTCTCCTTTTGTGATGCAAATGCAGTTTTGTCTGAAAATATGCCGCTTATAGTGTCCTTGAGTGCGGCTCCCCAGCTATGGAAGGTCTTTTGTGACGGAATCACTTTGGAGCACGACCTTGATATTAATGAAAATCACAACTCCTTAAATGCCATCATCCATTGAATGATTCAGGTGCACGCACAGATGCATTAGAATGCTTTTTATAATGCATTTTCTCTCTTTTTTAAAACTGGTTTTGATGCAGCCACCATCCTTTATTTGTTTTTGTGAGTGAAAAGTCATCACAGTGTTGATGTATAATTAGGGATTTTATTGTCAGAAGCCCGAGACTGTAGTTAATGACATTTATGCTTGTAGATTTTTGCATTTAGTTCTTTATTTACTGCAGTTGTAAAATGCCAGTTATCTGTGCCGCTGCTGTAAATCCAATAACATAAATGGTTGACTTTACAACGGTCCCTTATTGGTTTGTCACAGTGGAATGTTAATTTTTAGGGCGTAGTTCTTTAATTGCCCTCATGTTTTAGTGCACTTGTCCGACTGGCAGGACTACTCGTCATATTCGGTTTGATTTTAATCATGACTGGTGCTGAATGAATAATGAATTTCTCCTGGAGGGCGGCTGAAGGTCAAGTGATCATAAGTTTAACATGTTTTCAGGGTTAAAGGATTAGTTCACTTCAGAATGACAATTTCCTGATAATTTACTCACCCCCATGTCATCCAAGATGTTTATGTCTTTCTTTCTTCAGTCAAAAAGAAGGAAAACATTCCAGGATTTTTCTCCATATAGTGGACTTCACTGGGGTACAATGGGTTTGAAGGTCCAAATTGCAGTTTCAGTGCAGCTTCAAAGCGCTCTACACGATCCCAGCCAAGGAATAAGTGTCTCGTCTAGTGAAACGATCGGTCATTTTCTAAAAAAATGTAAAATCTATATACTTTTTAACCACAAATGCTCATCTTGCACTAGCTCCGCGATGCACCACGCACGACGTAATCACGTTGCAAAGGTCACGCGTGACACATGTGGAAGTACCGTGTTAGGGTGAAAAAACTCCATCTCATTTTCTCCTCCAACTTCAAAATCGCCCGACATTGTTGTTTTACCTTTTTTTGTAAAGGCCGCTTGACTTAGTCTTTGCACGTTCGCTTTGTAGACACTGGATCTGTAAATTCACCTATGTCACGCATAATTCACCTTTCCATCATTATGTAATGCGTACCTTTTTTATTTATTTTTTTGAAAATGACCTTTCACTATGCAGTTAAATCAACTCTGTTCAGAGAACATATTGTCCCTCTCTACACGGAGTTAAAATAACACTGAAGCAGAGTTAAAGTTAATGAGATAATATGCTCGGGTATCAGCTCCGATACTGCCATTTTTGCCGGATCGGGTATTGGCCGGATGGGACTGATCTAAATCCGATATTGTGCGTGTACTATTCTGTGTTATTATTAAGCTCCAAAAAAGGCACAAAAACATTAAAAAGCACCATAAAGTTTCCGTGCACTATATTCCAAGTCATTCGATAATTTAATTTGAGGTACAGATAAATATTTAAGTCGTTAAATTAAAGTTCACGTAAATGCCTCCCTACGCTGCGGCTGTCAGTCATTCTCCATTCAGCATTAAAACTGCGTGTCGTGTTTGGTTACAACAGTCAACACAATGAAACTCTCTCCAAGATGAATCAATGTTTCTATTATTATACGTCATCTGTAGACAACGATACCGGTAATACAATACGCATCAATATATCTTCACTTTGTGCTTTGAACTTTTCAATGCGGAGCGCTGCTGCTGCGCGCTCTGACTCCATGATGCTTCAAGCGCATCATTCTGCACACGGGATGCGCATAAGCGCTTTGTGCCGCCCTGGGGTGCGTTTCCCAAAAGCATCGTTAGCCAACTAACACCGCAAGTTCCTTACATAGTTTAACGATTTAGTGTTTCCCGAAACCATAGTTCAAACGAACATTCGCAAACTGGTGTGGTTGGAACAACAGCTCTGAAGTTGTGGTTAGAAGCATAGTTTCTTGTTTTTATGACATCTGAACTTAATAAATCGTTATCTTGAGCAAAATAAGCAAGTTGACATGAAGTACAATGTATATCTTTTATTTCGAATATATACAAATGTAATTTATATATTTTAGTTTGTCAAGAGATTTAAAGCACCGTTTTTGAAGTACGTAAGAACAAGCATTTGATTTAATCTGGAAATAAAGCAAAATAACTGAGGAAAATGAGAATTAGTCCTCTAATGCCATATCCGTAATTTATAGCAAAAAAGCAATCATTGATTCGATCTCAAACGGATTCATTTAAAGAAGTTATTACTCACCACCTGCGTGACGTCATTCACCAATGTTGTTGAACGACAGGTTTGTGACAATACGGTTTCGTGAAACAGTCATGACTAGCTAGTTGATTTGTTCAACGATGCATTGTACTATGGTTGTTCAGCAGCGAGTTACATAGTTGTTTGGGAAACGCACCCCTGTATGGGAGCCGTTCATATTATACTACTTTTGCGCAATAAAAGATTGTTAATAGTATTTTTTGTTCTGTCCTATCTATCATATGTTGCTGCCTCATTAAAAAAAAAACTTCGCTATAAATTTAAAATAAATGTCTTTTAATTTTATAGTATAGCCTATTTTTATATATAAACATATTTAGTTTGTCATGTATGACTCAAACATCCATAAAAAACAAGCCATGAGTCATGGGTGAAGGAATCAGCTGGAATCAGCTATTTTGAATGTCTACCAAGCTAGTGAAGCTATTGGTTTAATTACAGTTGTTGCACTGATGCACAATTATTTAATAAATAATTCACTACATTTGTGTCTGTTTGTCATTTTGTTTTACAAAGTTAGGAAAGTAATGGTTAAGTCTGATACCTTGCGCAAAAGAATGATCCCAGTTTCTTCCACACAGTGAGGCATACAGTTTATTAGGTAATTTAGCACTTTCTTTATTATTACTTGAATATCGTATCGGTATCAGCCAATACTCAATCCCAGGTATCGGAAGTGAAAAAGGCGGTGCATCCCTACCTGTTACTCAGCTGGGATCGTGTAGAGCCCTTTAAAGCTGCATTGAATCTGCAATTTGGACCTTTAACCGGTTGTACCCCTGTGAAGTCCACTATATAAAGAAAAATCCTAGAATGTTTTCCTCAAAAACCTTAATTTCTTTTTAACTGAAGAAAGGATGTCATCTTGGAGGACATGGGGGTTAGTAAATTAACAGGAAATTTTCATTCTAAAGTGAACTAATCCTTTAATTAGAATCTTCCTGTTGAAAAATAGTAGAGGAAATGGAAAATGAGTCATAAAGTAAAATGTATTTCCAAAGGTCTTTGCATGTTTGTTTCCTTGACTCGCTGATATGAATATCTCCTCATCGCATTCCGCATCGCGACTGATTGAAAATCACTCGGAGGGTGAAATTAAAGTGCCATGTGTCAAATCTACCTGCTAGTAGAGGAGTGGAGGAACAGGAAGTTCCTTTGAAGAGTTTCTCCCGGGGCCTTGAGGTTCTCTAGAGTGGCCGTGTTGTAAATGACAGGTGTGAAATTGCTGTGCTGTGGCTGAGGACATCCCCCACACTTCTTTTAAGACACAGTAGTGCCATCCTACTGTCCTCTGACTTCATTTACATATCTTACAGAAAACATATAAAGAAGATTCACTGCCTGCTACACCATCATAAAAAGCAATTTCAGCCGAGTAGCTGAACCGAAGTGGATACTCTGGACTTCGTCCCAAGAAGTCGGTGCATACATGCACAGGCAGAATGTTTATGTAGATATTTTATAGGTTGCGATATAAAGAGGCATGTGATTGTACACAGTGTTTTATTTTTAGGTATGCTACAGAGGCAGTGCGTATTGATATACGTTATATAATCCAAGCAGAGAGGCAAACTGTATGTGAGATTTCGCTATATTGAACAATCACAAAAGAGAGCAGTAAATTATCATTTAAAGCCATGAAACGGTTGCCTTTTAATATTGTGAGTCTGGTCCTTCACATACATTGCATTGCATTCTTGTGCAAAAACAATCATAATCTTTGTCTTGTTTTCCAGGACATCTAAACATTCTTGCTAAGCCTTACCAAATTTAGTGAGGATTATGATTGAAATATGGAAAAATGTTCCTGCTTTTTCAAGCATATGTTTTGCAGTTTTGCTTCTCATGTTAATTTATCTTTCTTCATGATGTTATGTATATGTATATGCTCTTGTGTGTATACTGTATATATATGGACAAAATTCAGAATTGAAGAACAATTTATTACTCTGAATTTGAATTGAATTGGCCACACTCCACAAGACATTTAATTGGGATGACAGAAAGAATTGAAATTCAAAGAAATTCAACACAGGTAATGGAAAATGAAGTGTTGTTCTTTGGTCTATCTGTAGTTCTTTCTGTACATTACATCTATGTACAACCCTTTAAAAACTTTCAGAGAATACTTTTTCTAATCTGACATTCGTACATAACTTTGTTTTTCTAGTTAAAAATCACAGAATTGCATTGAATGTCAATTTTTCCTTGCATTCAAATTTGTTACAATTCTGCACCCCTCATTTCAAATTTAGGAAATCATTTGGAATGTAAAAGGGATTCTCAGTTCAATTCTGAATGGTGCACAACCCTAATATGCTGTATATGGATGTGTGTTCTCATCTTCTCTTGCATTCACATATCTCATAATACTACAAATGGCTGTAACTACAGTCCCGGCTAATATTTTCTCTTCCTTGAGGAATGATTTCCTGTTGTCCTCCCCCATGCCTACCTCATATCTCATTAGTGTGTAAGCCAAGACTTTCATAAATAAAAAATGAGAAAACATGCAATACCTCCACATCAGCCGTGGTGTTTTCATATATGTGCTTTGGTCGAAAGTTTCCCATTTTTCTTATTTTGCTGTTAGGCCAAATGGAGCCCTCCGACAGAGGTTACAGCGTGGGATTCTGAAATGACAAACAGGAGGGGGTGGAAGACACCTGGGCCAAACTCTTGAGAGGACTTAAGTTCAGCCACGTTGAAAACATGTTCCCACCCTCAAGTCATGCTCCCTCGGATGGAAATTCGCATTCGAGTGCCTCGGTGGTGACCTCGCTGAATCTCATTGGTCTTTTCTTTTAACCTCAGGAAAAGGATATTCATGTCCCGCTTGAAATGTTAAAACGCTTATTTATTTATCATGAACGCCTTGACTTCTGACACCCATGTTGTATTAAGACCTTGGTCTGTGACCAATTCTTTTATAGCTGCTCCAAAAACCCAATCAGTCAGTTTTGGGAGATTTCCTCAGCATTCGTCTGATCTCACTCCTCAGAGTGTATAAGAGCTGTTGAAGGTTAATGAGGAGCACTGGGGCGAAGAGTTTTCCAGCGGCTGTAGCCAGCAGTTTCCCAGCAGCAGATGCTCTCTTCTCAGCCTTGGCGACATGGTGGGAGGCTGCAGGCGTGGAAATCTCACTGTCCTACATAATGCATGACGAGAGATTTTTCGAGTAAACGGGTAGTGAATTTTTCATCACAGACCAATCGGACCAGCCTCTGTCTTTTTGAAGGAACAAACGATGGTCAAGTGGCTAAAGGTTTTTAAGGATTATCTCCTCATATCACTGGTCCTGAAGCTCCAGAGGTTGCTGCATAATTGAAAGGGGTTTTGTGCTCGCTGTCTAACGGCAAAACTGTTTTGTATTGACAAGCGTCCAGATAGGGGTAAGATTAAGCACCGGTATCAGGGGAGATTGGATCTCTGAAAACCGCTGATATTTGCAGAATATCTCTATTATACTCAAACTCTGTTTTTCATGAGTTGTCACACAGAAAGTATGTGCGGTCAGAAAAAACACAAACACACAGACTAAATCCCACCTTATATTCGCTTGGATCCCTTTTGATAGTGCATTGCTTCCAAAATCTCCTCTTCTCTATGAACCAAAGAATACAGCAGATCAAAACAGATATTAGAAAGACTTGGGAATGTAGTTTACATGAAATGAGATGTGATGACAGCATAATCATGTCCTGTTTAAAACGTCATTCTCTTCTCTTAAAAGGCACAGATGTACCCCTTTGGTGGTGCTGTTGAGTGTTTGACCACCTGTTTGATTGGCAACTTACAGAGACCTAAATTCTAACCTGATTTTCTTACCTTCTGTGTAACTTACTTTCTACTATGAAACACAAAAGAAGATATTTTGAGAAATGTCTTGGTTGGTTACCAAAATTAATCAAAATATCTTCTTTAATGTTCTACGGAAGAAAGTCATACAGATTTGGAATGGCATGAGTAAATGAGACAGAATGTCTATTTTTGGGTGAACTATCCCTTTAACCCATGTAGTGTGTGACAACATGCTATTGAACATACTATTGAATTATTTATTTATTTTTTTGTCTAGGTGACAACTTAGCCTGTTGTGCTCATACCAAAATTGCCTTTCAAATATCTCTCTCTTTACATGTCATAATTAAAATGTATTTGGTTAACTTAAGCATATTTATTTTGTATACTTGTATTTGTATCTGTCTATTACCTCTTGATATTCCAATGCAACAATTAAATGCATTCATAACTTAGAAGTCCAATCAACACTTCTCAAATCAGGTAAAATTTAGAAATTTAGAAATATAGAATTTTACATTTGGCTCATTTTGTTCTGTTTGACCATATCTAGAATAACCCTTAGTTGGGGGAGAGAAACCAACCTGATTCCTGCAGGGTTGTGTGGGGAAAATGAGAGACGTTTATATCTGCCTGACCTTCACACTCTCAGTGGGAGCCAAACTGCAAATGATAAGAGTCCTCATTGTAAGAACAAGGAGAGGAAATGGAAGGAGTGAGGGGAAAGAATGAAGAGAGCACACAGTGGGAAATCGGACGTGGACGGGGGGTATGAGAGGTGCTAGAGGAAGGTTGAGTGTTGTTGGGAGGGGGAATTCACGGCAGGTGTTTTGTCACAATATTGGAAATGAACAGCCTTTTAAATGTCCCAAAGTACATTTTATGAATTCCTATAGTTCTTAAATGGATAGTTCCCTTAAAAAAATCAAAAATATGTTATTTACTCACTTTCATGTTGTTCCAAACCTGGACCCATTAGCTTTCATTGTATGAAAGTTTTAAAAACTGTATAAGAAGAAGAAGAAAGAAAATCAGACAGGTTTGTAATGACAGGGTGAAAGAATTATCATTTTTGGGTAAACTATCTCTTAAGATCTGTCAACAAAGTCTTGGTCTTGGTTGTTACCAAAAAGAAAAAAGCACTTGTGGATGTTTGTTGATTTGCCAGTGACCCTCTTTAGAGACAGGACCACTTTAGGTACATTTTCTGTGACACTTGAATGTGTTCTGCTGTATGTTTTTATGGGGAGCTACCCAAGGCTAGGTGATAAACTCTCTGTCTCAAGGACATCCAGACTCCAGACAATAAGTAATAGCATCTAGGTGGAGTACTCTTTGTTTGAGCGGTCTCGCCTTGCTTTAACATGTTATTATGCCGGCTATTTCACTCCCAAGAAGAAGTCATGGAGTTTGATCTATGGCAGTAACTCATACGCAGCTGGTGTGGCTGATACGAGAAGCTCTTCACCATAAGTAATGACAACATAAAGGAAATTTACCACCCTGCCACTCAGCCCTGGAGTAAGACTCTGATATACAGACAACACCCCTTTGCTAGCCCGTCCAAATGCGAGAGCTCGTGAATCACAAAAAAAAAAAAAACAGTGGGAGCTTAAGGGGTCGGAAAGAGAGAGCAGTTTGATTTGGAGAATAATCAGTGGGCTTGGGCTCAGAGGTCAAGGGGAAGCATTGTGTTGGGTTTAGATGTCCATATGTTGTTTTGCATTGCTACCACGAGCACATAATGGCTGAAGGGCAAAGTATCCATTTTCTGATGGATTTTGGCTCTTGTTGAACTGTAAGGTTGCAAACCTTGCAATGTTTCTTTTTCAGGAAGTCGTCTGTGTATTAAACTTCCAGAGTCAATGGAGACATAAAGACAGCAGTTACCCTCTCAGGCCTCCACCATTCACCACTCAAGTGGTTTGCTTCCCACTGTGATAACAGTGACAGCTGTGCACATTGTGATGCTTTGGATTGTAGAAAATGGAATGAGAAGACATCTTGATGACCCATGAGTCATTTATGGTGAATTTCCATTCACAGCAGACACTGATGGCCTTTTTCTTTTTTCCATTCTTTTTTTTTCTCTACCTTCAAAGCAGATCAGATGATTTTCATTCAATATCTCCATTCCTAACTCCTAAACTCTATTTATTTCCCTGTTATTTTTTGTTCTTTTTTTGATTAATGATTTAAATGTATGTGTGTGCTGTGTGTGTATATATGCAATATAGCTGTATATCAGCACGGCTGTGATTCGACCGTAGGTAATCACAGCATGCTGATATACAGCCATATCGCACAGCTACGAGTGTGATATTGTGTTTATGCAACAGTTCGAAACGTCACTTTAGAACTAGTAACGAAGGATTGTTGAGTCCCTCCATTGAAAGTCATTGTATTTTGTACAGTATTAGAAGAGAGACTTCTATAAAATAAACATTCATAAAGTTCGAAAAGGTTGAAGCGTATTACAAGAGTGTTTGCAGTCGGCTATTTACATTAATCTCACGTCATAAAAGCACTCTTAGGTGCAAGTACATTCTCAGACTCCGCTGAATGCACGAGTGCTCTTCTTCGTGAGCATTTGAGCATGTGGTTAAAAACTAGCCTAGAGCTCCATCTGCTGTTAACTAAGCTCAGAATTGATTCGATAGAGAATCACAATTCATTCAGAAAATCTCAGTATCAATCCACAAATCGAGAAACATCGATTAATTGTCGCAGCCCTAGCCTTGGATGCATGTATAGTCTTAATGTTTAAGACATTTGACAAGGATTTGAACATAGAATTTAATCAAATTGTGATCATATTTATGAAAATAAAAGTTAGTATATTGTACTGTACTGTATTGTGTATGATTGCATTACTGGGCACCAGTATTTTTTTTTTATTAATTTGGAACCAAAAAAAAAAAAAGAAGAAAAAGTTTCACTTTGCTCACTATAAATAATTTTTTGCTTTGGCCATATCTCACTTTAACTTTACAGAAGTGTTCTGGCATTCTGGAGAATACACTGATATTGTACAGTCCAACAACTCACTTTTTAGCTTATACAATCTGCCGAGTTTCCTCTGTTGGAATTGTTCTCTGCTCCTCCATGTAGTGGTGTTTCTTTAATACTGCATTGCTGAAGGCTTCTCTTGATCGTATGAAGCCAGAGGGACCTTCAGTAGAATGTTCAATGGAAAACACTGCTCTGTTCACATTACCATTTAATAGGATGTGATATGCTTGGACCATGATTAAGACCTCATCTTGTGCATAGAAAGAGACGTACAACGGGTGGATTTAGCTCATACAAGCATACTGTGTGAGATGTTAATAATTGAGAAGGCATCTGTTCCAATTAATGTGCCCCTTCATATCAAATCCCCATTTAAATTTCCAAAACTGGGTCACAGTCTCTATAGCATGATGGAATGATGAAATGATGAAATGAATCAGCTTCTTTTTATCATTAGATTTTAACACTGCAGAATCTCGCTCATTGCTCTAAAGACTTAAGGTCTCCTGGGCATTCGTCACAACCGAATTTAAAGTCGCTAGCGCACATAGGCTTACGTGGATATCAGAATGCAACTCTCCATGCTGGTTTCCTTTGAATGATGAGGCAGATATTTATAATGTCTTTGTGATACAGAAACCTCATTAACCTCATATTACATTGATAGATGCATTAACAGATACTTAGCTCTGTTTAGGATGCGGGGAAGTGGGCTTGATTGTAAAATTCCTCTGTGGGCGCGATGTAGAGCGCATTTCTCACACAGAATATTAAATTGTGAGATTCTTCTCCATGTCTCTCCCTCTGAATTGTCTCCTCCAGGCCAAAACATGTGTGATTCCCTGTAGTAGTGATGGATGCATAAGCTCTAGCATGCTCACTTTTTGAATCTCACATTACCCATGCTATATAATCACATGTGCTGTTTGCCAGGCTTTTTAACATGTTTGCTCTTTACAACGCAGTGCAAATACATTCAGTGCCATGGAGGGATATAGGAATAATTTCAGAGTATTAGTTACTCTAATGAGGATCATGTCTGGTCCTGACTCTCTGCCAGTGCTTTACAGTGCGACTTAGTTGTTGCTATCCATGTGCATCATTTGATCTCGAGCTGGATATGATTAAAGCAAGATGGGAGACCTCAAAGTGGAAGGCTGAGAGACCAAGGGCAGTCTTGCTCCATCTGTTTCATAGAGAATCTTTAAGGAGTGCTGCACCGTATGTGTAAATCTCACCATGCTAACAGTGTCGGATAAAAAGCGTGAGCCGACACCATTTGGAGGTGAGACACTCAGCAGTATTCTATCATGCCTGTCAATGGCAGATAGAGCCTTTATTCTGAGGTTTGGCAATTCACTCCCACCTGAGATGAGAACAAACCTGCTCCGGTGGGTTCTGCTTTTCAGAGGAGCACAAAACTCTCTGACTTCCTTTTATCCTCCCTCGTTTTTTTTGAACGACATGACATTTCCCATATATCACGGATGTATTGCGCCACAGATATGTGCTTCGCTGCAAAACATGTCAACTTGTTATTGAAAGTCAGAAAAGGGTGTTTAAATGTGGGCGGATGCTCGGCGATTTGATTATCGCATTTTTATTTGTTTATTCTTAGGTGCGCATCAAGAAATAACCCCATCTACGAGCAGCCTGACTGACATTTGGTGGAGACGGAAATAGAGCGCGGTAGAGACTAAACCATAGTGCTACAACCCACAATGTGTTCATTATTGAACACTTCTGGCATACGGCTTTCAGGCATTTCAGTGGAAGTATGAACTCTGCCCTGATGGCTCACTTCAGCACAAACAGCCTCAGGTGCCTTGGGCAAAGTCAAAGCTTTAAGCTTTTTGTGTACGTTCAGAGTCTGACACTTGAAGCTCAAACTGAAAATGTGTGTTTTCTGGTTTCTGTGCTGTAATTTTTCTCTTGTGGACACTTTTTCACATTTGATCTTATTCAGTCTAAAAAAATAATGAGGAAACAAACTAATAAGTCAAGAACATATTGTCAGGTTTGATAAACACGATGATTGTAATTTGTCTATCAATAGCCCCTTTTGTACACATTCTTTACTGGTAACCGTTAAAGGGTTAGTTCACCAAAAAATGTAAATTCTGTCATTTATTACTCACCCTCATATTGTTCCACACCTGTAAGACCTTCGTTCATCTTTGGAACACAAATTAAGATCTTTCTGATGAAATCTGATGGCTCAGTGAGGCCTCTATTGCCAGCAAGGTAATTAACACTTTCAGATGCCCAGAAAGTTACTAAAGACATATTTAAAACAGTTCATGTGAGTACAGTGGTTCAACCTTAATATTATAAAGTGACGAGAATACTTTTTGTGTGCCAAAAAAAAAAAAAAAATAACGACTTTTCATCTAGTGATGGCCGATTTCAAAACACTGCTTCGAAGCTTTACAAATCTTTTGTTTCGAATCAGTGGTTCTGGTAATAAATACAAGTTCATGCACACTTTTTGTTAACTTGTAGTGTAGCTAGCTCAAGTTTTAATTCAGTGTTGATCGATGTTGTTCATTTTTTCTTTCATTGTGCTGTTCCGTAGATTAATTAATGAACTCGTTTCTCATTAGGTGGTGTGCCAAAGAAAAACAACAAACAAACAGATTACATTTTTTCCCCCTTTCAAAGTAACAGTGCTGGAAAACTGTGGGACCTCACAGACAAGCCTGGATTCAGGTTTCATGACAGCTCAGGGAAAACAGTACAATAGTACAACACTGTATGGATACATCAGTACTCAAGATGAGAGCATGCTTATCCCTCCTCTTACAAAAGCCTCTCCCCCCATTAACGTCTTTGTTATTGAAGCTCACAACGGTATTTTAATCATTCAAGGATTACATATTCTTCAAAGGGAAAACCAGCACGCATACGTTTGCACAAATTTTGCTCGGAAGGCATCCAATGCATACACAAGAGATTTCCTCAGCATCATCTGTTGGCACAAGCACCACCCAATCAGAAAGTTAGCTGCAGGAAGGTGAATTTGAGACTGGATTAAACAATTAACAAATCTGACGCTTGTGATGGCAATGAAGTAGTGATTTGCACTGATTATACACTGATTTTTTTTGTTTATTTGGATTATTAATAAGTGGAGCATTTTCTGGACTGAAAGAATGAACTATAAGTACAGCAGCATGGAGTCTGTAAGCACAAAAAACTTTATTAGTTGCATTTTGAGTTTTGAGTAAAGATGTAAATAAAAAGTATATGTTTTAAAGGATGACATATTCTGCCACTTTATATGCTTATACAGTAGTATTTTCCAGATCCAAATGTTGTCCAGAAGTTTCCAAACTTCATGACAATTCTTTGATCTCAACATATCAGTCCAGGAATTATTCTTTCAGTATGACTCACTGAAAAACTACAGTTGCATTGGCAAGGATCAGTCTTTTTTTCTTCGAGCCGACAATGTCATTCCTCATCACACTGATGTTTTTGCTTATGTAAATGCTTGACTTTTGTTATGCTAAGCACTCCGTTCCTTTCATAATTTTTTCCAGTTCTTGGCAACCTCACCTGAATGTTTACGTTCATTGTTAACGATATAGTATGTTCAGTGCGACTTGAATTTTGCCTTTGTGTTTAGCAAGAATTGTTGCTGGCTGCAATGAGGCAAGCTTCCACAGGCACGAATACAATTTCTCATGGATAAAAGAAAAGTATGTAAATGGACCTTTAAAAAGATGAGGAAAAGGACATTTAAAGAGTATGCTGACCTATACAAAAGACATTAGGCTGAACAAAAATACTGCGCCTATTTTAGTCCTTTAATTAAATGTTTGATTTTTTTCCCCCTTTTACTTTGTTTTTTCATAACAAGGCGAGTAATTAATTTCTCTCTGTATTTTGGTGCAGACATGTTTGTGTGAAGATCCTTATCCAATGGTTGTAGCAAATTCATTGTAGGCTTTTTAAATGCCAGTATTGAGAAAATGAATGGTTCTTTGTAATCTTAATGGAAATAGATAACAGGTAGGACTTAGTAAATTTCCCAATATCAATTTGTGGCTATAATTTAATTTTGGTTTGGGCTAAATTCTCTGACTTAACCGCAGGAACAAAATGCTGAATCTCTCAGGAATTGACACCCTGAGCCCTAAAACTCCTCCAAACCCTGTTTACCTCATTTACGCCATAATTTAGCTGAGATATAGGTCACAAAATAGTTAATTTAGGAAAAATTAACGTTCCAGATTACAATTTCACATGCAGTTTGAACCACTAATACATGATGATTGAAATATGTGAAATATGCAATGTGAAATAGGGTAAACTGTTAATTTTTTCCAATGATGATTTGTTGAGGAAAGCTGAGAAAAACCAAGATCACACCTTCAGTTGGATAAAAGCAAAATCATTCTCACTTTAGATATGACCAAGAGCCATTGATATGATTTAGTTTCTGTTAAACAAATTGTCAAATGAAGTGCTCTTCTATCAGAGTATGCTTCTTCAGTGTGTCAACAAATGCTTCAGAAGGGTGTCGTGTCCATTTAATTTGAGGGGATACAGACTCTCAATCAAATTTTTCAAAATCCACATTTCAATGAAATTATATAAATAAGGTAAAAATATTTACTAACAGCCAAATGTTTTACTAATTTGTGGCATTGCTGTTAACTCTCAACACTGTAAACAAGATATGATCAATTTTGGATAATTAAAAAATATTACTTAATCAAATATAGGTATAGCGTATTCATTCAAATGTAATCATAACAGTGGCTTGAGAGCACTCTGCAAACTTCTTTCAGAATCTTAAAAAAAATATTTTCGACCCCAGACTTTTAAACGGTGTTCAGTTTATTTATCTTCACTTCTTGGCAAGTTGAATATATTAATATATTACCGTTTATAATATATTTTTATATTACCATATTTTTGTGATATTTGTATATATTTTCAGTATAATTTAACAATATTGTGCAATATTATGCTTAAAACAAGAAAATATAATATAAATATATAAATATAATATAAAGATAATCTATACATATAAAATGTATTTTTTTGCAGTGTGCAATTTTTAATACATCATGCAATTATTAATCATGTGTGAGGATTCATCTCCAAAATGTTGTTTTACACCTCTCCCGTGTTTGTCCACTATAAATTTGACCTCAATTCCAGTGGATTGCTCTGAATATTATATGCGGCGCTGCAAAGCTGTTAGACTGTGGGCGAGTGAAGAAGTTGGGGCTGCGTATAGCCTGCTTGCTGGGAGAACTTGCTTTTTTCATCTCCTCTGCTCCCCCACTCTCTTGTCCTCCAGGCCACCCACTTCTACTGCAGTGATGAATAAAACAACAGACGCGGGTTTGTTACGTTTTTGCTGACTCTCTGTGTTTTAAATGAAGCAGCAGACAAGTGCGGCTACGCTTACAAGTAGCGCCTTGCTTCGTAAAACACATACTCGTGGGTAGGTCACCAGGGGAAGGTTAAACGGCTTTTGAATACTTCGCTCCATTGAAAAGATTCCATGCCTTAAACAGACCCTTGGTGCTAGATAAGGAATATAACCTGGTCCTTGATCACTGAGGTACGTGGTCTGGGAGAGAGAAAGAGAGAGTCACCATGGGCGGGTGGATGCTGTCGGTGGACCTTTTACTTTTGAACCCATTTCCTGCTTCATTTCTGCTCATGCCTGATGTGCTCAGTGATGATGGATGATGGACCTGGGTGCATTGTGTTAGATCTTGCATATCTTCAGCCAAGCTTGTCAGGGGCTGACCAACCTACTTTTAAATTAATCCATCCCATCTCTCTCTCTTCCTCGTCGTCTTCCATTCTTTGACACCTCAGAATGAGTGGGGCAAGTCTGTGTCTTCTCATGCAGAATTTTTCAGCGAATTACATCAGTGTCAAGCAGGCGAACGCTTCCAGATAATTTACCTCTCAGCTGAGATGGATTTGCATTATAAATAAGGGAATATTGCCAGTCTGTGATGCTGCCTTATTCAAAATAGCCTTAAGAACTGTTAAAGATGCCTAAATGAGCGCAGACACCTACTTAAAGTGTCATGAGCTTTGTTTATCATCATCTGCCTAAGTTTCAGAGAGTGTGGCTATATGCTTAAAAATGTCACAACAAGCTAAATGCACTTTCATAGTGAAAGCATGTGCTTAGCAGCTCCGTTTGAAAAATCACTAGGTTGTCTGGGTTGAGGGTTGTCTAGGTTTACAGAGGATGTCAGTCTTCTAACCTGTAATTCTGGTTGATTTTCACACAGACCTGCAGTAGAAACATTCATTCATAATAGATTGGGATTCAGGGCTCATGTTGGGATTCACTTGAGGACCTCAGTACTTAGCGTCACTGTTAAAAAGCAGCATTTCTACCCCATTACCTCATAGACCACCTGTGTGTTTTCACACACTGGCTGTGTGAACGCTGAAAAGGTAGGAAAGAATTAGCGCATTACTGTCATGTATTTACTGATGCCAATTTTTTGAACGGTAGTGTGTTAAAAAAACGTACCTGTGTCAACATTTTTGCAAAGCGCAAAATATGTTGCGTCGTGCTCATTTCGCGACAGTTTCAAAGTGAAATGTCCAGTGAGTGGTGCTAAAAGCGTGTTTAGTTTTTTTTCCGGAACAGATGAAAGTGAATATGGCAACGTTTTATTACGTTTAAATTTGTACGTATTACCGCAGTTCTGAATTGAAATGTCCGGTGTGTGGCGCTGAAAGCTTAAAGGATTAGTTCACTTTCAAAATTACCCCAAGCTTTACTCACCCTCAAGCCATCCTAGGTGTATATAAAATATTAATAAATATCCTGAAGCATTGGAGCTTTATAATGGCAGTGAGTGAAAACAAAGAGTATGAAGCTGAAGAAAGTGCCTCCATCCACATCCATCCATCATAAACGTACTCCACACGGCTCCGGGGGGTTAATAAAGGTCTTCTGAATGTGATGCATTTGTGTAAAAAAGAAATATACATATTTAACAAATTATAAAGTAAAATATCTAGCCTTCTGTATTCAACTTACCAAGAAATCATAACGCCTCTAGCAGTTCAAAATACTTGCGCTACGTCCTACGCCTTCCCTATTGAACTTACGGAAAAAAGCTTGACTGACGCGACACAATGTCCGTTTTTTCGTAACTGTTAGATTGCGAAGTAAGCAAGAAATTACAGTATTTTACACCTCAAATGGAATAACAATCAATTTTATTATGGTTATTTTTCTTAAATAAGACATCCTTGATGACATATGCAGCCTTTCACGGGATTCGTACATGAGCTCTTTGCGTCGCAAGCACAATTCTGTACCAGCTGAGCTACCGAGCAAGCTTATCATGTCAGTAAAACTGAACATGTGGAGCTGGTTAAGTAATGCAAACTCCTAAATATATTCGTTTACAAATCATGCACTATGGTAAAAAGTGTTTTGAGGTCATAACATAATTGTGCAAGGAGCCGCGTGAAAACAAGTCTTTATTAATCCGTAATCTGCCCCTGTAATCATAATTGTGTGTGAAAACGATTAAAAGTGGTACGTATTTCGCATTTTGCAAAAATGTTGACACGGGTACGTTTTTCCAATGAGCTTGTGTGCGATTTATTCGTATATAATGGATATATTATGTCTGTTGACTTGAACATGTTTAAGGGTCAGTTAAAAAAAGAAAAGATTTGTACCGTAGCAAATGTTCAAACTGTATTTCTTTTGATCCTTAGACTGTGTATCATCCCCAATAGGCCCTTTTTCATGGACAGCGATGACACGTTTTAACGGTCATTAACATCGTAAAACTTTTTATATTTTCATTTTTTTAAAAAATGAATGTACATTTATAACACTATACTTAGTATTGTATTACCTTTTCATCAAATTACAAAAAAAACTAGTTAACACTGCTGTGAGGGTGTTTTTAATACAGCAGCTGTGGGAGTGACGGCAAAGTGGACATCTTTCCCTCTTCTGACTGCCGTTTTCAGTCTCTCTTAATTTTTTTTCCTCTTTTTGAAAGTTGTGAAAACACTGTTGAGTTTTTAAATGGGGACACAAAAAAAAAATCTTTAATGTATTCTCTCATTCACTGCCATAGAATTTTACCCAGTTATGACGACTTCTGCTTCGAGAAACCCAAAAAGGGTCTGTAGATTTATCTTTTTGAGTTTTCCATTTACGTTTATAGGACAGAATAGAGTAGACAGGAAGCCATGGGCAAGAAAGAGGGGATACAGGATCTGAAAGGACCATGAGCTGGGACTCAAATTTGGGTTGCCTGAAGCACAAAAAATGTCAGAGTGCAGCCCACAAAGGCATGAGGGCTCTGACCCCTTTAGTCATATTTAACGCAATGCGAAGAAAGGCTGCCCGGAAATGGACAGAAGGTGCAATATGACTTAGCCTGGCTCATTTATCTGTACTGTCACATATGTCAAGTTCAAGTGTCCATAAAAAAAGAATGGTACAGTAAAAATGTTCAAACGTTGCATTTTTATAGCCCGTTATACTGTGTATGAAGGCTCAGTGTTATATTAAACGCACCCTTGAATATGACCGACAAACAGCACTTTAAAATTCTTTATGGGAACAAAGCTATAGATATGGATGGGTTAATGAAGCATGGCATCATTTAAGGTGGAAAGAAAAGCGTCAATATGTAACTGGATTCAACCTTGTCACACTGCAGCTCTGATGAATGCTGAATACTGACATTTGGGCCAATGGGTAAATTTTAATTAACGAGGAATCAGCATCCCAGCAAAGATTCAAGCTCAGTTTTCATTGTAAAATAGGAAAATCTACTCTACATATGTGAATACACAATCTAGATCTAGATCCACAGTCTGCGTCTGATGGAGTGGTTAAGTAAATTAAATTTAAATGTACAGTTTATTTTCAACTGATTTTACGCATTTTAGTTAAGAAATAGTCATAGTCATTAAATATTTGGTTGGTTGTGTAAAGCTCTCTTGAATTTGTTCTAGATCATTAGGCATGCATTATGGTGCCTTAAAGCCTGTCTGAAACCAGTTTCCTTAGGGAAGGCTTGTAAAAGCATTGATGATGACTTACAGACACTCTTAGGTTTCAGACCTCAGAGCCGCAAACTTGCTTTCCTGATTCAGGTGAGGGAACTTTCCAGCCCTTTGGGACTTTTTTTATGTGAGCCCAGGGTCTCGCATCGGGAAACAGACGGCGAGGAGCCAAAGCAACAATCATCAAGCTGTACACAGAGGTGAAAATAACTCTTGGCTTGCCCCACTTTCCCCCGCTTCTCCTCATTTCTTCTGCGCCTATCCGTCTGGTGGACAGCGTGACTCATTGTTGGACTGTCACTCTCTTAATGATGTCAAAGGGTCCTTCTCTAACAGGAGTCATGCCTTCACGTGCCCATCTGTCTGAGGACTTAGCAGCCCCATTTAAGCCAGGTTTGATTAAATGTCAGAAGCAAAGATGTGTGCAAAAGGAAAAGGTGAAGGACAGCAATGCAGGATGGAAATTGCTTTTGAGGAGCAGGGGAAGCTGGCAGCTCAATGCATTAATGATGAAGGGAAATTAATTTACATTGTAATAACGAAAGTGCGTCGGAGCCAGAGGGAAGGAAGCATGCAGTGTCTTTTGCAGGAGAAATGGCATCTTTGGGAATATTTTTCTAATCGCTCTCAGAAAGGATAATGCGCAGCAGGTGTCTCATTGCACTCACAGGTCGTGTCAAGCCGTCAATAGGGAAAGCTTTCACTGGTGTTTTTTTTTTTCTTTCTTTTTTTCTTCTTCTGCCAAAGTCCTTTAATATGGCCGTCATGTACTCGTTTAAATGAGAATGGGCCTTAGTGTAACAGTTTTTAACACCTGTGGCTCAATCACAGCTCCTTGTCTTGTAACAGCTGGATTGTAAGACTAACAAACATAAATTAATAGTGACTACTATAGTCCCGTTTGTATTTCCGTTAGGCTCAATTAACCCACAGCGATTTCTTTTGCATGAAAATTGTTTTACTCTTTGATTTACTATATACTTTGGTTTCATATGACCCAAGTCTAGGCTTTCGGTTAAAAGAGGCAATTTACATTTTGTTGTAGTTTCTTTACTTTAGAATCCATGTGAAAGCTGGTCCACCTGAAAATACAGTTTTTAGTGTGATTACAGCTAAACAATATAAATTTATACCATTGTTGTCAAGGCTGACCAGGTAACCAGGTAACACCACCAAATGTCCTTAGGCTGTTTATTTTCAGTAAGGTTTTTGTTATTGATTATTAAATGGTTAGGTCACCCAAAAATAATAAATTATCCCATGATTTACTCCCCCTCAAGCCATCCTAGGTGTATCTTTTTTTGATGAACGCAATCTGAGATATATTTAAAAAATATCCTGGCTTTCCAAATATTTATAATGGTAATGAAAGGGGTGTGTGTTTTGAAGCCCAAAATAAATGCATCCATCCATCATAAAAATAACAGTCATGAATTAGAAGTCTAAAATGAGACATTTTAAAGAGAAATGTCAAAGGATTTCGACATAAGAGAAGAGGAGCTTGAGTTTGTTGCACAGCCCTATTTGATTGAAATGCAAGAGGCATCTAAGCTTACGTTACTCCTACTTCCTGCGTCATACATCGCTTCAGGGGGTTACTCATTTGGTGCAAGTCAACTTGCACAGTATACGTATGGTTGTCTGGTGGAAGCTAGTTATTTTAGATTATAAAGTTTTAAATATGGATATTTTTCTTACAAACACCCATCGCCACACTTCAAAAGGCCTTTATTAATCACTTGGAGCTGTGTGGATTATATTTATGATGGACGGATGCATTTAATTTTGGCTTCAAAACAGCCCCCCCCATTCACTTCCATTATAAATCTTTGGAGAGCAAGGATATTTTTTAATTTATCTCCTATTGTGTTCGTCTGAAAGAAGATAGTCATATACACCTAGAATGGCTTGAGGGTGAGTAAATCATGGGATAATTTTTGGGCTTTAAGAGTACTCAAATTCATTGAAATTAGTTTAGACCAGTCTAAGGTCTACCAACTTGGCTAATCTGGTTCGCTTTGATGGATTTAGGTGGGGTTTGAACACTTTTGAGATGGTCAGGGTGGGAGATGAGCCAGACTGACTAATTGTAATGGTCAATATTGCAGCTGTAGACCCGCTTTACGATTAAAAGAGCCAAACACTTTTTTTGTTTACACTAATGCATGCACTGTAAAAAAAAAAAAAAAAAAAAAAAAAAAAAAAAATCATATTCTTAATGAGTATTTTTATTGTCTAATTTTTCAGCTAAAATATCTAAAAATCCTTAAAAAAAGATTTTCTTGAGAAGCAGCACTGCATAAGATATTAAGACTTCTCATTACAAGTTAGAAAAAGAAGGAAAAAAAATGCTTAAATTCTAGATATAATATACAGTACACTCTCATAGCTGTCACTGGGGCTGTACCCTTTCAAAAGCTACACATTTGCACCTAAAGTGTGCATATTAGTACCTAAATAGTACATATAAGTACATACCATCCCAGTGACAGCTTCAGTACCATTTTTTTCGTATAAAAGTCTTAATATTTTATATAGTGATATTTTGCTTCTGAAGTAAAATTGTCATCTGAGGGATTTCAGATTTTTTTCCCCCTTGAAAATGGGTCAAAAAAGAGAGAAGAGTTTAAAACTCATTAAGAGTATATGAAACTATTATTTAATTTTTTCTTTTTGATTTTAAATATATTATTGAAGCACAATTTCGACAAGCAGTGGAGATTTCAGTCTTTCCCTATTCAAGATAAGCTCACATGTCCCGGGGGTGTTGCAAATATGGCCTCAGAATAGACTGATTTGCCCTAAAGGAACTTTATCACTGCAGGCTTGACAGTAACCAAAGAGCTTATCACACTGAAGAACTGGCTAGACATTGTCAAGCTCGGATCTTTTTTTCTGAGGTCCTAACACCTACATGTCAAATACATTAAGAAAACGGTCACATAAAAGTCTGTGTTTACAGAATGTAAATCATTTTCTACTTAGAAGATATACAGTACTTTATGCCTTAACATAGCCTCCCTGGTTAAGCTAGTGAAGCAACGCGGTCGAGACACCAGCACACCGACATCCCATGCTGAGCATCAGTGTCCAAACCACAGCTTATTTATGCAGATCTTTCCAGCTGGGGTGTTATCATTGTTTTAATACGGTCATAATGGGCTTTGTTAAAAATAACTGCAAATAACCACAGCGGGTTGCCAGTCGTTCATGACAGTTTAATTAAATTTCACCAACGGCCCAATAAATGCAGGCACATGCTTGAGGGTAGACCACCATACATCCCCAAACAAAAGCCAGAACAGCACCGTTTGTTTGCATGCTGGCAGACGACAAGAGGTCCGGACGACTGCAAAGCAAAAATTGAGAGTTATTAATGGCTGACAGTGCGTGGCGGGCCACTGCCAGTATGATAAACAGTGCTCGGTGTTGCTGTTTTTATATCACATATTATATCAAGCCATTACTGCACTCAGTGGTCTGCAAAGCTCATTAATCCGCCTCAGAGGTGTCACCGCAAACCCGCCGTCCTTTTTAGAGACGCGCCCCTGTGACCGTAAATCTGCGCCTAAGATGCAGAAATCCTCATGCTATCGCTATCTAATACATCCTCATCATCAGGCCGTGCCGATGATCATCACCAATGGCCGCAAGGGGGATCGGGGTTGCAAGTACTTTATCCTTGTGTACGTTATCCTAACTGCCGTACTGAACAGTATTGATCTGATTGACCCAAGAGGTCAAGCTTTAGCTGGTTAGTATGGTCCTTTTCAGCCTCTCTGATCTTTCTCCGTTGATGGCCAACCAAAAGTATCTGTATTTTGTTAGAGGAGATGTTTTAGTATTCTGAAATGGACTCATGTTTTTTCCACTTGGCTGCTTTTGACATCACAGCTCAGGATAGTCGCCCATGAGAAAAAGTTCAAATTGCATACTTCCAGGGGGTCCCAAGCTATTCGAGCAGTGCCTTTGAGATGAATGCTAACGGATAGCTCTCTCCAGGTATTATAGACCTCCCAGGACATACCAAAGAGAGTTTCCAAATAGCAATTTGCTTGTAAATGCAACATGTGTCTTAGCTCCATTACACTGCCACCCTACTTACTAAGGTTTGAAAGGGTGAACCACAGAGACTTTTCACCTAGCTGCTGTCCTCTCAAACTGTCTAACAGTGACAGGCTTGACAGTGCATGTGCACCAATATAGACCCTCTAGCCGCTCTGACTGAAGTGTAGGAGGGAAGTCGTCTTTCATTTTCTTCAGGTTGTGGCAGTTCACTGAGAGAGAACACATTGTAATACCCGCTTAAGGCCAATTATCTAAGCACTTCTTCCAATGAATTTGACATTGTTTGAGAAGATCAGTGTGTTATTGTCATCAGCTTGACACAGAATTATTGTGGCATTGTTCCATGTTCAAATTCTTTTCTTTTTTTTAACCTCATTTGATTCTCAAAGACTTTTTGTATTTTGATTGTACTGTGTCCTTTGTTGAAAATTATTAATTAAAGTAACAAATTACTATTATTTGATTAGTGGCGTGTCCAGACTACTTTGACTAGTGGACAAAGACAAAAAAATCATAATATGATTTAATAATGTGCTTTTCTTACATCCAAAATGCTTTGTAGTTAATTTACACAGATAATATCTATCCAACTTATGTTTAACGTAAGAGCAGACATGGCCATTTTTACTTTAAAGGGTTAGTTCACCCAAAAATGAAATTTCTGTCATTAAGTACTCACCCTCATGTCGTTCCAAACCCTTAAGACCTTTATTCATCTTCAGAACACAAATTACGATATTGTGATGAAATCCAAGAAGTTTTTTATCATCCATTGAAAGCAACAAAATGACCACATTCAGTGTCCAGAAAAGCAGTAAACACATTGTTAAAATAGTCAACGTGACTACAGTGGTTCAACCCTAATGTTATGAAGGGACAAGAATACTTTTTGGATGCAAAAACAAAACAAAAATAACTTTATTCAACAAATTTGTCTCCCCTGTCATTCTTCTACGCTATTTTAGTTGCAGCACTTTGAGGTTCTACGTCCGAACGGCGGCTCAGTCGATGCCTGATCACGTGAGCAGCACGAGGCATGCGTGTGATGCTGACGCAGGAGCCGGTCAATAATGAGCTGGCATTCGGGCATATACACGGAAACGCAGCACTGCGCCAAGTGCGTAACAGAGTGACAGGGAAGACATTGAATAATGTTGTTATTTTTATTAATTTTTTTGCACACAAAAAGTATTCTTGTCGCTTCATAACATTTAGGTTGAACCACTGTAGTCACATTGACTACTTTAACAATGTTTTTACTACTTTTCTGGACATTGAATGTGGTAATTTCATTGCTGACAATGGAGGATAAAAAACCTGTCGGATTTCATCAAAATATCTTAATTTGTGTTCCAAAGATGAACAAAGGTCTTACGGGTGTAGAACGACATGAGGGTGAGTAATTAATGACAGAATTTTCATTTTTGGGTGAACTAACCCTTTAAATGTGAAAGGCTCCCAGTGTTAGCAGCTTCCATTTATTTCAGCCATACAAAAACTTTTATGCTGCTTGATGTTGCATACTGATATTTGTTACCATATTATTTTAATTTATCATATTTATCATAAACAAATTGGTTTGTAGTGCAAATAGTTTTACCATTTACTGCACTGTTATTCTTCTAGTTATTATGAGAAATCTTGCACATTCATAGGAAATAGCATACTACATACCGCATTGTAAAAGAAGGTGAATAGCAAATGTTACAATGTTCCCCTGACAGATAGCAACATTAAAGTGTTAAAGGGGTAGTTTACCCAAAAATGAAAATTCTCATAATTTACTCACCCTGATGTTGTATATGAGTTTCTTTCTTCTGTTAAACACAAAAGAAGATATTTTAAAGAATGTTTGTAACCAGACAGTTGACGGTAGCCATTGACTTCCATTAGGGCTGCACGATACTGGGAAAATATGCAATATTGTTGAGTATTGCGATAACGATATCGTTTTTTAACTTTTTACAAACTACAAACAATAGGGCAAAAACAGACAAATTCTTACTTGAAATAGCATAACAGTGTCTATATTTGAGTGCAATAAAGCGCGAAAGAGAACTGAAGGGATTGCGCGCTGTCAGAGAGGTGCTTGTGTGTGCGCTTCGGGTGTGTGTGTGTGTCAGACAGCAGACAATGCAAGACCACAAGGAGTTGTTTTCCGCATCTTATTGCAGTTAATAACTCTATTTAACGTCACGTAAGTAACAGTCACACTGCTATATGTGTTGACCTAAAACTTGGACTTTTCACAACATTTTGCCTATTAAAATCATTCATATATTGCATGCCGTTGCGATATGCATATCGCGATATGTACATTTGTGATATTTCGATAATTTCGATATATCGTGCAGCCCTAACTTCCATAGTATTTTTTTTTTTTTTCCTACCATGGAAGTCAAAGGCTACCATTAACTGTTTGATTACTAACATTCTTCAAAATATCTTCTTTTGTGTTCAACAGAAGAAGGAAACTGGGTGAACTATCCTTTTAAGGTTAGTTAACGTTAGTAACTACAATAAGCTGATTTTATCACACCAGGTCAAATAAATCTCTATTTTTATGCTAATCATTTTGTAGCATCGAGGTGAGCTGGTATTAATTAGCTACAATAATAATGTTATCAAACCAAAGCTGGTTACTAGTAGCTAACAATATACATGTAGATAAGTTGCTCCAATGGCAACAAGTTGCACCAGGGACAGCTAACTGCTGTTTGTTGGGTAATCGGTTTTATTTTGGATGGCCAAAGCTGAGTAAAAATCACGTGATTAGCTGCCGTTTCTTTATGCTGCTTCCAATTTAATCCGAGAGGGTTTATCATATTTTATCAAAGGTCTCGTCTCTTGGAAGAGAGCTAATCAAGGTTGGACCACCTGGCTAGGATCACCCATCTTGACACACATTCATGTTATTGTGACCGGTTGTTGTTAAAGTGACAAAGAACTCTATGACTGAATCAAGTTGTCCTTGGCATGTCCAGTTGAGCCAGCTATTTCTTTGCTCTTTGATTTATTTGATGAAGTTGTCTTTTGCCTCACAACTCAATTGCCCAAGAGCTGCAGCCTCTCTGCCTGTTTAAAGCCGCAATCCAGCAGCTTGTAAATCAGGATTCGCAACTACCCTCTCATACTCGCGCACACTTACACTCTCTCGCTCATCCGAAGAAGAGAAGCCCCCTTGGGATAGTGAGTGGGACTGATTAAGACAGGCAAGAATTTGATTCCTGTTGCTTTATTCCTCTTGAGAGTGGCTGCAGGATATTAATCTGGCCAGTGTTGCTTATGAGGACTTGCCACAAGCTCTTGAGCACTTTATTGTGGAATTATGTTTTGTTCACAATCACACTACCTAAGTGCTTGAGGAAGTCTTTGCCGCAGTTTGAACAAGCATCCGTGTCCTTTCAATTTTTTTTTTTTTTTTTCCAAGCGCCCTGAGCAGTCTCTCTTTTTTTGTTTTGTTTTTAATACATATTGAAACACGGTAGCAAGGTGCTTGTTATTGACACACAAGTTCTCAACAAAAATCATTTCTTAATGAGTTTTTCATTCAAATATATAAACATTCTTACAACAAGGTAAAATTACTTGAGAAGCAAGTGCATTTTGAAGGCTTGTTTTCAGAGAATATATTTTGAATTGCAAAATGTTTTTCCCCCTCCATAAAACTTAGTAAAACTGCTTCTTGTGGATTATTTCATATATATATATATACAGTGGGTACGGAAAGTATTCAGACCCCCTTAAATTTTACACTCTTTGTTATATTGCAGCCATTTGCTAAAATCATTTAAGTTCATTTTTTTTCCTCATTAATGTACACACAGCACCCCATATTGACTGAAAAACACAGAATTGTTGACATTTTTGCAGATTTATTAAAAAAGAAAAACTGAAATATCACATGGTCCTAAGTATTCAGACCCTTTGCTCAGTCTTTAGTAGAAGCACCCTTTTGATCTAATACAGCCATGAGTCTTTTTGGGAAAGATGCAACAAGTTTGTCACACCTGGATTTGGGGATCCTCTGCCATTCCTCCTTGCAGATCCTCTCCAGTTCTGTCAGGTTGGATGGTAAACGTTGGTGGACAGCCATTTTTAGGTCTCTCCAGAGATGCTCAATTGGGTTTAAGTCAGGGCTCTGGCTGGGCCATTCAAGAACAGTCACGGAGTTGTTGTGAAGCCATTCCTTCGTTATTTTAGCTGTGTGCTTAGGGTCATTGTCTTGTTGGAAGGTAAACCTTCGGCCCAGTCTGAGGTCCTGAGCACTCTGGAGAAGGTTTTCGTCCAGGATATCCCTGTACTTGGCCGCATTCATCTTTCCCTCGACTGCAACCAGTCGTCCTGTCCCTGCAGCTGAAAAACACCCCCACAGCATGATGCTGCCACCACCATGCTTCACTGTTGGGACTGTATTGGACAGGTGATGAGCAGTGCCTGGTTTTCTCCACACATACCGCTTAGAATTAAGGCCAAAAAGTTCTGTCTTGGTCTCATCAGACCAGAGAATCTTATTTCTCAGCATCTTGGAGTCCTTCAGGTGTTTTTTAGCAAACTCCATGCGGGCTTTTATGTGTCTTGCACTGAGGAGAGGCTTCCGTCGGGTCACTCTGCCATAAAGCCCCGACTGGTGGAGGGCTGCAGTGATGGTTGACTTTCTACAACTTTCTCCCATCTCCCGACTGCATCTCTGGAGCTCAGCCACAGTGATCTTTGGGTTCTTCTTTACCTCTCTCACCAAGGCTCTTCTCCCCTGATGGCTCAGTTTGGCCGGACGGCCAGCTCTAGGAAGGGTTCTGGTCGTCCCAAACGTCTTCCATTTAAGGATTATGGAGGCCACTGTGCTCTTAGGAACCTTAAGTGCAGCAGAAATGTTTTTTGTAACCTTGGCCAGATCTGTGCCTTGCCACAACTCTGTCTCTGAGCTCTTCAGGCAGTTCCTTTGACCTCATGATTCTCATTTGCTCTGACATGCACTGTGAGCTGTAAGGTCTTATATAGACAGGTGTGTGGCTTTCCTAATCAAGTCCAGTCAGTATAATCAAACACAGCTGGACTCAAATGAAGGTACAGAACCATCTCAAGGATGATCAGAAGAAATGGACAGCACCTGAGTTAAATATATGAGTGTCACAGCAAAGGGTCTGAATACTTAGGACCATGTGATATTTCAGTTTTTCTTTTTTAATAAATCTGCAAAAATGTCAACAATTCTGTGTTTTTCTGTCAATATAGGGTGCTGTGTGTACATTAATGAGGAAAAAAAAATGAACTTAAATGATTTTAGCAAATGGCTGCAATATAACAAAGAGTGAAACATTTAAAGGGGTCTGAATACTTTCCGTACCCACTGTATATATATATACAGTATATGTATATGTGTGTATATTTACACTATATTGCCAAAAGTATTGGGACACCCCTCCAAATAATTGAATTCAGGTGTTCCAATCACTTCCATGGCCACAGGTGTATAAAATCAAGCACCTAGGCACGCAGACTGCTTCTACAAAAATGTGTGAAAAGTGCAATGCAAAGCGTCGGATGCAGTGGTGTAAAGCACACCGCCACTGGACTCTAGAGCAGTGGACACGTTTTCTCTGGAGTGATGAATCACGCTTCTCTGTCTGGCAATCCGATGGACGAGTCTGGGTTTGGCAGTTGCCAGGAGAACGGTACTTGCCTGACTGCATTGTGCCAAGTGTAAAGTTTGGTGGAGGGGGGGATTATGGTGTGGGGAGCCAGGCCTTCTCGTCCAACATCAGTGCCTGACCTCACAAATGCGCTTCTAGAAGAATGGTCAAAAATTCCCGTAAACACACTCCTAAACCTTGTGGAAAGCCTTCCCAGAAGAGTTGAAGCTGTTATAGCTGCAAAGGGTTGGCCAACTTCATATTAAACCCTATGGATTAAGAATGGGATGTCATTAAAGTTCATGTGCACGTAAAGGCAGACGTCCCAAAACTTTTGGCAATATAGTGTGTGTGTGTGTGTATATATATATATATATATATATACAGTTTTTCTTGTCAATTAAATGTATCTACTTTTAAGAATGTTTTAGTATTATTACTGGAAAACAAGACTAAAATAATACTGATTAAGAAACTAATTGTTGATAGTTGGTTTTAGTTAAAGTTGCAAAACAAATTAAGGCAGATGCACATGGACTTGAGAATAACACCCCTCTACAGCATTCCCTATTGTGATGGATGAGATATGCGGCTTTAAAGAAGCTCCCACCTTGAGTTTTGTTTCTATGGCAACTCTATTCTGTCCTTAGATAAAAGACCCATTATGATGTTTAGCAGAGTACAAAGTAAGTGTTTTTGTTTGTCTTGTTAAAGGCTTGACAGTTTTCACAGGACCCTGCAGGTAGTGTCTTGACTTGGCCTGTTCACAACTGACCATAGACTCTAATGTGATATGGGTACATTGTGTGCCACTCATTGAAAGGGCACCAATTTGTTCCCACATACTGTGAAAATACTCTGCTTCAGCCTACTTCCTACGTACCGCTGAGGGTTGACAATTTTTTGACATTGCTCTCATGTATACAGGTCGACAAGATTCAATTTCCTTGTACATAGATATACAACATTCAATTTTAGGCCCTGAAATACTGTTTTCCATTGCAGCCAGATCTGTAGAGACCAACAAGTGTAGATGAAATTGCTTAAAGAAACATTTTCACTCTGTCTGCACGAAGTCTGACGTGCACATATGTAGAGATCATTACGTGTTTATTTATATATGTTTGACAGTGTTGGGTGTAACGCGTTACTAAGTAACTAAGTACTGTTCATTTTAAGGTAATTTAATTACAGTTACTTATGATGTACTTGCGTTACATACTGTAAATTAGTTCAACTGTTCTGTTTAAATCAATATTGAATTTAAAATCTAAATTTGTCGTCTAAAGGTAAAATCGTTAGCTGTAGTGCAGTTGCGCATGAGTTTGCAACTTCGCACCAGTTGGCTGTGTAGTCGCTGTCTGAAGATGTCAGCAGAAGCGAGTGGCTGTTTTGCAGAATGGAAATAATCCAATTACTTCACTTTTTTGACACAGGTAGGCAAGAACATTACGGTAAAATGTCCTAGGGAGAAAAAACTACTTGCGCGCTGTCTGAGAGACAGTCTTCAGTCAGTGCGCTCTCAACCAAATAGCCGAACACACACATAGCCGCCTCTCGCGAGTGTCAGATTTTCACGGTTTATTACACATAAACGTTCAAATACACACACAGTTATGTCAAAATGCCCGTATTGGCGTATATTTGCATTGGTTATGTGAATGTGAACAGCATGTGTAACAACATATTGTCTCCGTCCATTAGGTCTTAGTGACAGCAGCCTTTAAAATATGCTACTGTCTACTATGGGCTGTCTGTGTTATAAATGATAATCAAACAACAAAAGAAAAGCTTTAATAAGGATTAATCTATATTTAATTTATACAGTTATAACTATGCAGAGTTATTTTATATTTGATTATTCAATTTTTGTGGTACTTTTACTTACTACTATTAGACCTACCTGGAAAAAATATATAGCATTGTTTTATTTGTATTTTTATATATTTTTACAGTGGTATCGACTTTGGTATCGAGTATTGTGCACTTTTGGTGGTATCGGTACCAACTACTAGATTTTTGGTATTAGTGACATACCTATTTGTTACTAAAAAAGTATTATAAAGTAAATAAAAATATTATAGTATATGTTTTAATATAGTATATGTTTTAGTCATTAAATTACTTTTCAGACAGAGTAATTAGAAAAGTATTTTAAATACAACATTGATGATGTAATTAGTAATTAGTAATTAATTACTTTTTTGAAGTAACGTACCCAACACTGATGTTCGAAGACTTTGTCTGAAGCTCAAATAATTAACAGTCTACAAAAACCTTTTTACTTAAAAGCTGGTATATATTCTTTTGCCTCGTCTAGGATTCATTTATTGAATTAATAAAGTAAGGCGCTAAATGAAGCCAGACAGAGTAATAATAATAAAGCATTGACTTTTTGGCACAGCGCTGCTGTCTGGAACTCATTTTACGTTGTATATAGTGATGATGTTTGTGCTGTGCTAGGCTGTTTTCTAACTTTTTTTGTAAAGTATGTACATAGTCATTTATCATTTGTTGTTTCAAAGACATTTTGATAACACTTTTTTTAAATTTTCTTTTTATCCTATTGTTTGTATTATGTTATCACTTTTATTTATTATGTTATCACCAATTAACTGAATACATTTACTGTTAGAGATTACTTCAAATATTAATATAACACCTTTAGAGCTTTTCTCACATGAAAGTTTGGGCCCTATTTTAACGATCTTAGCACATGGTCTAAAGCGCACAGCGCAAGTGCACTTAGGGTGTGTCCGAATCCACTTTTCCTAGTTTAACAACGAAAAAAATGGTCGGCGTGCCCGGCGCGTGGTCTAAAAGGGTTGTCCCTATTCTCTTAATGAGTCATGGGTGTGTTTTGGGCGTAACGTGCAATAAACCAATCAGATTCTCATCTCCCATTCCCTTTAACAGCCAGTTGTGCTCACGATATGGCAGATTCGCTATTTACATGGCGGAATTTGCAAGTGGAATAACTGAACGCTTCTCTAGCGAGGAAATGGAAGCGAAGTTAAAGCGCGCGAGCAGACCATCTACGGGAAAAACCGGATTCCACCAAAGCATTTTTATCTTTATGCACACAATAATAATCTTTTACATTGTAATCCTTTTATTTTTAATATTTGGCATGTTTGTGTGCTGCTGCGCGTCCCTGTGTGTGTAATAAGCAGAGTGTACGCACGTTGTGCACCCGCATATAAGCGCATATTACTAACGCACTCTTTAAATAACGAAACAAATATTGCGCCATTGACTTTAACCAGGTTTCGGTTGGTCAGTGGCACAGTCTATTTCAGTTGCCTCAAAATAGGAACGTGCCAACAATGCGCCTGAACACACCTCGTTTTCAGACCAGCCCATGGGTGCAAAAACTCTTTAAACAACGTGGCATAGGACGTGAAAATGATAACTGCGTTGGGCTGAGACTAGCAAAAAACACTTGCATCGCTCCTGGCGCCGCATTGACCGTGTGTATGATAAGGCCCTCAGTATTAGTCAGTAATGGGTTAAAAATATTATGGAGCAATTTGGATTCTGTTCAAGTGTCTATTTCTGTGTTTAGTATTCAACCATTTGATAAATCTTAATATATTATCTTACTTTAGGGGCCATTTTTGATGAGTCTGCCAAAAAGGATGATGAGGTGTTCCGCATGGCGGTGGCAGATCTCAACCTCAACAACGAGATCCTGGAGACAGAGAAGATCACTGTGTCCGTGGAGTTTGTAGATGGAAACAACCCTTTCCAGGCAGTGCAGGAAGGTAAGTCATTTGATTATTTAAATCTGTTTTGGGAACATACTCGCGCACCTTTCTGGACTCATCCCCTTTAATGTGAGCCTGTATGGAATTGCAGTGAAAAGCAATTCCAAAAAATGCTGATAATCCAATATGTGCATCCTTAATTCAATCTAAATGATAATTAAATTAGAAAAAGATAAAGTGAGTGGCTGGAAAGATAGATAGACAGATGGATACATTGGTGGGTGGGTGGGTGGGTGGGTAGATAGATAGATAGATAGATAGATAGATAGATAGATAGATAGATAGATAGATAGATAGATAGATAGATAGATAGATAGATGATAGATAGATAGTGAGTCAAGTGAGTAGGCAGATACACTATTGTGCAAAAGTCTTAGGCACATCAGTATTTTCACCCCCCAAAAATGGTTTTAAGTTGGTTATTTATATCTTTTGCTGCAGTGTGCAGTAGGAAATATCAGTTTACATTTCCAAACATTAAGTTTTCCATTAATTGTAATAATCCAGTGAGATTTTTGTATGCACGAGGAGTCTGACAACAGCCGGTGCTCCACACTGAGATCTGATCTCAACATCATTGAGTCTGTCTGTGATTACATGAAGAAACAGATGAAACTGAGACAGATTAAATCCAGAAGAACTGTGGCTGTGTCTCCAGGACGCTTGAAGAAACTGTAATGTCATACTAAATGTTGTAAACAGAGCAAATGTAAAGCAGTTTGTTGAAACAAACAGTTGTAGGCAGAGGAGTCAAAACAAGTCAATGTTTTATGCACACAGCGGAAGAATCATAGAGTCTTATAGCAGTAGGCAGGAATGACCTTCAGTGGCACCCTCTCTTACACCGTGGATGGATCACTCTGTTGTTGAATGCACTCTTCATTTCAGCAAACATGCCTTGGAGAGGGTGGGAGACATTGTTCATGATGTTCATTAAGTCGGACACCATTCTGCTCTGAGCCACTACCACTACCAAATAACGTTTGCATAAGACATGAATAGCCTGCATTTGTTTACTTGGTGTTAAAAATATATGTATTATGATGTAAATAGCTTGGGTGACCCTATGAAACCTTTATTTGTAGTCAGATCCTCAGTTCATGAATTTAACTTAAAATTCCTTGACTTAAAGGGTAAGTGTGGCTAAATTAGGTGCCTCTTTTAATCATTAGAATAAAGTCTTGCCTCAGTCCTCCACTTAATATGCTTACTCGGCCTGATGTTATGCAATTGTCTTCATCCAACACTTTCATAGCATTCAGAGGTCAGCATTATCTCAGCCCCTAATATTTGATTTAAGATTCGTGGAATGATCCAATAATACCATGATGCTGTGGTTTCCTAAAATTAGTGCTGTTAGTTCTTGGAGCAGGGCCATTTTCTGTTATCCTGCGAGAAAAGAGGACAGGTACAAGGCTCTTGGAATGTTGCCATTAATGCATCAGCAAGTTCACTGTGTTCTATACAATTGCAAAGATCAGTTAACTAGCACTTAATCTAACTTTGGCATCTTCTGCTGTTTCTTGCTCTCTGCTAATAGAAAGTTTTATATGCTTGTTCTTATTTGTTTCAAGTTATTTTTGGTAACCTGTTTCACGATATTTAACAATGGCACAATATTGGATTTATCTGCTAAATTGTTTCAAACAGACCAGGAACTAAAATTAGAAAATGTGTGATACGTTACACATTCACTAAATGCGATTATATTGTTTATTTGCATGCACTGTCTCCGTTGTTTTTGGCACAAGATTTCCTGAAGGATAGAATAATAGTGCAAAAGGCAAAAGGCAAAAAAAAAAACGAGTTCTCATACTAATTGCGTTAAACAATTCTTACAGGCTGCTTCTAGTGCCAGGTTGTGTAGGATCTAAATAGGATCATTACAATGTGCCTGACTACAACATGCATGAATATAAGTCCAGTATGATGTTCTTCTCCATTATTTGATCATCATTTTGATGAATTACTGCTGCCATGATAAACAGAAAATGTGCACAAACACCTCTCTTTTCAATAAAAGTCTGTTGAGCGGTAATAACGCAACAATAATTGCACTAGGCAAATAGCACAGACTGAGGCATGTTTGCACTGAGAAGAATGACAATGGCATTATAAATAGAGGCTAGTTAAGTTGGACTGCAGGTGGTTAGATAAATAGATAAAATTCCACACTACTGTTTAGAGGACTTTTATGTATTGTGAGTGATTGATGTTATATACCACATTTTGTCAGCTTTGTTCTGGATTAAAGGCAAAGTATCTCACATTTAAAGGGTTAGTTCACCCAAAAATGTCATTAATTACTCACCCTCATGTCGTTCCACACCTGTAAGACACAATTTAATATATTTTTGATAAAATCCGATGACTCAGTGAGGCCTGCATTGCCAGTAAGATAACTAACACTTTTAAATGCCCAGAAAGCTATTAAAGACATATTTAAAATGGTACATGTGACTACAGTGGTTCAACCTTAATGTTATCCACAAGTTTCCTACGCCCCATGAGCCCTTGCATCAAAAGTGAGACTGTCTTCCAGTTCGAAGTAAACAAGTGGGATGTGACACTCATTCGTTCAACATTTGACAGTCATTCAAGATTTAGCGATCCAAACTTGCGAACGTTTGGTCTTTACTTAAAGACTTAAGATTTCAACATCAATATTTGAATATATGTTTTACAATAAAAAATGTTACAGTAACAGTAATTTATTCATTTGTGTCAGGAGTGCACATCAATCATGCCGAATCTAACTGATATTTATATTCACATAATAAGAGAACACATACCTATTAATTTGCACCTGCTTCCATTTATTTACGATCAGAAGAATACACAAAACAACTCCACTAAGGCTTTTAAATTCAAAGGCTTACACATTTATAAATATATTGATAAAATATCATATGTTTACATCACATTTTTGAGCATTTCTATTAATTTTTCTCGAAATTATGCAATGATTACAATCCGAGGACATTTGAGTGATCTCTCCCGTCTATTTATACTGTTATCCTTTCAGCCAGAGCAACAGATGGAGCTCATGAGAAGAAAATAGGAGTTATGAAACATTAAACCAAATAAATGCACAATTATAATCATATGTGAGTTGTCTACGTTCACGCATTCTCTGGTATTAACGTGTGTATTTATTATCGCAGTGATTAGCATAAGTAGCCTTTAGCATCGCATATTTGACAGTGGAAACGCGACTGGCTCTGGCATGCACTTTGGCCGACAGTGGAAACGCATCAGTGACAGGTGAAGTACAGACAGCGGGTTGTTCATGTATTGCAGGGCCAGGGCGCTCTTGTAATCATGCAGCAGCATTTTTGTGGAAAGACAGTAAAGTAAGGACAACTAAGGGCACGAAAATTGCTTATTGCATTGTGATATTATTAACTAATAAATGTACTAAACTAATATGTTGTCCCTGAGTGCCGTTACAACATCTCTCTTTAAGGTTTGCAACTTTACAAAGTAAACAATGATCCGAAAAACACTAGCCTCTTCGCTTATTAACACACAAAATACAATTGTAATACTACTTCCGTCGCCTCACTGGAAGTTGCACCCATGTTCTTTTTTATAGTAGCGTCCCCCGGAAACAGGTGGATAAAGCGACAATAATATTTTTTGTGTGCGCCAAAAAAACAAAATAACGACTTTATTCAACAACATCTAGTGATGGTCAATTTCAAAACACTGCTTCATGAAGCTTCGAAGGTTTATCAAACTACCAAAGTCACGCCCCCTGGTGGTGAACCACTGAAATTTCGAAACACTTATGGCGTAACAAAGCCTTGTTTACTGAAATCATGTTACTTTGGCAGTTTGATAAACAAAGGATTCGTAAAGCCTCGAAGCTTCATGAAGCAGTGTTTTGAAATCGCCCATCACTAGATATTGTTGAATAAAGTCGTTATTTTGTTTTTTTGGTGCACGAAAAGTATTCTCGTCGCTTCATAACATTAAGGTTGAACCACTGTAGTCACATGAACTGTTTTAAATATGTCTTTAGTAGCTTTCTGGGCATCTGAAAGTGTTAATGATCTTGCTGGCAATGGAGGCCTCACTGAGCCATCGGATTTTATCAAAAATATCTTAATTTGTGTTCCAAAGATGAATGAAGGTCTTACGAGTTTGGAACAACATGAGGGTGAGTAATTAATGACAGAATTTTAATTTTTTGGGTGAACGAATCCTTTAATGAAATGTGGCTTTCATTTGAACGCATACAAAAATAATACATAAAAACAACGTAAAATTACATGGCTGCTTGACTTATGCTCATTAGGTAACATCCCCTGTCAGCTCTGTTAAGATATGTTAATGTAAACATGGCTGACTCTCTGACTCTCATTCCTCTCAATTATTTGTCTGTGATACTGTTACACCAGTTGGCAAGCATCTCAGCTTGTTGTTCTCCTTCGCATCTGAGTGTAGATGAATTCAGTGGCGCCGCCATCCTTTTAGCCACATGGAGTCTTAGAGGTGAAGGGCAGAGTGGGACTTATTGTAGTTATCTAATGGAGAGGCATGCATTAGCTAACTACACGCTCTGCTTTTGATGGGTCTTCTCGCTCACATAAAGCGCTCCTCTGCTCTGTTTGTATGCTTTTCCATCCTTTCTTTTGTTTGTTTGAAGATTCTCAGTGAGGGAGTCTAATTACAGGTGCACATGTGTTATGGTTCAGCATGAGCGCAGATGATTCTGCTTCTTATGGATGTATGATTCTGGACCTCGTTATGTATACCTCATTTGTTTAAACATCTGTTTATCTCCTCAAACTCAGCTGCCTGCTATGTGATTAGATGAAATGCATCCAGAAAAGCTTGTCTGTCATGTACAATCTGTTCTAGCTTGGAATTTTTTTACAGGCCAACAGATAAAAACTAACTTTTGTCATAGAATAAGCCCAAGATTTGACAGATTTAATAGATTCTCTAATGCGTAGATCAAGCTCATATTGCATCTGTTTCCTATAGCTCTTTTTTATTAAATGTAAATGAGGCAGAATTCCAATTCACATTAATGGAGATCAACATTTACACATGCTGCAACATGCACATTACAGTTGAGGAAGTTTGAAGTTATTGGTGAGAGCTATATCAAATCAGAAATTTCTGTCTTCTAATCCGCTGTATCTTAACTGCTTGCAATGTCTGTTTGCATTTGTATGTACAATATATGTGTATGTGTGCACATAGAGTGCTTTGTTCATCTAGTTTCCTGGTTGCAGTAGGTTTCTTAACCAACAGCGGCTTGTCTGATCTGGCAAATAAGACTGATAGATTCTCTTTGAACTCACATCAGTAATTACAGTATGTTCTTACATAGATGTATCTTGTTTTGTCCTTTTCTTGGAACATCATCAGGCTCACCAGGGAGTGTGTTTGCATGAAAGGTCATAAGCACTTGAATCAACAGGCCCTTCACATACATTTAGATTCAGAAAATAAAAGCCATGTGCTTAATGCAGTATAGATTTATTTTCATTTATTTATTTTGAAGGCCAATCACCATAAACCACTGTTAATATGCATTGTGAACACCACAAGAACACACACAAACCAGGGCTGTAACCACCAGTGTTGGGGGTAACGCATTACAAGTAACTTGAGTTATGTAATCAGATTACTTTTTCAAGTAAATATTAAAGTAATGCATTACTTTTTCAAATAAGTAACACAAGTTACTTTTTTCACATCTATTGACTGACAGCTCTCCTGTCCTCATGTTGAGAGTAATAGAGTAAGTAATAATTAAACATATTAAATTACACAAATATTTAATCTCACTTTATTAACCAGTGTCTTTGCTGCTGACCTTCAATGATCCAATTCAACCATACTAATAAGCAAAAATTAGTATGAAAAAAAAAGATTAGATTTTTAAATAAGAGTGTTGAACTTCCATCTTCTGTAACCTATTCTTCTTTAATCCAGAATGGCAGCACATCTAAAAGGTTAGTTTGAGCTGCGCCCTCTATTGTGCAAGCGTAAATATGCATTTCTTTCAGCCTGAGGCTTATTCATTTCACTTTCGGTGTAAAAGGGCCTTAACATTTGCCAAAAATATAACTTTTTTTGTTGTTATTAAAAAACGAACAAGCAAGCCCAGCCCAGATGAGAAAAAGTAACGCAAATGTAATGTAATGCATTACTTTTCATAAAAACGTAAGTAACGGAATTAGTTACTTTTTTGGGGGAGTAATGCAATATTGTAACACATTATTTTTAAAAGTAACTTTCACCAACATTGGTAACCACTATAAACTGAGACAGAAACGTCCACGTTTAGTAGTCGATCAGTATAGGTGTTTCAGTGACACATTCTTGAACTTTTACCTTTGGTCCTCCCCAGTCTTGAATATTTGGTTACATCCTTGACTTTTTTTTTTTTTTTTCTATAATCACTGAAAAAGCAACATTGCAAAAATATGTCTTTAATACAAGTGTATTTTCTCTTACTGCACTGCCTGATTTTTTTTATACAGTGTCCTCAGAAGTCTGTTGTGTATGTGTTAGTACCATGAGCTTAAAACAGCCTATCACCAAGGACACTGAATTTGTGAAAACACTTTTCCAGGAAGCATTATAATGAAGACCCCCATAAAATGTTTTTCATAGAACTGTGTACTGAAGCTTCCTGGCATCGTGACATTGCTGCTAAAATGCAATCTGGTCCTTTGTGATAAAACTGGTATTTCTTTTAAATATTTCTACTTGATACTTATTATAGCGCATATACCATTTGTCAAGTGTTTGACATTGTGATTAAGTGTGGTGCATTGTGGGAGGTTTTACAATTCTTTATGAACAATGATACCTATAATGTAGGGTCAGTTTATACATAGAAATATATTCTCAAGAGAAAGATAAAGGGACTGATTATAACGACGAGTGAAGATTTCAAGCTATTTAATCTCAGCAGTTCATACATTTTACATTTGAAAATACTAAAAACGTATGTTTATTTTATAACTTCAAACTTTTCTGTGGGCAATCCTGAAGCAGAATATGACAATTGGAATTTAACAACCTGAAAAGGTTATTTCTATTGTTATTGACTTTTCAGAGGTAAAGCTGTTCTAGATGATTCAAAAACATTTTCAAGAACAGCCTATCAATTATTAATTTCATGGATTTGACACTAAATCTCTGCTGAAGTGAGGCCTTTCATCAAGGATGCACCAATAGGATTGGCCGATACCTATTTTAACTCACAACCATTGGTTGATTCCAATACCGATATAACTTTTGCCCTTAAAATAGATTGTTTTTTTAAATCATGTTTTAAATTAGCAAAGTTAAAAAATGCACGCATTAAGGTATGCCAGTTAGCTTATTGCTGCATTGCCAAATCATCTTCATTGAACATGGATTGAATTCATTTAACATTCAGCAGGCCAACATAAATATCTAAACACAACAGAACATAGATATGAAATAAACATTGCTTTTCAGGTAGGTCTAACAGTAGTTTTCAGGTACATACATTTAATAAAGTAATCAAATGTAAGATAACACTGCTGTATAAATTAAATATATATTAGTCCTTATTAAAGTTACAAAAGTTTAGTCAAGAGCAGTGAGCGATTTTGTTGTTGCTGTTGTTTGATTAACATTAAAATACAGACAGCAGCACAGCAGGAATATTAAGCTGCTGTCACTGCTGCACGGTGCTGCACGGATCCAATTTACTTATTTCTAAACTGTTTGCATTCACTTAAGCAATAGCCGACTGTGTTTACTAGGATACTGGCCAAGATTTTTATATAATTTTGTCTGCTTAAGTGCAAAAAGAAGCGAAAGAGAACAAAATTCAGCATTTGCGTGCTGTCTGAGACATGGCTTTCTGGGCATGCGCTTTGGATGTGTGTGCACAAAACTTCTCACACAGCAAGTAACAAATTGAGTTCTTATTTGCATCTTCTCGCACTTGAATATTTAAATTGGCAAGGCTTAAAAACATGTGCAAAGGATAAACTTTAGTGACGATGCAGCACTGGCCCGATTTGGACAGTGACATTTCCATAAATTGTCCTGAACGTCGTTCATGCTGGCACCGGGCAGTCCGTATTGTCAAGCCCTGCTATATTTTATATATCAAGTATTTAATTATGTTACCCAGAGAAAAACATTTAATTATGCAACAGACATTATACAACTAAGTGCAGTTAATTAATCAAAACCATCTGTATCTGCCTTTTTCATGCTATAGCCAATATGCAAATGATTTTAAATTGATCAAAAATTGCCCAATAAATATCATGAGTCGATACATTGGTGCGTCTCGACTTTTCATTATTGATGACAGATAGCAAAGGAAGGCTGGCTCTTCTCTGTCGTTGGAAACTGCTGCAAATTTGGTGATATTTAAGAACCGTTTGCTTTGCTTTTTAAAAAAAAAAATGTATAACTTACCTGATAAATCAAGTCGATAACACTTATGGGAGTTACAGCTGTTAAACTTTGCCTTAGGCTATTTCAAATTACTTTTACAGAAAGAAAAAAAAAGCATTTAGTTTTAAAAGACTACTAATATCTCAAACTACAAGAGAGGGATTCAGGCTTTGGCAGGTTTTTCAAAGAAAGCCTCAAGCGTCTTAAATTACTACTGCATGCCAGACAACTGAAACTGAAATGTCACCTCCTAATGCAATACAATGATTGTAGGTGACTTAAACACATGCCAGATTATCATTGCACTCATGTCTGCAGAAACATATATAGTATAGTTTTACTACTTTTTTCAGTTTTACCATTGACAGAATTTTCCTTCATTTATTACACAACGCTTCCCCGCCATTGACTGAATTTTCTGGCTTTCCGTGTTTTCACTAATATATGGTAGGGGGCGCTGTAACGCATCTTCTGAAAGAGAATCTTCGGATAAAAACAAAGGCAAAAAAGGAGCAGAAACAAGCGATAAAAGCACTGCTTATGTACATTGTAGTCTTCTGGTAAAAAATATGTATTATTTTAAAATGGTATAGTATTTCTTTATTTACATTAGAATGCAGTGTTCTTAACCTGAGCTTTCTTCAAGGTCATGTCCACACCTTTTATTCTTGGCTCTCTCGTCCGGTTCTTCTATATGCACATCCTCATATTGCTTTTCATGGTCTTCACCCTCTAATTGCCCCTAGCCAGTGTTTCTGAGGTAGAGCCACAATCCAATTATCCAGCCTCTAATCAGCGGGAGGTGTTTCCAGCAGTGAGTCTGACATTTGTAATAAAGCGATGATATGATGGCATTCTACAGCTGACAGCTGGGTAAAACCCCGCCACTGTGTTTTGGTGGCATCTCAGAGGAACTTGGCCTTCCAAATGTGAAGTTTGGCACTTCTTCAATGGGGAAACTGGCACTTTCAAAGTTTCCCATGAATGATGGACGGACATTTCTTTGCGCTTTCGGAAAATAGGAAAACAGTAGCTGGCGGAACGTCTCTATTGGACATCGCAGGAGGGGTAGCCGGTTTCCTACTCCTGCTGAGAGTTGTCCGTCTGTGAGTGTGAATTTGGCTCAGATGATGGAAATGATTACTGCACAGATTATTGTAAGAGGAGTCAAGCACTTGATGGTCTCAAACACCAGTGTTATGCAAGTTAATTGGTTTTCGGATTTAATTGGGGGAAAAAAATCAGGAAATTTAAATTCATATTTGAGGATATTATACTTTAAGACCAAGGCAATAAATGTGCATACTAGGGCCTTAAAGGGACAGTTCACCCAAAATTATTATTATTATTTACTCACAATCATGTTGTTCTAAACCTTGTCAGTCACCTACAGTGATAACTGGTGAATAATTTTGTCCAGCTTAAGTAAATTCAGTATTGATTCATTCGGTTGTAAAAACAATAATTAGTTAATTTATCTATATATCAGCACTGGAGAAAACAGTATTGTCATCGTCCAGCTCAGTTCTGTTCGCATACAATGGTGTCAATGCAGGCAGATCAAAAACATTGTTGAATATCAAATGTCCCCAACTAAGCAAGCCAGAGGCGACGGTGGCAAGGAACCCAAACTCCATCAGGTGACATCAGATGACAAAACAGTGATAAGAATGGAGAAAAAAAACCTTGGGAGAAACCAGGCTCAGTCGGGGGGCCAGTTCTCCTCTGGCCAACAGCAAAGAGTGCTTGATTATGATTCAGGCAACGTTACAGGTCATAAGTCCAATTGGGATTGCAACAGTCAAAATATTTGGTCCAGTTCCATCTAGTTGAAGATCGTATTCATCACGCCGGTATGGGACGGTTTGTTGGGAATCTGTGCCACTGGCTGTCTAGTTGACTCAATCTCTGCTGACACTTCAGGGCTGCGTTGTCGTCGTATCTAGGCACAGGTCCTCCATCTGATCTGGATACGGCCTGGATCCGGCTGACTACAGTAAACCTCGGGATAAACAGAAAGGCTAATATTAGCGTAGATGCCATTCTTCCTCTAAAGTAACGAGTACATCTGGTGTTATAGGAAGTGTTCCCAGTTCCGGCTGACCTAATTTATGCAGCCTAACAATCCTTTAACAGATTTGAAAATATAAATTGATAATGTGTTATGTGTATGCCAGAGATGCGTTTTTAGTCTAGATTTAAACTGACAGAGTGTGTCTGCTTCCTGAACAATGCTAGGAAGATTGTTCCAGAGTTTAGGGGCCAAATAGGAGAAGGATCTACCGCCTGCGGTTGATTTTGATATTGGCCTGAATTCTAGGTATTATTAATTGGGCTGAATTCTGAGATCGCAATAGATGTGATGGACTATAATTTGTTAAGAGCTCACTCAGATACTGGGGAGCTAAACCATTTAGTGCTTTGTAAGTGATTAGCAAGATTTTAAAATTTATACGATGTTTAATAGGGAGCCAATGCAGTGCTGACAGAACCGGGCTAATATGGTCATATTTCCTGGTTCTAGTAAGAACTCTAGCTGCTGCATTTTGGACCAGCTGTAGTTTGTTTATCAAGCGAGCAGGGCAGCCACCTAGTAGAGCGTTACAGTAATCTAGCCTTGAGGTCATGAACGCATGAACTAACTGTTCCGCATGTTTCATTGAAAGCATATGTCGTAGTTTTTATTGAGTTTATATTTTTAAGATGGAAGAATGCGGTTTTACAGATGCTAGAAACGTGACTTTCAAATGAGAGATTGGTATCAAAGAGCACACCCAGGTTCCTAACTGACGACGAAGACTTAACAGAGCAGCCATCAAGTGTTAGACATTATTCTAGGTTATTACGTGCAGAGGTTTTTTGGTCCAATAATTAGAATCTCTGTTTTTTCTGAGTTTAGTAGTAGGAAATTACCGGTCATCCAATTTTTTATATTAGCTATGCATTCCATTCATTTTGTGAGTTGGTAAGTTTCGTCAGGGCGCGAAGAAATATAGAGCTGAGTATCATCAGCATAACAGTGAAAACTCTTTATTTACACCATGCTTTATAATGATATCTCTCAAGGGTAGCATGTACAGAGTGGAAAGCAACGGTCCTAGTACTGAGCCTTGCGGTACTCCATATTCAACTTGTGATCGATATGACATCTCTTCGTTTACTACTACAAACTGATAATGTTCAGATAAGTAAGATTTGAACCATCCCAATGCAATTCCACTAATGCCAATATAGTTTTTGAGTCTATTCAAAAGAATGTTGTGGTCGATAGTGTCGAATGCAGCACTAAGATCCAGTAACACTAATAGAGAGATACAACCACGATCTGATGATAAGAGCAAATCATTAGTAACTCTAATGAGAGCAGTCTCAGTACTATGGTACAGATTTCCTGACTGGAAATCCTCACAGATACTATTTCTAAAAAGGAACATAGTTGTGATGATACTGCCTTTTCTAGTATTTTTGACAGAAAAGGTAGATTCGAGATCGGCCTGTAATTGACTAATTCTCTAGGATCAAGTTGTGGTTTTTTAATAAGAGGCTTAATAATAGCAAGCTTAAAAGTTTTCGGTACATATCCTAGTGATAATGCTGAATTAATGATATTAAGAAGAGGATCTATGACCTCTGGAAGCATCTCTTTCAATAGCTTACTCGGTATAGGGTCTAATGTAAGTGACAAATCCCTGGTGCTTGTTATTCTTCTGTGGAGCTCAAAAGAAGACCTTTTAAAGAACGTTTTCGTCCATACAAAGAATGTCAATGACTGTCGTTGTATGGACAAAAACAGTTAATCAGAATTTCTTCTTTTGTTTTACACAGAAGAAACAGTAGTCAAATAAGGGAAAAGCATTGGTTGAATATAAAAAGTAAAGTTTCTTTCCAATATTATGATTTCATAGACTCCACATGGAGTTCTCGGCAATAACTAATACAATAACTAATTCAATATAACAAACGACATGGCAGAAAGTGCATTCCATATTCTGTGAGACATGATTTTGAAGCATATTTTGAGCAGTAACGTTATTCATGCTGTTGACATCATCCTGACTTGAATGTCTGTGTGTGTGCGCGCGCGCGCTAAAAGTCTCCCATGCTGTGATTGTCCAAAGCATAGACACAGCTTTCAGTTGTCTGAAAAGAGAGGTCCAATCACCCTGGGGCTAAAGCGGTTGCCTCTTGCTCTCACTAAGCAGCCTGCCTCCTTCCATCTCTTTTTTTCCCCGCTCTGTCTTTCTCTCCATACACAGCTACAGCAGAAATAATAACTCTCATTTATTTCACAGATTTCCTTCTCAACCTCAATCGCACTCTTTTCAAATCATTCCATTGGATTCTGTCACCGTAATGACACTTGCCTTGCCTGATCCCCCTGAGCCGTTGTGAGAGAGAGAATTAGGTTCTCCTGACCAGACCGCCTCCACTCTGCTGGGAACCTGATTGTGCAAACTGCCGACTGGCCTTCCTTCCCCCTCCAGCACAGAAATGGAATACAAATAAGCCTGCAGTTCCCTTCATAGTGATTTGAATCATTCAGAGAATTATAATGACCCAGGGCTTATAAAAGGTAGTATTGATTCATTAGTGCAAGTCATGCGTGTGTCCACCACCACTGCTCATGTCTTGGATAGATTTTAGGCACACATTCTTATTCCTTTTTGAATGGACTGGTTGATGACCTTTAACTAACAGGTGGAGATTGCTAGGAAATTTTGGCCTACCATTTATGTGGCAAAACATTGATTGATTGATCGATTGATTGATTAACATAGCCATTCCACTGAATTGGCCACTGAAAAGTTCAGATCAGATTGTACCGCATTGTTATAAGGTTAAGCATCACTCAATAAATCGTCCATTGATTTGTTCACCTCTGGAGGTCAGACATTGCCTTCAGAAGTCATGGCTGACCTTAGCTCTTTTACTTTACTGTTTTTCTATTGATCTCGACTGTCAAGAGTTCCTCAGACAAGGAAAGAAGGTTTGCAAGGGTTATGTTGGCCTCGATCCTCTCACAATCCTCTAGCAGCATGCATGTACTGAAGAATTTACCGCTCCTTTATCCGAAGGCCCTGTATTTAAGTCTCATTTAAGCATTTGGATGTCAGTGGATGATCCTGGGATGATCTGGGTTTTGTGCTGAAATGTGACACCATGTGTTGTCACCAACAGCTATTCAGTGTAGATCCAGGAGAAAAGACACTCTCTTATCCCTACACTGTCCCTCATGTAATCTTCACGTCTCCCCACCTCTTTTGGCAGCTGTAAAGCCCTGTTTGCCAACACATAAGTGTCGTTCATCACTCTGCCAGTGATTAGAATCCGCAGCTGTTGGCATCTGGGATAGGCTGTCAGTCAGCTGACTGAGTTAGTGATCTTCTCTGACACAGGTGGTATAAATCAGGACCTCAATAATTAATCAGAGAATAAATTCTGCATAGTTTCAGTCTTTATCTTTATAATTACTGCCCACCAGGCCTCAAGGTAAATGGATGAGTCAGAAGTCTTCAGGCAACAGGAAATAATTCAAGGAGATCGGATTGTGAATAAGGACATGTCTGTCAGATATGTTTAAAGACCCCCTGTGGTGAAAATCTAGTTTTTAATGTTGTTTATATGCATATGTGGTGTTTTTAATATGCTTTAAGATAAAAAAAATGTGCAAATTCATATGTCAACACCATTGCTGAGTATTTTCTCCTTAAAACCAGAGTAAAAAAAAAAAAAAAACAGTCTCAAACCCGCAGTTTGAAATTGCTGGTGTCTGTGATGTTACAAACTACTGTGTAACCAATCACGTCAACATGCCAGCGGGTTTTAGCATATCATTAACAGCGAACTAGCAGGGGAGTCTCAAGAGAAGTCAGGTTATCCCGGTATATTTTTCTGTTGATATGGAAAATCATGTAGATTTAGCAATATAGCGGGTGTATGATGTATATTACGATGTTATGATGAACTATTTGCATTTCTCCACTGAGTTGTTCAAAGCTTTTGTAAGTATACTGATTGTTAGAAGGCAGCTTTCTGATTCTGAACAGGAACATGGTTTGTGTAACATTAACAACATATTATTAGCTGTTTGATAACATAGTCAAGCAAAAAGCTAATCATATTAATTACCGTTATGTGTCCAACATTGTAAAGAGCGATAGGGTCATTGATGACTAAGGTTTTTAAAAGTGTCAAAAAAAAAAATGTAGATATAATTAATTTTGAAGTTTTATTAAGTGTTAACAATGAGATTATGTGTTTTTTATAAACAGTTAACACTGCTTTTGACAAAATTAGTCTCTAAAAAGTTAACCAAAATCTTGGTTTTACCGAATTACACTTTTGGTTATACCGAATGATGATATTTTCAAACAGTGCTAACAGGCTGATATCTAGCTGGTTAGCTTGCAAGCTAGCTAGCAAAAGGACAATCAAACATTTTATGTTTTTAAAAATATTACAACATTTTATAGCGGTTGTACCGAAAGACCTGATATTTCGGGACATGCGTATGAGCAAGTGAAAATATGAATTTTTCAAATAGTTAAGAGAGAGTTCATTACTTTTCTTCACGACCGTGAGGTCCTTTGCAGCTGTCTGAATGATGTCATGAATGATATTGACTGCATTGACTTGATCCAAAATGGTCCCTTTATATTGGTTACACCCGAATGACATCAATGAAATTCATTTTTGCGGACATTCTTCTACTCATATTTTAATACCATTTTGCACTTTGTTAATATATGATATTATTAAATCATGCCAAAATAAAAAAATATATACATTTATTACATTTTAAGATATTTTAATCACAAATGAAATGGATAATTTTGGCCTTTGGATGGTTAAACCGAATGACGAAAAACATTTAAATACAGTGGGTACGGAAAGTATTCAGACCCCCTTAAATTTTTCACTCTTTGTTATATTGCAGCCATTTGCTAAAATCATTTAAGTTCATTTTTTTTCCTCATTAATGTACACACAGCACCCCATATTGACAGAAAAACACAGAATTGTTGACATTTTTGCAGATTTATTAAAAAAGAAAAACTGAAATATCACATGGTCCTAAGTATTCAGACCCTTTGCTCAGTATTTAGTAGAAGCACCCTTTTGATCTAATACAGCCATGAGTCTTTTTGGGAAAGATGCAACAAGTTTTTCACACCTGGATTTGGGGATCCTCTGCCATTCCTCCTTGCAGATCCTCTCCAGTTCTGTCAGGTTGGATGGTAAACGTTGGTGGACAGCCATTTTTAGGTCTCTCCAGAGATGCTCAATTGGGTTTAAGTCAGGGCTCTGGCTGGGCCATTCAAGAACAGTCACAGAGTTGTTGTGAAGCCACTCCGTCGTTATTTTAGCTATGTGCTTAGGGTCATTGTCTTGTTGGAAGGTAAACCTTCGGCCCAGTCTGAGGTCCTGAGCACTCTGGAGAAGGTTTTCGTCCAGGATATCCCTGTACTTGGCCGCATTCATCTTTCCATCGACTGCAACCAGTTGTCCTGTCCCTGCAGCTGAAAAACACCCCCACAGCATGATGCTTCCACCACCATGCTTCACTGTTGGGACTGTATTGGACAGGTGATGAGCAGTGCCTGGTTTTCTCCACACATACCGCTTAGAATTAAGGCCAAAAAGTTCTATCTTGGTCTCATCAGACCAGAGAATCTTATTTCTCACCATCTTGGAGTCCTTAAGGTGTTTTTTAGCAAACTCCATGCGGGCTTTCATGTGTCTTGCACTGAGGAGAGGCTTCCGTCGGGCCACTCTGCCATAAAGCCCGACTGGTGGAGGGCTGCAGTGATGGTCGACTTTCTACAACTTTCTCCCATCTCCCGACTGCATCTCTGGAGCTCAGCCACAGTGATCTTTGGGTTCTTCTTTACCTCTCTCACCAAGGCTCTTCTCCCCCGATAGCTCAGTTTGGCCGGACGGCCAGCTCTAGGAAGGGTTCTGGTCGTCCCAAACGTCTTCCATTTAAGGATTATGGAGGCCACTGTGCTCTTAGGAACCTAAAGTGCAGCACAAATTTTTTTGTAACCTTGGCCAGATCTGTGCCTTGCCACAATTCTGTCTCTGAGCTCTTCAGGCAGTTCCTTTGACCTCATGATTCTCATTTGCTCTGACATGCACTGTGAGCTGTAAGGTCTTATATAGACAGGTGTGTGGCTTTCCTAATCAAGTCCAATCAGTATAATCAAACACAGCTGGACTCAAATGAAGGTATAGAACCACCTCAAGGATGATCAGAAGAAATGGACAGCACCTGAGTTAAATATATGAGTGTCACAGCAAAGGGTCTGAATACTTAGGACCATGTGATATTTCAGTTTTTCTTTTTTAATAAATCTGCAAAAATGTCAACAATTCTGTGTTTTTCTGTCAATATGGGGTGCTGTGTGTACATTAATGAGGAAAAAAAATGAACTTAAATGATTTTAGCAAATGGCTGCAATATAACAAAGAGTGAAAAATTTAAGGGGGTCTGAATACTTTCCGTACCCACTGTATGTCATTTTGGTGATTAAAGATGAGTTTTAGGGATAAAATTATTGACTACGGGGGACTTTAAAGTCTTCATGAATTCAAAATTGACCCTATTTACTTTGTTAGTGCATATTAATATTACTAGTCTTTTGTTGAACAATTAATACGTGCAAGTTAATACTCAGAAAAAAAAGTTTGTCATGGCAATCTTTAATTAAAATCTGAAAAGTAACTAAAAGTTACGTCTGGAAATTGATAATAAAAAGGAAACGCAAAGCTGCGAAAGAGAACTGAATCTGCTACTGACAGGATGTTTCTGTGCACTCGCTCCGAGTGGAACATGGATAAGCATAGTAGCCTTGGTCTTCAGTTGCGTGTCTAAACGGTCAAATACACACACTGTCAAAATGCCCGCATTCACATATATTCAGTCGATATAATTACTGTGCGTGGGCATTGTTCTTTACTTGAACTTTATTAAGTCCATATACAACTAAAATACAAAAATATGCAATAAATAAGTTTCAATATACAATTCATTGTGCTGGGCTTTCATATGAGGTTGATTTACCACCTGAGGAGCATAAATTCTCTTCAGAGTTCTCTCTCTCTCTCTCTCTCTCTGTGTGTGTGTGTGTGTGTGTGTGTGTGAGAGAGAGAGAGAGAGAGAGAGAGAGAACTCTGAAGAGAATTTATGCTCCTCAGGTGGTAAATCAACCTCATATGAAAGCCCAGCACAATGAATTGTATATTGAAACTTATTTATTGCATATTTTTGTATTTTAGTTGTATATGGACTTAATAAAGTTACTAATATTAAAACGTTATTGAAAAAAAAAAAAAAAAAACTTAAATAATGTAGTGTAATTTTTTTCCCCTACTTTGGCTCTTTTAAAAAAATTCAATTAAAAAAAATGAAAAATTGGCTCTTTGGTCAAAAAAGGTTCCCAACCCCTGTCATAGGTATAGGTGATTCTTGACTGTCTATCTGTGTTGATTTTTATTATTTATTTTTTTCAATGCTTTCACTCGCTTAGTATGATGTCAACATATATTGTTAAACTGAAAGGTCTTTTTTCCCTGTCAGAAAACATAAATTAACATACAGCTAATAACCTCATCGATCTTTAAAAAGATGCTGAACCTCAGATCGTGAACTTTCATATTCATCATTGCTTAATGGCAGTGAAGACAACCTATGTTACTGTAAGTTCTCTGATAAGCTCTTAGCTTACAGTTGAAGGTTAAGAGATGTGAAATTAGAGGTTAGACAGGGGGCTAAAGCATTGAAAGTCAAGGTTAAGCACATTATTGAAATGTCCTTTCATGAGAAATAACATTTATACTTATGTATTCATTTTCATTGTTAGACTTTGTGAATTCATTATGTGATGTTGCTAAAAAATGGAGCACAGTGCCACACAGTAGGTCATTCTTAACTGTCTATCTGTGACTCTGCAATTTCTCTCCTTGTTTAAAGAAAAAAACAGCTTCTGGGATTATATCACTCTGAATCCTCCTCCTAATAGTCATTGTAAAGTTGTAAAGTTCATTATATTTTTTATTATCCACCCCTTAGAGGCAGACCAAGGGCAGCAATGTTCTCTAGGGCAGCAGGGGCAGGACAAACCCTGCCCTTCTCCATCACTCATCAGCAGCCAGCTCTCCATTCCACTTGAATCACAAGTAAATGCACCCTGATATACATCCATTAACAAAACATCTGTCATTTTGACTGGTTTATTTATTTATTTCACAGTTTCTAACACTGAAGGCTAGAAACATCATGTCATTCCAGACCAATGCTACTCAAGCCCCTAAGGCTAAAATCCTAGAATTGCCCCTGGCCACATGTACCACACAAAAAAAAAACCCCTCTGTAAAATGCAGTTTTTACCACAGTTTAGGATTTTTATCATGGCTGTGTGCAAAAAGTTAAACAGCATTTGTCACAGTAGATGCACTCACCATATAAGGATCAGTACTGAACCTGTATATTCAAACAATTGACAACAGTTTTTATTTGCAGTGGGGCTTCAGGTGCTTTGTAATCTCATATTTGACTCAGAAATGCGGTCTGAAGCAATGTTATTCATTTCTTTGGTCTGTCACTTGATGACCTGGTTCCATAACCGCCTGTATGTATTTTTTTTTTATAACACTTCCTTTTGGCATATCCTTCTACTATGACACAAAGTCAGTAACCTTTGACCATTTCTCTCTTCTCTCGAACCTTCTGGCACCATCCATGTCAGACATTGTTCGTTCCTAGAAGCACGTCAGTTCTTTTACTACTCAAAACTGACTCTATTTATAGCACTCATACAGTTAAAGCCTTCACATGTGAATAGGGAATGAACACAGGTATGGCAGCCATTAAAAATTCTCCTAACTGCTAGCGTCTGCTCTTCTTCCATCTTATCTCAATTGATCCCAGGCTGCGTAAAGTGTTTATAATCAGGCTCTACCTCAGTCCTGCCTCTTCCTGCTGAAACTAATGAGGTGACTTTTCAAAACACAGCATATCAACCCAGTCTGAGTTTATTTAATTAAAAATGCTCAAGCACTGCTCACGCCACAGCAGCAGTAGAGGACTCTAAATGCCAGGGCCCATGTTACTGGCTCTCTGCTTCTCAGGAGAGCGTCTCTAGAGAGAGATGATTGCTTTGTTCAGTTTTAATGTCAGTATGTTTTTTAATATCATAGGAGATGCAGTCCAAAGGCTTCCTTGGTTAGATGCGATAAAAAGCTCCCTGGGCTTGGACCATAAAAAAACTCTTTCACATTACTTAATTGAATTAACTTCTCTCCATGTGACAGCCAGGAGTGGGATAGTGCCACTATGAAGTGCCTGTGATGGAGCACGGCTCGAAAAAGAAAACAGATGAGTATCTTGACCCAGTATCTTGTCAAGATGGATAAAATGTTGTCGTTGATACTTTTCTTTTTGTGGGCTATATTCCAGGTTCAATACAAGGTGAGCTCAATCAGTAGTGTTTATGACATTGTTTTTATTACACTAAAATTGACTTGTTCCTCCTTTTTCTTAAAAAAAAAATTGGGGTTACAGTGATGCACTTACAATGGAATTGAGCCAATACGTAAGCATTAATATTCTCACTGTTTCAACAAATACAAAATGTAAACAAAATATTAAAGGGTTAGTTCACCCAAAATTCTGTCATTAATTACTCACCTCCATGTCGTTCCAAGTCGTTCCAAACCCGGAAGACTTTCGTTCATCTTCAGAACACAAATTATTTTTGATTAAATTTGAGAGCTTTCTGTCCCTCCTTAGACAGTTCATAAAGAGATTGAAAACTAATCCATATGAATTGAGTGATTTATTCCAAATTTTCTGAAGAGACTTGATCACTTTTTATGATGAACAGATTTAATTTAGGCTTTTACTCACATACAAACATTGATGAGTAAACATAAACAAAAGCTCAGTGACGTGCGAGAACAAATCTCTTGCGGAAGCTCAAACGTGCTGTGTACACACGAGAACGAACCTCATTGGTTACGCAGGGCTGGGACAATACATCGATTCTTGATTCGCAATACAATGATTCTGGATCGATATTTTCTCTCTTGAATCGATTCTAAGCTTAGTTTTAACAGTAGACGGCACTCTAGGCTAGTTTTTAACCGCACACTCAAACACTCGTGAAGAAGAGTGCTGGAGAGCTCTTGTGTGTGTTCAGCTGAGTAATGTAAGTGGTTAAATATACTTGCACCTCGGCTCAGAATGCTTTCATGATGGGAGATTAATGTAAACAGCCCACTGTGAACACATTTGTAATTCGCTTCAACCTTTTCGAACTCTATGAATGATTATTTTAGGTTTAAGTGGTGTGTGTAAAGGAGCTGGAAAAGAGTACGGGTGTTTCTAAAGCAGGTAGGGCCATCTGCTTTTAAAAACTAAGCTCAGAATCGACTCGAGAGAAAATCACGATACATCGGAAAATCTCAGAATCGCTCCAGATTCTTTGTATTGCGATTTGAGAATCGATGTATTGTCCCAGCCCTATTACGCAGCATGTTTGAGCTTCCGGAAGAGGTTTGTTTTCACACGTCATTCAGGTTCGGTTGAGCTTCTGTTTATGTTCGCTATTAAAGCTCTCAGATTTCATGAAAAAGATCTTAATTTGTGTTCCAAAGATGAACAAAAGTCTTATGGGTTTAAAACGACATGAGGGTGAGTGATTAATGACATAATTTTACAACAGGCTCATTGGAAAAATGTGCCTGTGATGACATTTCTGAAAAATTATATTGCTTTGCTTCTTGTATATTTTGTGGCACTTTCAGAGTGAAATGACTGTAAGTGGCGCTAAAAGCTTGTTCAGTTTTATTTTAAACAGATAAATGTGAATCTGGCAACATTTTATTACGTTGTTTGTTGTCCTTATTATGGCAGTTTGGAATTGAAATGTCCATTGAATGGTGCTAAACCGTAGACTAAACCCTAAACGGTAGTGTTAACAAAAGCAAACATGACATAAAAACACATTTACTGACAAATCACCCACTATGATAAAAGTCTCTATTAATCGATAATCTCCTCCTGTAATCGTAATTTGTGTGAAAAAGGAATAAAAGTTGGCGTTTCACAGCCTCTAGTGTTGATTTCATTTGGAAATGGCAATGAACTTTATGTATATGTATGTTTTTGGAAAAGTTTTGGAAAAAATGTAGGTAGAGGCACGTTTTCCCAGTGAGCCTATGTTGTGGCTTTAGTGTACAAAATTGCTTACTAACCTTCTCTGTGAAAATTTAGGTCCAACTTTACAGCTTTATTTTCATGATATAACAGCATTAATCCTGTAATTCCACAAAACAATGGTTTAAATAACTTTTACAGCTCAAATAATACTCAAGTTTAAAAAGAATAATTGATGTAAGTGCTTTTGTAAAATTATAAGCTTCATATTTTTGCCTTTAAAACCCTCCAGAAATTTGGCCCATTCACTTGCAGTGCAAGTGACTTGATGTAACCTCCAATTTTGCTTTTTTTAACATTATGCCACAAATGCGGTTGATTGAATTTAACTTGTATTGAATATTCCTGTAGGAATATTCCTGTAATTGCATTTTGTAAAAATTTGGTCTTTGGAGAGTGATCTGTCAGTCTCCTGTTCGACTTGGCAGAGCAGCAGGAAATAAGAGTGTGACCCAGCTGATACTTTGTTTTCCAAAAGGTCTTCATCACTTAAAAATACCGTCCAGGGCATTCAAAGCTCTCACTCCACTGCTGCAGGAGACCTGAGGAGTATGTTGCCATGGCAATGTCATCATCATTGTGTCACTGTCGCTAGGCACTGACTTTGGTGTGGTTTGCAGTGAGACTTCCTGCACACTAATCGATTTCTGCATGTGGCGATTGTGTGTGGGTGAATGTGCGTGTGTGTTTTCATGGAAGGCTGTTAAGTATGAAAACCGAACTGTGTGTGTGTGTGTTCTTTTTCACACTGCACAGAGGTCAGTAATGAGATTGCTATCTGCCAGCATTCATTCTTGTGCCGGTTTGAAGATATGAGGAGATTTAGAGAGGGTCAGGAATCACATTGCGCTGGGGTTTTGCTGACAGCAGCCACCGAACGTTGTAGCCCCATTGCTTCTCTTCTGCTGGGGAGATATTCTCATTTTTCTGGCCCTTGTGTGTGTGACAGGTATAAATATTACATCCATCCGTAGTGAGGGCGAAAACAGTCTCTGCAGACAAGTAATAAAAGCGAAATGAAATAAGAGAAATGTGAGTGATGAAATGTAAGTGACGAGAGGTTATAAAAGAACTGTTTCTGATCGCATTACGAAGCAATGCCACACTCTCCTCAATCTTCCCATATCTTTCTTCTCTCTCCCCACTCCTTACTCCACATGTTGCTGATGGAGTCCTGCTCACCTCGGCTCTGCTGCTCTACGTTGAAATGAAAGGGTCTCTCTCTTTTTTTTCTCTCAGGCATGGCACAAATGTGGCCATTAAAGTGCATTAAAGCACAAAATAATTCTCTGTCTCTTTGTGAGAGGGGAAAAAATGACTGCCTACTGCCAGAGTTTTGGCTAATATAAGTGTCCACCTGGTCCTCCTTAAAATGGAGTCTGTGTATCTATGCCATTTATCTAAAAAAAGGATTCAGATGGGTCCTGTAAAACTACAGACTAGATGCTCTATGACAAAAGCAATACAGTTCTGCATTCATATTTATAAATGAAAGAGAATGTGCATCAGATTCATCAAAGAAATCCACACAAGCACTGATGCGAATGGAAGACCATTCTAAAATACTGTGACAGATTCCGTACTACTTATCAGAGGCGCCGCAACACCAATACTGAAACTATGGCATGAAACAGACATCGCAGCCAGTGAAGTATGATTCCCAAATGAATGACACTTATGTGCCAGTTCTTTTTATTGTATCAAAACAATACAGTGCAAGTCTGATTCCATAATGAATGACTTATACAGTATGACTTGGTTCTTTTTAGTAAATCAAACAATGCAGTCCAATTCACAAACAAATTATTCTAATGAGTCGGTCCTTTGTAGTGAATCAAATTCAGCGCAATGCAGTCTGATTGACTATTATGAATAAAATAACTGTTAGATTGCAAAGTAAGAAAGAAATTACAGTATTTTACACCTCACAATGAATATCAGTCAATTTTATTACAGTTAATTTTCTTAAATATGACATCCTTGATGACGTATGCAGCCTTCAAAAGTGACCTCCGGAGGACGCAGCCTCCAAAATGAGACACAGCTCCTGTCACCAAAAGAGTGTGTTTTTGGTTGTGAGGGAAAGATGACCTTTTTCAGTTTCCCAAAGAACCCAGCGTTAAGGGAACAGTGGATGAAGTTTGTTTTTCCGGGGCAGCAGTGGAGTTGTGCACGTATGTTTGTTTGTTCCCGGAATTTCGGTGATGAATGCTTTGTAAACAAGTCATAGTTTAGCCCTGGATTTGTAGATTGCGGGTGGTGAGTAAAACTGCATCAAATGTCGGGGTTTTGTTGGCAATCGGCGTGCAAGTGCATAAAATGTGAACATCATGAACGTTTTTGTCCCCTTTTTATTTATAATGATTTCACATCTTGCAGATGATCTCTACGCAAAAGCTGCGCGCGCTCATGACTCTTTATCTCTGCCCACGGCACGCCTCCAGGAACTCTGTACAGCATATCTATCTTTTAGAAATATGATAAAACTAAAGACTTTTCGGAGATATGAAGGATGCACTACTACTCTGTTCAGAAACTGTGTGTGATACCCCCCTTTAAAAAATATAGGTAATTTTTTTTTACCTGGATGAATTGTTCAAAATAAGATTTATAAAATTCCTTTGGAAAATAGATGAATTTTCATTTTATGCCAACTTTAAGAATCTATGCCACATCATGCCTTGGGTGTCCAACTTCATGTAGCAACAATTTCAAGAAAATAAGCAAGTGTTAGCAAAAATGGGTTGCCAGAGTGTTTCCCTCCTCAGGCAGATCTGATGGCGTTGCACAAGCAGCAGTAGCAGCAGTAGTAGGTCGATGTGAGCTGGGTGACATCCTGACTGGGAGGCAGACACCTGACCTTCAGCTCCACTGGGAACACTTTAGCACAGAGCAACAAACAACACTCTAGAGATGTGTAGCGCTCAACACTGCAATAATAAGAGTGACCTTTATTTTGTAATTAAAAACCATGCTACTTCTGCTAAGCCAGAAAATTAAGCCAATAGGATGTTGTTAGTTGAAACGAATGTGATTTAAGGAGTATGCTAGACTTAATTACTAGCGAGGCATGCAGGTGTGAACTTTATGTACTTTAAGCTAGACTTAACAGGAGATGAAGTGAAAAAAGTGTGGATTAAACGTTCTGTGTAGTTGTTTTCAATCTTTGTCTCCTTTAAAGCACTTTGCAGTGATGCTTTGTATGGTTCAGATGGCAGATTGATGTTGAAGGCTCAGTTGGAGCACATCCTTCCATGCCGGTCTTGAGCCTATTGATTTCGCTGCCTCCAGAATGACTATTGACTCCATTTATTTAAGCGAAGTCCCTAACAACACTTGAGATCAACATGATTTCTGTCAAACTGACTGAACGGAGCATGCTCTACTGATCTTGGTATAGTTGTCTGAGGATGTTGATTGCCACCCATGCTCATCCAAGACGCAGATGCTCCATCTTGTCTCTGTCTGGGCGCACAACTGACGATGCCATCAGTTTTGCACGCTGAGGTGGAGATGGGAGTCCCTGAGGGGGCATGGCCTCATAACCCTCACTGAGTACCAGAATCGGGATCTTGGCCTGAATTAGCATAACCGTCACATTTCTCACCTTTGCTCCACCTGAGGCGAAAACACCACAATTGAGCTCATTATCAACTGCCCCTGAGTCATCAAGCATCCAACACATGCTGACAACATCAGTTGATGTTAATGGCCGTTTGGTCTTAACCTCAAAGCAGGAAACTGAAGCGGAGGTTATCCGAGGAAAGGCAATTTGTGCAGTAAATATATTTTAAGAGGTTGAAGACATATTCTATAAGAACTGTACTGTGCACTTTCTCATGGCACATGGTAGCAACTGTAATAAATTCTGGGAATGCTAAAATTGCTCATCAGCAGGAGTTCAACATTACTAATGGTCCCACAAAGATTAGGCCCTTAAATGCCTTATTGGGTCTTAGCTTTTACTGGAAGTGAGTATTAGCACTGTGTGTGCTCAGAACTAAAAGAAAAAAGGAAAAAAGAAAAAGCTGTGGTGTACCGGTTAGTGCACATGCACTTTGAGTTGTAGATTCTGCCCTGTGTTGTGCCCTGATTTTATTTTTTCTCACCAATCATTTGCTGATTTCCTGTGTCCTTTGTACCTCTTCTTCAGAAAGTGGAAAAGAAAAATAAAACTCTCAAAAATAAATACATTGTTTTATATGTTAATTTGTACCTCCTCTTTTAAATGTTGTAATATAGTGCTGTTTCTGCAATAGGACCAGTTCCAGTGTGACCCGTGCTGTCAAAATGAGTCGAAATGTGCACAGGCTAATTTTGAGCCACAGGCAAAACAAGTGAAACATTTAAATGTTGGTCAAAATTGAAGTTTTCACAAAAATTAGTTCATTAAGCCCTTGTCTAGCGACCCCAATGCTCCAAATAGCAATTAAACATCTAAAATGTTATTATTGTTCATTTTTTTATCTTTATTTGTACATTTTCTGAGAGGAGTACCTTTTCTTATGACCATGGAAAATGGCGTTTTTCCTCTGCTCACTTTTCGACTACTGGCGCTTCCCTCAGCATAAGTTTGGTATTGTTGTAAAGCGCAGCATTCCAACTTTATGAATATTCATAGCAAATACTCGATGGCATGAGTCTGAAAGAATGAAATGTGATTTTCAAACTCATGCTGATGTAAACAAAACGATCTTACTCGCGCTGACTGACAGATCTGAAGCGCGCACACAAAGACGCCTCAGATAGCATGTGATCCCGATATACACATATACACAGAATTACAGTATTTCAAAAAATCTGTCTTGGCGAGTATTCACGCAAACATTATCTGTTATGACTTAAGTGAACGTTTGATTAACTGTTGGGGAAGAACATCTGATGTGTAAATTTTAACATATTAACATATTAGATCCATTTGGTACAGGTCTTAATACTGTATATAGGCTATGTGTTTCATTAATGTTAATCAATCAATTGTGCCAAATTTGGTGGCATTACCAGGGATTTTAAGGTTTAGTTGCTAGGTGATTTTGTTTTGGAACCTTTAGAAAACTTTAACTCAATTTTTCTCAAAATTGACTTCGCTGACTCTATCGACTTCAACAAATCATACATCATTTTAAATAATTTTTAATAGAGAATGTGAGAATAACAATAAATCAGTTTTGAAAATTTGCTCATTGCGACTCTTTTATATATATACTCTCTCTCTCTCTCTCTCTCTATATATATATTATGTTTAACAGAAATATATAATATTATATAAAAAATATATAATGTTCTGTAATATAATATAATATGATATTTTTCAACTAACCTTTCTTTGGTGTAGCCAGTTGAGGAAACACTGGTCTTATAGTTGTCTACAGATTGTCTATCATTGATTTCACACATTACCGCCACTTGTTGATGCCGCACATTTAGTATCAATTTGTATCTAATAGATGGTTTGCAATTACCAGAGAGTCTAAAACAGATGCAATTAGATCAGTATTAAAGAGATGTTTGCTAATGAATTTTGTGCTAATTAATTACAAAAATTGTTCTCTAGAGTTTGACAACTAGGCAACACTCTTTGGCGTATTGTTGCCAGGGCAACGTAGACGAGTTGGCAAATACACCTGGTCACTACACCTAGGGTTGAAATAGAGGATAAAAGCTAGAGATTTTACCAGATGGAGCTCTGGTAGGATGGATTCATGACAAAATGGGATCCTGTGTCTCCTCAACAGATGGAGATGCACCTCCTTTCCCATAGTCACTGTCTCAGCCCCAGGGTCAGTAGAGACACCATGGGATGAATAGGTGAGCCAAGAGATATATAAAATATCCATCCCTGTCCTAGGAGAGGTCCTGGGGGGGATATTGCTTTCATACACTACCAGACTGCAATAGGAAACAAGCCTCTGCTTGACCTGGGTCAAATCATCCAGCAGTGTGGAATTAGTTTGACATGAGCAGGCGTCTTCCATCAACCCTGCTACCTTTTGGGCTCTAATTATTTACATTTGCACTAGAATAGCTGCAGATCTTCTTCAATTAGCCTTCACCCACTGCCACTTCGTCTGTCGCCTAGTCAGAAAGAGGAGATAGTGTTCCTGTCTCATTCTTAGCACCCCTGTAGTGAATGATGTCAAGTGGTTGTTAGATACTGTGTGTAATAGGTGCTTGGAAGCAGGGCTCTGAACCAATTTAAGGAACTAAAAACGAAAACCGGAAACAAACGAAATTTTGACCGGAACGTAACCAGAAACGGAAACAAAATCAAATTGAATCGTTCTGAACAGAAACGCTAATTTGAAATGGCCATTAACCGGTTAATAACGTTATTTTATCGTTCTGTTTAATATTTTGATTTGGCAGTCAACCAATCACGAATTCAAATAGTACAGCCTATGCAAATGCGACGCTGACACATCCAAAGTGTGTGAAATGCCTGAGCTCAGGCTCTACAGTGAGTGAAATGCCCGCGCTGACGCGCTCAGGCTCAGCTGTCAAGTCATCATAGGTTAGGTAAATCACAATGGCAATGCCCTGGCATTAGTTTTTCCGATGATATATACCACCAACCGTCAAGCATTTAAGTGAAAATGAATGTCAAGTAATATGCAGCTTTTGTGCGTCTTGAAACCAGCGAAAATTGCAGGATATGTAGAACATGAGTTCACACAACGTCACATCTTGGACCTGCAGCGCTTCTGTGAACGGAGAAAACAGAATAAAACAATAGGCCTAGATAACACATATAAAATAAAAGGGAATATTTAGGCCTATAGGCTACGCGAAATAGGTCTACAGATTAACAAAACGAAAGTGGTTCATTGTGGCGCACTCCAAAGATCTAGGAAAGAGACATTCTGCTTGTTTTCATTATTTAAGTATCTTTTGTAAATGTATGAATTATGTCTTTTATTAAATTATGGAGTACAATTTACTGTCTTAGAAGGAAAAAAAATTCCAGTGGTTGCGCCGGCGCCTCGCGCGCACACACAAATTCTTGCATTGCTTGCTTGATATCGCAGCCTGTTAAATAATTAAAAAAAAATACAATCATCCAAACATATAAAACATTACACTGCTCAATTCAATTCTGTGATACAATCTGCCGTTTACCACCCGTGACCACCGCCTGACTGTGCGGTTATGTGAAGGATGATGTTGATAATGCGAGTGAAGTACAAAGCTTAATAGTTTAGCATTCGTCTCGAAAATGGAAACAATGTCGAATGAGAAAGGTAGGCTTCAGATTCACTTTAAATTAATTTGTTTAGCATCTTATTTAGTTTTATTTCTTATAATTTTTTAAAAAATTTGTTTTGGCTTGACGTAGGCATATAGCCTGAATAGGCCAACTGTTAACTTTAGAGGTTTTGTGGTAAAATAAAATAGGTCAGTTTTGTTCATAATGGATGTTTACAAACATTATAAACAAAGCTATATGATAGGCTATTTGTAAACACTTTATTTTATTTAGCCTACCGATAAATCCATTATTTCTGAATGTAATAATAAAATGCGATGTAGCCTATCTTTTTTCCTCTCAGGAATAGCGTCGGTATTTTAAACCATGCAGCAAACATTTTAAAATATCTTGAAAAAATACTTTATAAACCATTGATAGTTTTTCCTTTCGTTTAATATGTTTAGCCTACAAATTATAATAGAATCTTGTTATAAAAGATAATTGTAGGCCTATTGGCTAAGACGGCAAATACTCTGTTTTTTTAAATAAAATTCTGTACGTATTATTATTATTATTATTATTATTAAGTAGGTTACATGCTAAAAAAGATAACTAATAACTAATTATAAAAAAAATAACTAATTTATTAATTTATTAACTAATTAAATAACGTTAATAACCGTTATTTTCTCTAATATAGAAAATATTTCGGAACGTTAATAATACAGATGGAACGCTGGAACAGAAACGTTAATACCAATTCTACCAATTTTTTTTTTTTAAGCCTTTAAGTGCTTGGAAGTATGTTGACGAGGGAGGAAAAAAACATCTACTGTACACACTGTAGTCTCCTTGTGGATTAAATGTTTAGGAGATACTAATGTTCTACTGCTTACAAAAATAGAAAATATCCAGATGATAATGTAGGAGTGCAAAGCATCATTCATTCTAAGGTCACAACCCATAGATTAATGCAGCACAACATCTTCCACTTTATTATTCCCGGCGGGACTGATCGCTCAGGTTAATAAAAGCTAAAAATTGCTTGATCCACTGCTGGAATGTCAAAAAATTTGCACTATATTTGCCAAAGCACCTTGAAGATTCTCATTACTTTGGTTGAAGAGTCTTTATACATTATTTCTCTGTCTAGGCCAAAGAGCCCAGACAATTTAGCACAGTAATAGGACATACAGCTTACTAAGTCAAATCAAATGAAAAATGGTTGAGAATAACAACAACTTCATTATTGTTAAAAATGTTTATTAGACATTTAGCTGTGTTCTTTAGAACAGCAGCCAGGCCATAACACTGTATTCTGGCATTGTACATGTGGCACTGTGCCAAGTAATGAAAAAATTAAATGTTCTTAGTAAGTAAATAGTCATTCAGTAGATGCTTTTATCCAAAAAAATAAATAAATAAAAAAACATTGAGCAACCTGTGGTTAAGTGCTTTGCTCAAGGACACAATAGTGATGTAAGATTTATGGTTGCAGCTACCTTCCCTGAGCTTTAGCCGATGGATGGATGCAGGAGACAACACAAGAGTTTAGCAGTCATTTTGACCACTCACAAACACATATTTCAGTGAGCCAAAGAGATAATTCTGTTTTGACTTAAAAGACTTGTGAAAAAACATGTGAAACACATTCTAAGGCATCCTTTATCCAACTGAAAAGTTCATATTTCTCTCAAAAATTCACTCCTACAGTCAATATCAGATTAAAAGTTTATGAGTGTGGGACGCCACACTTGTATTAGAATAGACTCTCTCTCATTTCTCCAATTCAAACTCAAACACTTATAGAACAATTGAATTATTTGCCAGAATTTATCTAGTTTTGAAATGTAAAAGAGGGAGATACAAAGAGATATATCTTAATAATCGTAAATACTCGTATATCACTCTTGCGTGTGTGATATTGCTTAAATAATAAATGATAAAATACCATTTATTATTTATATTTTTGAAATATTAGAATTTATATGATAACCATATATTAAACTAATATACATAGTATTTTAATACACACACACACACACACACACTATATATATATATATATATATATATATATATATATATATATATATATATATATATATATATATATATATATATATATATATATACATAATATTTTATTATTATTATTTTAGCACTATCACTCAAGCAAGAGTGATGTATGTACGATCATTGAGATAAAATATATGGGTCATTGACGACTAAGGTTTTTAAAAGTGTAAAAAAAATTTTTTTTTAAAGTAAAAAAGTTTTATTAAGTGTTAACAATGAAATTATGTGGTTTTTATTAATCAATCAATCAATCAATCAATTAATTAACACTGCTTTTGTCATTTTTACGACATTGACAAAATTTGTCACCAAAAAAGTTGTTCGATTTAACCAAAATTTCGGTTTTACTGAATTACACTTTTGGTTATAGTCAAGTCAAGTCATCTTCATTTATATAGTGCTTCACAATACAGATTGTTTCAAAGCAGCTTCACAGTGATAATAGGAAAATTAATGGACAGAGATTAAAATTAATGGACAGAGAGGTTATACCGAAAGATGATATTTTCAAACAATGCTAACAGGCTGATATCTAGCTGGTTAGCTAGCTAGCAAAAGGACAATCAAACATTTTATATTTAGTACAAGTTTTTAAAATATTACAACATTTTACATGTTTTATAGTGGTTGTATCGAATGACCTGATGTTTTGGGACATGCATATGAGCAAGTAAAAACAGGAATTTTTCAAATAGTTAAGAGAGAGTTAGTTACTTTGCTTCATGACCATGTGGTCCTTTGCAGGTGTCTGAATGATGTCACATCCTGTCACATGATATTGACCGAATGACAAAATGGGCTCTTTATCAATGAAATTCATTTTTCTGGACATTCTTTCTCATAACAAAGCAACGACTTTAATTTTAATACCATTTTGCACTGTGTTGATATATGATGTTATAAAATCATGCCAGGATAAAAAATATATACATTTATTACAGTTTAAGATATTTTAATCACAAATGAAATGGCTGTATTGGTCTGAGGCGGTTAAACCAAATGACTGTTTGACACTTCAAAATCTTTAAAATACCTTTATATGTAGCAAAATATAATTAAAACCTTTTGGATTCAATAAAAGAGATCTAGTTGTACTACCTTACATACTTTGAATGTCATATCTTTGTTTTTTATTATTATTATTAAGGCCTTTAGACAAAAAAAAAAAAAGAAAAGAAAAGAAAAGAAAAAAAGACCTGTCACATCATTGACCCCATGTATGTATACCTATATGGTTGAGTTAAAATTAATAATAATAATACTGGGTGACCATTATCTGCTAAAATCTTGAAAAATTTCGAAAATGTATAAAGTGAACAGTGCTGATTAGTTGACAATTGGACAGAGGGAAATAACATACAATTGTGACATCTTGCAGTGTGATACTGTGTGACATCTTGCGATTTTGATCATATTGTGCACTTAAAGTAGAATTATGTGCCTGAAGGACTGTTAGGATGCAGAAATGATGGGATTTCATATCTAAGTCACAGGAGGGAGATGAGCTTTGACAATATTTTTTTATTTTTTTATTTTTTATAATATACAATGTTCAGAAATGTAGCTTGTTTGTTTTCCATTATGGCTTGTTCATTCGGATCACATTTTTTGCCTAGAGCAAAATTAGACAAGGAAGTGAACCAAGAATACAAAGTTGCTTTCACTAGACCTAAATGTCCTCTAACTCTCCCAGTTTAAAATGTTAACCTTCACCTCTAGTAAAGAGCAGAAAAACAATGAGGATGAGGGATACAAATAGCATAGCTTTCCTTCCTGTTTAGAGCATGATGATTCACCTCCTGCCCTCCTGTCCAAGCGGTAGGATCAGATGACATACAGTAATGTGTCATGTTGCATTTTATGATCTAAAACCAAAACAATGTGAGTAATATCCATCCTAAAACATTATTTGTTGTCTTACTTGTGGTTTATAGCAGTAGAACTGCAGTTGCAGTACCTGACAAATTTAAAATGTCAACAACGCAAATAAATTCCCACTCATGCTCAGTGTTTGGTCTCTCTGAGGAGTGAATTGCTGCACAACCCATCTGGCCTGAGGCATATTTGTGACATGCGTATTATTATGGTTGGTGGTCTCGCTCATCAAACCGCTCTCCCTGTATACATACATAAACGATCATTAGATATTAAATAGAGTTCTTTGATGGTTATCAACCAGTAGGGAGATAACAGAAGCATTTATCATGGATGACACATTTACATTGATTGCCAGTAAGGATAAAGTGGCCTCAGAAAAGACTAACAGGGCTTTTTTCTTCCCAAAGGATCAGCATTATAAACTAAACAGTACAATACAAATTCAGTCAATGAGGAGGTCCATAGGTATTATCTTCTTTTCTGTCTCTCCTTGACTGTCATGGGTCATGCTGGTTTTTTTTATTTATTTTTTTTAGCTCAATTAGCTGCCTTTTGTTTGGTTGATAGATGTGCATGTGTGATGGCTGTGTGGTCTCCCATATGAGTTCTTCCAGACTTATGACAGCTATTAAGTAATTCCCAAATCGATGGCTACAAGGCGCTTCACCCACTGGATTTGGTTTTTAAGGATTTTTGGATATGATTCTGAATATTGATCATCATATTTCAAGGAACGCCTGACATCTGGAGTCCCTGCGGGTTGATTTGTCATTCCTCCCCCACCTCCATTTGCATATTCCTCCTGTGTTTAATTCCCTTTTTAAACAGAGGCTTAATTAGTTGGAGTCACTGGAGCAGTCTTGGATTATGCCTTTCAGAGAAACAAAACATTTGATCTCATTTAGAGCTGTTAAAGAAAGCAGTGAGGCTCACTGACCATTAGCTACGCACCGAACCAGAGCCACCGGCACATTTGTAGAGAGCAAAGCCCTGAGCTACACTCTAAGGGCCTTCAGAATAAATTCAGATCAGCATCTAAAGGTGAGATAAAGTGCTTAATTTCAGTACTGTTTTTTTGCTTTCGAGAACTAGAAGATATTGCAGATGATGTAAACATTCTAACCCTTTTAAAATATTACAATCAGGTCATATTTATTTATTTAGATTATACCAAAAACTTAATATTTATCTCACATTTTTTAAGCATGTAGCAGAATGGCTGAAAGTATTTTCTTATTTTTTGCGAATGGGTCAATGGCGTGACGTGTCATTTTTTTGTTCAAAGGCCTTAATAATAATTAAAAAAACAAAAAAAAAACAAAGATATGACATCCAAAGTATGTAAGGTAGTACAACTAGATCTCTTTTATTGAATCCAAAAGGTTTTTATGATATTTTGCTACATATAAAGGTATTTTACAGAAGGTCATTTTATCTATTATCTATTAAATTTAATCTGTCTATCTATCTATCTATCTATCTATCTATCTATCTATCATTAAATATTTAGTTTCACATCTTAAGTTTGATCAACATTGAACAGAGCATAAAAAGCATATCCTTTCACTGACCATTTGTTATTATTATTATTTTTTTACGAATTTCAGGTCCCTTTTTCTACACTATTTGCAGAGAAAATGCCAAGCACATTATCTTTAAATGTGTTGTCTACATATTATATGGTTAGTACAGAGAAAACCCAACCCTGATAGCTATTGACACGACCAGGTGTCTCTTCACCTATAATGCTGATCAATGAATATATTCAATGTAGATTCTCATTAACAGGGTTATTTACTATATCCTGTTAGTTTATGCTGTTGCACATTTGTAGTATGGCTTTACGAGCTCTGAGGCCTTAGTGCCTGATACAGCGTAATGATAATGTCATAGGTGACTTAATCTAGCGACCCTCTTGGGCATAGAGACGAGAGCATTGTGGTGCTCTTCAGCCTTCACTCCAGTCTATGATTGTGACACACAGGTTTCCAAGGGAACAGATCCTGTAGAACAGCGTCCAGCAGAGACACGCAGGCTCATTCAGGCCCAGCAATACAAGCCACTGTGCCCCAGCTTCCTCTCTCAGTCTCCGCATTCAGCGGGCCTTTGTCACGGTGGCTCAGCTCCATGCAGTCAGATAGAAGTTGAGAAAAAGGGAAACCAAGAACAAATGCCTCATGACTCACACCATTCATCCTGTCTTCTATTCTTACTGCCTCTCTCCTTTCACTCAAAAACTGAAAGAATGAGACAAAAATCACTTTGGGAAGCATCTTGAATAATGAGCGGAACAAAAATGACTGCACGTTTTAACTTTTTCTATTCATTCACAAAAGTGTATTCTTTTATTTTATTTTATATTTCCTCCAGTAATTACATGTCCCAAGTGTGTATAGTCGTCCTAAGGACAATGTTTTATGATGAGATTTTAGATTAATTTTTTTTATGTAAAATGGAAGTGTATATTTTAGTTTTAAAATATTTTATATATTTTTGAACATTTAAAATACAAATTAAAGTATAAATGTTAAATAAGTTTGAAGTTAGGAAGATTTTATTTTATTTTTTTAATAAATTAATAATTTAGTTCAGCAAAGATGCTATTTTGTTATTTTGAACTTTCTATTAATCAAGAATACTAAAAAAGTATTATGATTTTCCACAAAAAATATTAAGCAGCACAACTTTTTTAACATTGATAATAATCAGAAATGTTTAATCAGCATATTAGAATGATTTCTGAAGAATCATGTGTGACACTGAAGACTAGAGTAACGATGCTGAAAATTCAGCTTTGCCATCACAGAAATAAATTACATTTTAAGACATATTAAAATAGAAAACAGTTATTTTAATAACTTTTTTATATATGTTTTACAATATTAACATTTTGCCAATATTTTTATCAAATAAATGCTGCAAAAACAAATGAAATTAGTTTTTTTAACCAGTTCCAGTTATCCTGAAGTCATAATGCACTGGTGAGTTCATAATGGCTCCTGTGACGGGCAGTACTCACTATGAAAGAATGAGGTTAATTAATTATCTGAAGGGAAGTATCCATAAATTACTTTCAAATGAGTGATGGCTTTTGCTGTTTGTCCTAAATTGCTTTGGCAACATGCACAAACACCCCCACGATTCCACACATTCATACACACACAGACTCACACGTCTCACCCCCTTCTATCAGAGCCATCCGATGGGCTGACACACCCAGAATCCATTCGTTTGTCAATTAAGGCAACATTGTGTTTATGAAGTGTCAGAATGATGAACAGGCCCGCGTTGTCAGACCTGCATCTCAGTAAACGTCCAGCAGGCATGGAGGCATCAGTGCTTATGTAGGCTATTAAGTCAGGCAGCCATGCATCTCAATAGCAGAACACAGCCATGGGTTGGAGAAAGACAGACAGCATATGAGCTCAGTATATTGGCCTGCTGTCTGCCAAGGCGACTGCAAATGATTGTTTGGCAGCTTTAAAGTCCACTCGCTCCGACTCAAATTCCTTTATTTGATTTCTCCTTCTGGCGTGGATGCGCTGGAGGGCTGGGCGGGGAGGATAGGGACCGTAATACTTAGTTCGTTTATTGGATTAGACTTTTCACTAGACGTGTTCTCAAGTGCCCGGTCACTTAAGCCTGTGTAGTAGACTTCTGAACACTCACAGTGGTTTTTTTTTATTTTTTTTTTTAGCAAATTTACTTTTCTAACCCACACAGATGATTTTTTTATTGTTATATAAATGGAGGAATTTAAGCTAATTTTTCTCCCTCACATGATAATGTGCCCAAATTTAGAGAGAGAGAGAGAGAGAGAGAGAGAGAAATAAAGGCCTTTTTTTAACAAAAGGGTGGTTTATGGCTAAGGTATGAATTATACAGGTAGATGTGTATGTGTATTTCATCAAAGAAATACAGAGCTGACATTAAAGATGTTGAAGATTGTTTATGCTTAACCCTTATGTTCTATTCATATTGACTTTATGGTTTTTATACTTTGTGTATTGAAGCAGTCTCTGGACACATATATAGTACATGCTGTGAAATTTTCTATGGAGGATGTTTCACAATGAAATTTTGTTTATAAGCGGTTCCCATAAGGAAATGTTATGAAGTATCAACCTGATACGTCAATGATTTTTGCACAATTATTATAGTCATGCGGTCTCTGAGTCTCCAAATAGAACATAGATTTTAATTTGCCAAAGGATCACATTGGCTTTACAATAAGTTTCCATTTGTTCACTTTAAGGGTATGATGAACTAATGATGAACGATAGTTTTGCAGCATTTATTATTCTAGGTTAATGACAGTTTCTGCATATGCTACTATTACAGTAACATTTTGGTATGGGGAGCACATATTCACTATTATCTACGACTTTTGCCTCAATAAACTCTTAATTTACTGCCTAATAATAGTTAGTAAGGTAGTTGTAGCATTTAAGTTTAGGTATGGGGTAGGATTTAGTGATGTAGAATGTGGTCATGCAGAATAAGGCATTAATATGTGCTTTATACGTACTAAAAAACAGCCAATATGCAAGCTAATAAGCAACTAGTTAAACGTGAGAATTGTTCCCCATACTAAAGTGTTACCACTACTACATTTTATACATGATAAATGTAATGTAATAATAAATGTAATTAGGTTTTGGGCGACACTCCGGTAGACACGATTAACTGGTAGAAATTTGTCAACTGGTAGAGATTTTGGACTATCGTCTCTATCGCGGTTACATTCACATGACGCTGCTGTGCTGAGCGGTCATGAAAGCTTATCGTTTGGATGCATTTTTAAGCAATGCAGTTTAAAAACAAGTGGTTTTAAACCATCAAAGTGCAATTAGCAGCAAAAGACAACTCATTTTAGCATATGCGCGCTCTCTCTGAGAGTGTTTCTCCGCGCTGTCTGAGAGACGCGCGACATGAAGCTGCTTTTTGCGCCTAATTGGGCTTGAACGGTTAAATACACATACCTGCAGTATGTCAGTGTGTCAGAGTGACCATGTATTTGCAAGTAAACAGAGCCATTTATGTCTTAAGTGAAGATACAGTTGAGAAAGACAAGGCTTGAGTATAATGGATCTTAAAAGGATGGCATCCAAATGTACCTGCTCTTATTATCAATGCTAATCAAACAAAAAAAAGAGAGAAACCCTCTCCCAGCTTGCTTTTGTAACTTTAATAAGAATAAATGTATGTTTAATTTACACAGTAAAGACTATGCATAGTTTTTTATACATTTGATTATACATTTTATGTAGTATTTCTAGTGCTTGAGGTTTTTCATGTAGGTCTATTTCATTTGTGTCTTTGTTCTATTGCAGTTTGTTTTCTTTACCACTGATTACTTGTCTTCAGTAAGCTTGAGCGTTTTTTAGTCTAGTATTCATTTTTTACATGATATTGAAAATGGTAATAAGAATTATGAAATTTCAATGGTATAAAAAATGGTTTGATCATAAAAACCTTATTTAAAGAAAAAATAACTATATCGTGATATATATGGTTATCGTGATATAAAATTACTCATATCGAGATTTTGGTCATATCGCCAAACCCTAAATGTAATGTATCATGATGTCATGAAGTCATGATGGTGACGCATTCTACACATAATACTCTTTTCAGTGTGCTACAGATCTATAGCTGTAAATTGCAGACACACAGTTGAAAAACATCTCCTGGGAACCAAAGTAATTGTCCATGGCCAGGTCATAGTACCTACTAAATGTATCGTTGTGCCTTTGAGGGCTTATGGTTCAGGATAGTGTTGTCCGCACAAGTTTTCCTGTGTGAATCCATTGTCATAGTATCAGGCTTGCTGCGCTGGCTTTTCTCCCAGAATCTTGGCGTTTAAGAACATTTAGAACACCAGTGGGGAAGCTTTGGTACATTAATAACATCAGCTCCTGTCCTCCCCGTGGTCCATTTTGTTTTAATGACATTTTTAACAAGTCTTTGTATATGTTTCTGCATAGCCACTCCTTTCATATAATAAACGGATTATTTGATTCTAATATAATTTGTTACTAAATCATTTTATATATATTATATAGTGTTGTAAAGCAATGCACTTTCCAAGTACAGCATATGTGGATTGCAACTTATAAATTTGGCTCATGTTTTTATGTGCCTAAGGATCAAGCACACATTCTTCTGAGGCAAATGGCCAAACTAATTCATACAGTGGGAGTCAGCCAAAGTCAAGGACAAGAATTGCTTCCTGAGCCAGACGTTTTACCGTTAAGCCTACCTGGATTTCTGTTTAAACGTCTGCTGTTCTCATAGAGGTGGTCAGTATGCTTGCTTTTATTTATTTTTTTCAATCTTCTATAATTCCTCCTCACTGGCCTTAAAGGACATGGTATCCAAGGTAACTAGCTTGTTAATGTGTATTGTTAAGTGATGAGGAATTGTTAGATGATGATTAGCTGTCAGTGAGTATTCATAAGGTTTTTTTTTTTGGTGGAATTTCATATTCATGATGACCTCAAAGCTTTCTGGTTTCACACGGGAGACCTTTGACTGATTTGGGGATCTGGGAACTGCTTAAAGGGAATATTTCGACCAAAATGAAAATTCTGTCATCATTTACTCACCTTCATATCATTCCCAACTCATACAATATTTTTCTTCCATGCAAAAAAGGAAAATGGTTCTTGTACTTTTCCATGCATTTAGTCCCCAAAAGGTCTTTCTTTATAAAAGGCTTTATTTATAAAAGTCAAAAACTCAAAAGTACTATAAAAGCAGCATAAAAGTGCAGTATATTTTGTATTTTGAAGCAATAAAATAGCAATTATTTTCAGTTTTAGGAAATTTTCCTTTTTTTCTAAGGCATTGATACAACTAAAGCACAGTTATAGGGTTTACCTGAGGTAAATAATCAATAAAAGGAGTCCTCTGTGTTATGTGATCATATAATTTATAATTTACCTTTCTTTTGTGTGCTATTGATTTGTAGTGACCCCTTCCAGTGTGTAATAGAGAAGTGTGGAGGCGTTTCTGACTGGCGTGACATCTCTCTTGTCTCTTGACTCTCGTCTCGCTCTCCCCCTCAAACTCAAGCTTTCTCTGTGACTCAATTCCACCATCCTTCTTTCATTCTAACTTTGCCCATACCCAACTGAGAAATTAACCGTTTGAGCGGTATGGTCTCACATATGGGATTTTTATTTCTGTGCTCCTGGGCGTACGGTCCCACATATGGGATTTTTATTTCTGTGCTCCTGGGGGCACGGTTTTAGATTGTGGATTTAAAATGTTCAGTGACATCACATAACTGCCAGATTCAAACTGTGCTTTCGCACTTTGGCTGCGAGACATACGCTCTCAGCTCTTGTCATCAGGGGCGGAGCCAGGGCCACCCCTTTGGCCACCCCGCTCACAACTGCTATTTCGGTCTCCTTTTTTAATTGACAAGAATTGTGTTTATTTAAACGCAAAACTGTCGCTTTAAGACCACAAAAAAATGGGAGACTTTTCAGACGTGCACTCCAACTTCACTTCGGCATCAGGCGCAAGTCAAACGCGCACGGAAAGGATACAGGCGCCAAATGAGCTTCAGTAGAACAACAGTGAACTGCGAACATTATAGCTTACGTCAGTGTTTCTAAACTGGTGGGTTGCAAGACCATTTTGAGTGGGTCGCAATGTGTGCAGTCAAAGAAACAACAACACCAAACGTAAAATCCTTTTTTGATGATGCCACTTTTATTTTGAAAGACGTGTGTGAAAGCCCGTAACACTCTTGTCAGATGCTGAGAGAAGCGCGTTGTCCTTATTAGGTATCTGCGATCAGATCTATGCCATTAAAACTCAGAAAAAGACATCAATCATGCGCAAATATGGCCTAATGGCTTACTTCACTATAAATAAAGTGCAAAAGAAACTACAAGCATGCAACGTCGTAGTTCTATCATCAATTAAGTCATGAAATAACCCAAAAGGCGATTAAAGCTGCGTTAAAATGCATGCATGTATTTGTTATATATAGCTATGCGTCACATGTCTTTGGACTAAAATATTCTGCTATGCGAGATCACAATATAAGGCACAATGCTGATATGTAATTTTTTAATGCATAAATAAATGTGAGAACTGTGCATTTGTACTAGAAGATGCTAATGTTGCATTAATTTATAATGTACAAACAAAAATGTTTCACATTTAAATGCATAAAATAATTAATTTTACATTCTGGCATTTACAGTATGTGCTGTTGACTTCCGCCCTTATTCACATTCTTGCAAATGGGAATTCAAAAGAGAACACTTTTTTTTTTTTTTTCTTTGTACTGAGTTTAATTTAGGTATGATAGAACTGTTGCAATTATTTATTTATAATATAGAAAGTAAAACATTTAGTGTTTACTTTTTCAGTTAGTTTTTGAAACAGACAAACTCATAATTGTTGAAGAGTTCATTGATTATACATAAAATTCAATGAAGGTTGAATAATCTTTGAACTACACTACAGTATGTAGTTATCTGGATGTCTCATCCATGAAGATGCAACAATGGAGAACAAGCTATTGGGGGTTTTGAGAACCAGAACAAGCTGACTGAACAAGTTTAGCTATGTGTGAGCCCCTTCATTAATATGCCTGCAGGTGAGGAATAAATTGTTTTTAAATGGCCACATTCCATGATCTAATTCACTATCTCAATTACAATTAAGTACAAATCAACTGTATTCAGTTGTGTTGTAGGTACAGTCCAATAAATTATAGTCAGACTCATTTTTGTTGAAATAATAAAGAGATTTCTGTGCCACCCCAGACTAGTTGCTGGCCCCTGCCTGGCCTCCCCTATGAAAAAATCCTGACTCCGCCACTGCTTGTCATATAAGCTATCACAGCTATGCAGTGTTTTCAGCCACATGATGTTTTTTTTTTTTTCCTCCAGACATTTAAATGTGCATAAGCACCAGTAAAACAATACATTTAGAGTTTATAAAATACACACTGATGTCAGACATCAATGGAAGCAGCAATAACAATCCATTCAAATATAATTTGCCGACATTTATTTATATCAGACACGCATAATGGGCCTAAATAACTATAACGTTTAGTCTATTATTCTTCCGGTTCACAAGCCACTTACTTGCATATATTTCAGGAGAAACTGATGAATTCACCTGCTGTAAATCTGACTGACAGGACTCTGCGAACTGTGGGGCAAACTAAGATGGCGGCTCCCATTTCGCGTTATAGATCAAGATAATTTATAAAGGTTTTTAAACGACAAAACACTCACACATATTTGAGAATCGGAATATCAGATAGTTGATGACATGTTTGTGAATATTTTAAATAAAAAAGGAAAAACAGAATAATAGCGATACATCTGTCATACAGTGTTATTTTGCCTGCGTTCAGCGTACGTTACATGCATGATGCGTCACCATGGAAACAATAAGGGCAAACGTTCTTAAATAACGGTCGCCTTAAAAAGACTCACACTGGGGGGGGTCAGTTAGAATATTTTAAACTCACGCTTGAAAGGGTTAAAGGACTGAAGATCATTTGGCTTCAGGAACTGGAGGCGACCCAGCACAGTTGAGCGAACAAAGTGCCATTTAGAGTTACAGGGGTTAGTAAATTTTATAAAAGAAATAGCTGTGTAATTTTTATGAAGTTGTAAAGTCCAATGAGGCAACAACTCAAAGCTGGAAAGCTTGCTGTGAAATAAATATAAGGCCAGAGCTAAATAAGAGCTAAAATTACTGTTTTCTCAGCTTGACCTGCTACAAACAAAACACTTCTCAGTAGCTTTAATCAACACACAAACATTACCTTTAGTGATAATAGAAAACCCCCTAAGATTCAGATCAAATTTTTGATGTTTTATTTTCACCTTGAACAGTTCAGCATTTTATACTTCTGTAGCCACACACAACACCTTTGTTTTTTGAACAACTCGTTCTTGCTTCTATTTGTGTCATATTGCGTTGTGTTAGAGAATCAGATTCATGCTTACATTGCTGCCCACATGTGCTTGCTATATGGGGAATTACCTGAAACATGACTTTAACATGCATCAAACTTGAATTCGATAATTATTAATAATGAGAATTGAATTGTTTTTTTTCTACATTTATATTTCATAGTGTTGTGATGGTTCCTGCTCAACACTGCGTTTCTGTTATTGACTTTAAAATTACCTTCTGATGATTATACAGTGCTGAACAAAGTAAGAAAAACAATTCCAGCTACACAGTATGGATTTAGAGATTCTGTTTGCAGTAATTACTGTCTTTTCAGCAGCATGAAAACAGGAAAGGTGCAGGACAAATATAATGGAGGTGTGAACAGAATTTAACTATACAATGTCCAATTCAGAACACTGACGAAAACTATTATTTCCCCTCATGTTTTATTGTTTTTGTTTTTATGTCTCAAGACAACAGAAGCAACTTTTTTTTTTTTTCAGTTCGATAAAGATGACTCATGTTTAAATCTATTGGCAGAAGATGCTCTGTAATGACAAAATTATTGTAAAAGGCAATTTTTCTAACAGCAATTTTTCAAACAATTAAACATGGCACATTTCCATAGATGTACTATGCCAAACTGTCCATGACTCTTTTATTATAGTAATTACGTTGTGTAAGAGGACAAGAAATACCTTAAGTATCTACTGGTATTGCAAAATGATACACTTAAGCCAATAGTAAGACTCAGTAGATGGCTGTATTTTGTCTCAAAGAATGACAGCAGAAGCTGTGAATTAAGCTTAAGCTCTTTTTAAATAACATTTTATAGAGAGTGTAATGTTAAAAATTGATTAATGCCCTCTAAACATAGTTGGGAAGAAAAAAGGGATCAAGGTTTGGTTAATTAGCATAGCCCAGTTAGCTAGTAGATGTTGGAACTACACCATCTGGTTCTGAAAACCATCATTCTCCAATGATGACCATTCAAAAGTAGTCATTTATACTAGCTAAATTATTTGTATTAAATATTTAATATATTTTCAAAAGTTTTTTCTTTTTCTTTTTTTTCTCCTGTCTGCTGCCATCTCACTATAGAAAAGTGTTTGTTACTGTGCATGTTCTTGTGGTCCCATCAGCCAGTCAGTATTGACATGAGTCATTTTTGGACTTCAGAATGATTAGTCACATGACATTTATGACTAAATGGCTTTGTGTTTGTACCATGTTTGGCTTTTCAGTTTTATAAATTCCCATTTTTCTCCAAGAAACAGTATTTTGTAAGTATTTTCTATTTTTGTTTGCTGTACACTATGATTTGTGACTCATAACAAGAGAGCTGAAAGAACTGTGGACATTTCCACTTTTCTGCAAACAGACTGAAATTTGTATTCCAGGAGACAGTCCTGCAACCAGGGTTTCCTTTGAGCTCTGTGTAAGAAAAGTCATGTTTGGTGTTTCAAAGCATCCGACAAACTGACATTGACGTTGGGCTGAAATGATTCATTGGAGGAAGACAGAGGAATGAAGTTTTTCTTCAGAGAAAGGCATTTTCATGGAGGTGATTACGGATCTACAGCCTCCACCTCTTGTAGTCCTTGTCCAATTTACTTCACTGTCTTTCTCAGGTACGAACCATCACAAATAGATTCAGTTAGCTGAGACAAACAGCTGATTTTTCTACTTTGCCTGAGCTTGATATCACATGTTTTCTTTATACATTCCATTGAGTTCCACCGAAGCTACCTTATGCATTTTAAAGAGATGTACAGATGCATGCTGGGAAGGAATTTGATGGATTGGCCTGTCCTGTTATGTGGTGGCACATTTCGCTGGATCATTTTCTGACATAGACTCATTATTTGCATTAACCAGGCAAGTCAGCTATTATACACAGATGACTGATTAAAACATTACGGAGAAGACAAAACGTCCAAGTGCACATCAGAACAAAGTGGTCTGATGGAAGCTGATTGGTAAAGATGCATTCTTTGTATTGAAAAGGGGAACCAATCATGATTGAATATGGAGATTTTACATTTATGCATTTAGTTGATTTTTCAACATGATCTCATATGTAAAGTCTGGTTCTACACATAATTTTTTTTTTCATAAGTTTGCATTAATAATGTATTGACAGCATCTAAAATGTAAGCATTTTCATGTATGTACAATTTTGAGAAACCTTTTAGGTTCTTAGAATTAGTGTTGTCAAAAGTACAGTAGTTGGTACTGAAATTTAAAAAATGTGATGCTTTGAACGCTGTTGAGCGGATTCGTAAACACCTCTGATTGGCCGTTGTGTTCACGCGCTCATCAGATATGTCTGTGATTGGCTTCAATAATCAACGCTTCAAAAACATGTTGTAAATAGACATCAGTGAATAGACGTCGGCCAATCAGACGTGTTTACGAATCCACTCAACAGCGCTCAAAGCGTCACATTTTAAAAATTTCAGTACCGACTACTGACTTTTAATATACTGATAATATAAAAGTCTTTACTGTCAGATTTGGTTCAATTTAATGCATACTTGCTAAATAAAGTGAATTTCTTCTTCTTCTTAAAAAAAAGTGTAGTGTATGTTATGAGTTTCATCAAATATCCAAATTTACAAAAATGTTATGTATAAATATCTTCGGATACTAATGAGATCAGGCTTATACCAGGTATCTGTCAGGTATTTCTAACTACTTCCTTGCTCAACCAATGACATATGGCACAAACAACTAAAAAACAAAAAGCAATACCAAAAACTAAGCTTAAAAATAAACATGCTTAGATCACCAATGGACCATTAAACAAACCTTGTCTCTGAAACAAATTATCTCTGAGCTGAAATTCAGACATAGAAATCACTTTTTATCGGTCATATAACCCCGAAAGACAGGAAAGCAGATTTTCTATCAGCGAGGCGCTTTGAATGCTCTAATAAATGTTTTGAGCGAGTGAGGCACAGAGACTTAACAGATTAGCAGGAAAATAAAAATTGAGAGAAAATAAAAGCGCTTGCCAATGATGGCCACATGAACGTGTTACAATGCGGTAGAAACTGGGCTGGAGGACTGAAAGGGAAGCGCAAGGGTCACTGTCGCCAACAAGAACATCCATTCTACTTTGTTTCCTCCCTCTCCTCTATTCAATTTCCTGTCCAAGCAGCTTTGGGAAAGACAACAAACAAACGAGAATAGCCTTATAGCGGAGACAAGCTGGCTGGCTCGCTGCCATTTCAATGAGTAGAAATTCCTGCTGATTTTAACGTTATTCTATGATATTGATCTCCACGTGTGGCAATCGTGAATGACGCTTTTGTGATCCATGTAACCAAGCTGATAGCAATGATTTTGAAATGTATGTGGTAAACACACCCACCTCAGCTTCCCTGAGGAAATCCCTTCCTCGGCTGGTCTGGTGGAAGAGATATTGATTTGCTTCAAGTGTGCGATCCATTTAGAGTCCAACAGCTCATTAGGCCCTCAGAGCCACAACATCAACTAATCACTACTTTAACCCCCTTACATTAGGGACAATGCGCCGGCGTGGCTCCACAACAGAGTGTTTTTGTTGTGGGGTTACGGACCTATAGGGAGGAATCCCTCCTGAATTGAGCCTTTCCTCTGTGTTGCTTTCTGATGAATGGAGCGAGCCGAGTTCACTCACTTGCGCTGAATAAAAGATACCGTGTAAGCTCTCATGAGAGACTATGCCGCCTACCCCTCCCAGCGCTTCACTCTCCCTTTCCACTGCAAACACAGACTCACATTTCAGGTGCCTGTATTCTCAATCAAAAGTCAATAGTTAAAATAGAAAAGGAGGGAAAAAAATGGAGATAAGTCAAATATCAATGTCAATCAAACAAACTGTATATACATACATAACATGGAACACCAACTATATATATATATATATATATATATATGAAAAAAAAAATTATATATATATTTTGATTTGCAACGAGAACCAGATAAAAGTAACTGATCACAAGATCTTAAAGACCTAACGGCTGAGTATGGATTAATAAAATCAGAAATATAATCCAGTGCCAAGTTGTGCAATGCTTTATATGCAAAAAGAAGGATCTTAAAGTTGACTCTAAATTTTATGGGGAGCCAATGCAATGAGGCAAGGACAGGGGAGATATGATCCCTTTTTCTAGTTCCTGTCAGCAATCTGGCTGCGGAGTTCTGAACCATCTGTAATCGAGAAAGTGTAGATTGAGGTATGCCAACATAAAGACAGTTGCAGTAGTCCAAATGAGAAGAAATTAGTGCATGGATCACAGTTTCAAGGTCTTTACTAGAAAGAAAGTGTTTCACTTTTGCTACGGATCTAAGTTGAAAAAAGCTACTCTTTACAACTGCATTTATGTGCTTGTCAAATTGGAAAAGAGGGTCAAAATAGACACCAAGATTTTTTGCATGATTGTGCAGGTTGTTACTTAAAGAACCCAACTGTGTTTTAACGGAGTTGTTGGTGGCAGCAGGACTCAGTAGAAGCACTTCGGTTTATTTTCATTCAGTTGCAGTGAATTATTTGTCATCCAGGACTTGACTTTATTGAGGCATGAGAAGGGATGATCTAATGAAAAGTCATTGCCTTGTTTGATTGGAAGATATAGTTGGAGGTCGTCAGCGTAACAATGATAATTTATGTTATATTTCTGGAATATTGAGCCTAAAGGAAGCATGTAGAGGGAGATTAAAAGAGGGTATGAACACCGCAATGAATAGGCACGGAGAGTGAATGACCCGATATTTACAGAAAAAGTCCTCCCCTTTAAGTATGAGGCAAACCAATGTAAAGCTAGGCCCTGGACTCCAACAATACACTGAAGACGTTTCAAAAGAATGTTGTGATTGATAGTGTCAAATGCGGCACTCAAATCTAAAAGAATCAAGATAGACCCAGACCCAGAATCGATAGACAGCAAAATGTCATTCGTGACCTTCAGCAATGTTGATTCGGTGCTATGCAACGCTCTAAAACCAGATTGAAATGGGTGTAGAATATTAAAAGTATCCAGGTATGAACTAAACTGTAAAAATTTCTGAAAAATTCTGAAAATTGTGTGCACGTCTCAAGATTGACAACAGAAACTGAAAAAGCAACCGGGTTAAGAACCGAATTTATGGTTTTAAAGAGTACTTTTGGCCTATTTGCATTTTTTGCAATCATGTTTGAGAAATATTTTGATTTTGGTAGGAGACTTGGAGCTCATCCTTTTTCCACCTGCGCTCAGCCCTTCTGCACTCTTGTCTGAGAGTGCGAGTAGATGCGTTTAACCAGGGCTGAGGACTAGATCTAGCCTTACACTTTTTACGTTTAAGTGGAGCAACTGTATTCAGAGCAGTACAACATGCGGAGTTGAAGATTTCAACCAGCTGTTCAGTATCCATACAGGCTGATAAAGAGACAGTAGAGTTTGAAAGGAACTTGGAATAAGACTCAGAGAATTCAAAAGCAGCGGTAGCATGAAAGGCACGAGAATAATGTACAGGCAGAGAATATGGAATAACAGGCTCAAACACTACAGGGAAATGATCGGAAATGCCAGCAACAAATACTTCACAGATGTGCACAGAAAAACCATAAGTCAAAACAAGATCCAGTGTATGGCCTAAAGAGTGTGTAGGGCTAGAGACCGACTGTACAAAACTGAGTGAGCCCATAAGGCTCATAAAATTTTTAACCATAGGTTTCAATGGGCAGCAGACATGAATGTTGAAATCCCCCAAGACCAACAGCCTGTCATAGAGAGACACTTGATTGGACAGAAACTCAGAAAACTCATGAATAAAGGTTGTATTGACTTTAAGATGTCTATACACCAATACACAGAGTATGGGGCCATTTAGATCAATTTTTAAGAGCTGTGCCTCAAAGCTAGAGAAGGCGTCTACAGGCAAAAGTCTGCATTTGAATGAGTTTCTAAAAATCATGGCTTAGCCACCACCATGTCCACTTGGCCTAGGGGTGCTGTAGAAAGAACAGTCAGAAGGGGATAGTTCACCAAGAGAGGACAGTTCACCATTCTTTAACCATGTTTCAGTCACAAATAAAAAATCCAAGGCATGAGAGGTAAAAAAGTTTTATTAGACAATGACCTTGCATTCACTAGAGCCATTTTAACTGTCGTTGAGGATGAGGTAATGCCTGGCAGAGCATCTGGTAAAACATATTTCGGACGACGGAGATTCACAAAATGTACGTTCCCATCCTCATGACATGTATTAGTGTGCAGTTGGCAAAAGGAAGACCAGATGACGGGTATAGTACATAAATCAGCTTTTTTATACACTGTTTTTGACGAGAACCCTGATGTATGTAGCGAGGCCGGCGAGCAATTCCAAGAGCAACACAGTGATTATAGAGACTGACTGGGAATTGTAACTGGACTTTGGAGTTTAGATGAGGCAGATCCAGAGATGAGTAAAAAAGCATATTAGAATTCCACAAGCCAGAAGGCAATAAAAAGAACTGAGACACTGCACAAAAATCAGTAAAAGCATATAAAAAACCCACAACGAGCATCAGAAGGTAAAACGTCCTAGAGCCGCGTATAGAGAATACGAATCTGACATCATGCCGCATTGAGTTCTGGGTAACTTTGTTTATCCACCATATTGACAGGATCGCGCAGCCTTTCAGTCACTGAGTTTAGTGCAGTAATTTGTTTTCTGTCATGATTGTGAAAAATGTCACCATTGTATGTCATTGATGCTGCATCGATAATAGCGATAGTAACTCAGATCATCGCTCTGAGAGAAAACTGGACGATGAAAAACGTTTTTTCTACATGTAAAAACACCAAGGGAAGCAGGTCGAGATGACGAGAAGACACCGGATGGCAAATCTATTAATAATGGCACTGATCAAACCCACTGCTTATCACTCAATAAAAGAATCACATTGCTAAGTGTTTTTGAAAGTTTTGATTTTGTTTGGTTTAATAATTAACATTACCTTTTGCGAGTCTGTCTCTCACTCCGCTCATGAATTAGCAGAACTTGAACGGGGACATTAAAATGCTTAACAAGAAAAACGGTTCATGTGGCTTAATGCCTAACCCTAATGCACCAAGACAAAGACAACATTCTGTACACATCTAAGCATACTGTGTAGAGATACGCAAACGTGAACCCAAAATATGAACGCAACACGTTTACATGTTTACATGTCCTCTCATGTAAAGAAAACGCTTAATGCACTTAGACTGATATTAAAGAGACCAAATTCTGTTTACTAATAAAGCACTTATGTGCAGAAAAACGGATGAGACCAAAATAAAAACTTTCAGTATCACTTAAAATGCCCAAGCCATTTTAAGCATTTTCTTCATAACGGTTTTATAATGGAAAGAAATTGCTTAATGTGTAATTAAATGCGCTGCGTGTTTATATTCTGGGCTCATCTGCACATCTTTTAATATCACTGTCTTAGTACACTAAGCCAGCGTTTTTAAAATGTCCCCTTGCAGGGAGCCACTACTAAACTGTTGATAAGCTCCTAAGGCTTTGATTTTGGGTGTCATTTGTTGAAATAAATATAAAAATATAGTTTGTTTGTGTCTGTTCGCTGAATGTGAGCCATAATCTCTGATTCTCCTCCTCTGTGATGTGGAAAAGGGGAATATTTACAATGACAACAGTTGTAGGCCTACTCAATATGCTCGTTTAAGCATCATTTAAATGTTTCCAACAAATAAATGAATCTACTTCTCCCAGCGTGTTAAACACATAGATTTATTCGGATATTCATATGATGGCTAAAGCAGCAGCGAGCATCCAGCTTGCGACACGGTAAACAGATCAACATTGTAAACGAAATTCTACAAAACTTCAGTGAAAATTTTTTCTTTAAAAAATTATCATGCGATGCGATAAAATAGGTTATTTTCCCTGCAAACGATACCATTAAAAATGTGAATGTTCCACTTAATGGCAGAAATAAAACAAAAGGTAAGCAAGTATCCGTGCTAATTTCAGTGCAAGTAATAGGGGGCGATCCTGTCAAAATGGCGGCGCCGCCCCAGCATGCAACGAAGCATGACGTCGGTTTGCATTCTCAGCCAAATTTAAAAACCACGTTAGCCAGTACACCAAACAACTAAGCCACTTCACAACGCAAGTATATGGAAAAGGCAGCCCCCTCTAAGAACACCTCCGCCAAACTAGCTTACGACCGACAGCCGATAAACCGAAAGAAAGTGTTAACTTACTCACGGAAGACAGAAGAACAGCCCGTTGTGTGGTGGCGAGAGCGTGCGTTTGGCAGGCAGGGGCGTAGAATACGCGCTTTTAATAAAAAGTAAATTCGTTCCCCACATTATTTTTTTCGGCCAAGTGTGTTCAAATAGAGGTCAATGTGAATAAATCTTTTTTTAATTCAAAGAGACAAGATGTCGTTTTATTCTGAACTAAAATGAGGCGATCTAAACATTATGGAGCGCTCACTCTCGTGTAATATGTGTTTCATTCATACTGGAAGCCGGAGGGCGCTCTCTCGCAGAATGTCCAAAACAGTTTTGTAGAAGTAATTCAGCTATTCGCTGTAGCAGCAGCTGGATAAAATGCAGAAACGTATTGACTGATGAAACGTGAAGAATATAAACACACAATTGCGACAAGATGTGGTTTTTCAAGTCATCTCAAGGTATTTATTGATAATACAGTATATGAATAATGCAGTGCTAATTGACAACCTTTTTAATGTTTTTGAAAGAAATCTCTTATGCTCACCAAGGCTGCATTTATTTAATCAAAAATACAGTAAAAACAGTAATATTGCGAAATATTATTACAAATTAAAAAAGCTGATTTCTTTTTGAATATAAAATGTAATTTATTCCTGTGATCAAAGCTTAATTTTCAGCATCATTACTCCAGTCTTCAGTGTCACATGGTCCTTCAGAAATCATCCTAATATGATGATTTGCTGCTCAAGAAACATTTATCATTATTATCTGTGTTGAAAACAGTTGCTTAAAAAGTGGAAACCATGATACATTTATTTTTTTCTGGATTTTTTGATGAATAGAAAGTTAACAAACTGCATTTATTTGCATTTATTGTCACTGTCACTTTTGATCAATTTAATGCATCCTTGATGAATAAAAGTATTATTTTCTACCACAAGTGTTTGAATGGTATCATGGTTTCTACAAAAATATGAAGCAGCACAACCGTTTTCAACATTTAATTATAATAATCATAAATGTTTCTTGAGCAGCAAATCATCATATTAGAATGATTTCTGAAGGATCATGTGACACTGAAGACTATTTTAACTTAAATTTAAAATAGCTGTTTTCTATGTGAATATATTGTAAAATGTACAATATATGTGGTCAACGCTGAATTTTCAGGACAATTTGTAATACTATTTCACAATATTAGCGTTTTTACTGCATTTTTTTGTTTAAATAAATCCAGCCTTGGTGAGCAGAAGAGACACTTCAATTGTACAATTATAATGTTTTCAAATTTTTGATAGGTAATGTATTTTCTGCTTTATTCTGTGATCTCTTATTTTACACTGTATAAAATCCATGAGGAGAACTTAATGAACAAGTGTTTATAGTACATAAACCAATCAAATTGTCATAAAATATAGGGAAAAATATTAGATATTGGTTATTGTTCAACAATGTATTTGATTTCTTATTAAAAGCAAGAGATGAGACAAAAAAATAAAATCTATCAATTAGACAAAGGTCACATAAAAACTGGTATTACACCCAAAATGTGTAATCTGTCCCCCTCACTTCTGAAATGATGGCTACGCCCCTGTTGGCAGGTGATACAGCATGACTAAAAGGATTATCCAAGTCTGTTTGTAGGTCGTTGTTGTTTTGCACAAAACAAAAAGAAACAAAATGAAACTCAGAAAAACAGACTCAAAGATCAAAGTCTAGAGCTCGGAGAGTATACCGGAGAGCAGCAGCAGTCAGACGCACCAGCGTTCGCTCAACCGGAAACCAAACTAAAGGGAAGTGAAAGGGCTGCTGGTGTGCTCCCTCAGCTGGCTCAAGAGATTCGCCAGGTTAAGGTGATGAAAGAGAAACCAAATGAGCTGATATTATACTAGCAGGGAACGTTAAAAGGATTGAGCTCTGGTTGAGTGCTGGTTGGAGCTGCTATATTGCAGTGATGGAGGCCAAGTTGTAACTATTCATATTACTGTTTTATTTTTATTTATTTATGTGAAAATATATATTGAAAAATTGATGTTGGCCATTATTTGAAGTTATTAGTGGCTATATATATACAGTAAAACCAAAATTTATTCAGACATCTTGAACATTTTATTCATTTTTACAGTTTATTCACTATAGTTTTAAAAAATGGTAATAAAATATGACAAGATCTCAGAGTTAAACTGTGAAAAAAAAAAAAAAAAAAATTCTTAATTATGTCAGATAACACTTAACCAAAACATGGTCAGGTCAAAGTGTCCGAATAATGTTTTGTTCCAAATTTTTTACAATTTCACTGGTAGTCCACTCTATGAAGAATTTTTGGGTATAATATGTCACAGTTTACTTTATTTTGCTATAGTTTGCTATAGTTTACTATAGTGTCCTGCACCCACTAGTAAAAATATATCAAAAATATAAAAAAAAAAAATGTCTCAATAATTTTTGGTTTGACTATGTATATATATGTGTATCAATTAATTAAAAAATAGATTTTATTACATTTTAATATTATGTTTTAATATTTTTATTGTCCTTGATTAATTTGATTCAGTTTCTGAATGTTTATAATTTACATATTTAAATATTATAATTATTATATTCGATGATTAATTATCATATCTTCTGTGTATATAAGCAATGAAATTGTTCATATATTACCGTTGACATTATATGTTATATAATGGTATTTTGGAAGGGTTTTTCAACTGTTTTTGTCCATACAGTGGACTTCCATTTTATAGACAAAAAACATTCTTCAAAATATTTTCTGTGTTCTGCAGAAGAAAGTCATACATGTTTGAAATGACTTGGGAGAGTAAATACTGAGAGAATTTTTATTTTTTGATGAACTGTCACTTTAAGAGCTTATTGTTTTCCTTTGCTGCCATTTTGGCCATGAACTGCATTGTTTTATTGTTTTAGAATGTCTTCTGTGGTGCACTTATTCTGTTTTTACATCAAAAATTGCCATAATTTAGAAATAAAAGGCAATTTTCCTACCCTGATTTTAGCTCCCTGATTTGAACGCTCTGTTTGAAGGGGCGTGTCTGTTGTGAGACTTCAGTGTAAACGCCCACTTCTGTGATCCACATCTTTGCATATGAAATAGCGAAATATTACATGTTCAACTCTCTCGAATACTCCTAGCACATTTTTATTACATCTCTCAAGGTTAACTAATTGTGTAAAGTGTTGATTATATTTAGATCTATGGCATTATATATAGATTGTGGCATAAAAGGTTGCACTGATGAGCATGTAGCCAATCACAGACATGTTGTTAAGCACAAAGTTTTAATCCTGTGCGCGCTGTTTGATTGACAGCTCCAGTGATTGCAAAGGGAACGTTCTTTGATTGCTTTCTATTTATAATTGAATCACAGTTTAAATAACAGATTATTTTCATTCTACTAAGAGAAACAATGTGAAGTTGTCACTGGTCATAGACCAGGCATTAGAATTAACACGGTTATCGCATAACTGTCGAGTCCATATTGTAAACGTCTGTTTGAAAAGCCTGCTCCAAAATTACGACTGATTTACCAAAGAATCCACAGTGAAATGTACTTCATAAAAAATAAATAATGCTCAATTGAGACATTCACATTGTTGAAAATAAATAAAATATCAACTTTCCTAGCATTAGGATCCTTTGGAAGGTGTTATTTTTAGTCCAGTGAGTAATCCTGTGCTCTTCTCTCTTCCTTATCTCACTAACGCCAGTGGGCGGGGCCAAAATTGCAATGGTGAAGTAGGTGTTGATTTTTTTCTGCAGAGGCAGTCTTTCACCTATCTATTATGTCATAAATAGGCACATTCCAGGATGAGTTGTTCACTGGGCTTGGTAACATTAAGGCCCTGTATCCACCAAAGTGTTTTTTCCAGCGGCTAATGTACTTTTCCAATTGTTTTCAATTAGAACGCCACATTTTTTTTTTTTCACACCTAAGCGCTGAGAGCTCGCCGTTTTTTACCGGTCGCCTCAAGCTGAAGAATGTTTGAGAAGAAACTTTGAGTAAAACACTGCGCTCACCACTGTCATTTTTTTAGCCAGCCGTCCAATCAGAGTAGAGGAAGGGCAGGACAAATACAGCACCAACCAACTGTCACAACATTCTTGCTGTACAACAACATCAACAAGCAGAGAACAGAACAAAATGGATAACAAATTATTATTGCTGGTCTCCGAACATGCATACTAAGTACTAAGTACATTGTGTCGACATTTTTAGTCTGAAACTAATTATCTGCGAAATCAGTTACAAGTAACGTGGCCTAAAAGCTGTTTTTGTACTAACAAGGAAGTTTTCAGTTCTGAAACTGAAAACAGGATATTCTTATAGTATGACAACCTCTTAAATATCAAAAGCTCAAGGTAAATTTGATTTCTCAGTTCATGACCCCAAATAATGCAAACAAAATAAGTAGCCTACAAAATAACCACTTTTTGCTAAATCCTCAGTGTGAGAATTTTTTTTGTTTTTGTCCCAGTCTCAGTAAGGCTGGTGCAAACATATCCAGATTTTCCCCTCTTCAATGATAGATATCTATCTTGCTTAATGATTTATGGTTTCAGAGTTGTGAGCAAAGAAGACCATAGCTGTTGTGATGGGAAAGGTCAGTTATGTTATACTATCACGCAGAACATCTCCAAACTCCAGAAATGAACAGAAGAACTGAAATGGACTTTGTCAGTCAAACGAGTAAAAAAGACACTCCAGCTGCCTATGCACATAAAATTTTTCCACTTTCCCATTTGAGTCTGACGTTTCTCTTTCTCCTCTCCGAAAGTCTATATCAGCATTTTTCCAACACTTACTACTTTTTTCTAGTGTTGTTTGTACTTTTCTGCTTTGTGGTGCTTGTTTATTCAAGCTTTTTAGAAAGAGGAGATCCCAAGAGACAGGGTGCCTTGCCTATAGCCATATTCTGGCACAGTCAACATCTCCTCATTGAACTTTGCACAGGAGTCAGCTCCAGCGTTTGAACCAGCATTTATAAAGCTAGCACCAACCTGACAGGCTGTGGCTTTGCTCGGCTAATTCAGCTGACTGGTTAAGATTAAAGTTGGTAATAGTGCAGATCTGTGGAAGGGATCTTTTGTTATTTAGGTGATTTGTGGAGATGCTATGTTAGGGTTGTTAAAGCAGCGGTGAGTTTCTGCGCGACAGTGCGGCTAATAAATTAATCCAAATAATTGTCGGAAAGGCAAATGGCATGTTGCAGGGGAGCCGTTGCTTTTACTGAGTGTTTATTATTGCTGGAGCTCCCTGTGATTGTGCAGTGCTGACCTAAGTGTATCCCAGAGGTAATTTCTTCATTAGCAGGCACTCTCATGTGCTCCCTGGTTCTTTGGCTGAAGGCAGGGTGTCAGACTGACTGTCTCCCAGTCTCAGCACTTGCAGATAAATCAACATAAAGATTTTCAAAGTGTGATGATAAAGCCTTCCAGTGGGAATGTTCTGGTGCATGCTCATTTTTATTCTGCTGTCTTCACTAAAACCATATTATGATGCTAAACAAGTTCCTGTATAGCGTGTTTTTTTGCCATTTTTTGCCATTTTTTGCTTTTGGCCAGTCAGTAGCGAAGACTTTTACATTGAAAAGACTGAACTGTTGTGAACACGGAACAAGATGCAACTGACAAATGCTTTGACTAACACTGTCAGTCATGGGAAAACCCCTTAACTGTTAAAAGGACAAGATAATACATCGGACATTTAAACAGATTTTTTTATTATGAACATAGGACTGACCTGAAGGAAAATGCTAAATCTGAATGCAGGTAATAGACTCGTTCACTCGATCTCTTTCTCACAATACTCTTCTACATAATACAGTAAGCTGCAATAAACAATATCAATTGAGAACAAACAGTTTACGTTGCTAAGAGTGGTTGCTAAGGGTGTTGTGTAGTGATACACAGAACCGTTGGGTGAAGCGGTCATAGCCGTGTTGTATCATGAATAAAACACAGCTATTGACCAATCAGAGTCAAGGACAGGAACTAACCGTTTTTAACAGAACTGAGTGTTACAGTTCAAGTGGAGAACATTCTGGAACATCTAAACCCCTGAGGAGCTGAAGCTCGACCTACCTGCTGTTCCTGGGTTCCTTGCTTGAGGAAATTCTAGTATCTTGCTTTATTCATCCCTGAAAATCTGGCTATTTGGTTTATAGCACAAAGAAAAGTGTTCTATTTTAATAACCCATATGGTCCGATCAATGTTTTACAGTCTTACCCTAAAGAATTTGGTATGTGTCGCCAGTAAAGTTTGCTAGTGTTGAATTTAAAAAAGATGTTAACAGTGAACAAGTGCAAAGTCTCTGAAATGAATAAATGTATATGGCATCAATAACTGGTTCACTCAATTATCTGCATCTACACACAAAGATCGCTGTTTATCGGGCAATCTGCCTCACCACTCTCCTGTATGGTTGTGAAACATGGACTATCTATGCTTGACCTCTGAAAATGTTGGAATCTTTTCACATTAGATGCCTGTAGCGCATCCTCAAAGTGACATGGCAAGATCGAGTGCCACATATTGAGATCCTGCAAAAAACTAGCTGTTGGAGTATAGAAGCAACCTTAATGCTCCACTAACTTAGATAGCTTGGGTATGTTGTGAGAATGCCAACAAGTCGCCTCCCACGTAAGGTACTGTACGGTCAACTACATCTTGCCTCCCGTTCTGCAGGAGGCCAAAAAAAGAGGCTGGAAGACCAACTAAAAGGCTTTCTTAAGAAATGTGGTATAAAGCCCACATCTCTGGAGACTAGTGCAATGAATCGCACACTCTGGCAGCAACTTTGTCAGAGTGGAGTATGAAGCTATGAAGACAGGAGAACTGAACATTGCCTGTCTAAAAGACATTAGAGAGTGCAGGCCATGCTTGTTCCTGCCCCCCAAAGACCATCAGGAGAAATTTTTATATGTCTGTGAAAGTGTGCTTCCCACATCGGATTATACGGTCATCAAAGAACCCTCAAATTATAGGAGAAGTCATCATTGGACGACGATGGACTACCAAAGAAGAAGAGAAATAATCAGAAGTCTGTATATTAGCTGTATTCGGTATAGCTGTACAATTTGTGTATTCCAATGAACTCTACTGTACTCTGCCCTGAAGGCTCAAGTTCTCTGGAAATGAAAGTCCGCTCCTCGTGAATCATCATAACAATAGTTTATTCACATCCATGTGACAACGTGACATTAGGCCAGAGCCGACGACTGCTTTAATCAATGACTCAATTTAGCATCCGTGTTTGCCTGTTAAGATGTCAGAGCTGTGCAGGGGGAGGGGGCAGCAGAGGGCAGAGGGTTATGACATCACCATCTTCTCTTAAGAGCAGGAATCTATGTTTCACAGATACATAGTGGCTCATAAAAATGGAGGTGCTGATTAATATTCATCCATATTACTGGGGCTTGTAAACTGAACATGTTTTATTCAGAACTGGCTGTTTTGGTGCACATTTGGGCAATGCAAATGAAAGATTAGCTACATAAAATGGCAAGCATAAATCAAAGAGAGTGACAAGAGCGGGCTCCATAATTTTGCCGTGTCACAGTTTTGTAAATGTTTCCCATCAGTCAACATTAAAGGCCATGATAACACACAATTCACTCAAAAATATAAAGGTTTTTCTGATTTCTGGTATTTTTGTCATTGTCTTACATTAACTATTTTTTATGTTGTTGTTGTTTTTTTGTAATTGCAATCATAATTACTGTCTATTATATTTATGTGCACTTAGTTATGTGGAGGACATTTTTATACTGCAGCAAGCTACTCTTAATTTAAGTAAAAGGTTACCTGTTTGAAAAAGTTTGTTAATTGAAAACTATTTAAGGTGTCAATATCTTTGAAAATACATAACTATCAGACTATTTAATTTGTATTTTAATCAGAGAAAATAATACAGTATCAACCGAGTTTGGACAGATACATTTATACTAAAAATATGTACTGAACCACAGTATGTAGGTAAATATTAAAATAAATATATATATCATATAAAATTATAGATAAAAAATGTGAAAAGCTTTATAAGAATGTCTGTGCAGCAGAGACTCATATATGAATTGTTTATTTTCTAACTGATTCACTAAAGCCTATTTTTCCAATGATACAATAAGTTCATAGAAGTGTATGATCATTTCTTTGATTGCTCTTTTGTAAAGCACAATAGCACAATACAATATGACCACCAAAAAAAAACAAAAAAAAAAAAACAGGAATGAAATGTTTTGTAGTTAGTCACACCACAACCCTTTAGCAACTGAAAGATAATACTATATAGTTTTACAAATAAATTATATTGTCAATTTTCAAAAGTGAATATGCATATAATTTAGGTGTTATAATAAAGTTTGAATTATGTTTGTAAATAAATTAATACATCCAATCAAACTGACTAACGTCTCCCCAATCTGATTTGTTGTCACGTGATCCAAACAGATGCTTGAGGTTGATAAATCGCTGCTAGTCAGTCAGGTTCAGTTGTGCAAAGAGGAGCTGTCAATTTATACACCAGTGTTTAGACATAAAAACACTTTTTGATAAATGAAGATCAATTTGTACTTGTCTAGCAAGCCAGCGTTTGCATGCAACCATTGATTTTTAGAGGCCATAAATAAACATTCAGCCAGTCACCCTCATATTGGCCCTGTGAAAAGCATACATAATCCATATGATATGCATGTCTGAAGAAATTTCATAAGGTCCAATGCCTGTACACGTGAATGCTTTAATATATTTGATGCAAATTTAGAACTATATATATATATATATATATATGTACAGGTGCTGGTCATATAATTAGAATATCATCAAAAAGTTGATTTATTTCACTAATTCCATTCAAAAAGTGAAACTTGTATATTATATTCATTCATTACACACAGACTGATATGAAAATATATGGGGTTAAGGTCAGGCGAGTTTGCTGGCCAATTAAGAACAGGGATACCATGGTCCTTGAACCAGGTACTGGTAGCTTTGGCACTGTGTGCAGGTGCCAAGTCCTGTTGGAAAATGAAATCTGCATCTGCATGAAGTGCTCTAAAACCTCCTGGCTGCGTTGACCTTGGACCTCAGAAAACACAGTGGACCAACACCAGCAGATGACATGGCACCCCAAACCATCACTGACGGTGGAAACTTTACACTGGACCTCAAGCAACGTGGATTGTGTGCCTCTCCTCTCTTCCTCCAGACTCTGGGACCCTGATTTTCAAAGGAAATGCAAAATTTACTTTCATCAGAGAACATAACTTTGGACCACTCAGCAGCAGTCCAGTCCTTTTTGTCTTTAGCCCAGGCGAGACGCTGTCTGTTGTTCAAGAGTGGCTTGACACAATGAATGCGACAGCTGAAACCCATGTCTTGCATACGTCTGTGCGTAGTGGTTCTTGAAGCACTGACTCCAGCTGCAGTCCACTCTTTGTGAATCTCCCCCACATTTTTGAATGGGTTTTGTTTCACAATCCTCTCCAGGGTGCGGTTATCCCTACTGCTTGTACACTTTTTTCTACCACATATTTTCCTTCCCTTCGCCTCTCTATTAATGTGCTTGGACACAGAGCTCTGTGAACAGCCAGCCTCTTTTGCAATGACCTTTTGTGTCTTGCCCTCCTTGTGCAAGGTGTCAATGGTCGTCTTTTGGACAACTGTCAAGTCAGCAGTCTTCCCCATGATTGTGTAGCCTACAGAACTAGACAGAGAGACCATTTAAAGGCCTTTGCTGGTGTTTTGAGTTAATTAGCTGATTAGAGTGTGGCACCAGGTGTCTTCAATATTAAACCTTTTCACAATATTCTAATTTTTTGAGATACTGAATTTGGGATTTTCCTTAGTTGTCAGTTATAATCATCAAAATTAAAAGAAACGAACATTTGAAATATATCAGTCTGTGTGTAATGAATCAATATAATATACAAGTTTCACTTTTTGAATGGAATTAATAAAATAAATAAACTTTTTGGTGATATTCTAATTATATGACCAGCACCTGTGTGTATATATACATACACAGGGGTTGGACAAAGAAACTGAAACACCTTGTTTTAGACCACAATAGTCTATTAGTATGGTGTAGCATATGGGGCTGCCCTTGGAACTTTTGAGGTCTGGTACAAATACGATATACAAAAATACATAGGCTACAGGTCCATACGTAAGCACGCTTAATAATTAAAATATTGCAGTCTTGATTCAAACACACACGCAATCTTATTCCTAAATGACAAAGATTCCACTGTTTATTAAACCTTTAAAGTTATGATTATGCCGGAATATTAATTTAAACCTGCTTTCGCGCTTAAGCGCAGCGCTCGTGTAAGATATATGTCTGAAACTGCTTCACAAACAGTGTCTTCAGCTGACAGTATTGCTGTTCCTTTTTTGCAAACATACAAAAATATTGGGCTAAAGGTTTATAGTCCGGATATAAACACAGATGGTGTGGCAACCGCAATCAAAATGAGTAAATGACCTTTGAAACTAATGTTACGCTTAATAAAGATTGTATCTATTACACTGTTAAGCCTGTAGGTGGCGACCAGTATGTGTTAAAATGTATTTGATGAAATTCATTCAAAACGAAACAAGTTTTCATTCATTAATTTCAAACTTTATGTAGCCTACATTAACAAGGATTAGGGGTAATATATTATTATAATGCATTATAATTAATGGAGGATTCTGTAATGTATTCTGAATTAAAACTTGGCGCTTCTCATCCAGTTTGCGAAGCCACGCCTCTCTATCAACACTATGATATTGCAGCCCAAACCATCACTAATCCACCTCTGTGCTGCACTCTGGGCAGCAATAGTCTTGGTGTTAAGCCTCTTTGGGGCTTCTCAACACCATAACTCTCACAGTCTGGGAAAGACAGTGAAGGTGGACTCATCAGAGAACAATACATGTTTCACATTGGCCACAGCCCACGATTTGCACAATTGGCACCACTGAAACCAACATTTGGCATTGGCACGAGCGACCAAAGGTTTGGCTATAGCAGCTCGACCAGGAATATTGACTCTGTGGAGCTCTTGACGAACAGTTTTGTTGGGAACAGGAGAGTTGAGGTGCGCATTTAATTCTGCAGTGAGTTAGGCAGCTGTGTTTTTATGCTTTTTGGATACAATCCGGGTTAGTACCTGGACATCTCTTTCAGACAACTTCCTCTTGCGTCGACAGTTACTCCTGTTGGATGTGGTTCTTCCTACATGGTGGTATGCCAACATTACTCTGAATACCATAGATCTCGGTACACAAACATTTGCTGTCCTGGTCATAGATCAGCCAGCGAGAAGCGCAGCAACAATTTGTCCTCCTTTGAACTCTGATGCGTCTCCCATTATGTTGTGGATTGCAATATTTTATGTACAGCTGTGCTATTGATTTGCTAATTCAAATATTCACATTCTGCTCTTACTGATGGAATGTAAAATCAGTGAAGATCCGCCACCAGGCTGTGCTTATATACAGTAGTATAGATATGAAACCTTACACTATATTGGCCAATGCTTCAGTTTCATTGTCCAACCTCTGTATACCTCATATTGATTGCATATATTTGCATACAAATCAACATATCAATCATCTTTGTCAGCTATGTTTTATGTTTGCGCTATATAAACTGTATGGATTAGTACAGTATAATTAGTTTAATTCCTGAAATCACTGTATATTGTTGTATTCTGATCGTTTACGGGGGTCCATGTCGTAATATGCCAGACAATAATTTAAACAAGCATTTAGGTTTTCATTAAGCCCATTTAAATAAAAAAAAATAGCTTCCTTTTTAGCCATATTTAGCTGTTTTCTAGAAATACTAGCGTTTCACTGAGAATAGTGCAGCAAGCTCTTTATGGTCACATATCCTATAGCTTTATTGGCCTGGGACTGCATGGCAATGCTTTATAACCCCTGTATATGACATTGTAAAGATGCCATTTCAGCTTTATTAGTTAATGCTGTTTGTTAAAACCCGGAGCTTTGAAGCTAAAATTTCCCAGCTGAATAGTCAAACTGTTCCCTATTGTACTGTAATTGAGGCTATTTAATACTTTTCCCTAGTTTTGTTCTTGCAGGGGTTCAAACTCAGGCCTTTAGGAATGACAAATGGGAAACTCAATGAGTGATTCACAGAACCATTGATCCTAATGAACAGTTTGACTCCAAAGACAAACTCTACAGAATAAATGTCCCATTGCAGCTAACATAATATAATTACAACTGTCAAAATAGGTAAATATATGGTGAGACTATAGTATTTAATGCTTGCGTTGATGCCGCTAGCTACCATGGGACACTAATTGCCATCTTGTTTTCTCAGCAGGCGACATTAGTACAGGCTTAGCTACAGCAGTTCTAGCTAACTAACTTTTGCTATGCGTACTATCCTCTCATCCGTACATCACTACATATGTTGGGTCCAATTACAGTTTATTATGAGTTTAATGCAGTGCTGGAAGTTTCGAGAGAGTGGTGACTAATGTCAGTGTGACAGAGGCAACGTTTAAAGTCCTGAAATGTGAGTGTAATCTTCCCACTTTTACATCACAAGATAATTAAAGACATCAATCACACACCAGACCCCATCACATCCTTGAAAGTGCTCTAATTTGAGGGCTTGCTGGATGAGACACAGTTGTCATTCATCTGGAAAAGATAGATGGCATTGACAGATACAGTAGCTTTATTGACATTACACAGGATTACTTATAAGAAAATCTTTTAGCATGAATGCAATTACACAGATTGGTTTTTAGTATCCTGTATTTTGATACAGGGCTGAGTAAGTGACTTTTGTATTGTATGAATATATTCTGCAGTTTTAATAGGATCTGTTCCGATAGGATGAGATAAATCACTAAATCTCTTTTAATGAATGAATAACTCATATAAATTTTGAACCACTTCTAATAGTCTATTCAGGTGGCATATGGGCCTTTTTTTTTTTTTTACAACCTGGGCCTTTTTTTTATTTTTTATTAACCGAATAACATTTAGACAACACTTGAATGATGACAACACTTGGAAAAATTATAGATAATATTTCATTTTTATAATTTAATATAATGTTTGATTGTATTTTTTTATTTTTTTCTAAAAGTAATATAATACACACTAAAAAATGTTGGGTTGAAAATGAACAAACCCAGCAATTTTTTTTTTTTTTTTTTTAACCCAGCAGTTGTTTAAAAATTTCTGTATGTCTGGCTTAAAATGAACCCAAAATAGGTTGGAAATTAAAAATCAGACACATAGTTACTAGAGGCAACACTAATAATCAAAAGGTGAACATTTATTAATAAGCAATTTAATAAATGCTTATTGTTTAATTATTATTCATTAAACTTATTAATAAATGTTCATTTATTAAACATATTAGTTAATTTCCAACATACATTGGCTTAATTTTAAGCAAACAATACAATAATTTTTAAACAATAGTTGTTAAAACAAACCAATTGCTGGGTTTGTCCTTTTTCAACCCAACTTGGGTTGTTTTTAACCCAGCATTTTTTAGTGCATACTATAATATATATTGTATACATATACTAGTAATATATATGTGTGTATATATATATATATATATATATATATGTGTATATATATATATATATATATATATATATATATATATATACAGGGATGGGCAGTATTTATGATACATGTAAATAGTATTTTTTACCATGGTAAAACATGGTACTCCCTGTAAATCAAGAAAACGAGATTCAAACAAACAGACTTACAGTGTTGAGCTATATAACAATGGTTAGTTTTCTGTCAATGAACGTATCCATACAGTCGCTCACCTGTCTAATAAAACACATAATATACTAAAGCGTCTTTGATGTTTCCATGGTTTCTACAAAATAAAACCGGAAATCGAGAGTAATGATGTTTATTCCTCTGGAATTAAACATTCTTGGAAACATTTGAGATAATGTAAGTACACAAGTCAACAAAATATATAACATTGTTCTAGTGGTTTTTGAATTTTAATCCAAAAATCCCACACATTGTGCCTTTAACTGGTTTCATATGTCATATAGATCAAATAGGCCTATTGATGGAAGGTTCATGAAGAAATTTCATGCCCCCTTGTAAAAGTATTTTTTCAGTATTTTTAAAATACAAAAATACAGTAGTTTATTTTGACACATGGTGTGGCTGCTGTATTTTGTAGTTTATTTTGATACACTTAAAATTAAGGTATTTGGTATTCTATTTTAAATTGATGTATTTTTGCCCAACCCTGTGTGTGTGTGTATATATATATAGTATAAAATGTATAATATATACGTATATGTATAATATTTAATAGAATTTTTGATATGGGAAAATTTAAAAATTAATGTTTAATTATATAATTTTAATATTTTGTATATTACATTATATATTTAATTTGATACATTTAATTTTTTTTTTTTTTTTTTATATTTTAAAATTTAAAAAAGTGCACCATCAAGAGAGAGGTTTGTTTGCTTATTTATTTATTTATTTAAATGTAATATGTAAAACAGAGGTTGCACTAATTTGCATAGATATTGAAATTGACAATTTCTGTTCTATTTCATCTTCAAGTAAGTTATTGTAACACTTGGTATTTTGAATGTGACACTGATATCAAGAGAACTTCTGTGGCCAGGGCTTTTTTACCTTCACCAAGTGCTGTGTTGCAGATTCTTGCCTTTTTCCTTTTTATTATACTCTGGCAATGTGGGAAAAGGCAGCAGATGCTGCAGTCATGTGATCTGGTCACCTGATTTAATGAACAATATCTCATGAATTATTCCACTGGACTACACTTAAAATCTATTTTTTCTCTCCCCAAGTTCTTACTCATATATCTCTCTCAGTCTGTTTCCAAGGGGGCAACTTTATTTTCTCCCTATTTCTTCACTTCTAATCCTCATTAGCATCCTTTACTGTGGGAATGTTTCTAAAGTAGGCAAAGGCAACAGACCAAATGCTTAATGGTTAATCTGTCAGTGTTTCTTTTTTTATTTGGTAAATGATGGAGATTTTTAGTTTATCGTTCTTGCGTTAATGGGCTCTGACTGGATATATTGGGTCATTTCTGGTCATAGAGTTGCAGTGATGTTGAGATGACACAGCAAGATTCAACTTTGGGTTGTTGACATATCCGGCAGCGTACTTGCTGAGTTGGTGTGCGTCTCATCTACATGTCACTCAAGATTATATATGCTTTGAAATAACTTTCTCTAAAAAATGTCACCAGCCTTATATTAACAGCTGAGTCACAATCCTTTCTCTTGGGCCATCGAGGTAAAGATGGGACATTCTCCCTGTAGCTACATTATCCTAATGCGCAGTCATAGGTGGTCACCAAGCGGGGTTCAAATTCCCAGCACAGCCTTTTAATATCTGACTCAGAAAGCATAATTTCTCTCCTGTCAGGTTATATTCAAAAGAGTAGCCTCAAATTCCACAGCAGACATTTTCTTTTTCCTGTTTCATAAATGGATTCCTCATGCCAAGCATTTATATGTCTGAATGCTCAGCTTCCCCAAATCACCAATTTTTTGTCAGTGTCTCAGCTTTGTCATTGGAGATGATGAGCGCCATAGGTATATGGCTGTAGTATGTAGATACTGAAACTGAGAAATAGATTTGTGTGTAAAAGATGTTGAAATCGTGGTGCAGAATCATAAGTAGCCTGTGTGTTTCTACCTATATCTTTTTTGTTAAAACACTTGTGGATTATTATTTTATTGCTAAAGTTGTCTAAATCATGCTTTTAAAGTGGGACTGGGTCATTCTTGTCAGGCAGTACCTGAGCTCTGTAGCTTTAAAAAATAAATATGCTTGTGTGGTAATTCAGCTTTCTATAAAAGGGTTTACCACACTCAAGCTCAGACACTTTATTAATTATAAATTGATTATTTACACAATGGCAAGAAAATGAACAGGATGCCTAACAGGATGGAATCTAACAGGATGTAAATAAAGATCTAAAGATAACCACAGCACAGTGAGGGATTGAGAGATAGTTCACACGGAATATTATAATATTCAAGGCATATTGAGAGAAAAAAAAAACAAAAAACTGAAAGGATGTAAAGTTATTATATTATATTATAAGCATGAATATATACTGCATAACAGGAATGACCCAAGTTCTTTTCTAGACAACTGAGGCTCATTGCTACCAAGCAAGTTTACTATGTCAGAAAGGCCATATGGAGATGATTATGTGATGTAAACATCAAAATGTATTAGTTTACAAAACAGGCACTATGTTAAAAGTGTTTTGTGGTCTTAACATTGCATTGTCCACTCAAATAAGTCTTTAATCAATAATCTGCCCCATAATCATAATTTGTGTGAAAAGGAATTGTTGATGTTTTACTGCCACTAGTGTTTATTTCAGATGAATTAGATGAATCAGATGAATCAGATGCAGTGAATTGAATGTATTGGTATGTTTTTGGAGTTTTGGAAAAATGTAGATAGTGGCACTTTTTTCTGTTGAGCAGTATGTTGTCTTCTTTTTATCAGCTGCTGTAGTTCCTGTGGGTTGAGTTTTTAATGTGCTACATTAAAAAATTCTTTATGGATAGAACATTGTGCGTTGTGCTGATATCTTGCGCGTGCTGTCAATAGTGCTTAACCCTTGTGCGTCAATTTAAAAAAAGTTACACATAGGTCCAAAAGCTGTCATAAAAATTTTAAGCTTTGGAGCACAGACTTAAATTTGATCTCATTTTAAGAAGACCCTTGGCAGATTATTGTTTAATAATAAAAAAAAGTTTAAAAAGTAAAATAGGAAAAAAGTTATTTGGGTTTAAATTTATGAAAATGATTTATGAACAATATTTTATTTTATATATATATATATATATATATATATATATATATATATATATATATATATATATATATATAGCATGTTGAACTCTAAAACTGCTAGAAAATCAAAGCCATAAGTCTAAATAAGTTGTGTTGCAAATTAGAGGTTGATATATCAAAAATGAGCTTTCAGTAAGATTTTGTTTGGGCGCAGTGCCACATTTTCCCCATTAGATGTCAGCAAAACTCTACTGGTACACACAGAGTTTTTCTCTCTCACATATTACATGCACACACACACACACACACACACACACACACACACAATTGTTTTTTAATACACACATATAAACCACATTCTGACATCCATACCAACACACCCACACAATTATAGCTGCTTATACTACGGGGCTGTTGAATGCTCAAATCTGATTGGTTGATCAACGTTCTAAGGTGTGCTATTATTTTCAGGGAAACACTTGACTAAAGTAGTTCTAGGCAGGTCTTAACTGTATCAACTGCATTAATAACTGTATCAACTGTATTTGTCTGCTATCAAGGCTCAAGCCTCCATTACTAGTTCTGAAATTACATTTTGGAATTAGCAACAGAGGCATGGGATGAGATGCATAAGAAATTAGTCCCACACACAAGTTTGTTTTAAGGACAAAAACCTGACCATCTCTCATCATAGGCTTCAGATGTCTTGAAATACAACATCGGAACAGTGTCTTGCGGTGTGGTAACCGTAGTATAAGCGGAATAATTGACTCAGGGCCATTGAATTCTTAGAAAATAATGCACACCCGAGGTGTAACGGCTACTCCGCTTTGCGTCGTGGCCGCATTACCACCTTGGGTGTGCATTATTTTCTAAGAATTTAATGGCCCATCATCAATTATACCTTACATAATTTATCCGCTTGGCGCTATAATATCCAGAAGCAGAAAACAGGAATAAAGCGAGTATTTGCTTTATAGGCCAAACCTGAGAAAATGGCACCATTTGGTAAAAAAATAATAAAAATTTTAATTTTGAAGCCTTGCCAACAGAATAAAAGCCTATTAACAAAGATTGCATCATTTTATATTTAAATTACCCTTTAATGGGTTTCAAAGGGGACATTTTTGTCCTTAAGGTCCTGAGTGGAACTATTTTGTGTACCTAGCGTAAAATAGATTTATTAAAGAAAATGGGGGTGAAATAATAAAATTCCAATAAAAAACACTTGAGCCAAAATGTATGCAGTTGGCATTAACACAGGCAAAATGATCATTAAAAAAAAAAAAAAAAAAACTGAAAAAGACAACAATGTCCATAGGGACAGCAGTTAAGTAAAGTGGTTTTAGCTGACAATTATTAAAACTGTCAAGTTTTTGAAGTAGTGTAGAAGATTTACTGTTTCACAATTCACTCTCAGTGCTGAACTATGAGATATTTCACGTCCATGTTGCTTTTTTAACATCTGTCCACTGGTTTGCTACAAGGTCATAACATCAAAATAAGTTTTTTTTTTTTTACAGTCCCCATGGGCTGCAGCTAGTTTATTATAAACAAGACATGATTGAGGCTCATGCTCTGGTGTTGACTGATTAAACTTTGTTGACTGGGACATGTGAAAATCACATGGCGAGCATCTCCTCTCTGAAAGTGGCAAGTGGGAGGCAGAGTGGAAAGTGTCATGGGAGATGTACCTCAAATGTAATCTGTATGTACACATTTTGCTGTTATTGCTATTTTTGAGCGTACCACAGGAGAATATCACAGCTATCTGGCACCCACTTAAAGCAGTCTTTAATATCCGTGTTTAGTTGAGCAAATTACAGATTCTAAAGATCAGTCTGTTTTGATTTTGTCCTGGCATTTATGTGATCCGGCTGTCCTGCTTTTCATCATATTTAGCATGTGTAGGTGTGTATAACATAATTCATGATGATTAGCTGCTGAAAAAGACCATTTCAAAACCTGACACACCTCTGCTGAAAAGACTAGCATAACAAGTCATCAGTATATGTAAACCAGAAAGACTTTCGTGACCTTACAGCTTCGCCAGGTCGATATTCCCTTTGCTTTATTCGCCTTCCTTTCTGTCTTTTCTGCTCTTTTGACCCTGAGTGAAACGCTTTCATTCTTACCAGTGAACTTTGGTCATCACTTCTGTAATCTTCTTTCTATTAGCATCACAAAGGTACAGTTTCCTCCTTCCTTTCTCCCGCTATTGCTATTGAGCAAGAGCACATCATAACCCAGAGGTCTGCATGAATACTGATCACGCCTTGAACTGACACCGCACAGCCTCGCTCAACTGCAAAAGCTTCTAGTAAGTAAGAGAAACGGCTTGACATTAGCATTCTGTGCAGATCAGGAAATGGAATTCTATGCAAATTACGCTGACAGTAAATTGTTGTCATAAATCCCCCCTCCCTGCTATTTCACAGTACAGTAAGAACTGTTAACTCTGCCAAGAAATTGACCTTGCAATAAATTTAATTAAGCAGAGATTGACTTTTGACATATATAAATGCTTTGTATTTACAGGGCTCAGCCAACAGGTCTATAATGCTGTTGCCTTTGGCCTGTTAAAGGTCAGGGTATATGTGAATCCATACTTGCGTACTGCTGTGTGTGTGTGTGTGTGTGTGCGTGGTGGGGGGTCTGTGGGGGAGTGTGTGTGTGGGGGGGTAGAAAACAATACAGCACATGAGACAGAAGTAGTGAACTTAATCTGGTTTACTCTTCACTTCCATTCTCACATTACGTCAGAACACAACACTTTCAAAAATAGTAGTCAGCACAATATATATATATATTAGCACAAACTAACATAACTCGCCGATGTGTTTTTGACAGGTAGCTATACGGTTGGTCAGGACTGAGGCCAGAGTAGAGCAGCTCAGCTCCAGAGAACTCCCCTCAAACAGCAGCTGGTTTAGTCACTGATGGGGTCAGTCATGCAGAAAAAACACAACGCCATATGATGCCCGAGCATAGCAGCAATGGAGATTGCTTAAAAAAGCAAAGTACCCTTGTTACCCTAAAACTCTCTGGGGAATTTACCACATAGCAGTATAATGTAAAACTTTAACCATAGTGACAGCGAATAAAGTAATTTCAAAGATGGCAACTTCTACAAAACTGAAAAGTCTTATCACAATTGACACAATGTAATTTCATTTGTCAAATATTCATTGGTCGCACACAGACCAAAAAAAAAAAAAAAAAAAAAGTTTACTTTTGTCGATAATACATGTTTGTATGTACGTATTTTTGTATGTGTGTATATATATATATATACCAATCAGGCATACCATTATAACTACTGACAGGTGAAGTGAATAACTCTTCATCATGGCACCTGTTAGTGGGTGGGATATATTAGGCAGCAAGTGAACATTTTGTCCTTAAAGTTGATGTGTTAGAAGCAGAAAAAATGGGCAAGCGTAAGATTTGAGCGAGTTTGACAAGGACCAAATTGTGATGTCTAGTCGACAAATTGTAACTGCAGCTCTTGTGGGGTGTTCCCGGTCTGCAGTGATCAGTATCTATCAAAAGTGGTCCAAGAAAGGTACAGTGGTGAGCCGGCGACAGGGTCATAGGCGGCCAAGGCTCATTGATGCACGTGGGGAGCGAAGGCTGGCCTGTGTGGTCCGATCCAACAGCTACTGTAGCTCAAATTGCTCAAGAAGTTAATGCTGGTTCTGATAGAAAGGTGTCAGAATACACAGTGCATCGCAGTTTGTTGCGTATGGGGCTGCATAGCCGCAGACCAGTCAGGGTATATATACCCCTGTCCACTCCCGAAAGCACCAACAGTGGGTACATGAGACTCAGAACTGGATCACGGAGCAATGGATGAAGGTGGCCTGGTCTGATGAATCACATTTTCTTTTACATCACATGGATGGCCGGGTATGTGTACGTCACTTACCTGGGGAACACTTGGCACCAGGATGCACTATGGGAAGAGAAGGGAAGCCAGCGGAGGCAGTGTGATGCCTTGGGCAATGTTCTGCTGGGAAACCTTGGGTCCTGGCATCCATATGGATGTTACTTTGACACGTACCACCTACTTAAACATTGTTGCAGACCATGTTAACCCTTTCATAGAAAACAGTATTCCCTGGTGGCTGTGGCCTCTTTCAGCAGGATAATGCACCCTGCCACAAAGCAAAAATGGTTCAGGAATAGTTTGAGAAGCACAAAAACAAGTTTGAGGTGTTGACTTAGCCTTTAAATTGTGCTGAACAAACAAGTCCAATCCATGTAGGCCCCACCTCACAGCTTACAGGACTTAAAAAATCTGCTGCTAACATCTTGGTGCCAGATACCACAGCACATCTTCAGGGGTCCATACCTCGATGGGTCAGGGCTGTTTTAGCAGCAAAATGGGACACAAATTTAGAAAGGTGGTCATAATGTTATGCCTGATCGGTGTGTGTGTATATGTATGTATGTGTGTATATATATATATATATATATATATATATATATATATATATTATGTATGTGTGTGTGTGTGTGCGCGACATGTATTATACATGTATTAGTGACAATCAGTCAATAATTATACTCATTTAATTTTTAAAAATTGCTTCGTTTTCGAGATATTTATAACTTGCAGGTCAGTAAATGATATATACAGTGCAGATAGACCGATTCAAAGCAGTACTATGTTTGTTTCTGAATCTTTTTGAATGACTTTTGGTTCATACAGTTCATGAGAGTTCATACAGTATTTTCTTTTTTTTTTTTCTTGCCATTATTTTGTGGTGCATACATGGTCTCTTTATCTCTTTTTATCACATTTCATTCAGACTGCAAACTCACATTTCACATCTTGAGTAAAATTCTTTTGCTGATTCATTTACCATATTCTGTTGCTTTGTGAACATAGACTGTGTGCGTTATAAAAATCTGCTATAGATGATTTAGTCCTACACTAAGCCTTGAAAAAATATCCAGTACAGTGAGGTAAAAAAGAGAATATTTTTTAGACCATGAAGTCAAAATGAGAGTTTGACTTAATGTGAAGTTTGAAGAGCATTTGGATTTATAGTGGGAAATTTGTTCTAGTTTCTGAGATAAGAGAACTTAATTACCTGTCAGAAAAGAGCTGACTCATTTTCATATACTAGAGAGGAATACTTAGATCAAGTCTCAGATAACTATTGTAAAACTAATATCTCCTCTGCTCAACTAAATTATTTACTCTGTATTGTGGCCAAAAACAGAAAAAGCAAACCAGCAAAAGTGATGACCCACATAGCTTGTAAAAAATAAAGCATCAGTCTGTGCCCAGATTCACAGTGGCGTAATAGCAAACAGTGAGTATAGGCATTCTTTTTTGGTGGATCTGTAATGAATTGGTGCACAAATCATATCGCCCCTTCCTTCTAAAAGTCCTTCCATTGGCTGAGACAACTTATTTATGGGTACTTGCTGTACCCATAACAGATTATGATCTACAGATCTACAGATCATTTGAACTTGGTTAGGACAATCTGTCCAAACATTTACCCTTTCATTTACCCTACCGGAGGGGTCGTTTCCTGTGTGCATTTCCCTACTTATAGGACAGGTTGTGAGGGCAGTGATTCACATTGTATCCTGGTGTTTAGATGTGAACCTGTCGTGCTTTACTCACGACAGCCAGGAGGCTGTCCCGAACTTTTCCGGTGTGCGGTCCGTCTCTGCTCTAGGTTCCTTGGTGGGTAAAGAGTCTGCATTGGACATTCCCAACTGTGCTTTGTCCACTCATTCAGCCTGCATTTTTCTTCCATGTGGCAGGTACTGAGGATAGACGCAGCAGGAAACATGGTGTCACACCCCAGAGGCACAATACATATAAAAGGGCTGAAATAGCATGTTCATAGGTGGGTGAATTGAAGGTCAGGTTGTGCAGAGGCCCACAGAGCAGCATTGTTATTTATATTTATATAAAATAAATATAAAAAATGTATTATTTTATATTTATTTAATTTATATAAAAAATTATATAAGTTTAAATTTATATTTGAATATGAAAATTATAAAAGAAATAAATATATCTATTACATATATTTGGACTTATTTCACACATCGAATCAGCTCATTTTTGGAGACAGATTTGGAGCTAAATTTTACATTTTGAGCTTTAAAATGTAATACATTTATAAATTAATATTTACTTTAAAATTCAATAGTGACAGGTAAACTAATTAAAACAACTATCTCTTATTTGTTTCTGTTAGTTAGTTGTCAATGTCAAGTATTATTTGCAGACGGTGAATTATTTTTAGAGCAAAGCAATACAGTTTGCTGAAATACTAATCCTTGACCTGAGAAATCTGGATAATCCTTTCAAACGCTATAAAGCTGGCTCATAATTCAACAAAACAAAGCTTCAAATCTTTCTCCAAAAGGAAAAATTCTGTGTTCAAGGGAGCTGTTGTGTGACTGAAGAAGACAATGTGAGTAATAAAAGCCAAAAAAGAGAAACGGGGCCAGACGAGCATTGCACCTAGACACTGATTCACTTTTCTCCCAATAAAGAGACGAGACCCTCTTTCTTTCTTACACACACAAACACGCACACACAGCGACCTTTAAACAGCTTGTTAGACGTGGCGTTAATATTGTCAGCGACAATAATTAATAAACAGATTAATCATCTTGATGGTATCTGTGTGCGTGGCCCTTCAGGTCTGTGTGAAAATGAGTGAGGCCACTGTGAGAGAAATATGAAAAGAGGGAGGGCACCCCTGTAAGGACAATAGCTGTGATTTACTCCTTGTCCTCATTAGTGCAGCCGTGTGATGGGTCTCGCCCAGACTGCCCTCTCCCTTGGCAGGCGGGCACAATTAATGTCCATTAAAAGGAGCCACCAGCCCTGGGGGTCCAGTGCCACAGCTGCTGGTTCTCTTTTCTGTCTGCTTATGTTCTTCAGAGCGTTTTATTATACACCATTCCGGCATGATTCAAATGCTTACTTTTAAGCAAGAAGGTCTATGATACCTGAAAGTTATCGGTTAGCATTCCCATTTCCATTTTGAGCCAATCAACTGAGCCACAGGAAAATTAGTAGTTTTACTAGTGACTATACTGATGCAGCAGATGGGGGGGAAAATGTCAATTTCACACTTTTAAAAGCCTGTTTAAAAAAAAAAAAAAAATCTGTCAGGTGGGTGTTTCTTCCACTTTAGACAGTTTTATGTCCCTGTATGTGTTCATTTTTATTAGAGATAAAAGATTTTTTTTTTTTTTGTTATATAAGTATTTTTAGAACTTATTTTCATGCCTTCATCGTTAATTTTTGCTACTTTTAAAATGCATTTTAAGTATATATTTTAAAATACCTCTGTCCCAAACTTAGACTTTCAATCCTAAAGTATGAAAATCCATCATAAAAATATGAAATTGTTTAAAACTATGAAAACCTAAACAGACAGTGAATGAATATGCAAATCATTTGACTGAAAAATAAAATCAATTTAATTTATAGTTTGAGAATTTTTTGTATGCATTTTTAAAAAAGAAATGTGATTTATATAATTAATTCTGTGCATTTTTTTTGTGTGAAAATTGTATATTTATGTCCACCACACTGAAAAGGAATTTAGACTAGAAACAATTTTAATTTTTTATTTTTAATTTTTTGTAAAATTTGTGTACTGTTTTCTCAGTGAAGAGCATGCTTGAGATAGACAATTTAAAACTTAGTGTGTGTGTGTGTGTGTGTATGTGTGTGTGTACACGTGTGCGTGTGTTTTTGTGATGTATAAGGGCACAAATTTGTATACTGACATGGGTATTACACTGGTATTATGACGTAAACATGACAGTCCTCATATTTAAAATAGCTTTAAAAACATACTAAACAATGTTTTATTAAAAATATAAAAATGCAGAATGTTTTCTGTGATGGGTAGGTTTAGAGGTAGGGGTAATGTAGGGGGAGAAAATGTACAGTTTGTACAGTATAAAAACCATTACGCCTATGGAATATCCTCACTTTGATAGTGTGTGTGTGTGTGTGTGTGTGTGTGTGTGTATTAAGCTGTAACTAATAGTTGGGCATTTCATTTAAAAAAAAAAAAAAAAATTTAAATGTAAATTTCACCACCATCATTTTTATCATAAAATGTTATGAAAACCCAAAACATTATTTGAAATGTGATAAAATGGTGCTGTGGTGTGAATTGTCATTGTATTCAGAAAACAAATGACAGATTCCCCATTGATATATGTGTATATATATATATATATATATATATATATATATATCTATATATATCTATATATATATATATATATATATTTGCTGGGTATTGCTAGTGAGAGTTAAGTTAAGATTCTACTGGGCCAAAAATGCCCATAGCTGAAGGGGCTACCTGGCCCATGCTAACTAGCCGAAATTTACCCCTTGCTTTGAGTTAAAAACTGTGGATATTAATAGCACAATCCTTGTGTCTGTACAGAAAGATCTTTCCAGTGTTCCTGGAGCTCCTTGTGCCATCAACACACACCCAAGGATGCCAAGTCTCAAAAATCTTGTCTGCGAGGCAGAAGATACTCTGTGGAGTAATGATAGAGTATCACATCTGCGGATCTCTGCTGATCTCTTGAGCCTGCTGGGCTGAGATCTCACACCTCTCCAGCACTGAATGGCATTTCTTTTGCTGCAGTGATGGCAATACCGAGAACCAGTAGGACAAGTCCAACTCACTTTATTCCTCAGATAAGCATTTTGACATTGAGTGCCGCCTTAGGTTAGGACCTGACTAACATTTCGGCACCCTTATGGATAGTTGGTCGCTTTTGCTTGATGATATGTAAACCCGAACTGACAGTGCAAAGACTAACAATGTCAGTGCTTGCATTAAAGCACTGCTCATTCTTTCCATGCAGCAGTGTTGAACAACATTACTTCTACTGAGTGTTTCGCACGTACAGTTAACTGGAGACTAATGGGCTCCCTGCGTCGCATACGTCGTAGATCTTATTTCATGTCGTTTACATTAATGTACACTCTGTGCGTCCAAAGATTTGTTAGGAAATCATGTCAGCTTAGTGACACTTTCCAAGTTTGGCACCCTGCTGTGGTTCACACCAACATAACACCTTTATATCTGCTTAAAGCTCATTTGAATTTGGGAGTTGATCACATGATGCACTGAACGTTCTATTCACACCGGTGTGATCGTACACTCCAGGGACCAGCCAAGACTGATCGTACGCGTCAAATGGTTAATGACATATATTTCTATTATGACATAATGACATATATTTTTATTATGTATATGTTTAATACATTTTAGTTTCGCGCCATCTTTCCATGAACTGTATTAGTGATCATCAAGAAAATACATCTTTTGTATTTGTTCAGAGGGGGTGTACTCATTTATGCTGTGCACTGTCTATATATACACCTTTTTTTTTTTTTAGTGTGCACTCATTAAAGCTTCTTTTTCCACAAGGGATTTCCAATTCCAACCATCTGACAATGTAGTCACTGCTGTTATACATGCATAAATAAATCAATACAGATAGACCAATTAGCAGGTTTAATGCAGGTTTAATCATGTCATCTTGTTGAAAAACAGCATCAGCTGATGGCCATGATCACACGCGGCAACACAACAAGGGGCTCTGAAATGGATATAATTCCTTGCTAATCTTACTTTTTAACCCCTCTGCAAAGCCTCACACGCATTAAACCTGCTAATTGGTCTATCTGTATTGATTTATTTATGCATGTATAACAGCAGTGACTACATTGTCAGATGGTTGGAATTGGAAATCCCTTGTGGAAAAAGAAGCTTTAATGAGTGCACACTAAAAAAAAAAAAAGGTGTATATATAGACAGTGCACAGCATAAATGAGTACACCCCCTCTGAACAAATACAAAAGATGTATTTTCTTGATGATCACTAATACAGTTCATGGAAAGATGGCGCGAAACTAAAATGTATTAAACATATACATAATAAAAATATATGTCATTATGTCATAATAGAAATATATGTCATTAACCATTTGACGCGTACGATCAGTCTTGGCTGGTCCCTGGAGTGTACGATCACACCGGTGTGAATAGAACGTTCAGTGCATCATGTGATCAACTCCCAAATTCAAATGAGCTTGCGCGCTTTGGCTGGCGCTAACCCAGAGACGGACGCGCACAGCACTTTTCATATATCACATATATGCAGTGTTTTCAACCAAATAATGTTTATTTTAGGTTTAAGACATTTAAATACACATAAGTGCTAACAAAATGGAAATGGCTAACTGACTTTATTGTGCTTTGGCTACAGTCGGTAGTTCCAGTGAGAACAACAACCATGCATGTTATTTTCTGCAGGCTGCATCTTACTTTGTGAGATAAACAGTCACTCTTTTCATAGCTTTTGCTGGTATTTCTCCTGCTCTTTGTCTAGCAAAAAAAGCCCTCATCACTAAATGAAAGCTTAAAATGAAGGCCTGATTATTTCAGGGGCCTTGTCACAAGTCCATTGTTTTTTAATTTCTGTGTTACTTTTGCTATATTTTCACACTTAAAACAATGATTTGGTAATCCTCTTGTACCACTGTCCTCTTTTGTGCTAAGAAATAAGTCTCCTGACAGTTCTCTCCCAAGTTGTTCCATTGTTGTCACCATCAGTTGTCAGTTGTCTGAGAATGATTCAGTGGGCTATATAACACTTTTAATTGTCAATAAATTACTTCTCTTTAAATGTTTTGGTTCAACATACTTACCTGTCGATTAAACATTGCCTTAAACTTACACCAGAAACATTTTATTTCATTTTATTTAGTAACTTTTAGGAGGGTGTACAAATTTTTGCTACACAACATTTTATCACCTTGATAAGAAAATCTTATTTTCCTGAATAATTTTGACATGCTTCTTTGGTAAGTGATTAAGCAGACTTGCTGGAACATTTTATCTCTAAAGAACCCTAACATGTCTTCTAAGAAATTAAGTAATTGTTGACTTTCAGAAGTTTCAGAGGGGGTGTACTCAATTTTATATATATATATATATAAAAAAAAAATTTTTTTTTTTTTTTTTTTTACCTTGAAAAACATGTTAAATCAATCATTTTTTTAGTAATCTTTAATCATGCTTTAATGAAGAACACTTTTTTTTATATGTTGACTAACATACTAAAGAACATGTCAAGTAAGCTACTTGATTATAATATTAACTATAGTGTTATTCGATATTACATTTAAAGTTAATATATTTAAAATGTACTACAACCCGAATTCCGGAAATGTTGGGAAGTTTTTTTAAATTTGAATAAAATGAAACCTAAAAGACTTTCAAATCACATGAGCCAATATTTTATTTACAATAGAACATAGATAACATAACAAATGTTTAAACTGAGAAATTTTACAATTTTATGCACAAAATAAGCTAATTTCAAATTTGATGCCTGCTACAGGTCTCAAAATAGTTGGGACAGGGCCATATTTACCATCTCCTCTTCTTTTCAAAACAGTGTGAAGACGTATGGGCAACAAGGTTATGAGTTTCTGGAGTTTTGGTGAAATTTGGTCCCATTCTTGCCTGATATAGGTTTCCAGCTGCTGAAGAGTTTGTGGTTGTCTTTGACGTATTTTTCTCTATAGGTGAAATATCTGGACTGCAGGCAGGCCACTTCAGCACCCAGACTCTTCTACGACGAAGCCATGCTGTTGTAATAGCTGCAGTATGTGGTTTTGCATTGTCCTGCTGAATGCTGCTGAATGCTGCTGAATGTCCTCCCTCCTCTTTAACCTGGAGGACACGGCGTCCATGATTTCCAACAAGAATGTCAAATTTGGACTCGTGTGACCATAGAACACTTTTCCACTTTGAAACAGTCCATTTTAAATGAGCCTTGTCCCACAGGACATGCCGGCGCTTCTGGACCATGTTCACATACGGCTTCCTTTTTGCATGATAGAGCTTTAGTTGGTATCTGCAGATGGCACGGCGGATTTTGTTTACCAACTGGTTTTTGGAAGTATTCCTGGGCCCATTCAGTGTCTTCTGAGGTGTGGAAGACCACGGGCATCCAATAAAGGTCTTCGGCCTTGTCCCTTGCGCACAGAGATTTCTCCAGTTTCTGTAAATCTTTTGATGATGTTATGCACTGTAGATGATGAGATCTGCAAAGCCTTTGCAATCTGACGTTGAGGAACGTTGTTTTTAAAGTATTCCGCAATCTTTTTATGCACTCTTTCACAGCTCTGCCCATCTTTACTTCTGAGAGACTCTGCCTCTCTAAGACATCCCTTTTATAGCTAATCATGTTACAGACCTGACATCAATTAACTAAACTGGTTGCTAGATGTTCTCCCAGCTGACCTTTGTTGCCCCCGTGCCAACTTTTTTTGAGACCTGTAGCAGGCATCAAATTTGAAATGAGCTCATTTAGTGGATAAAAGTGTAAAATTTCTCTGTTTAAACATTTGTTATGTTATCTATGTTCTATTGTGAATAAAATATTGGCTCATGTGATTTGAAAGTCTTTTAGTTTTCATTTTATTCAAATTTATATTTAAATACTTGAAATACAAGTTTAAATAGAAATGACATTAAAGTATATTTTAGTTTACCAAAAGTGCTTGTCAGCATATTTAGCAGTATACTTTAACCATAGAAGTAGACAATAGAAGTAATAATGAAATCACATATAGATGTACTTAAATCCTGCTTAAGTGAGTCAAAAATGCACTCTTAAGTGACTGATTTCTTTTTATGTAAATTTAAACTATAATATATTTTCATTTAATTGCAAATAACATGCATTTTAGTTTTCCAAAGCATTACATTCAGTTTACAGTAGTATTTGTTTATATTACATACTGTTTTTAAAGTATGTAAGAGTGTACTTCCTTTTTCTCAAGGGATGCCAATGCGCACCCACACACGCCAGCAGCTGCCTATGTGGGGCATGGACAAGAACGGATCAATCACAAGGAATCATAGCTCAACTTTCTCATCGCCTTTGACATGCATTCAGAGTCTAAACGCAAGCCTGCAGTGCAGCGCTAAATATAAACATTATAGCCAGCTGTCAACACAGACAGACCCATTATAGTACAGGTCCTCTAGGTTAGCGCCTTACTTTTGCTGTGGGGAGAGAAAGGTGCATCTGTTTTTGGAGGAATCCATCTATTTTTGGAGGAAGCTAATGCTAAGTCTTCATTTATGATTTATGGGTTAGCATCCCCAGCAAGCACTCATGCAATGCTCAGTGGTCTGAACTAAGCATCTTGGCTCTGCAAGAAATGTTTGAATTGTGAATAGAAAGATTTGTTCAACTGCTCCAGGGATCTCCGAAGGTGCAATACCCCTCACATCCAGATGTTACAGAGGGCTTACTGCCTCAGGCCTCTCAGCCTAAGAGGTTAGCGCTTAACAAGTGTCAATACCGCTTTGTCTAGCTAACGCTAGCCTGCGCTTTTCTAACTAAGAAAGGACTTTAGATACACAACTCTCATTGATTCTTCAATGAAACAGTAAGTGTTTTGTGAATTGAAAGACATGTGGCGTCAAACGCAATGTTTGTAAAGAGAATTTCCATAATCCTCTAGAGATATGTCAGGGCCTGCAGATCTTGGCAGCAATAGCAGTCATCTGTTCTGAAAGTCATGAAGGATGATGTGCTTGAGCTGTAAGAACTAGGTCATGTGTCCATTTGATTTCATTATGAAGGTTTGTGATTATAAATATCCATGTGCCAGAGGTGAGTGGCAACAGCTGTAAGCCTGTGCAGAGAGCTCAGTAAAGCAAGCGAAGGAATTCTTCCAGGAGCTGAAAATATGCTAGAGGGTGAGCGCTAACATTGTGGAATATAATGTGTGCTAAGTTAAAGATAGAATATTGTGTGAGCTCCTTTGAATGTGATTAACTTTGAATCTCATTGTGTGGTCATAAGGGCATACATGGTTTAACTGCTAGGCTTAACATGCAGCTGTCTAGTTTAGATATTCTAGTTTCTGAAATATGTAGGTATGTGTGTATGTTTGGTTTTCAAATTTTCCGATGCCAAGGACCCCCAATATGATGGTACCCCCAAATACCAAGGCAACTATATATTTTTATGTGCACCGACTGTATTAGAAATTAAACTGTATTAAAAAAGACTCTGAAAAATAAGAATATAATTGGATTTTAGATTATCATTCCAAAGCCCAAGCAACTTTTTTTCAATATTATCTAGAAAAGCTTTACTTTTCATTGAGCCATATCGAGTAATACTATACTCTGTTGTAGTAATGTAATGTTTGATAAACTTAAGAAACCTTTATAAATTCAGTTCAACTTTATTTGTATTGAACTTTACACAATTAATATTTTATACAGTTTTACAGAGAATAAAGCCTTTCAACACCCGGCAACAAAAGCAAAGCAAAACAGTGAAACATAAAAAGAATTATTTTTATGAATTATTTAAACATTATTATATTATATTATATTATATTATATTATATTATATTATTTATTATTTAGTGCTGTCAAATGATTAATCGTGATTAATCGCATCCAAAATAAAAGTTTGTGTTTACATAATATATGTGCATGTACTGTGTATATTTATTATGTATATATAATTATAAAACGGTTAGTTCCTGTCCTTGATTCTGATATTCACAATAAAACACGGCTATGACTGCTTCACCCAACAGTTCTGTGTATCACTACACAACACCCTTAGCAACCACTCTTAGCAATGTAAACTGTTTGTTCTAAATTTATATTGTTCATTGAAGCTTCTTACGTAGAAGAGTATTGTGAGAAAAAGATCGAGTGAGCGAGTTTATTACCTGCATTCAGATTTAGCATTTTCCTTCAGGTCAGTCCAATGTTCATAATAAAAAAATCTGTTTAAATGTCCAATGTATTATCTTGTCCTTTTAACAGTTAAGGGGTTTTCCCGTGACTGACAGCACTAGTCAAAGCATTTGTCAGTTGCATCTTGTTCTGTGTTCACAACTATTCAGTCTTTTCAATGTAAAAGTCTTCGCTACTGACTGACACACTCATAAACACAGTCTTTGCCGCCATCTAATGGTGTAATAATGTAACTTCTGTTGCTGTTCATAGTCAGGGACTATTTTCTTTGGCGGAAGGAAGACTTTTAGTTAAAGTTTACTTCATGAAAGTTGCATTAATACATATTTTTGGCTTTAATATTTGTATTGTGTGTTAACCGTTTTATAAACGGCTAGTGCTAGTGCTGCACAGCCTCTCGTACCTTATTGCTTACTTATATTATATTGTATTATATTATATTATATTATCACAAAATTAGATGTAAGCTTTTATTTGTTACAGTTAAAAGCTATAAAATAAATATTATTAATCTCATGAACCCTAGTTTGTAAACCCTTGCTCTACGTTATCATGTGATGTGTAACACTTTATTAGTCATTGTGCTGTTCATTGCATTTTAAGTCATTATTTCCTTTTCTGAACAGAAATGACCAGCAGAATGACAGATATTCTACATTTACTGTAACGCTTTATTTGAGTGAGAAGTTCATGCACCAGCAACAGATCTTTTTAAGAGAGCAGTCTATAAGATACGATAGTAATCTATAATTTCTTCTTTGGGGAAGTAAAGGAACAAATTTTATTCTACTATAGCCAGCAAAGCGAGGTGTTTAGCACGCAGACGTTCACCATAATGGTATCACTCTTTTGCAGAGGTTCAAATGTCTGTGTTGCTTGTGGGCAGATAAGGAGCAGGTTGATTGAATGTGTAAGCCTCTATTGACCGCAAACAGTCATACATGCAAAGCTGTAAAAATGTAAAACCTTTTTTTTTTTCAACTTGCACTTTATTCAGTTTTCTTATCCCTTACAAAGAAAGAAAGAAAGAAAAAAAAGCATTAGCCTTTAAACTTTTATGGCAAAAAGTTTCATAAAAACAGTTTGTCTTTCAGTTGTATTTTCCACAACTCACCAACAAAAAGGATTCCCTGTGACTGACAGAATGAATAAATCATCATACGCACTGACCATATAAGATTAAGCGTCTGTAATGCACAGAATGATGTCTCGAACAAAAGAGCTGACTTTTTAAAAGCCTTGTCGTTCTCTTAACACACAGACACAATTCCTCTGAGTTGGCCTACTCTCAAATATAGGCAGCTGAAGCAACTGCAATTGTCCTGGGATTCTCTCGAAAATGCTTTGTGCACATGGATGCCTGTGATTTCTGGCCACACTTCAAATAGCTCTGCTCTTAATGCCGTCTGCGGACATGGTTGTGCTCAAGCGTCAGATACTACATATACTGCATTCAAGGGCCCGGCGGCTGAGCGCAGCTCATTAAAAAACACCCACGGTCATCGTAAAAACACCTCAACTGCACCCCAATTGCAATGCTTGGCAGTGGACGAAGGTTATCAGCCCATATCAAGCCGGGGGAGCCCATATGTTAAGGGCTTTTCGGCTGCCTGTGCCAAGGAAACCCTGTGCACCCATTATTTTTCAGTCATGCAGTTCCTTATCTGAGTCTATAGGTGTCACTGTTTATTATATCAGGCTGATCTGGCAACGGCAAGGCAGCAGTGATGAATGTGGCAAACATTCATTGCTCTGCACAGTTCAAGCCATTATCATCCATGGCAGAGGCCTGACGGAGTCTAAATCCTAATTATCTGTCTGTGAAAGGGAGCCGTTCTTGCACTGCGATCACCCCTCCTCTCGTGCGTCAATCATTACCGCCTTTTTTAAGCCCAAATAAGGGTGCTACAGCATGTCAAGTAGCAGTGCTCTTTAAATGCCTCTGCTCTGGAGCCACAATGCCATGTCATTTCATTATCAGCTTTAATAACACAAAGGTAGACAGCTGCGTAGCCGCCTTTTTCTTTGCTTTTTTTTAAAAATGCAGTCTCGTTTTCAAAGGATCTTTTGATCTCTTCCTTCTAAACCACATTAATGAATAACTATCTGCTTTCATACAGCCGTCGGAGTGTCTCTGGCAGATCAGGGGATATTTACAAACATTTAAAGTGTCATGAAACCCCCCTGTCGTTCACACTTCAAGTCTTGAAAAATGGGCGTGTAAAACTGTGGAAAAGTGTAGAGGGGGAGAAGAGGGGAGACAACCACCAATAAAACTCAGACCAACAACACACTCATTATACAGAATAATGAATATTAAAGGGTTAGTTCACCCAAAAATTTAAATTCTGTCATTAATTACTCACCCTCATGTCGTTCCACACTGTAAGACCTTCATTCATCTTTGAAACTCAAATTTAAAAGATTTTTTTAAATAAAATCGATGGCTCAGTGAGGCCTGCATTGCCAGCAAGACAATGCCCAGAAAGCTACTAAAGACATATTTAAAACAGTTAATGTGACTACAGTGGTTCAACCTTAATGTTATGAAGTGACGAGAATACTTTTTGTGCACCAAATAAACAAAATAACGACTTTATTCAACAATATCTAGTGATGGGCGATTTCAAAACACTGCTTCATGAAGATTTACAAATCGTGTTTTGAATCAGTGGTTCAGAGCGTGTATCAAACTACCAAAGTTAATCCCCCCAGTGGTGAACCATTGAAATTTCGAAACACTTATGACGTAACGATGGCTTGTTTACTGAAATCACAAGACTTTAGCAGTTTGATACATGCTCCGAACCACTGATTTGAAACAAAAGATTCGTAAAGCTTCGAAGCATCATGAAGTGTTTTGAAATCGCCCATCACTAGATATTGTTGAAGAAAGTCGTACTGTATATATATTCTTTCTGCAGACACCCCTAAATTACCGTTGTATTTTTATAATTATTGTATATACATGATTGAATGTTTTCTGAAGAGTCATGTTACACTGAAGACTAAAGTAATGAATACAAACAAAATACAATGCTAATATTTACATTTTCCTTTTTTTTCTTTTTTCCTTTTTTCATTTGTATATGAATTTTCAACATCTCCAAACCTAAAATCAATCAAGCTTTTATTTTGGCGGGTTGCCAGTAAGTAAGTATATGCACTGCTGGTTTTAGCACTGCCAAGTGAAGCGCATCAGTGAATGTCATAGCTTTGCGTTTTGCTCTGAAACCGGCAGATTTATTATGCATTTAGTTCAAAGGGAAATCTTATACAGTATTACAATTAGTTGATATAAAACAGTGATTGTGCATTAACAGCTGTCAACCATGTCTGTATGCAAATGAGCATTTTTTATTTTGGTTGCGTATATTAACACCTGCACACCACTTATGTGCACCGCTTATGTGCACCACTGTATATATGATCGCTTAAACAAGAAATAAATACAATGTAAAATGTCAGTTAGTGGTCTGTTGGTCTACTAGTCAACTTGTTGACCATCTTATCCATCCCTAACCTTAAACAAGCCAATAAACAGGCCAATGAGGTCATTCAAATAAAGACATTAGGGTGCGGAGAGAAAGACGCATCATTATTCTCCTGTGAGCTTATTGTGGGCAACCTTGCGACCCTCAGAAACATTAAAGGGCAAAAAGAGTTGAGCTATCAGAGGATCCAGTGAAGGAGATCAGTAGACCAGCACATCTGTGTGATGCTGCTGAGCACTAATGATGTTTTCTCAGTCCGGAGGCTGCTCTCATCTTGTCCGCTCTAATGGGCTACCCATGATTATCAGGGTACGGAAACTGCGATGAGTCATCTGCTATTATGGCAGCCTGCGCTAAAAGTCAACTGGAACCAACAATCAGACCCTGTTTTATCAGTTACATGCTTTTGAACACAACGCTATGCTTTTAACATGAACAAAGCTTTCTCGATATGACAGCTCCGTGCCATGAGGCATGATTCAGGTGTGTTTAAAGGGAGGGAACGGCGGGTCGTAGGAAATAGAGAGAGAAAAGATAGCAGGGGTATTGATCCTTGTCCTCTTTCAGGAGACGCAGTGTGCATACTTAATCCAAGCGCAAGAGTGCAATGGAGCGTGCGGCCTCACACATACAGGGTGGTGACTATTGCATAGTGATGAAATGCCCGTGTTAACATGGTGGGAATAATCTCCTGAGGAATATGAATCATTTTAACATAGATTTGGGTCAGACAACCCAAGGATTGGCAAATGTTCAGGGACATTTACCCTCAATGCATGGCAAAATACATTCATATCATGTCAAATGAAAAACACTGGACCTGAGACAGAAGTCTACAAACCTCAGGTTCAGATTCAATGTGCCAAGGCCTGGGGTCACTTGTCTGCTTTTGTTAAAGTCTCTATAGTCTGGCTTTCTATTATTTATTTATTTCTGCTCTGCATTTGAGCACATTTCTGTGCTCAAGGACAAATGTAGCAGGGTTGGTTTCCTCATAGTCTGGCTACGACTCAAACTGTGAATGAAGATTAATAATGGTTTGCAGTGGCAGGATGTTGCACTGTCATGGTTAGATGTTTACCTTGTTTTTTGCAGTACTGTTGCATTTTTTTTATTTTTATTTTTCGGGTTGTTTGCCGATACATCCTTTTAGCTCATTATTCACAGAACGCTTTCAGATCTCACTTCCACAGAACACCATAGTTACCTGCTTCAGCACCCAAATAGCATCCAATTAACTCCAATTGTTTGCGTCTTTATCCATAGTGACATGAAAGGCCTTTTCAAACCTGTGAATCAAACAAGTACTCTGCCACAGTCCTCCTAATGAGGCTGTAACACATGGAGAAGATCTTAGTGATTGGACAGAACTGCAAATGTTTAACTGAAGTAAAACTCTAAAACACTCCACATGACTTCATCTTTTTAGTAGCAAGCACATGCTCTCATGTTCTGAATTTATTAAAAATGGCCATGTGTAGAGTAATAATTTGAAGGCACCAGGGAACACTTTGGTGTCGGTAACATTTTTAAATAACGTTTAAAAGAAGTCTCTTATGCTCACCAAGGCTGCATTTATTTGACATTTATTAAATACAGTAAAATAGTTATTTTGTGGAATATTTTTACAATTTAAAATAATTGTTTTCTGTTTTAACATTTCAAAATGTAATTTATACATGTGAGGGCAAAGCTAAATTTTCAACAGTCATTACTCCAGTTCTCAATGTCACATGATCCTTCAGAAATCATTCTAATATGCCGATTTGATGCTAAAGAAATATTTCTCATTATTACCAATGTTGAAAACAGTTGTTCTGTTTAATATTTTTTGTGGAAACCATACATTTTTGTTTTCAGTGTTGTTTGATAGAAATTTTTAAAACAACAGCATTTAGTTAATGTAGTCTTAAAGTATTCTAATAGTATTTAATAGGTTAACATTAATTGACAAAAAATAGTGCCAAATCAAAATTGTATCTCACCCCTTGTCACAGATGGTGTTGGGTTTTTTGTTTCATGTTTATAGTTTCACGTCTCTTATTTTGTTAGTCACTGTCATGTATCATGTCCCTGTTGCTATGTGTCTTTGTCATGCATTGTCCCTGTACCACTGGTTGGTGAGTTCCATGTGTCTTGTTATGCCAAGCCTTTGTTTCTTTTGTTCATGTTTGGATTCATTTAAATAAACTGCACTTGGGTTCTTAAAGACTTGCCTTCAGTAGATCTCTGTTACACCCCTGCTGTAGTGCTCACGTCAAGCTCTATCATGCTGTCTGCTGTTCAGTGAGACGGATGGACACCTGCTATCTGTGGTACAGGGTTAAAATCACACTGTGAATCCATACCTCTGTGTGATGTGAAATGCACAGAATAATGCAATCAAGTCAGCAAGGCAAGATGGGTGGAAGGGACATGCTGAGGGTTTAAGACATACTTATTGTAAGATTATTTAATCGATTGAAAGCATTACATAATTATAGTTCTTCAACAGTTATTTCTTTCTGCTTTGACCTTGAGGCTCACAGACAGCTCTTTTCTTCAAAGGAATTCAATTATTTATTATTGTTTTAGTTATTTAAAAAAAAATAAAAAATTGTCCAATATTGTAAAAAAAATGCGGCTGGTCAGATACTTTGCATTTGCTTATTGCTTTGTCTTATTTTATCAGGTTGCACATTTTAACTGCAAGTTATAAGGCCCACATGGAATCTGTGCTCACAAAACTCTGTATAAATTCAGAAGAGTTGGAATATCCAGTATTCACACAGTTCTACATGTCCTCCGCCTCTTGACTGTACATTTCTTTAAATATTTGATGCTTTGATGATGCTTTCAGCGACCAAAGAGCTTAGTACTCTCAGCTCCGTTTAACACATTTGACCATGTTTAAACCCATTCCACAAAATTTCACAGGCTTTCCCTCCAAATCAGAAAAGAAATTGAAAAAAAAAAGTCTGCATATTCTGTCTTGAGATTAGCTTCTTCATCTGCCATTTTATTATGAACCTTCGACATGTATTTCTCTCTCACTGTTCATTAACCTTTATTGACTTCCTGTTAGGTATTAAATTCCTGCTTTATCTCCTGACATTTAAATGACACATATAAAGTCAATGCGAAGTGTTGGCTGAAGCTACATACACACGACAGCTGCTGATGGCTTAATCCTTCTATCCTTATGTCAACTCTTGAGGGGCTATTAGATACGGGGTCTTTAATGACTGATTTCAGCGATAAATCCTCTTAAGGTGTTGTTGTGTGAACAGAAGATGGTTTGTTGTGCCACTTAATGGTATTATGTCTGTGGTCAATTAAGAATTCAAATCACCCAAATTGAACCTTTCTGACGTATTGCCATTGTTTAAACGTTAACCTGACTAATCTATCAAAACATGGGACGGGAATTGTAAAGAATTTAATGATTCCGGGTTCCTTTCCCTTCTTTTGAAGAAGAAATATTGGGAAAAAGATATGCAATTCTGTTGACAAATGGTCATCATTTTAATAGTAAATGTAAAACAAAGAACACAAAATATGGTAACATATTTCATTCATTTCTTTTTTTAAAGGGGACCTATAATGCCCCTTTTACAAGATGTAATATAAATCTCTAGTGTCCCCAGTATGTGTCTGTGAAGTTTCAGCTCAAAATACCCCACAGATCATTTATTATAGCTTGTCAAATTTGCCTCTATTTGGGTGTGAGCAAAAACACGCCATTTTTGTGTATGTCCCTTTAAATGCAAATGAGTTGCTGCTCCTGGCCCCCTTTCCAGAAGAGAGCGGAGCTTTAACAGCTCACGTTTCAGTTGCTTAACAACAACATAGCTGGAGAATCTCACGCAGCCAAGATGACGATTGTCAGTAACAGTGTTCAGCCTTACATTGTTCAAACCGGAGTCGGACACTGATGGAGAGACTTAGGAAGAATGCATCCTTAAAAAGTGATTTCTGTAAAAGAAAATATCTCCCTTTGCATTGAACTTTGAGCATCGTAACTTTGCAGATGTTGTTTATGCTCAAACAGCAACATTACACACCTACTAAAGTGAAATCCTAATCGAGGACCCCTTTAAAATACCACTGAAAAAACTCAAAGTATATTTTTATACGCTGTCATATGAAATATATTTCATGAGCCTTAGGTACAACTTAACACAGCATCAGTTCTTGATTCGGACATACACTAAAAATAATAATCTCATACAGAGTCTATTGGCTTGGGGATTGGCAGTTAGATTTCAACTGTCGTGATGTGTGTTTTTGATTAACAACAACAAGGCCGGGACACACCAAGCCAACGGTCGGCTGTTGGGCAATGTTGGGCCGTTTCTGCCTAGTTTTTTTTTCAGTGCGTTTCACACCGTTGGCTCTAGTCGGATGCCGTTGGGGTTTTGGGGCCGATTCATCATGTTGAATCGATGTCGGGCCATCGGTGAGAGAGAGAACTCTGATTGGCTGATTGCCAGCTTAGCGAACGAGTCAATGCACGAGAATAAAAGCTAAAGTGATGAAAGCGAGCAAAGAAGTCAATATGGTACAGACAGAAGGCTGTTCATTTTACGTCATCTTACCTGAGCATTCGAATATGCAAATATTTTCATAATAACATAAGCCGACTGGAATAAAGAAAGTGATCAGTGTTATTGATATTCAAAATGGTAAGCAGGCACTGCATTGTTTACAGTTTGTACACCTGTAGTCCTGGTTTCGGTTTCCCTTTTTAAATGATGAAAATAGACTACTTACACCTGCTGATATAGACAGATATTTACTTACACACAGGCGCAGAATGCACATGCTAGTTGACATTCACCTTTAGTCCTTTTGGTGTGTTCAAGTGCAGCTTTTTGGCCGAGACGCAGCCAACAAGAGGCAACAACACAGTCAGCTCTCGTCGCCGCTACTTCTTTGACGTCGGCTTGGTGTGTCCCGGGCTAAAGAATCTGTTAGCTTGGGAATTGGACTCCAAAATTTGTGCTGTATGGTTTTGATTCACGAAAAGGAACCAGCTCATAAAAGTTTACTAGCTTGGGAATTGGACTCCAACAGTCATGCTGTATGGTTTTGATTCACTAAAAAGAGTCATTCACTTGAGAATTAGACTTCATTATTTTTGCTGTATAGTATGTTTTTAACACTAAGAAGAACCAGCTCAAAAGTTTTTTTTTTTTTTTAATGGAACGGGTTCTAGAATCTCACTCAACATCACCTTAAGAGGATACATCACTTACACTAAACAGTCATTAAAGACTATTTTGTTTGCGTGTTTTGTTTTCTGAAAGATTATATGGTCAGCAGGATATCAGCTAAACTCATAAATTCTCTTTAGGAGGAGGAATTGCCTGTGTAGTCTCTGGAGTCTCCAGTGATCTGAACAGTAAGGGCGAAAATACAGAAGCAGCCTGCAATAGCATGAATCACTTTGCATGCCCTCTAAATGAAAGCAGAAAAGAAAGGGATCAGGAGGGATATAATATTGCTTATGCAGATAAAGCAGGGGTGCACAAGCAAGCACAGAAATCATAGTGCGCACCGAGGCATTGTGGGGAATAATTTGCAGAGTTTCTCTGGGATTGTTTATGTTTAGCAGTAGGCGGTGAGAGGGGGTGGAAGGCAAATCAGGACCCAATGTGGGAAGGTCTGGTAGGCAGCCAGATATTAGCTTGAGCCCCACAGGGCCCCGCCATGCTAGTGCTGGAGTACTCCTGTGGGTTCATAGGTTTAGGGCCTCGTCCGAGTGACTGATTGGCTTGTGAAAGCATGTCTTTACCAGGTCACCAGTTCCCTTCCAGCGACTGTGAATGCCTCATTGCACTCCGAAATGTTAAACCAATAAAGCATAAAATGAGAGGGCTATTTCTGATGAAGTCATGATATGATATGAAAAAAAAAAGAAAAAAAGAAGAGTATAAGAAATACAGAAGAACAGAATTCTGGTTTCCATAGCAGAGTATAAGCAGTGCACTATTAGTTGACATGAAAAGATTAGCTTGTGTACAGGAATAGCTAAGTGCATATATCTGCTAAAGGTGTTTAAGTGAATGAAAATAAAGCAACTGAAATGGAAAGATTGCAAGATCAAGAGCAAATCAAAAAGATACAGTCGGTCATCAGGTGGTTTAAAGGGTTTCGCATACTCAAGTTTCTAGTATTGATTGAATACAGTCTGTTACAGGCAATACACAATAATTGCTTGAAGAAAATATGGCAACTAAATGCAGATTTGAGGGAGTTCTTGAAGCGACAGAATGTGAGAAAACAACAGCTGTGAAAAAGAAAGGGATGGAATTATTCTGTAAGTATGCGGGAGGATTTGCATCCATTTTAAAGCCATCAGTTTTAGGGGGAATGCATTTATTCATTTGGAAATGCTTTTTTTTTTTATCTCGCAATGTAGCAAATATTTATAGTGGTTTTGCATTACTCATCCAGCACTCATTGGGTGCTAAAAGCATTGGTCTGAAATGTGATTGCTAATATTCAAAGGTAAGACAGGAGCTGAACCTCCTCGCTCCTCATTTCAATAGCAAATTAGACTTTTTCATTTCCTCTGTCTGTTTTCTGAGAGGTATTTTTGTTCCATGGCTCCACAGAGAACCATTAATGCACAATACAGGTTCTCCATCAAATGCTCCACAATCCTGGCTGACAACTGAATGGCCCTGCATTCCCTCATTGCTGGCTGCTTTTCTTTATTCTCCCTGTAATCTTCGACTTCTCGTTTCTTCCGGCTGGATTTGTTTTATTCTTATTACCCCCCACTCTTGTTTTGTCACCTACCATCTCATTTGGCTGGTTACGTTTAACATTTAATCTGTATTTCTCAACATTTTTCTCAACAAGGTCAACACGTTGACAATGAAAGATTTTAGCACTATCTTCAGTACAATTTACTCACATGGTCAATGGTCCTTTTTTGCTATTCTGAAAATGTTTATAGCATTTATTTGGAGAGCATTTGTTGTCAAGATGGCAATAAACACAACATCATAAATTTATAAGGAAGATACAGACAGATTATTCAAATTAGGTGATAATTTTAGCAGTCAAAGTGAACCCCACAGTGCCAAGCAATTCTTCATAGTTCTTTAGCTCTAGGAGTGTTTATATCCTTAGTGTTTATAAAAAGTGAAAGTTTTGTTTGAGACTAGTGTTGCAAGGCCATATGAGGTTATATGTGCAAAATGTTAAAGGGTTCACCCAAAAATGAAAATTCTTTTAGCATTTACTCAACCTCCCTGATTTTCTTTCTTCTCTGGAATACAAAAATAGAATATTTTGAAGGAAATAATATTTTTGTCCATGCAATGAAAGTCAGTAGAGTGTATTATTTTTATATTATTCTAGTATTTATTAATGTTATAAATTGTTTTGAAGCTATTTTTATATTTTCATTTTTTTTTTCATTTTACATTTTAGTAAATTTGATTATATATATATATATATATACTTTTTTATTTTTTTTAGTCATTTTAATACCTCAACTTATTTTATGCCAGTTACTTGCCAAGGCACCATTTTTAATTTTCATTCAAGTTTTTAAAGGTTTTTTTTTTTTTTTTTTAATCCTTTATATTTCGTTTAATTTCAGATTTATTTAGTCTAAAGAAAATGGTTTTTAATAGTTTTAGTTTTTGCTTTAGTTAACAATTACAACATTGTTCCTCTTCTATTTAAGGACAAAAAAAAGTGTTGTGTAAATGTTTATGACTAAGAAAAACATTCTATTTTTCATGTTTTGTATTAATTGTAGACATTTAAACAAACTAATAAGAGAGTAAAAAGTGTACTCTAAAAGCTTATTTTGTAAAAGTCCACAGGGCCAAAAGTGTCTATTGTTGAAGAATCATCCACAAATGGCCTGAGTCCAATTTCCAAGTTGTACTTGAAGTTGTACTTGTTTCCTTTTCTTGTTCTGTTCAGATGACAAGCTCAGTCCAGTCTAGCCTGGCCTCACCAGGCACAATTAGACACATACAGTCTCCTAGGGAGTTGAATCCCAAGAATAGGCTGGTACCTCTAATGGATGGTAGTGTTTGTCTGAGCACACTGGGCTTCAGGAATGATGGCTGCTTAGAAAACAATAATGCAACCACTTTGCCCTGAGCCTTTCTGTGAAGCTTCTAATGGTGATGGATTGCACTTACTGTCTATTGAACCTTTCATTGAGGAATCCATGGGCGCTTCATATTGTCTCAGGATAACTAACTTCAAAGGGGCCACCTACATGTAGCGGTCGCCTACACACAGATGACTCAACTTACAAGAGCGGCGGATTGCTAGTGTTCGGTTGCTACAGTGCTAATTCTGCCTTACTTAACCAGGATAATTAAACAGCAGTTATTTTGAGATTAGATTTGCAGCAGATTAGGATTTTATCCGGAACCGTGCTTCATAATACTTTTGTCCTAATTTGAGATGTCTTGTAAAGTCATTAGCATCTAAATGCATTGAATTAACGCTGTCATATGCAAGATGTCACATTCATAAGGATCACTTTAATGGTGAAAAATGACTTTATGTCAAGCAACTGTCCATAATGTCATCCATGGACGTAAACCATGAATGAGTATTCTTTCTATTCTCCTTGGGCCTGAAAAATAGTTAAGGATCTTTACAATATCTGATGGCATGAATTACAAATGGCTTAAATAACCTCTCTGATACTGTTCTACTGTTTTTCATTGGCAGGCACTGCAGTGACTGGAGCATCTCATATGTTGCCAGACATTTATGTGCAATTAATGAGCTTCTGCTCCTGTGCAGAAGGGGGTCAGCATTACTCATACAGGCTAATAGCTACAGTACATGATACTATACATGAATATGAACATTACCGAGAAAAAGCACCCCATTAGGTGAAATATTCACAATGCCATAATGTTCCCAGACCAACATCAGCAGGGAAACAGATCATTAGATCATTAAATGTGTATAAAAGTATTTATTTTACCCTTACTGGAGTGCACAATGGAAGAGATGTATCAGATTCTATGGTACTTTGATATATTCATTGAATTTATACATATATTTATATTCATTTGATTGCATTTTATATTTTTTTACTCTTTCTTTATATTGTATCTTTATGTAAGCATTAAGGTACGAGAGGCTGTGCTATATCGTGAATAAGTCACGGCTGAAGGGCGTTGTTAGGAAGTGCGAAGTGCGCGAAGTGGAGTGTCTGGAACCCCTTCAGCCGTGACTTATTCACGATACAGCACTAGCCTTGAGTACCTTATTGCTTTTATACGGTTACCACACAATACAAATATTAAAGCCATAAATATGTATTAATGCAACTTTAACTATAAGCTGGAAAAAAAATAGTCCCTGACCGTGAACAGCAACAGAAGTTACATTATTACACCATTAGATGGCGGCAAAGACTGTGTTTATGAGTGTGTCGATCAGTAGCGAAGACTTTTACATTGAAAAGACTGAATTGTTGTGAACACGGAACAAGATGCAACTGACAAATGCTTTGACTAGTGCTGTCAGTCACGGGAAAACCCCTTAACTGTTAAAAGGACAAGATAATGCATCGGACATTTAAACAGATTTTTTATTATGAACATAGGACTGACCTGAAGGAAAATGCTAAATCTGAATGCAGGTAATACTGTAAATTCGCTCACTTGATCTCTTTCTTACAATACTCTTCTACATGATACAGTAAGCTTCAATGAACAATACCAATTGAGAACAAACAGTTTTTGTTGCTAAGAGTGGTTGCTAAGGGTGTTGTGTAGTGATACACAGAACCGTTCGGTGAAGCAGTCATAGCCGTGTTTTATCGTTAATAATATCCAATCAGAATCAAGGACAGGAACTAACTGTTTTATAAATAGTAGATGTAGTACTTTCATCCGGTCATTAACTAACTTAGGGGAATGAAGGGGATTATTTTGTGCACTTATTTTATTTCCTCACCTGAGACCACGAAGAGATGAGCACAGCTAGGAAACAGATTTCATGGTCAATCATGCCATTCAGTGGTTTTGTAATAGAGTGCATCAGTTGGGTTCTGAAAGTTAAAATGCCTTTCATTTTCTCCATAGGGGAACTGATTTTGAACTATAAACCTTTAAAGGCAGATCCGCTGTGAGCTACGAGGTTGTTAATTGATAGTAAATGCTGTAGCGCCTGGACCAATCAGACACACAATTATTCATTATATTTAATGAATAATCCAGAAACTCACTCTGTCAAAGTTCTGTGAACCCTTACCTCTAAAATTGCAACTAGCATCCCAAATGAAGCTATAGCTATAGCTATAGACAGAACCAGGTGTCCTGTTACAGGACACAAGAACACTGATAAGTTTTATTGTTGTCAGGAATGTGCAGAGACTTGTGACTCTGACTTCATTCTTTCTGAGAAGGACAAATAAACCCTTTTAATCCTATATATTCTATATATAACTACTTGAGAAATGTATAAACATGTATCCAATTTTCCCATCTCATGATCTTCCTTTTATAAGGTTTGGCCTATGTATTATTTCTCTCTTTTGAACTCTCTTGGTATTAATGTTTCAGAGTTGCATACTAGGGTTAACTAAAATCAAAATAGCATGTTTGGTATCAATGGACTCCAACTTTAGTTTCCTATTTGGTCATTTATGTTACATGTTGCTAACTCTGTGACACAATAGTATTATAAGAATCTAGAAGGTTCTTCTCTCATACATCCAGTCCAATGTCTTATGCTAATATCTTGCTACAGAACAAATTTCCCTCTGAGGGGTCAACTCCTTATTGGCTCAGTCGCCTCAAGAGGGTGTGGCATCTTCACCCCTTAAAAATCACTGATTACAAGACCACACTCTCTTCCCCTCTTCTCTCTCTCTCTTCTCTTTTACTGAGAAATTCTGATGTGAAGATGATGCTGAACTAGAAACTTCTAAGGAACCCCAAGCTTGTGCCAGGCTTCGGCCTAGATCTCTGAATCCAACTGGTTCTCTTTTATCAAGACAATATTAGCAAAGATTCAACGGGAGCCTCCACAAATTGCATCAGGACAGTTTTAATTCAAATGGGCGAGACATGCAAGTATCAAACTTAGTCTCATTATTTGATACATAAAGTATCCTTACCCCTTTTAAAGAAGGGTGTGTTAGAACTAAATTGATGGTTTGCTTAAGGCTGTTATCTGCTGAATTTTAAACAATGCTGTAACTTCTTGCTTTTCTGTATTCTGCTTCGGCTCTCTCTTTCCCTTGGTAAACTGTATGCATGTATGTGTGTGTCAAAAGAAACCTTAGTACCCATCCACTCCCATGACAAACACTGAGAATGACATTGAGTCCGTTTCCCAATTCTTCTAAAAAATACTTAAATATTTGTATGCATAGTATGCATATTTTTTCAATCAACATCTTTGAATCAATAGTTTTATGCCACTTTTCATCTCAGTTATCTATTGTTGTAAAAATCACCTCAGAGCACCTACGTTTTTTTTTTTTTAATTACTGTAATATTATTATAGTCTTTTTGCTAAGTCAGTTGTTTCATACATTGTGACGGACTATTTTAATTTAAAACATTTTTAATAACAATAATTGAATATAACATTTCAATTTGACACTTTGCATCATGATTCTGATCACTCTGCTGTGTTTTTGTGATAATGACTGCCTGACTGTACTTACCTTGACCTGTGAATGCTGTTATTGTTCAATCAGAATCAAGAATTCCAGAGTGCTGTGTAATAAGATACTATATTCTTCCCACACATATGACATCCTCAGACCATACAAACCCCTTGGGTCAACAGTGTTGTAAACTACATAACTTTTACTATCTGTTTCTATCCTACACTGTCCCATAGCAGTTCTTCTCAGCCAATTCCTGCTTGGTTCCCCATAGAGGCTCATATGTCAGGTTATGTGTGCTTTGCTGTGTAACTGTAATGCAGTGAAACAGGAAAAACAAGGCCCAATCACACTCAATCTCCCCCAACTTGGTCTGCTGAGGGCCTGATTGGAAATTGGAGCTCTCCGTAATACTGAAATAGAAATGCCCTGTGGGTTGCAACAAAAAATACCTTATTTTTAGGTTCCAAAACCACTGACAATGCACCTCCCTTCCCCCCCCTCATGTACTTAGCTGTTTATTGTTGGCTGATACCAGGGGTTCAGTTAGGATATAAATTAATAATTGTGTACATGGAAAATTAATAGGTAATTAAGTCACTGTCAGCATGATGATCACACACAGAGTGACTCGTCGGTATGGGGTGTTACAGAAAATAGATGCCTCGGTTGAGTAAGAAAGAACCTAACAGGAAAGGAAACGAGGGGGAAAGGCAGAGTGTTTACGGTATGGCCTCTAGGTAGTGCCATAAATAAATGCAATCATTATTACGGAACTGCATGCTTCAGACCGTGACATTTACTTGTTGTCTGGAGCTCAGTGTAATAATTGTTCATTTAAATCCGATTAAGACGAATCGATAATGTACCCTGCAACCACATAAACAGTCAATAGAAGGGTGAGCGATGGGTTGAGGCAGACCCTGTGTTTGTATGTAGTGGCGCCCCTGCCTGTATGCAAAGTACACACACTGCGTACCCTGACTTTATCAGCATTTCAATACGTATTGTGTAACGTCCGTTTAAATCATGAATGTCGATTTTTTTTTTTTTTTTTTTTTTTTACTGTGGGTGACTTTTCCCTTGCAATGGTTGTTTTTCCTGTGGTTCAGTGAGGATGTAATAACATTTTGTGACAGTCTCTCATTAAAAAATGCAGTCTGTCTACTAGTCGTCTGTCTGTGATAGTTGTAGGCGCTGACTGGCTGTGGTAGATTTAGTGTTTTTAGGTCAGGTGTTCAAACAGAATGAAATCCAGTAAGCTGAATGAACGCAATTCACACAAAATGCTTTTTTGCTTTTAAAAAACCGGAGACGCAGTGTAGTGTAGTCTTAAAATGCATTTTTTGAAAATGTTGAACTTCTTTGACACATCATTTTAAACTAACATGAGGCTGAAAACACAGTGCAATGGTCACAGATGACAGTCTAGTGCATGTTGATATAGAATTTAAAATCAGCAATTTAAAAGCAGCAATGTAAACATGCAACATGCAAATGCTGTTGAACAGTATCTATTCCAGTTGGTATAGGTGCCTGTTAGTCTGTAAGATTTAAGAAACTGTCATTGATTTAAAGAGCTGATGTGGTAATAATAAAACTCTTCAGTGAAAATAAGAACTTGTTGGGGCAGTTTTGCAACAGGTAGTTCTAAAAACTCAGTTATAGGAACTAGTCACTAGGATAGTTCCCCGAGGACTAATTTCTCTCCCGGGCCATTTCCGTAGTTGCATTCGCACCGGAAGTAGGAACTCTGACAGCGCGGCATTTACAAACGCCAAAAACCAGTGGATGGAGGATACCATGACTGGTGCTGCGTTTGGAATGTAAACTCATAATTCATAATCTCCTATGACAACTTGCAGTATTACATATCATTGAGGCGAAGAAAAGAACACAACCCCTTAGACAACAGGTAAATGCTGTTATCACTGTTTCACTGGTTTAGACCTTACTCTGAAGTAGGAGCTAGTTTAGTTCCCCCAAAAGGAGTTCCTAGAACTAAAATCGTTCCTAGTTCCTGCAGTGCGAACACATCAAAATCTGGGTACTTCAGCCAATAGTTCTAGGAACTATGAAAAGGTTCCTCCAGTGTGAAAGCCTCTAATGTCTAACTTCCATACTTTATACCTTTTTGCCCAGTTTGGGTCAAAATGGGACATGGTTTTAATCATGGTGGCCAAATGTACTGTAAGCAATTGGCTGTTTTTTTGCTGTTGTTGTTATTGTTGCTGTGGTTTGCACACAATAGATGAGAATCCTGTAGCCGCCTGCCTGTATGCATATATGAGGCAATGAGTAATTGTGTTGTTGCCCCTCTGACTTTACTTTCTTCATGAGTCTCATCCATCACGATGTGGTCCCTTCAGCCATCCTTACAGCTTAGAGTTGTCTTTACCCTTGTAACCTCAGGCAACTTGGGTTCCAGTCCTAAACCTTCACTGACTGCTTCATTATTCAGCATTTTCTTGTTATTCACCATAGACACTTCTGCCTAGACACTGAGTCACTATATATAACTGTGACAGTAAAATCAATAGGGCCGCAGATGGTAGTAAATGTGCATATACATGCCAACACAAAGCACACACCCACACATGCCACCCGGAGGAACAGTGCAATGCCCCTCGCGTATACAATAGATGAAACTGTCTCATATCAAATTAAGTTCATGGTTTGTAAATTTAAGGACCTTCAGGCGTGATTGGGAATTGAAAGATTTGGCTCTGACACTTGCTGTAGCTATTGACCATACAATTTGCTTGCCACTACTTATCTATGAGCATCAGTCATGGGCTGCTAAATTGGTCAATAGCATGGATTTCAAAGAAGTTGAAACCATGAATGGCTCTTTTTAAGCTTTGCGTCATCAGGTTTCTGACTGTCTTCTTAAATGCTATAAAATCTTTTTGTTATAACCCTGATCATTCCACTTTAATATATATATATATATATAATATAATATATATATAATATATATTATGATAAAGTGTTCCTTATAATTAATTTTTGGAATGTGTGCCCGTCTTTTTCTTTCTGTTCCGTCACGTGTTATACTGTGAGAAATAATATATATATATATATATATATATATATATATATATATATATATATATAATAAATAAATCTATCTATCCATAAAGCAAGCAAAAGAATCCATCCATCCATCCATCCATCCATCCAAAAAGCAAGAAAAAGAATCCATCCATCCATCCATCTATCCATCCATCATCCATCCATCATCCATCATCCATAAAGCAAGCAAAATAATCCATCCATCCATCCATCCATCCATCCATCCATCCATTCATAAAGCAAGCAAAAAAATCCATCCATCCATCCATAAAGTAAGCAAAAATTCCATCCATCCATCCATAAAGCAAGCAAAAGAATCCATCCATCCATCCATCTATAAAGCAAGCAAAAGAATCAATCCATCCATCCATAAAGCAAGCAAAAGAATCCATCCGTCCATCCATCCATCCATCCATCCATCAAAAAAGAAAGCATAAAAAATACACCATACTCAAATCCTATTAGCACAATAACTCTTTGTGTCACAAGCACATGCACCACCTACTGCAGCACTTCATGTAACTTTAAAAGATACTTGCACCATAATATCACCTGTTCTAAATCTGGTCCTTGTATCCTTCAGAATCTCAGCGGGAAACTATCTCTTATATCATTAGGACAGTTTATAAAATAGCATGGTTCACCTCCTAACAGCTTTGCTAATTACTGCTGGCTGCTAGACAGCATTTTCAGCTTAAACTTTGAGCCTATTTTGGTCTTAAACGAGTGTGATGTGAATGTAAATCAGATTTCTGTTTGGCTCAGAAAACCTCCCCATCATGCTTTCATTAAAGTAGCCTATTTGTTCTTTTTCTGTTAATGCATGTTTTTCAACTCTCAGTCACTGTCTCCCACTCTACCTTTTTCTATTTGAAAGCTGTATTTTTATAAAACCATTATACTGGTTCTTTAGGCACAAAGACTGTTCATGTATTTGTTTACTAGCTCATGTAATTACTAATTTCAGTGTTCACTCTTACAAAAGAGACTAGATGTTACTCTCTCGGGTGAGAAAGGAGAGCGGTAGAAAATCAGCTCAGAGGCAGTGTATAGCTTGCAATTTCTCGAAGTTGTTTTTTAGTGGGGGATGATAGTTTGTCTTTGTTTACAGACCCAGTAATAGATGTGGGGGTACATTTTTGTGAGCCTGTGATATAAACTGTATACAGTATACTGTTGAAAATGTTGGGGTCAGTAAAAGAAATGAAAACCTTTATTCAGCAAGGATGCATTACATTGAAAAGTTACAGTTGAAACATTTCCATTGTTACTGAATATTTCAGTTACAAACAAAAATGCTGTTCTTGTTTCTAGTAATCAAAAATATATATATATATATATCTCACTGTTTCCACAAAATATAAAGCAGAACTGTTTTCAACATTTTAATAATTAAAAAAAATGTTTCTTGAGAAGCAAATCAGTATATTAAAGTGATTTCTGGAGGATCATGTGACACTGTAGACTGGAATAATGATGCTGAAAATTGAGCACTGCCATCAGAGGAATACATTTCTGTCAGGATCACTATCGTCAAAGATGATTGACAATAAGCATACAGTTTGGATTGCCTGTATGGTTCTGTTCTGGGCAAGAACTCCCTGCCCATCCATGCAGCCTAGCATGGATAAGAGCAGGGAGAGCAGCGATAAACCCCCAGAACAGAACCAACATAATTGTATTGCAGAAATCATTAATGTTTAATCATTTAATGTACAACATAATTTGAGAAATTATTCTGATTCGAAGGAGAATCAGAAGGCCAAGTCCTGACTGGAGGAGCTGGGGATGGAGGAGTGTAATTAGCTCCCGAGCAATGCAATAAGCTGCTGATAATATCGATGGACCTTATATATGGATGCTGCAATAGGCTGTGAGTCAGCTGATGCGAGCTTGACTGATGTGACCTGCCAGAACTACTGCTACACTTGGTTACATTTTAAAATGTAATTTTTTACATTTTTATCAAATAAATGCAGCCTTGGTGACCATTTATTTCAAAAACATTAAAAAAATGTCCAAACCCAAACTTTTGAATGGTTGTGTACTGTGTTAGGGGTAATGCATTACAAGTAATTTACGTAATCAGATTACTTCAACTTTCAATTTACAACAAAATATTTAATTTACTTTTTCAAATAAGTAACACAATGACTTTTTCACATTTATTAACTGACACCTCTCCTGTCCCCATGTTGAGAGAAATAAAGTGCAGAGGTGTTGTGTGAACATGATGGTAATTGTAGTTCTAGACTAAATGTGAACATGCATTTACTCATCTCACTTGCACAAAAACATTTAGTATTCCTCAAAATGAATAAAAACAGTGAAATGCAATCTCAGAATTTTATTCAAACCTGTAATAATTAACTATATTAAATTAAACCAATATACTTTATTAACCATTGTCTTTGCGGCTGACATTCATTGATTCAATTCAATTATACTAATAAGCTAAATTTTATTTAGATTTAGAAGCGTGTTGAACTTCCTTCTCCTGTATCCTTTTCTTCTTTGATCCAGAATGGCAGCACAGCTGAAAGGTTAGTTTGAGCTGCACCCTCTACTGTACAGGAGTAAATATGCATTTCTTTCAGCCTTCATTTCACTTTTGGTGTGAAAGTGCCTCAACATTTGCAAAAAATAGAACTAGTTATTAAAAAACAAACAAGCAAGCCCAGCCCAGGTGAGAGAAAGTAACGCAAAAGTAATGTAACACATTACTTTCCATAAAAAGTAACTAAGAATGAGTTACTTTTTTAGGGAGTAACGCAATATTTAATTATTTTTAAAAGTAATTTTTCACAACACTGGTTGTGCATATATGTATAATTTACTTGAGAACTACATTCTACATGCTACATGCACATACTTAATGTTCATAATAAAGTCCAGGGTTTTAATTTTCTTCCATTTTTTCACTGTCACTCTCAGTCTTCGAGGCACGCATCCTGATTCACTATTCATGTTTAAGACTGACCGCCATGTGAGAGACTTTTCAATTTTTCACTTTATTTTTTCAAGCCTCTCTAATGCAATATTCATATCAGTCTTACCCCATGAATAATGGATTATTTTGTAGCATTCATCCTGTTAAACAGCAGACCTGCGATTACCTTGCACGACCTTCTTTATCGTCTTCCTCGTCAGAGATGGCCTGGGAGAAGGCTGGCCTGAGGATGCATAAATGAAGAATGGAGCATGGCCTCTTAAGACATTACTCTGCGGATATATGCTCTTAATGGAACAGCATAATTCAGGACAGCACGCTGAACATCCTGCAACATGCAACGGGGAGAGTAATGCATTACCATGGGTGTAATGTACTGTGTAGCTAATAAACAGCAATGTCAGTCTCTAATTAAAAAGAAAGCTCAAAATGAGCATTCTGCCTCAATTTCCTCCTTCGTATCACTTAGTGCCCAAGCCAGAATGAAATTTTTGCCAGAGATCAAAGGACGACTTCGTCTTTAATGCGACCTGATGGGCTCGAGGTTCGCTGCCTGCCAGGAAGTGAGGTCATCGGCCGGGAATCTGATGCGGCTGTTCAGAAATATGATTTTGTAGGCACATAGCTATGGATTACTGAAAGAAAATTACATTACGTGTGATGTAGTGCCCATAAGTCATTGTGTGCTTTTTGTGTGTTTGCGCTGGGCGTCTTTGTGAATATCTTAGCCGAATTTGACGTGAAAAACAAACAGTGGCACAAACAGCCAGACAAGAAATAAAATCCAATAAATAAAACAGCAAGAGGAGTCTGCTGAAATCTTGCTGCAGTGGGGACCTGTCTGCTTACAGAGCTCTCTCTTCTGTTTAAAAACACAAAGCCATTGCTATGCAGCTTTTTTCTCAAGATATAAGGGCTAACACCCCCCTGTTACAGTATAATGCCGTCAAGCTATTTCGGAAGTATTTAACTTCCTATTTTATATGCTGTTGAAAACACCTCTGAAGTTTATCTCAGCCGACTGTAATTGCTGGTTATGGGTTGAGCATATAGATTTTGAAGGATTAACTTTACTGCAAAGAAGGTACAGATAAGCATGAGGTGATGGGTAATCCCCTCACCGAAAGCTGTGTAAACCATTTGTGCCAAGGGACATCACAATGCTATAAAGCTTTGAGCTTTTTGAAAGGATATTTTCTTTATTCCCCTCTTTCTGCTATCGTTCCATCAGTTCCTCCCCACAGAAATCCGCTAGACTAAAGGATGTGAGCTCTTTGTGCAACTTTGTTTGGACTAGTGATGGGCAAGAGTCTGCTGGCTCTCTCCAGAGTGTTTGTCAGAGTAATTTGCGAGCCAACAAAGTTCTCCCACTACCTCTGTATATCATTGCGATACTGTGGCCAAGCAGACTGACCTTACATCACGTTGTGAGCCAAAGATAGAATCACTCACTCCAGCTCAATCTGATCTATTTTGGTTCCGTCTCTCTTAGGGATATACTCGATTACGGCTCATTCTAAAGGCCCAATCGGCCTATGTAAATCCTAGTTTCAGCCTCAGACAGCACTCCCGCAGTCTGCCTAATGCATATTTCACAAAAACTCGAAAGCACTCGCTTGAACTGCCAAACTCTAATCTGATTGGCTGGCTTTTTTTTTTTTTTTTTTTTGTTTTTTTTTTTTTTAATTTAATTTAATTTTTTTATCAATTTGTTTGGTAACAAAGTTTTGATTACTTAGTACTGGGTTGATACAATGAGCACTTTTTAGGAAGAAATAATAACTGGATTTGCCAGGGGACACAACAAATATTTGAGGTTTAGTTTGTTTAAATATTTATTTTAAGCATTTAAGTTTAGTTTGAAGCAAGTTCACTAGATATTCACAAGCAGAACAACATATTCTGCTTTATGCAACAATTACTTTTGATCGATACATAGATATGCTAGTAGGTGGCGATAAATTGACATTTCTTATGTTTTTAAAGGTGACCTACTATGCCCCTTTTTACAAGATGTAATTTAAGTATCAGGTGTCCCCAGAATGTGTCTGTGAAGTTTCAGCTCAAAATAGTGAGGAGACAGGGTGGTGGAAGGATGCTGAAAAACTGTTGAGGAACATAGGTGAGTCGACTGCGCATTTATGATGTCCTCCACTTATGCTGATTGGGTAGACATGTTGATTACTGATTGCTGTCTGCTGGTTGGAATGACGTGATGATTAGATCGGTCATTTGAAAGCGCTCCTCCCGAACTTTGTTAATAAAACATCATTTTTGGAGAAAAAAATGCACCGATTTGGTGCATGTACCTTTAAATACAAATGAGCTCGTGCTCCCCACTCCCAAGCTCACCATTCCAATACACTGAGGTATAAATAATACAGGAGAATCTCACACAGCAAATATAACTCTGAAAATGGATCATTACAAACCGTTCATGACGCAACATATCAGATCACATAGGTATGGCTTGTATGTCGATGTTTGCTAACATTCTATTCTGAATGAGTTTGATAGTGCTCCACGGTTAACGTGGCTAAAGCTACCCACTGTTGGAGAGACTCAATAAGAATGAAGATGCATTTATGAATTATACAGACTGCAATCGTTTTCAGGTTAAAAATGAAAATAACGACATGGCTCTGGTCTCCGTGAATACAGTAAGAAACAATGGTAACTTCAGCCGCATTTAACAGTACATTAGCAATGTGCTAACTAAACACATTCAGAAAGACCATTTGCAAACATCAAATATATATGAAATTGGATCATGAACAGTTGGTATCAATCCATCTTTGAGAAACAACTGTGCAAATCCTATGTTTTACTGACCCTCGTGTGCAAAGCAGTCTGGTGTAAAATGACTTGCACTTACTGGTATATGAATTTATCTGGACACATTCCCTTCATAAATAAAATTACTCCACTGTATCTGCATTAGTGGCTCAGATGCCAGGAGTTTATGGAGACTTGTATCTTTACTAATATAGCTGTTAACAGATCAGTAATAATGTTAACATAGCTGAGACGTATCACAAGCTCAGGCACAAGTGCTGCTGTCCTGCTGAATTTTGCGCCGACCCAAATCACCTTCCTTCATGTAGCTTTAGTAATCCTGAAGACATTCAAGTGTGTTTGATCAGGGTTGCAGCTAAACTGTGCAGGACAGCTGCACTCCAGGACCAGTGTTACTGGTACACCATTGTCGCTTGCGATAACAAAATGGCGGAGCCATGGGTGGAAACATACAGATTCAGGGGGCGGTAATATTATAAGATACCCTTCTTACATCACAAGGGGAGCGGAATCTGAACGTCATGCTTGCAGAGAAAGGCTTACCAAAACAAAATTAATGGGTTGTCCTTTTTCACGTTTTCTGGTTTGGTAGATGCACCGGGGACCCGATTATAGCCCTTACACATGGAAAAAGTCAGATTTTCATGATATGTCCCCGTTAATAGAATACTGCTATAAAACATGTATCATCTATTCAGATGTTATGTGTCATTATTACAAAATGAGCAAAAAAAAGCGCCTGCATGTCCTGGCAGCAACCGCACTACTAAAGCACGAAGCAACGTATGTCCACATACAGAATTACTCATTCGTTTTAAAACTGTACGCTCAACATTTCTTCTTTCTTCAGCTTCCCAGGCTTTCTTCTGTCAGGGGGCCAATTGCCTTGCAGACAGTTCATGAATAGAAAATAACACAAAGACAGCTTGCATATGTGTCACAGTACAAACGCTAGAAGATGTCATCAGTAGTCACTGGCAAGATGTCATTGGCATGAAGGCAGCCATCACAAAGCAGATATAGAAACACACTAGCAATAAAAGAGAATTTCTTTCACTTGCTTGTATGTGTGAGGTGTATGGTGTACAATATACACTTTTTATTGGTCGGCCAGATTGAACCAGTGCTGATGCCCCTGGCCGTGTCTCATCTCAATGTTTGTACACCACTATACCTCAGCGTGTTCTGTTTATGAGGAAAACATGATTTATTTCTCACCAAACACACACTGTTTGCGACTCACCTGGTCAGAAGGACTGAAACCACAACTGATGGTTTAATACTGTGTGAATAACATTACTGATGAGCCGTCTCAATGGAAAGCTTCCTTGCCTGCAGATGTGGTGTTTCCATGGGGATGAGACTGCCAAGCTTGGCTAAAGCAGATGTGTTTTTTTCTTTTTATGCCTTTTTTTTTGTAATTTTGTTTATTTATTTATTTATTTTTTTACCTTTTTAAATTGCAAGGGCACGTAGAGATTTGAGGTTAGGAAACATTCATCAGAACGAACATATCAGTACAGAGCCGGTAAACATCTTCAACTGGCACTGTCTACATAAGACCTTGTTTCCTACTCAAGCCCTCCATGTTTTCACACTGCCATATTTTATGATTAGGCCAGTCAAGAAAGAAATAGAGTGTCTTTTCTTTAAGGCAAGGACTGCCTGTTGCTGGGATCTTGACATGTCTGTGGAGAGGCACGTCTAGGAGTAGGCCTATTGATTTTGTGATTGGTCGATACATTTTGTCTGACGTAACACTGACACACAATTTGACAAATACATCTAGAGGTAAGACAGACATTTTGCATTTTGCACAGACATTCTGCATTTTTGTTTAATTTTTTTTTATTAAAAATGTTTTATTTATTTATTTATTTCTATTCATATCAATGACTGAGTTATTGATTTACCTAACTTAAAAACTTTTCAAGGCAATGCAAAAGTTTGGACTGCTGTAATGCACTGATGTGTTTTCAACCAAAAATGAAAATTCTGTCATTAATTACTCACCCTCATATCGTTCCAAGCCCGTAAGACTTTCGTTCATCTTCAGAAATCAAATTAGGATCTTTTTGATGGAATCTGAGAGCTTTCTGTCTCTCCATAGACAGCTAAGCAACTACCACACTGCAAAAAAATGCCTTTCTTACTTAGATTTTTTGTCTTGTTTCCAGTCCAAATATCTAAAAATTCTTAAATCAAGAAGCATTTTCTAGACAAGGAAAAATTATTGACTTGTTTTCAGAAAAAAATAAGTACATTTTTTGCTTAAAACAAGATAAATAATCTGCCAACGGGGTAAGCAAAATAATTTTGTTTTTGGTTTGAAATAAGATTATTTTGCTTACCCCACTGGCAGATTATTTTTCTTGTTTTAGGCACAAATTTACTTAATTTTGAAAACAAGACAATAATTCTTACTTATCTAGAAAATGCTTCTTTATTTAAGAATTTTTTTGAACAGATTTAATTTAGGCATTTATTCACATATAAACATTGATCAGCGAACATAAACAGAAGCTCAACCGAACCTGCTTGACTCGCAAGAACAAACCTCTTGCAGAAGCTCAAACATGTAGCGTAAAACACGAGAATGAACCATTCTCAAGCAAAGCTTGAGCAGAGCTTCCTTTTACACAACTGATGTGAGTTGATGAATGTTTATATGTGAATAAAAGCCTAAATTCAATCTGTTCATCTATCTCTTCATATATATATATATATATTATTGGGTATTGGCACAATTGGGTATTGACACAATTTTCAAGATTCGATTCGATTTCTATTCGCATGCTTGCGATTCGATTACGATTCGATTACGATTCGCTATCGATTCGATCCGATATCGATCATTTTGGATGTAGTATATTAGTATATCTCTCAACTAATGCTGTAAACTACACATGGGAGTCAGTTGGTACTACTTTACTATAATATTGAAGGTTAAAATGAACTTACTAGGTACAAATATGCCTAAAAATACGCTGTATATATGGCATCTAAACAGAAATATTTTTTTGTTTCCAGAACAAGGGAGCTAAATCTGAGAACTAAAACCATGAATCCATCCTGGTGTCTCTAAGCTCCACTCAGATAAATATACAAACACTTAAATTACACTCAAATAAAGTTTAGAATTACATACTCATATTTCTACTCCAATTCGTTTTTTTGAAATATAAACATTTAAATCGTGGCTGTCATAACTGATTTATTCAAACATGCATTAAATATTGAAGAACATTATAATGAATATGTAACGGTGCATAGCTATATCAGAATGCTGCTTTCTAGAGTTCACTTTTCTAGCTGACTAATGAGTTTATGGTCACTGAATATGTTTTTCTGAGGTAAATGTGACGTTATGTGACATTGTTACAAGCTGTTTTATTGACGTCTTTCCGAGGTTGAAACACCGATTAAGCTACAAGAGACATGATATGGATTTTCGGTGTATTTTAACATATCTTCATATGTTTAGTCATGTTTATTTCGTGCTGTAACTGGTATTAAAGCGGAGGAGAGGATGTTCACATGCGCTCCGTGCTGCCGCTTCTCTAACTGAGGCGCTAAAGCGATCTATCATGTCACATTAAACAGCGCCAAAACGGTATTTATTTTTTGAATCTCATAATAAGATGGACGTCATTTGAAATTTGAGACTTTGATTCATATCAAAAGTAACAAAGCACAAAGATTTTTGCGATTTATTGGCTATATGCACGGAGCATTTTTAGAACTTCCGCATTAATATAAGCCAGCTTGAAAACTTCCGGTGAAATGTCATTTGCTGGTGTGTTGAGCATCAGTAGTGTAATACTTAGTTTAAAATCAGAATATAGTCACTTAAATAGTCAGGCATAGCATTAATTTAGTTATTCAAACGTAAGACAGCATAAAAAATAAATAAATAAAGACGTACCTCATTGTTCCTCCTTGGCTAAATTCAATTAGACCATCAGTTTTCACACTTTTATGTGAAAAAAGGCTTAAAAAATTTAATATTTATTGTGCACTTTATTTAGATTAATTGAATAAAATGTGTGTTTTTACAAGTGTGCTGAAATTGTTGATCTTGCGCTGTCAGCTGCTGTAATTACAAAGGGTAAGCGCTCGCTTTCTGTGTCATTTATTCACAAGAAAAGTTATTGTTTTTCTTAAGATTTTTTGAGTATTTCATACTTCACATTGACAAAATGTATTTTTAAACCTAGTTATTTTATAATGTTTATTATTTAGTCAAAAACGAAGTGAAAAACGATTAGAGGAAATGGCTGATATATGCGCAAATATTTTTTTATTATTAAATAAGTGTTTTCTATCAAATTTTGAATTTTCTATATTTTTGAACGTTCGGTTTCACAATGGGGACAATTTTAGAAGGATGAACAAATAATGTTTGTGGTCATCACATTGAAAATAACATTTGAAGTGCTGGGGAAAAAATGTGTGTGCGTGTCTAATTACAGACACTGCGTTTTTAAACAATAGCTTAGTCTTTATTGCAGTCAATAAAACTGGTTTATTGGTAAATGTGATAACTGCATTAAAATATGAATACAACATTAAAAAGTCAACCATTGATGGTTTTGTGTCGATATACAGCGACTACAGAATGAACAGCTAACAGTTCAACGGAAATGCAGGAGCAGCCTTAACGACAACCAGGAAGTAACCGTCGATAGGAGGCGCGCTACATGTTCTGTTCATTCATCAACTGAAAACCGACTAGACTAATCGATTCTTGGGATTTAAGTATCGATATCGGTTTGTAAAAATGAGAATCGATTAAAATCGAGAAATCGATTTTTTTTACCCAGCCCTAATATATATATATATATATATATATATATAATATTTTGTTTTATGATGTAACGAGGTCATATTCAGTAACCAATGAAACCGAAACTAAATAGAGGGTCGAAACTGGAAGTGAAGTAAACAGAAGAGAATGTCAAAAGGGTCCACGTAACAGAACATAAACCTGACAATAGGATCGTATGGCTATCGTTATATGTATATAACAGTTAGTTCTGATGCTCGAATCTGGCTGGACAAAAGACTTTCTGCTGATATTTCACCCGTATTCCAGAACTACTCATCTCTGCACGTTCTAGACGGGCTGTCAGTTAGTGTCTTTGAGTGAGTATTTAAACCGTTCATTCAACTACACATTCAAAAACGCTGATTCATTCAAAGAGAGATGTAATGAAACAAGCTGTTGAAATCATTTTAACTTTGAGCATCACTTTAGAAGGTTCAGCTGACAGGCAATGCGTCGATGCTAAGACAGAGATTTTGCTTTCCTTGGACACTCAATCTTTTTTACGAATATATTTGTCTCGGCCTAAAGAACAGACGCAGGTAATCGCACACGCTTAGTCGATCTCTCTCACATAACATTCGCTGTCTGTTTAGGCTTGTTAAGTGCATTTCTACGGAGCCTCTGTACAAATCACCATGGTACACGTTATGTTATCATTACTAATTTAATAGTCAGTACACATGCATTAAGTGTAAAACGAGAACCTTACGAAAAAAAGAAAACACGCAAATATCGATATTGCTGCGGTTCTTGCATTCCTCTGCGGTTGGCTCCTCAATAGCGTTGTATTACGATATTGTGGTTATCGCGACAGCTCTACTATAACGGATGGGGATGAGACTTTCTATAATGTGTCTTAATTTCAAAAACTAGGGCACAGATCCAAATGCTGTAATATCACACACAGCAAAAACATGCTTCAACCAGCAGACCAGTCCCTCTTATCAGCCATTACAGAGGGATTGAGTCCGGGCAACTGAAGCTCTCCGAACAGCTATTATCTCTGGGCAGTAGCATAACACCTTAGTGGAGTAAAACCTTTAGATGAATGGTGGCTTTCAAGTCTATAGCAGTCACTTGTATGAAGTGTTGAATTACTTTGAATTAGTGTTACATTTTGACTTTCCATTTACTTTTAATCAGTAGGTAAGATGAAGTGCTATTCTTGATATTCTTGAACTTATGCTTAATCATATAGCTAAATATATAATGTAATGTAATGTCTGTCTTTATGAGTGAGTCATTCAACGAATCGGTTAAGTAGGCTAAATGACTGAAAAAAAAAATATTCAGGAAAAATTAGTGAATTATTGAATCTCTCACTAAGTGGATTCGTTCAAAATTCAGAAATGAAATGCTACTACTGTGTGTTGATTATCTTTATTTGGTAATATTTTTGTTGGCAGAGCAAAAGTAGACAAAGAAATATCAACAACAAAATGTAAGTTACTTGCTATACAATTCTTACTTATTGAACTGTTGTATAAAAGCAAAACCACAAGGTTTATGCTGATTTTTTGGAACAATAGCAGTCTTGCTATTACTTGGATAGACAACCACAGACATGGTTGCTTTTGAAAGGATTTTTATTTATTTTTTGTCATATTTTTTGTTGTTCAGCCCTATTACAGTTCATAGAACCATCCAGACTGTGGTTCTGCGTCATGAGAGGTTATCTTTCTAAGGGCTAGAAAGGTGAAAGCAAACAATTGTGGCTCTGTTGAGGGAATTGTATTGATGATGGCAAGGAAATAAGGAGGCGAAGATAATTTGAAGCATCGGGACTTTTCTTGCATAGAAGATAATACATTATGGGTGTTTATTTGTGTTTGTCTTGTGTATGGTGGGTGGAAACTGTTTTTAAATGTGTAAATATAGTTTATTTGTTTACTCAGAAGCACACTGCTTTCTGCTTTCCTGGTGGTTTTTATGTATGCAGTGCTCTGGGTGTGCATTGTGAACTTCCAACAAAGAAAAACATGCAAGATATTCTCTCTCATCATTTTTCCTGTAAATATTGTTCAGCTACAAAACAATGATAACCCTTAGAATAGTTTTATTATGTCTCCTAAAAATATGCTGTACTTTCTGCTCACAGAAGCTCCATACAGAAGTTATTCTTTTTGTATGTCATATTTTTACAGTCTTTTCTCAGTTAGGCAACAAGTATAGCACACCCTGTTATTCTTTATGCTGATCTCAGTTTTTATTTCGAAGTCTATAAACTGGTGAACCTATAGAATTTTTATTGGTGCTTGTGTATATATACGCAAAAGTTTGTTTAAAACTTTGAGATTGGTAAAGAAGTCTCTTTTTTTTCTCTTTTCTTTAAAAAAAAAAAAAATCAAAAACAGTAAAATACAGTAAAACAGTAATTGTTGCTGCCTGATATTTTATGAAAAGCATTATATACTTGTTTTAGGATTTCAAAAGAATTACATTTATTTGAAATAGAAATCTTTTTGTAACATTATACATATATTTACCCCTAAATAATAATAATGCATATATATATATATATATATATATATATATATATAAACTTTAAATTGGAATTCAACTGCTTGGTCATATATACTTTTGTGAAGGCAGCCCCTCATGAACATTAAAATATGGGGCCATGGTGATGTCAATAAATAGAATTTGGACTGTGATTTTGCTACATAGTGGATCTGTTCAGCAGAAGATGGAAAGTTGGAGGAATATTGGTGGAATCTACGGTCAAAAACACTTAAGACTCCAAACAGCACTTTTCACAGTTTCTGCCTCCGGCTGCATATTTTCTTGGTGAAATTAACTTCCAAGGTTCAATACCCAGTGCTGACCATAGAAATATGTGTGTGGCCCATGAAGTTTTATATTTTTTTCCTCTAAAGGCATTATTGTAACAGGTACTAAACACAGTTAAAATAATTATGTAACTTTTGCTCCCACTACATAATAACAACACATTGTATATAATTTTCTCTTAAAAGTCATACACCCTCACAGCCTACAGTGGTTTATAAACAGGCTGTGACTGATTAGAAGCTTCTTGAGTGAATTTAATGTTGCCTTTTGGAGTCTTAAGACATCAAATGTGTTTAATAGGTGTTTCGTATTGGGAATAAATCGATGTGACACTACAATAACATAGTTTCTCCCCAGCATGATGGAATTTGTTCTCCGCTCAAAATAATTCCGGTGGGGGGAAGCTATTGTGTGAAATCTGGGCCAGAGTTCTCCCTTACCAGTGAAAGGATTATCTAACCCTCATCACATCTCAGCTCTCCTAATACCCACAGATCTGCTTTGACACATGGATAATATCACCACTGAAATGGGACCAAATGAGTCTGTCCCCCCACCCCACCCCCAGCCTATGTCTGGACTCTAAGTCTTAGTCTGTTTTGGCATTTTCTGTCTGATGATTTGCCAGAAGCATCCACCTCCACATTAAGCATGCGTTTAGTGCAGGTCATTTCAAAGAGACCTGGCACTACCGCAACTCTTCACCATACCAAATCAGTTAGCTGAAGGCCCAGAGCCAAACCAAAGCAGTTTCCTTTATCTCCAGGTTGGTTTCTTCCCTGCGCATTTTTATCGGAGTGAGGCCACATATTTTTGATCAGATAATGTTGTTTTGAAAAAGACAAACGCATCCAGCCTTGAAAACTGTTTTATGTGGCTTTTATTGTGGCTGAAAACAATAGTTTTCTTGGCTATTAATGTTGTACAGGAGTCCCCGTGGGAAGACGGCATGATAAAAGAGACTGTGTTTTCCCTATTTATCTGCTATTGTAAGGAACACGCATACAGGAAAGAGGCACCTTTCCCGCAGTCAATCATTGATCTTAAGGTGTGCCATAAAAAATAGTTCATTGCAAGCAGCTAAAAATACTACATTATATAAAAATGGAGTAGAAGTATTTATTTATTTATTTATTCTTAACGGATGGCAGTTAAAATGAGCAAAAAATTAGCATGATATTTTTTAAAACATCCATTTAACAACTTTTTAACAACAGATTTGTTTATATTAGTCTTTAATGTGCTTAATGTTACTGTTAATTACGAATAAGCTTATAGTTTCACACTGGTGACCTTTACACAACATTTAAAAGTCTTTCCATGGCATATTTATGATTCACATAACATGTTCCGTGCATAATGCAGTTTTTATACCATGGTCTGTCTGAATAGTTGAGTCTGATTGGTTGGAAGGTTTGCAATAAAACCGTTTAATGCACAGGTAGTCCAGTCAGTTTAATCTTGTTCTATATTAATGCACTGTTTTCACTGTAGCACACAGACACATACGTCATTCATGCTGTTTTCATTGAAGCACACACGCATACGTCACTCGGAGATTGCATTGTGCACACACAGAAACATTCAGGAGCACAGAAACTTCCTAGATATTTTTAAATATATCTCTGATTGTGTTCATCTGAAAGAAGATAGTCATATACACCTAGGATGGCTTGAGGGTGAGTAAATCATGGGATAATTTTGGGATCATTTTAAAAATTGGGGCAAATTACAGGTGCTGGTCATATAATTAGAATATCATCAAAAAGTTGATTTATTTCACTAATTCCATTCAAAAAGTGAAACTTGTATATTATATTCATTCATTACACAAACAAAACCCATTCAAAAATGTGGGGGAGACTCACAAAGAGTGGACTGCAGCTGGAGTCAGTGCTTCAAGAACCACTACGCACAGACGTATGCAAGACATGGGTTTCAGCTGTCGCATTCCTTGTGTCAAGCCACTCTTGAACAACAGACAGCGTCAGAAGCGTCTCGCCTGGGCTAAAGACAAAAAGGACTGGACTGCTGCAAAGTGGCCCAAAGCTATGTTCTCTGATGAAAGTAAATTTTGCATTTCTTTTGGAAATCAGGGTCCCAGAGTCTGGAGGAAGAGAGGAGAAGCACACAATCCACGTTCCTTGAGGTCCAGTGTAAAGTTTCCACAGTCAGTGATGGTTTGGGGTGCCATGTCATCTGCTGGTGTTGGTCCACTGTGTTTTCTGAGGTCCAAGGTCAACGCAGCCATATACCAGGAAGTTTTAGAACACTTAATGCTTCCTGCTGCTGACCAACTTTATGGAGATGCAGATTTCATTTTCCAACAGGACTTGGCACCTGCACACAGTGCCAAAGCTACCAGTACCTGGTTTAAGGACCATGGTATCCCTGTTCTTAATTGGCCAGCAAACTCGCCTGACCTTAACCCCATAGAAAATCTATGGGGTATTGTGAAGAGGAAGATGCGATATGCCAGACCCAACAATGCAGAAGAGCTGAAGACCACTATCAGAGCAACCTGGGCTCTTATAACACCTGAGCAGTTCCACAGACTGATCGACTCCATGCCACGCCGCATTGCTGCAGTAATTCAGGCAAAAGGAGCCCCAACTAAGTATTGAGTGCTGTTTCAGTGCTTTTCAGTTGGTCAAGATTTCTAAAAATCCTTCCTTTGTATTGGTCTTAAGTAATATTCTAATTTTCTGAGATACTGAATTTGGGATTATCCTTAGTTGTCAGTTATAATCAAAAGAAAATTAAAATCAAATTCAAAATCAACATCAAAATTAAAAGAAATAAACATTTGAAATATATCAGTCTGTGTGTAATGAATGAATATAATATACAAGTTTTACTTTTTGAATGGAATTAGTGAAATAAATCAACTTTTTGATGATATTCTAATTATATGACCAGCACCTGTATATGGAAGTAAAATAATGCCATATGTTTTTGAAACAAAAAGCAGCTTGAATTGCACTACTTGAAAAAAATATGCATTGCATTAACCGTGCTTGTATTTTAATGCATTGTATTTTTAGGGCTTGCATTTTTATGGGCTGAAATTCAACATGGTTGTATATTTAAGCTGTGAATATTTCAATTCAAAACAGTTCACACACATTTTCATTGTTAAAAATTCAATAATCCATATTCACAGTTCAGATTTCACTTCCAAAATATTCATTCTGTTTAAAAATACAACCTATAGTATTAAGCAGGCAATTTTCAGTCCATTTTATTTCACGTCCACAAATTCAGTGGTTCAAATTTCATGGAGTATGGCGTATTGGGAAACCCCAGTACTGCAGCACAGCTGCGATATAAAGTTAAGGAAAGTTATGTCTATCTCAGGTTTAACATTTGAACTGTACATCAGCATCGGGGAATAACGTTATAATCTCGTTCACTTTAAAGCTGCTTACATGTGGCTACACAGGGAAAGTAACAGTGAAGACATCAAATTAAATGTATCAGCTTTTCTGCATATATACTGTCCCTGATAATTATCACACACACACTTACCGCTTGCTCCGTTACTGTAAATCCATTTTAATGAATTAAATTATTGACTTGCTCTAACTGTTGCTATGGATGAATGAACAGAAATGGACAGAATTTCTGGATGAATGGACAGAAAATTGCCTACTAAATATTAGAGGTTGTATTTTTAAACAGAATGAATATTTTGGAAGTGAAATCTGAAAGGTGAATATGGATTATTGAATTTTTAACAATGAAAATGTGTGTGAAATGTTTTGAATTGAAATATTCACAGCTTAAATATACAACCATGTTGAATTTCAGCCCATAAACTAGCACAGCTAGCCAAAGATTATCCCTTACATAAGCATTATTCTCTGTGCCTATTTTCAGCGTTACCTTTATGATTAGTTGTGGTTATATTATTACTTAGCTATGTAAAAGCTCAGTCCTAAAATGAATGCTTCTGTCAATATCATTAAAATGCATTTCACCATTCTAATTTTAATTCATTATTCTTGGACTGGGATTCTGACGCTTCACCGCCATGCATGAATTTCCTATTTACTCAGTGTCCATACTTTATAGCTTGCTGATGACTTTACGACAGGCCTGTGTGAGAAAAGACATTATGAAGAGACAGGTCATGAATGTCGACTAAAAATGGATTCGCCAATGCGTACCAGCCACTAAATGTACAAACAGAGAGTGAGAGAGAGTCTGGGTAATTTTCTTTGATGTGCTCTCTGTCAACTTACAGCCCTATATCTTTGGCTTAAGCACAGTAAAAGCCTTAGCGCAGTGCTAGTACCATGGTATTAATGCAGATGCAACACAAGCAGATACAAGGGTAGTGAATGAAAGTGCCATTATAACCACCTTTAACTACACAGGCATTATTTTTGTATGCACAACATGTACAGGGCTGTGTGACTTTTTTATTATTATTTATTTATAATAGATTTTCTCATTACAAAATTTAAGAGAAAAATTGAGTTGAACTGAAAATCGAACCTTTTTTATAGTCGATGTCACATATTGTTTGTGACCTAGAAAGAGTGCAGAATCTTACACAATTTTTATAACATTTTTAACAATCCTATTCAAAAGTTAAATTAGATTTTGAATTCCAGATTTTGAGTGTGAATGCAGACTTTTAAACCTTATGTTATGTAAATACTAAGCCATTCCTTCCATTTAAACAAAATTACTTCACTTTTAAAGAGAAGAAATTATGTTCTGGGCTGCATTTTGACCCAGCACACATGAATGTTCTCTCAGAAGTCCCATTAAGTGATTTTTTTTTTTTTTTTTGTATGTCAGCGCCTTATGCTGAAACCTTGAAGATCAATGGTGTTTATTAGCACCACAAAAGGCATTTGTACTTCCTGTAATGAACCCTTGAGAGTGGCTGACAGTAAACGGAGTAATGGCCTAGTACCCCAAACGCTTTCGTTCCAGCTTAAGGCTGTTTGGATTGGCCTAATGAGCGTTACAAATGGGGAGATGATGCTTGCACGCTACTGGGATGGTGGGAAAGCTGTGGGGTCTAAAGGTGAGCGGACCTCATAAGCTACAACAGGAGACACATTCCTGAAGCTTGCTAATGGAGTGCTTCACTTTACTTTCAAACTCATTACCTTTCTTCAATAATACAAAATGGGATAATTACTTAATTAAACGGATAAACAAAACAACATCATAAATAGACCCTGACTCAAATACAGTATTACCAATAGCATCCCACCATCACGCACCTTGTTCTAGTCGACGTCTCCCTTAGCAAAGCCATGGAGAGATATAATTTTTGATTGAAGGAGTGCGTTGAATGCATGTAGATGCAATTTGCTTTGCTTGTGCATGCAGAATTAGAACTCGGCTGTGTTGCCGAGCTTTGCTCTGATTTTAATTTGCCTCTAATTATGAAGATTTATATAAAAGAACATGGTCACACTATTGACAGCAGATAAGATATTCCTTGTGTGGCATTTTCTCATATCTGATCATCATAAAAGCAGTCTTTTAGAACTTAAAGGTGAAGTGTGTCACTTTTTTAATACAGCATTATTTTTATATTGAGAAAGAACTGTAAAGACTTCCCAGAGAAGTGTAAACATACACTAGTGTTTAAATGTTTGTCAGTAAAATTTTGTAAAAAACAAGTATTTTATGCTCACCATGGCTGCATTTATTTGATCAAAAATAGAGTACAAACAGTAATATTATTACAATTCATATCAACTGTGGCCGGATGTAGGCATGGGCAGGACTGGGCTGAGCCATCCAAATGTCCGGCAGTGCTGGTAAAATAACGCTTTCTTCTTGTTCACTGATCGCTCTGCTCACATGCTTTTACAATAATAGCTTTGTAGGATTATACATTTCTTTGGATAATTGGTCAAAAAATAAACCTGTTAAATCTGATTTTTTGCATAGAACTGAATAAAGATTAATATATTGATATTTAATATTAATATATTTTTTCTATCCAATTTTAGTGTTACTTTCAATAAAAGTGTGGTAATTTTATTTTATTAGCTTGTAAATTCAGTATCATTAAAATTATTGAATTCCATTAAAACATTTAATATTAATACAATTATACAAAAAAAGCTATTTTTTCTTCTTGGTTTTGGTTTTCAGCCAAGTGCATCCAGAATGTTTTTGGTTTAAGCCCAGAATTTTCATTTTGGTGCATCCCTAAAAATAATTGTAGTGTTTTTCTTTAGGTGAAAGTAACTGAGCGCCGTGTTATATACTCAATATCTTCAATTTGTAGTGGAAATGCAGAAGCTGATAATCACATGAGCAAAAACAGCCAGAAATATATCCATGCTATCTATCTATCTATCTATCTATCTATCTATCTATCTATCTAGTGTACTACCTCTAGATAGCATTCCCATTAATCTCAACTGCAGTTGCTTAGCATCCTGTCATGCTGACCATGATTGGCAGAACAAGTCACCTTCTGGCTCAAACAATAGCATGAGTGTGACTGCCTGTTTGCCAAGCATGGACGGGTGGGGTTTTTTTCTTAGCATTATTATTCTTGCAACTCCATTTGGTGCGACTAGGTATGGAAATTATGTGCTTAACCTGTAACACTATATATTTATTTACTATATAGAATTTCCAAACAGGTTATTAGGGTAAAAATCTGGGTATGATCAAACACTAGAATTGAATTTATGCTTTCAAGAAACAGTGTTTGTTGTGGATGTGTATTACAACTTTACAATGTTAAATATACTTTCATGTTGTAACATTAGTGATTTTCCCTGTTCAAGACCTTGACAGTGATCAAAACCTGACCTTATAGGCTTAATTAAACATTTATTGCTGTGCTTTGGAGGAACACATTTAGAACACTTTAACTGGAATTTAGCAGGAAGTGAGGAAAGGTTTGATAAGAAAGAAAGAAAGAGGATGAGCTCAGCACCACTTCCTTTGAGCACCACTTTAATATAAAAGCTGAAGCATGTCTTTCTGTTTATCTAGCAGAATAATGCAAAAAAGAATGATTGATGGAGGTTTCCAGAACACTCCCCATGTCTTCCATTGGTCAGACAAACAGATAGTCCCACCGCAAACTCATAATGTTGGCTGTGTTGGGCTGATCGGGATGTTAAAACAAAAGGAGCAATGTTTGATTGCTTTAAGCTTTGACAGGAGAAAGTATTTTAACATAAAAATGACATGCTTCACTTTTAAGTCTGATTAAGCAAGAGGAAGAAAAAAAAGAAAGCTCTGACTGCATTCAACAAATGTCTTCTTTGTTTTGAGTTTGCTCAATGATTTCATGGTCTGACTTTTAGACCAATTAATAATTAAGAAAAACAAACAATAATGCCAGTCTGTCTACTGCAGGCCATGTAAACATTAAAATTTAACACAAAAAAGACTACCTCCTCCTCCTTTAAAAAAAAAAAAAAAAACATAAATTATTTTAAGTCAATTTAAGCTTTCATCAGGGTCCATTAATTCAACCCAGCACTTGTTTTTGATAACCTCTTCTGTGTGTTATTCAATTGTGTTTTTTTTTTTCATGGTTACAGGCAACATTTACCCTGTCAATTAAGTGTTTCGCTTTGCCAGGAACAAAATACATGTACCTCAGTTTTACTGACGTTTGGCTGGAAGCCATCCTCTATTATCTGAGTGACAGTTTGAAGATTGATTACTGCACAGCCTCTTTTTATTATTTGAGTGGCACATGCTAAGTTAACCCTTTAGCTGTATTAATCACTGTCATTCAAATGCATAAACTTTACAATGATTGCCTTATACTGAGCAAATGCGAAACAATATGTCAATGTCTGACTGATGGCCTACTGTTTATCACTAGATCATATTATTTACAATCTTACAGTACAGCCACGCAATCTGAAAACTCTTGACAGTTTTCCTTCATCTGTATTACCATCTGTATGTGTTTGCAAGATAGAAAAATGTATTCTCAAGTACTGTTTGATTCGACTTGTGCATTTGTAACCTTCCTTTCCTTTTTGGGCTGGGGTGCCATGGTTATGTTTTAGCATGCTCTCCCAAACTTAGTTGGCTGATATTGCGATATGTTACATATAGACTATGAATTGCTATTATTTTAGCTTTTAATATTATTTCAAACAGGTAAAAATTGCCTTTTTCCCTGAAAAAAAACAAACAAAAAAAAAAAAACAAAAAAAAAAACCCCCAGAAGATTTACCCATAGACCTACTAAATTTCCAGAGTACACAGTCAGAGTGAATAGTTCAGAGATAAACATTGACTTTAATCTTAAGTGTGCATGTCCTGGCAGGTTTAATCAAGGAGTCCTGTTTGTGCTTGTGAATTGAGCGAAAAGAACAAATGCTACACTAATAATTGGTTTCAAGAGGTCTAACTTACATTTTTGTTGAGAAATAGTAAATTAATGTTCTATTAACTGTGGAACACTTTTAAATAATTTTATACACTACCTATTAAAAGTTTGAGGTAAGATTATAAAATTAATTTTAAATCTTGAGTTTGAAGTATGCTCACTCATGCTACATTTATTTAAAATAACTGATTTCTATTTTAATATATTTTAAAATATAATTTATAGCTGTATTATAGCTATGTGTGTGTGTGTATACTTGAACACTTCATTCATTAATATAGTTTATTCACTATAGTTTAAAAAAAAATGATAATAAAATATGACAAGATCTCAGAGTTAAACTGTGTCAGAAAAAAATAATCTTAATTATTAATTATTAACACTTAACCAAAACATGGTCAGGTCAAAGTGTCAAAATTTTTGGTTCCAAATTTTTATAAATTTTACTGGTAGTCCACTGTATGAAGAATTTTTGGGTATATGTCACAGTTTACTTTATTTTGCTATCCTCCCTTACATAAATAAACTATTGTGTCCTGCACCCACTAGTAAAAATATAAAAAATGTCTGAATAATTTTTGGTTTGACTGTGTTTGAGATTTGAGTAATGTAAAAAAAGAAAGAAAAGAAAAGAAAACACTTGCTTGATAGTGGCTCAAGGATATTTATTCATCTAACATGACGGTTTTGGACTAGATTTATTATCTGGATGATCCTATACCTTCTTGGAGAGTACGTTTAATATTCATAACTAATTAATATTCATGAGCTCAACCTTTTCCCACCCTCTAAAACTGGAAGGAGATGCATATTGTGTAACATATACCATTGTTGATCGCTTTCAGCATGCTTCATACTCCAAAGTAGGGTTGTCTCTCTTTCTTTCTTTCTTTCTTTCTTTCTCTCTCTCACTGAGTTTTGAACTGAACGTTTCATTACGTCTGTCATTTAACATAGTAAGATCTGGGGTCACTGCAATTACCCCCAAGGATATTGATTCCTCAAAGCTTATCTCACACTCAAAGATAGCTGGTTGATATGGCCATCTTTTTTTAATGGAGGTGCGAGACAGTATGTCAAATGCAGTTTGACAAAGATATGATTCTTCTGACGATTTCTAAAAGCTCTGTGTACAGACAACATGCTGGGAAAAAAAAAAAAAACTGCAGTGTTGTGTTGCTGTGATGGTACAATATTGGCATTTATGCACTAGAAAAGAAGATTAAGATTGCAATTGCTTGTTTCTTTGGGACTAATGAACTTTAGAATGTCCTATTCAGAGAGAAAGACAATTAGAATTGCTTTCTAAACCTGAAGGCTCACGTCCCTTTTGAGGCATCCACAATCTGAGCACGTACACTACACTGATTGGTTAATGTTTTACTTATTTGCATGGGATTCAACTTTCAATTACCTACCCAACATAATTAAATAAATGTCAATAATTCTAACATGGTTCCATGAAAATTGCAATGTAGCACTCCAGCAAATATGAGATTTGGCTCTTTTTTCATCCAAGCAAGGGAAATGCCTGGGCCTGGTTTTAGAGCAGACAACTTTATAGTAGATCTTTAAAGAATTATATTAACACAGCCTTGGTGCTGTTTTTGACTTTATAGAATATGGTACAGCATTAACCCACATGACAGTATGACTCACCATATAAAAATTCAGCTTTTTATCTAGATTAAATGAAGCAGCTTTCCTGTATATCAAAGGGAACTAAAGTTTATATGTCTCTTTCCTCTGCTGTAGGTGAAATCTGCACAGAAGTTAATTTCATGCAGCATTCTTTTGGATATTGCAAATTATGGAAATAATCTAGGTTTTATTCGCTCCTCCAAATGGGAAAATCATCAGACTGTGGCATTTTCTTCAAATCAGTATTTCAATAATAGGTGAATTCTGGAGTGCATCATGCACAAACAAGGTGCTGTCTCCAGCCCAACTGTTGTTACTGATAGACTAATCAGTCGGCCTTTAAAAACATTCATAGAATATGAATTCCCTACTTAACACCTGAAACCATACTACAACTTTTTAAGTGGTCTGACTGAGGAATCAGCTGACTGACCAGCTAAAACTTGGTAGGGAGACCAGGTTGAACCAGCTAAGACTGTTTTCAAGCTGATTTTGAATCTGATCAAAGACTGCAATTCTTTTGATTGGTCTTGCATTTCGAAACGCTTGCAAAGACACACTTCACATTTAGTTAGTCAATCAACGTTCGCTGTATTTGAAGAAAACACACTTTTTCACTGAAGGACTTTCAAGAACATGCTTTGTAATTGTGCTGGGTTAGGGGATATACAGTTTGTACAGTGTGTGTGCTTTAAGTACAGGATGTGGATCTTCCTGTAAAATAGGTGATAAGGGGATTAGATTTTAAACATTCTAGTTGTCTTTTTGGTGTTAATTAATTGCATTGCACCTCAAGCTAAATTAATAAATTAATATACAGTGCTCAGCGTAAATGAGTACACCCCCTTTGAAAAGTAACATTTTAAACAATATCTCAGTGAAAAAAACAATTTCCAAAATGTTGACAAGACTAAGATTTATATAACATCTGTTTAACTTATAACATGAAAGTAAGGTTAATAATATAATTTAGAGAACAAAATTTTCAGTTTTACTCAAATTAGGGTGATGCAAAAATGAGTACACTTAAAAGGCTGTTAAAACCCCTTCCCATTTCATGCTGTCAGCAATGGCACCACATGGAAGAGAAATGTCACAAGACCTGAGAAAGAAAATCATTACACCAGGAAGGTGAAGGCTACAAGAAGATCAGCAAAGCTTTACTTATCAGTCAGAATACTGTAGCAAAAGTGGTACAAAAATTTAAAAAAGATCTGCAACCATCTCACAGAGACGTCCAGGTCGTCCATGGAAGTTAACACCTCTACGGGAGCGTCTTCTGATGAGAAGGGCTGAAGAAAATCGGTATGCAAGTTCACTGCAGTTATCTAAAGAAGTAGAAAGCCAAACTGGAGTAACTATTTCCCATGACACAATACGGCATACACTGCAGAGGAATGGCATGCATGGGTGCCGTCCACGAAAGAAGCCTCTCCTAAAGCCCAGGTACAAAAAAAGCCCGCCTAGAGTTTGCCAGGGCCCATACTGTCGCAAAGGTAAGGAATAAAAAGAAAAAATGCATGGTGCCTACAGTGAAACATGGTGGTGGCAGTGTCCTTGTCCGGGGCTGCATGAGTGCTGCTGGTGTCGGGGAGCTGCATTTCATTGGTGGCGTCATGAATTCACAGATGTACTGCTCTATACTGAAAGAGAAGATGCTACTATCACTCCATGCCCTTGGTCGTCGTGCACTTTTGCAACATGACAATGATCCTAAACACACATCTAAGGCCACTGTTGGATTTCTGAAGAAGAACAGGGTGAAAGTAATTAATTGGCTCCTGATCTGAACCCAATCGAACACCTATGGGGAATTCTGAGTTGAGCATCACTCTCCGTCCAGGATCCAGTCTCTAAAAGAGGTCATTCTTGAAGAATGGATAAAAATAGATATTGCAAAATGTCGCCAACTTGTTCATTCCATTAGAAGACTTGGTGCTGTCATTAAAAATCATGGAGGCCATACAAAGTACTAGATGTAGTAGTTTTTGTTGTGGGGTGTACTCATTTTTGCATCACCCTAATTTGAGTAAAACTGAAAAATGTGTAATCTAAGTTATATGATTAACCTTACTTTCATGTTATAAGTTAAACAGATGTTATATTAAACTTAGTCCTGTCAACATTTTGGAAATTGTTTTTGTGTTCATTGAGATATTGTTTAAACTGTTACTTTTCAAAGGGGGTGTACTCATTTACGCTGAGCACTGTATATGCTGGGATATAGGCCTACCTTACATTATTGAAAAGCCTGTCATTTTATTCAACAAGGATGGATTAATTGATTGAAAGTGACAGTATAATGCTACAAAATATGTCTATTTCAAATAAATGCTTGAAATTTCTATTCAGCAAAGAACATATCACGGTTTTCAACACTGATAATAATAAGGAATGTTTCTTGAGCACCTAATTAGCATATTAGAATGATTTCTGAAGGATCATGTGACAGTGAAGACTAGAGTAATGATGCTGAAAATCCAAGGGATAAACAACATTTTAAAATATGTTAAAATAAATAGTTCTTTCAAAAACATCATCAAAAATCTTACAGACACCAAACCTATGAATGGTAGTATAATTATAATTAGAAAGGTAATAGGGTTGATGGCACTGAAATAGGTCCATGAAGTTCACTTTTTAAAGGTATGATAATATTATTGTTGTTGTTGTTAATGGAGTAAGTTATAAAAGCTTTTATTTCATAGATTTTGTTTTCATTAAATGTGCATATTTGCTAATATAACCACATGAGTATTATGTGGCACCCATTTTGTAGAATCAGTTGTGTGCTTGTTTCTGATGGTTTATTGTGAAGTTTATATCCTAACGGATTCTTTCTCTGTTTCTTTGTCTCTCTCTTGCTTTCTCGGGGTGATGTTGCTGTGCTGCCAACTTTTGAAAACAGGTAAGAGAGCAATTTACTTGCTTGCTGCTCATCCCACACATACAGTAGTTCAGATGAAAACGGGTCTGTGTTTCATATAAAAGCAACATACTGAATGATGTTAAAGCAGTTTCTTTTCTATGCTGGAGAACAAAAATGAAGTGTGTTCTGGTGAGCTCCAGACTGCTGATTCATTCTGGACACCAAGATGTGCAGCAGTTACAGGGGTGTGAAGTAACAAATTACAAATACTCACATTACTGTAATTAAGTAGTTTTTATCAGAAATTTTACTTTTACTTGAGTACATTTTAAGTGATGAATGTACTTTGTACTGATGTACTTTTACTCTGCTATTTTCCCTCAGTTTTTTGTTACATGCTTGTTATATGCTCCATCAACATAATTGGCTAGGGAGAGAGTGATGAGTCTCATGATTCCCATCAAATCAAATCGCACATAGAAAATGTGAATTAGGGGGTTAGTAAGGGGGTAGAATCTGCAGCTCAGTACTCACATCTCACTACTCATGAGTACTTTTAAATAAGCTACTCTTTTACTCTTACTCAAGGAGTTTTTTGGAAAGTAATGGTACTTCTACTTGAGTATATTATATACTCTTTCCACCCCTGAGCAGTTATAAGATTTGCACATTTCATTATGTCAATAAAATTGCTGGGGAACTTTATGGGTTACTGTTATTTTGACCATTGGCACCACAGGAGCAGCCCTTAAAACACTCACAAGGTTAACTTGCTGTTGCTACATATTACTGCTTCCACCAAATGTGAGTAGAAGTGGAAAAACTCCTGCTGGGTTCAGCAGAGCGTTCTGCTCTGGTGTCTGGTGGAATGCAGGGATGTAGTCATGAAATATAAACAGATGGATAAGTACAGGACGGGGCAGAGAGTGAGTCATCAGCTGGATGAGTAGAAGTGAGAGAGTCCGGAGTAAAAAGACTTGACAACTTTTCCAGCTTCATATCAATCAGTGCTAGTGGGCTTATCACTCACATATTTGTACTTGAGACACAGCTCAGTATGCATCATAAGCCGCTTTTCCACCGTCGGGCCGAACGTTTCTCATTGCGTAACCGTTCCATGCCGTGCCATTACGGTTTCATTTTTCACTGTGGGGCTAATAACGGCCGCTCTTTTGAATGTAATACAAAAGTGTCAGTTGTTGCCTTTGTTACGCAACAGTTTACTGATGATATTAGAGGTAAATAACGACTGCGTTATAGAGGATGATCAGATATTTCTTATTATTAATATTTTATTATTAATTTGTGTTTATGTCACTCAAATAGAGCGCTTAGCCAGCTATGGAGAAACTGGTAGCCAGGCAACAGACAAGTGACCAGTCCTGTATGCTGATGTCAGTTCACGCATTCTACCAGCACGATTCAGCACGGTTAGACAACCGTGCCAAGAATTCCGGGCTGAGAACGGTTTGTAATCGTGCTGTGCCATACCAGGCTCCAGTGGACACACAACTGAAACCGTTCCTTACCATCCTAAGAACCGTTCGGCCCGACGGTGGAAAAGCGGCTTATAGTATCTCTTTTAATACCTCTTCTTCATTGGCATGATGACTGTTCAATGTGTTTTATGGCCACATTGATATGTTGGGAAGCATGGTTTTAGTATGATACTATTATAGCATTTATTAATATTTTGAATTAGCTTTTATTTTTTAGATTTTCAGTTTTCTGTTTCATTTTAGTTGTATTGATTTTGTTTACATTGTAATACCTATGTCATTACACATTTGTGTCCTCTTAAACCATGTATACAAGAACACACACACACACACACACACACACACACTTCAGTTAGTTTAACAATAACAGCACTTACAGTTAACCATAACATAACTTTAAAGTCATGGTCTCCTTTTTACATAACATTCATCAATTTCCCAGGTGCTTTTATCAAAATGAAGAAGTTTTTGAATGATTGATTGATTGGCCTTTGATGTTGATATGGCAAAAGTACTGTGATAATGGTATTAGAAGACATAGTACTCTAATACACACTTCTGTACACATTAACATTTACATGATCCTTCAAGGAATACCTAGGTATTACTCTGCTGACATATCAAAAACAGTGCTACTGTCTTTGTCGCCAGAGTTATGTTTTCATGACCAGGTTCATGAGGAATCTGTAGACATTTTTAGCTATTTTTGCATTTGATTTTGTGGTAAAATCTGTGAAATTTTGCAGAAATGGATTTAAACATGGTACAATGTGTTTGACTAATTCTGTGTTGATCTAATTGTAGTAATCTCAGCCTAACTAAACCAAAACCAACAAGTGTTGGTGCGTGCATGTGACATATGACATTATACCCGGACATGTAAAATTCTCAATATTAAAAGATGTTTATCATCAGACAAAAAATATCTCTATTCCTAGATTCGGGTGTCCTTGTAAGAGTAGCCTAAGACAGCTTTAAGTGACTAACAATGTTGTTGTTTTTTTCGTGTGATCTGCATAATCACTGACTGGTGTGTGCCTCATGGCTCCAGCTCTTGCTAACGGCAACAATGCTAATTGTTTAGCAGCTCCTCCCAGTTGGATCCATAAACCTAATGCTGAATTCTGAAGGATGGCTAGCATAGCACGTCCCTGGGCTGTTGCCTGAATGAACAATGCACACTTTGAATACACACCACCATTTGTTTCCCTTAACAAACCTTTTTGTCCCCCAGGCTCCTCTGTGATGAAATGCTTATGAAGTTTTGAGAGCCAAGAATGATGTTGCTAATCAAGAGCATAGTCTCAAGTTGAAATCCCACCCCACTAACAGAACTCACTGCCAAGGACATAGCGAGACGGAAAGAGAGACTTTGAAAGGCAGATAGTGAGTGAGACATTAGAGTGTATGCACTTCACTTGAGAGAATATAAGCTTCAGCTCTTTCATTTCCTGCACCAAATGGGATTTCAGCGTGTTAATTTCGGTTATTCTCTGGTATCGGGACCCCACGGGACATGAGACCAACATGAAGTCCACCTCACTTAGAACTGCTAAAAGCTACATACCTATAGAGTATAGCAACAGTACAGGGGGATTGCTCTGTTGAGCCCTTGATAGCTGTCAATCAGGATATTTTTAAAGTGTTTGTGTTCTCAGCGGAGATTGTGAACTAGAGTAACGCATTGCTACATGAAGTGAAGAACGATGTCTACATTTATTTTGAATTGAAGAGATAAAAATGATCTTATGACTATAAAAATGACTTTTATGGCTATAGTTTAGCCATAAAAGTGAAAAAAAAAAAAATTATATATATATATATACACACACATATGACTCAAAAAAAATGTAGTACATAACACATGTAAAGTTCTTATGATTTAGAAATACTTTCAAGAAAAATTATAATTTAATGACTCATGCATGTGGTGTAACCATACGTTATATATTTATACTTTACAACTTGAATCCAAGTGTACACATATTGATGAAAAGTTCTTTAAATATACTTTTTAAAGTAAAAAGTATTTTTAATAAATACAGTATAATTAATTATTATTTTTATAAATAGCATTACAATAGCATTACATTACATACATGGGAAGTTTCACCACATGACTTTTCAAAACCAAACTAACCAAAAAAAAAAAAAAAAAAAAAAAAAAAAAATATATATATATATATTATTATTATTATTATTATTATTATTTTATTTTTTTTAATTCAGAAATTGAAAACATGCTCATGATAGAAGAGGTGTATTCAAGCCATTGTACATTTGCATTTAATTTTTTATATATTTGTGAATAAATTAATAGGTGGGACAAAAATGAGGTGCATGTCATTGGCCCACCTTTATTCTTTATTATTATTTTTTAGGGTTTTTTGTCCTTTTTTGGAGCCCAAGTCCAATAAACCATGGATGTATGGAAAGGATGTATGTGTAGAATTTTTTCACAGAAACAAATCACAGGAGACTGGAGAAAATAATGCCAAAAATGTCTTTTTCTTTATTTTCACTTTATTCGTGTTGTACCCGTGTTGGTGCCTTCGCTCACCCATGCATGGTTCATCTGTTTGCGAAAACAACACAACACACTACCTCCCAACAGGCGCAGACTAGCTGTCCCCAGCTCTTCTGCTGTCTGTCAGGTGCATCCAGATGTGTTTCAGCTCTGTGTGCCCGTTCCCCAGCTGGGTGCCATGCAGTCTGTAAGATGTGGTTTCCTGGCAACACACATCCAAGAGCTTTCCGCAGTCCATGGCAAGAGACAGTAAGCGCAAGGGGCCTTTACAGTTCTCTCATGTGATGTTAATGGAGCAAGCTATCTAAGCTGAGGAGAGGGCTCTCTGCCACACCACATTTAGCCTGGCTCACCCTCCTGTGGTTTGAGCTCATCCTTGTCTGGCACTTTCCAGGCAGACACCCCTGGACCGGCCTCAGACTTAGTGGAAAGTAGTTCTACATGTGACAGAGATGAAAGCCAGTGGAGCAAACATGAAATGTCTGGAACGGGAACATGAGCAGAGCTTTTTGTGTCCTCTATCACTAAGGCACATGGCTGAAAATTGCGTGGTGAACTGGCTAATGCGATCATTTAAAGACAGACCAGAGATGGGCTCTGTGCAGCTCTCTGAACAGCGGCAGTCATGTGAACCAGCTTTGAAATAAGAAGAAAAGGCAGTGAGAGGGAGGTTTGCTGTTTTGTTATGATAGTTAGATAAAGCTTCAGTTTATTTTGAGTCAACGTGAAGTCTAAATTGGCTCTATTTACTTTCTTAACATGCAGTCTTGGTCTTATTATGCATGATTCATCAGTGCACATTATTCCAATATAAAGAAAAAAGAAAATGTTTGTCTTTTTAATTTTTTTTTTTTTAAAGTAGTTTTTTTTTTAGTTTTTCTCCTACTTTCTTTTTCTGCTGATGTCACAAACCTATACTTTTCAATCCTGTTAAATAGACGAGCTTAAAACAGCCCAAGTTGCTGGTTTGCTGGTCCTATTTGGGCAAGTTGGGCAAGAGCTGGACTTGCCTGGACAGACTGGTCTGTTGCTGATTTTAGAGGTTTTGAGCTGGTCAGGCTGGGAGACATGCACACCAGAGGGCTGTTTCATAAAAGACGCTAAGAAAAGCGAGGATTAAACTCCAAACCCTGACTTGAATGAACCTAACAAATAAGGTCATTTAAGTTCATGCAGTCCCGCTAATTTGATCCAGGTTTACCTAGTCAAGATAATTACTAAAACGCGTGCACACTTTTCTTATGCAGCCCTAGAGGTCGATCATGGATCAAATCGATCCACCATAGGAAACAGCATACATTTTGTGCTGTTTTATGCGTTTGAGACATGGTGTTTTCCTCAGTGCATAACTTAATTTTCACAAGTTTATTTTCCATCTGTAAAAGTCATGCAAATATTTCCATTTTACTGCTAAACCTCACAGTGAACAAGTACTGCTGCACACATGCACGTTAAACAGACAGGATGCAATAGAAGCGCAATAATTTCTAAAATATACATTTTGCTAAAATATTTGATGTTAGCTAGCTGACTTTATCGTGCTTTGACTACAGTGGGTAGTTCAAAACCATGCATGTCACTTCTGCAGGCTGCATATTACTCTATCACTCTTTTCATAGCTTTTGCTGGCTCTGAGGCACTCGCTTGGTATTTCTCCTGCTCTTTGTCTAGCAAAAAAAGCCCTCATCACTAAATGAAAGCTTAAAAATGAAGGCCTGATTATTTCAGGGGCCTTGTCACAGGTCTGTTGTTTTTGAATTTCTGTGTTACTTTTGCTATATTTTCACACTTAAAACAATGATTTGGTAATCCTCTTGTACCACTGTCCTCTTTTGTGCTAAGAAATAAGTCTCCTGACAGTTCTCTCCCAAGTGGTTCCATTTTTGTCAGTATTAAGTCTGAGAATGATTCAGTGGGCTATATAACACTTAATTAAGAAATGACTTCTCTTTAAATGTTTCAGTTCATCATACTTACCTTTTAATAAAAAAAATTCCTTAAACTTACACCATTTTTTTTTATTTTTTTTATTTAGCTCTATTTAGTAAATGTGTGTGTATATATATATATTGGACTGATAGTGGTTAATAAAGACAAATAATTGTATGTGAGAGAGTCAGCTGTAATATCATTGCGTTCCTATTGGTAAGTGTTAGAGGAGCTCAGCTTAGCCTGACAGTTAGCCTGCCCCAGACCAGGCTAGTTTCTCAGCATAAGTTGCCAGAGTAACTGAGTTTGAACCAATTTAAGTTTGTTTTATGAAATAGAATTTGCTGACAATAAGTCTGACTAACTAAAATAAGCCTGGCTTGTTTTCTAATCTTGTTTTATGAAACAGCCCTCAGTTTAGGGTGATTTATTTGTTTATTTATTTAATTTTTTTTATTTATATACATTATTTATTTTTTGATTATGAATGTCAATGGATGATGACAATGTTAAAGGGGTCATGAACTGCGTTGTTTCATAATGTTTCCTGGGGTGCATTTATAATGTTAGTATGCTTTTTACATCAAAATTTACATTATAATTTAGAAATAAAAGGTATTTTTCCTAGCCTGATTTTAGCCCTCTTATTTGAATGCTCTGTTTTGAGGGGTGTGTCTGCTGTGAGACTTCAGTGTAAACGCGCACTGCTGTGATTGGCTAACATCTTTGCAACATGAAATAGCTAATTATTGCTCTCTCGAAAGCTTTAGCACATTTTTACTATTTCATCTCTCAAGGTTAACTAATCGTGAAACGTGTTGATTATAGAATTACACTTAAATTTATGCCATTATATTTCGATTGTGGCATGAAAGGTTGCAGTGATGAACATTGTAGCCGATCACAGACATGTTGTTGAGCGCAATAAAGCAGTAATCTTATCATTGCAACTCAATTTCTGCACACTAACAAATGGTGTTGGGTAAGTTACTTCAAAAAAAATAATTAATTACTAATTACATCATCAATGTTGTATTTAAAATACTTTTCTAATAACCGTGGAAATCTGACACTCATGAGAGGTGGCTATGTGTGTGCGCTTTGGTTGAGAGCGCACTGACTGAAGACTGTCTCTCAGAGAGCACGCGAGTAGTTTTTTTTTCTCCCTAGGACATAGCTTACATTTTACCGTAATGTTCTTGCCTACCTGTGCCAAAAAGTAAAGTAATTGTGAAACAGCCACTCGCTTCTGCCGACATCTTCAGACAGCAACTATGCAGCAAAATGGTGTGAAGTTGTGAACGATTTTAAAGAGGCAGCGTTCACTATTACCTTTAGATGACAAATTTAGATTTTAAATTCAATATGGATTTATACAGAACTCTTGAACTAATTTACAGTATGTAACGCAAGTACATTATAAGTAACTGTAATTAAATTACTTAAAAATGAACAGTAATCCCTTACTTTACTTGTTAGTGGATAGGTAATTTAATTACAGTAACGCGTTACACCCAACACTGCTAACGAATGCTTTCATCATAACTAACAGTGCAAACTTGATGTAACTAAGAGATTTGTTGAACAGAACAGGAGTTTTGGCACGTGTGCCAAACATTGTGAAGTTAACCTTTTAGTCACTGGTTTAATTTACTGACACATAGACAAAGAACATCTGACTGTACATGAATCATTACATATCAGATCAGGCATTAGAATTAACACAGTTACTTACATGTTGTTTTATTACTGTTTAGTCCATATCGTAAAAGTCTGTTTGAAAAGCTTCCGCCAAAATGCGATTGATTTATCAAAGAATCCACAGTGAAATGTACCGAATATAAATAAATAAAGCTCAACTGAGACATTCACATTGTTACAAATAAATAACCATATTCCTAGCATTAGGATCCTTTGAAAGGTAATGTTATTTTTAGTCCAGTATCGCTCTTCTCTCCTCGTCATCTCACTAACACGCCAGTGGGTTGGGCTAACGTTGCAATGATGTAGTCGTTAATTTCTTCTGCGGAGGCGGGGTTTCACCTATGACAGGCACATTCCAGGATCAGTCATTCGCTGGGCCTGGTGTCAATAAAAGCTTAATAAAAGGACTAACAAGGTAGTTTTCAGTTATGAAACTTGATATTCTTATAGTACGATGACCTCTTGTATTTAAATAGCTCAAGGAAAAGTTGATTTCTCAATTCTTTAATGCATTTGGTCTTGGAGGACCAGATCTGCTATGTGCACATCCGCTTCTGCTGCTGCAGAGCTGGACTTGCTAGTGTCAATAGATAAACAGACATGCTGCTGTGAGCGTGTAAGGTAAGCTGCTGCTGCTGCATGAATAGGCATACATAAATTCCATGGTGGATTTAGGCAGGTGGATCTGGGGGAGGTGGAGGCTAAAGGCATGTAAAGGATCTGTCACCCTGCGTCATCTAGAGTTTATGAACTAGATATTTATTTATTTTAACGATCTTTAACCACATGGCTCGACTCAATTCCACACTACATTTGTTTTGTTTTTTGTTTTTTTTAAATTTAATATCACATTTTAATACTACAGATTGCGTAAGTGAAATAGGTTGCAATATAAATATAAAAAAGCGGAGTCATGATATATACACATATCTTTAGCACATGTCACTGGTCCTACATGCTCTACATAGATGGACCCGGATGGTGGTCTTTTTTGGATAGGAGACTCATCCTGGGCTCTAGAAGGGATAAAAACTGATCTGCCTGCTTACTGATTTTTCGTAAAGAAAGCTGAAATTATGGGGCACTGTACAGCTCTCCTGGGCATGTTTGATGTGCACATTCAAATTCAGATCTCTTGTGTTGGCTGACATGAATAGAGAGGACTTCACTCCCCGTGCTTTGACAAGATGAGCAAAGGAATTGTATTTGCCCTTCAAGCAGCAATGATGCAAGAAGAAGCGGAGAGGATGGATAATTTTGCTCTATAACCTGCACTTATGAGTCAGCCTGCCTGGAATTTTTGTCTGTGGAGTTTCATAGAAAACCCTGCAGATTACCCTAGAATTTCAGTGTCCCCCATTCACTTTTTTTTTTTTTTTTTGAATAAAAATAAATCACCTATTTTTCTTTGTAATTACTATTTTCAAATGTCTGTATAAATATAAACATTTAATGATATTTAAAAATGCTAATAAAGCTAATTTAATATCGCTTGCAGCTAGCATTTAACACATTCCTTAAATGTATTCCACAGACTTTCCTTACAATCAGTGCAAAGATTCTGTGTTGGATCTTAGAGGCACATTGATTAATTTGCATTTTCCCCCTAATTTTTGGCTTTCTGCATGAAGATTAAGGCGGGACTGATGTCAAGGTCATACAGTTCTGATCTGGTGCCTTTCTGAATATTTCTCACCTGACCTGGATACAGCGGTTCCTTGTTATTTTACTTCAAATAGAGTATAATTTAATTCCCTTGTACAGTGATGCATTCATTTCAAAGCTTCAGTGTCAGCTTTGTGAGGTGAGAGTCAGAGGCATGACTAGTCTCAGGCCACTAGTCCACTATACAGGGCCCAAATTCTCTGTTTTTGTTCGTGCTCGTTTTTTTTTTTTTTTCTAGATTTTATTTTAATAGAATTTTAACCATTAATGAGTATAAAAAAAACCCACAAAAAAAAAACCAAACAGCTGAATTAAACATCTGAGAACAAATGCAAATGTTAAAGGTGAAGCATGTAGTTTCTACACAAAAAAAATAAAAAATAAAAAATGTACTTCCTCCAACTTCTATTGTTTAGCCCCACCCCAAACTCACAACATTGGTTGAGTCAGTGTTGCAGTGTCGATCATGACCAGAAAGCTCAAACAACAAATAAAAATGTTTCAGTTGAACCACAGTTCATACGCTTCTGATGTCAAAAATGGCCCATGGACTCCTGATGTTGGCAGAGTCTACTCGCGCCCCTGGCCATAGACAGGGAATGAGAACGATAGAGAAAATGACAGACAATGCCACACAACTCCCAGGGACTTGGAGGGGCAGGGGCTGGCGAATATCCCTCAGCATCTGTCAGGACCAATCAATGTGGGCGGTGGGCTGGAGTCTGCCATTTAGCAGTGATGTGCACAGAGAGGAGGGGGCCAGCCCATAATAGCCCTCCACTTGCTTGATGAATCACCATTGACAACAGGCAGGAAGTAGAGATGCGGGAAGCGGGAGGTTTAGACACCTTCTGTTTGGACCTTGTTGCTGACTGGTGATGTCAAGAAGAATGTTGATTTGAGCAAAAAAGATGAAAGGCCCCACAGTGTAAACATGGCACTCCATCACTCTGTTTGCAACATTGTGACTGTGCTTGTCAAACCGCCTGTTGCGTTATGACGTTGCAAGTCTTTTCAGCACTGCTGAGTTCAAAGTCTAGATCAGCGTTTGCCACCTTTTGTAGGTTTCAGGTGGTAGATTGCTTATCCTATTTGACAGATGTACATTTTGAATAACTAATCAGAATTTTTTTTCCCCCCCAGGAAAGGAAATGTTTTTATTTTTTTATTTATTTAATATAAATCCTCTAATACTCACCAAGGCTGCATTTATTTGATCAAAAATACAGTAATATTGTGAAATAGTTTTGCAGTTTAAAATAACTGTTTTCTGTTTGAATATATTTTAAAATGTAATTCATTTCTTTGATGGCAAAGCTGAATTTTCAGTAGCCATTACTCCAGTCTTCACCGTATGATCCTTTCTAATTAGATATCATTCTAATGCTGATTTGGTGCTCAATAAACATTTCTTATTTTTTATAAATGTTAACAACTGTTGTGCGTTGTAACAGTGTGGTGAGCACGCACAAAGATTAAGATACAATTGACCAGTCTTTATTTAATTCCAACAAACACAGGAATTCTCATAGGAATAAACACTAACCACTTAACTGATAAATGGGAACCGACAACAGAACTGAACATAACAGGGAGTATAAATACTGTACCAGGCGAACATAATGACAGACAGATGAAAAACATAAGTAACCACAGATACAAACTAGGACATAATCAATAACCCAGGAAACCGAAACTAAACAGAGCAGGGAAACAGGAACTAAAGGAAAAAAAACAGAACATCAAAATTCATAAAGTTCACAACCGTGACATGCTGCTTAATATTTTTATGGATTTTTTTTTTTTTTTCTTTTTCTCAGGATTCTTGGATAAATAGTAAGTCCAGAAGAACAGCTTTTAACTTTATAAATTAAATACATTATAAATGTTTTACTGTCCCTTTTGATCAATTTAATCTCTCCTTTGAATCTCTAAATATATTTTTTGAATAAATATGACTAACCCCAAAGTTTTTAATGCACTGTAAAAAAATTTTTTCATGATTAGTTATTAGAACATTTTTTCTTTTGCCAAATCAACTTTGATAATTAATGTGGTTTAGATAACATTATAATTAGAGTTTATGTTGATTAAACCAATTGTCTTCATTGTATTAACTCAAATTTTTAATTTCAATGAACTTATCAACATTGTCATACCCATTACCATGCCAAACACTCCGAGAGTTGTCATGACAGAAATATTTTTAGATATGCATATAAGTTTTAAAATATCTATTGTTTGTAAAGTATAGATATATTAATAATTCTATTTATTAAATATAATATTTTAATACATATTTTAAATGACAAATGTTTCAATATTGTAACAATGTAATTTAGTTAATATATTAAAAAAATTATATTTCTATAATTATATTCATTTATTTTTAGATTATTTTGTATATGTATAATATATTTAGAACAATATCAATATATAGCACAATCAATAAAATATGAATAAAAAATAAAAAATTACCTTGTGGGGGTACACAAGACAAAAAAAGGTTGGGAAATATTGGCCTAGACGAGTAGAAAATGAATACACGCTTAAACAAATTACCAGTATCCTTGTTAATTTACATTCATGAGGCTTTGAAATGATTTTCATTCACGGACTGTTCAAGGTCTCCCTCGTTTCCCAGTACGAGTTCAAAATGTGTGTGAGGGAGTGTGTATGGAGCAGTCAGCCTCAGTTTTAGTAAGCGCCTGCTTCCTGAAGGCCTAAGTATTGGCGTCAATCCTATTTGAGGCCTCAACTCGACTATGGTTTTTTCGTTTCCCCCTTTTTTTTTCTTCTTTTTTTTTTATGTACTCCCCACTGCACTTTTACTCAGCTCAATATCAACAGCCGATGCAGTTCCTCCAGCTTTTAAAAGAGCTTACATAAATAATTAATTGACCATGAAATAATTAATAAGACAATTTTCTTCTGCATTTGATAATGGAAGAGCTGGAAACTCAGAGGAGAGGATCTGGTAGGGAAGACGGTTTGCTCAGCCCCTCTCACACACATGCTCCCTCTCACACACACATGTTATCACAGATGTATCACTGTCAGATCATGTGCACACATTGTCCATCTTCATCCACAAGGGCCCACGCAACTCTACAAATGTACACCTGCAAATTACATGTATCCAACAGAAGAACACACTCACATCTGCACCTGTAACATATGGGTAGCGTTTTCTTTCCACCAACATGCACAAATTCACTTTCCACACACTCAACCTTGCAGCATTCGCTCTGTAGTATTTCAAGACATATTACAGATTGCAAGTCTTTCTCTGTGCATGCACATACAGCAAAGTGAAGGGTCTTGAGAAGTTGAGCCACGACTTGTGGCTCTTTTCCCATTGAAGGAAAAAATGTTCAAAGTAAGTCAGTCAGTCTGCACTTAATGTACTGTAACAGGAGACATACAGCCCTCTACTGGCATGTTACCACTCACACACATCATATGCATGCTAAACACTCAAGCTGGCATCTCCCATCATGCTTGTGGGTAACATGCAGGAACATGCACACTTAGTCTCCTTAGGGCAATTGTCAATCGATGTTGTGTGTTCTAGGTGGTCTGTGGTTTGACAGTGACTGATATAGGTGCCAGTCTCTGTCAATGTTCATCTGTGCATTGTTTCTTGGGAGTCAGTGGGATGACTTTCTTATAGGGAGACTTTTTGTCTTCTATACAGCTTGTGAGCATCTTCTTGTGCCTTCACAGATGTTATTTCATGACTGTTTATTCTAGCATCTGATCTGATGCTTGCTGTCATTTATCTGAAGCTTGATTTTTTTAAAGGGATAATTCAAACGTATTTACTCACCCTCATGTCACTCCAAACCTGTATATCATCACTGTTTTTTTTTCTCTCTCTCTCTCTCTCTCTCTCTCTCTTTTTTTTTTTTTCTGTAGAAGCAGTTCATACTGATAAGAGGCTGTCAAACTCCTAAAGTGCATAAAAACAACTTAAAAGTAGTCCAATACAACTTGAGCACTATTTTTAAAGTCTTCTGGTGTTATATGAGTAAGAAACAGTCTGAAATATAAGATATTTACTGATGTTGTGTTTAGCTGAACTTCATGTCTCATCATGTCATGTAATTTTGACACCACTGATGAAAAATGCACATTATTCAAACAACACATAATTTGTAAATTCACAAATGTAATTGTTGTCTGTTCACATTGTCAGAAGGCTTCAAAAGACTTTGGATGTCTGGAACTTCATAGGTCCTGTGGTTTTCAAACACAGTGGGTGGTTGGGGGTCTTTGGTAAAATTAAGAGATTTTTTTTTTAGTGCATTCAAAGTTAACTTGTGAGTTTAAGACATTAAATGTGTTTAATGCAAATATTTTAACACTTTTATTGAGTTTGATGATATTATTGGTTTATTTTTTTCGAAAAACTTGTCAGACACTGTTGACAACCCTTTTTTTTTAGAGTAGAAAATAAAAAACAGTTTAATTTACATGTAGTTGTTTTTTTATTATTGTTATTTCCTAAATATTTTATTAAATAAGTGGAAAAAAAGTGGAAACACTGTCAATTTATGTAGATATTTTCTGCATAAAATTATAATTATCTGCCTTGGCTTTAGTCCAGTGTCAGTATAACAGTGAATTATTTAATTCTGAAAATTAAATGAGCCAAATCTCACATTGTATAAGCAAGTCCTACACAAGGGCATCATCATATTTGAAGGGGGGGGGAAAAAAAGTACATTGAAGTGTTGTTGGCACTTTTATTATGTTTTTGTATGTTTTTTGTCCCTTAGTCAGTATATGTTACCCGTGCTGGCAAACTGAGTCAAAATGCACACAGGCTAATTTCGAATTTTTCACAAAAATGAGTTCATTAAGCCCTCATCTAGCGATACCAATGCTCCAAATAGCAATTAAACATCTAAAAGTATCTTTATTTGTATGTTTTCTGAGAGGAGTACCTTTCCTTTGACCATGAAAAATTAAGTTTTTCTCTGCTCACTTCTTGACTACTGGCGCTTCCTCTCAGCACAAGTTTGGTATCGTTGTAAAGCGCAGTATTCCAACTTTATGAATATTCATAGCGAATTCTTGATGGTTTCAGTCTGAACCAATAAAATGTGATTTTCAAACTCATGCTGATGAAACAAAACAATCTGACTCGCGCTGACTGACAGATCTGAAGTGCGCGCACAAAGACGCCTCAGTGCGATATCCCGATATACACATATACACAGAATTACAGTATTTCAAAAAATCTGTCTTGGCGAGTATTCACGCAAAGATTATCTGTTATGACTTAAGTGAACATTTTGGTTAAATGTAGAGGAAAAACATCTGATGTGTAACATTATATTAGATACATTTGGTACAGTAGATCTTAATATATAGGCTCTCTGTTTCATGAATGTTAATCAAAAAAAGTTGAATTTTTTTTTTTTTTTTTTGACTTAGTTTGTGACAAATTTGGTGGTATTACCAGGGATTTTAAGGTTTGGTTGCTAGGTGATTTTGTTTTAGAACCTTCAGAAAAAATGTTGCTGACAGGTGTAGCTCAGTCATTTTTTGCCGGATTCTGACAAATCATACATAATTTTAAAAGATTTTCTAATAGAGAATGGGAAAATAGCAATAACTCATTTTTGAAAATTTGCTCATTGTGGCTCATTTTACCAGCACGGGTCACATATACTGTCTTTGAGAGCTGTGTAATGATTCTTCAGACATTCTGCTTTTCTGTTTAGTGAAAAAAATAGCAGCATACAGGTTTGTAAATATTGTCAGCTAAACTATCTCTTTAAGGAAGGTCTGTGGCTATACAGTATGTCTATCCTGGATATCACACCCTATACAGATTTCTAACAGGATAGCATGTGAGAAGCATTTGTTATATAGGACTTTGTCTTCTCAGAAGGTGCCCATGATGGGATGAGACCAGCTGGAAGCACTTATGGTTAGGCAAACTGGAGAGGATGTAGCTTGTCTGATGCAGTTGTTGAGTTCAAATTGTGACAGATGGTGGAAAGCAGAGTTAAACTGGCCAACATCTTCAAGCACGTATACACTATTATAAAAATTCTGAAAGGATCTATTTCCAAGGCAATCCATGGCTAGAATGTGATCCATTATGGTCAGCAGGTGTGGTTTGGCTATTTTAAGCATTTGCTATCTGTGTCCACAAAGAACAAATGGATGCAGGTTGAGAAACAGCCCAATGTGGTACAAGTCTATATATAAGCAATGAAGCAACCCCAGGGAGTTTTGCACAAGGGTTTATTGCCTGAGGCAAAGGCACATTGTTATTTTCAGGTATATTAAATGGCAACTCCAGCGCTCAGCCAACCCGACTGTTTTATGCTTTGTGAAATATGATTTAATGGTTGAAAGTGTAATAAAATCTCCATATTGTACACGGTAATTAGTTTAATTTAAAATGTACTGTGCTTAAGTACAGAAGCTACCCACCGAAGCAGTCGGAAAATAGCTAAGCGTAATCCATCATGGGTCATAGTCGTGGTGTTGAAGAAAGTAATTCCAAATAGACATTCATTTTTTTCTTTTTATTTCCCCTTTTTTTCATTTCCTCTGGAAAAACCACACCCTCATGGCTGTCTGCAGAGACAGAAAGTGAGTGTTAGATGATGAACGTTCATCCAAATGAAACATCTCTTTAGTCCTTGGGCGCTGTGTGTGCGCGCTCAGGACGGAATAAATATGCAGCAGGCACTGAGAGACTACCGCTGTACCGCTCGCCTGACTGTGGCTTTTATCATATTTCATTATTCATATTATTTATATGATGCATTAGTGGGTCTCCCTCGGTATTATAGCCACATTCACCAGCCGCCCCCTTCCCTGAATCTCTCCGGTGGCTCCGGGTGCAGGGGTGTAAAAGCCTGCAGCGTTTTCAAGTGTGATTTTCAACAATGCCCCGGGTCAGGAAGATGGAGGGGGAAAAGTGAGATGAAATGTAAAACACTGCTGAGTTCTGTTCCTTCTCTGCTGCAGTTTTGTCTGGTGTCTGGCTGTTTTCCTTCACTTTTTTGTTGCGACGTGTGCCAAAGCTATTTTATTGATTCTGCTGTGGGTCATTAGGTTATGACTTCTAAAACCTAGAGCAATTTTGTTTTGTTTTGGAAATACCATTTCTTGTTGTTCATTTTTATGGTCCAAATGTAATAGAATGTATATTATTGGGCAATATCACCTTATTTTGTAAAATATCATGAACATTTTTACCTAATAAATGTTAGGTAAACATTGAATAATATTATCAGTCACCATCATTTTTGCATCCCAGGGTGTTTTGATACATCTATTAAACAACCTTAATTTAACTTTAGCTTCTTTGGCTTGACATGGTACCTTAACGTGGCATTTACCGTTGTTTTACAAAAGATTTCCCCAAACAGATTTCATAACGGATTTACCGCACTGACAATAAGAAGACTGCATGGATTGTCTGTGTGATATTTGCATAAATCGCAATTGAAAATAATATAATATTTAGACAATATTATTGATCTGACTACTGAACACAAAAACTTGAACTGAATTAAGCTGCATATAATTACACCATTGTGTTCTGTAGAGCTGCTTTTGAAATCATTACATAGTTGATGAACTTGGCCACATTGACTGTCATTGAACTGAATTGAGCTGAATAATGACACTATTGTCTTCTCAAGAGCTAAAATGTTTACTGTTGCTTGGCAACACCATTAGCACATTAGCAACTTTCTAGACTCAGCCGGTATGTTCAAAAAACGGTTTCTCCTCAGCTCTTCTTTTTTGTCCGTACAGTTGTAGTACATTTTCGAAGACATGTTATGGAGGCAGGATGTTTCATGCTTCACCTCCGTCTCCTTATAGACGTGTCTCTCATTGGATATTGTAAAAGTACTGATGTAATCATAGTCATAATCATTCAGATTTAAATCATCGGGGCGGCCTCGATGTGTCTGCGCACAAATCATGAGGTTTAAGATTTGATCTGTATAAATGCCTCACATTACCAGATAATCTAGGATGAACGTTGTATCTGACCAAGGTCAATTTCTTTTCTGGCAAGGGGCAACAGATGAAAATTAGCTTGCAGGGCTAAGTCTGGCTTATTTACAGTGTTCGACTGTTGATTGATGAGCACTGTCCTTATAAAATAAATTAATTAAAGGGGTCATATGACGGTTCTAAAAATAACATTATTTTGTGTATTTGGTTTAATGTTTGTGGTTTTAGATTAAAAATAGTAATTATTTTACACATGCCGTACATTACTGTTGTTCCTCTATGCCCTGTCTTTCTGAAAAGTGCGGTGTGCTCTGATTGGCCAGCGAACCAGTGCATTATGATTGGCCCGAATACCTTAAGTGCGTGACGAAAATGTCACGCCCCTTACAATATTTTGAACATCAGCCACAAAGCAATATTGACAGGTGATAATGTCAGTACTACCTTATCAATTAGAGCCCAAATCTGATCCGGAAAATGCAGATGACCAAGCTGATCAATCAACTTTACCAGTGCGACTGGACCAGAACGTATCAGATTGGTATTATTTTACCAAAAAATAGCTAACTATAGATAACTATTTTACCTTTCATATACTGTGTTATAAAGATTTGACGCCGTGTCCCAGAGAGACGAGACGAAGACTATATAACCCTTAAATAAATTAAGCATTTGTTGCATCCATTGGGGACATATTTACTGATTATAATGACTTATACTGTCTTTTTACGCGCCACGCTATGGGGGGAGAACACTATATAAACATAAAACAATGTCTGCATTTGTGATTGTAGAAACGCTAATCTATACTGCTTAGATCTTGACTGCTTAAAACTATTCTTAAAATATGAAAACATACTTACAGGTTGTGTTTGTGAGTCAGAAGCGCCAGACTGTACTTGCAAAGATGGAATTGCCCCACTTTTCCTCAGAAAAATGCGCAGCAGACAGTCGAATATTTGGGTTGTACTGTTCTGGAACAGTGTTGTAAATAAAGCTTAACCACTGTTTTCTAATTGTGTCCTCTTTTGGAAGGCCAAACAAAGTAGTTTGGCTTTCGCAACGAAAAACACAGCGTCTCCACAACATGGCGGCGCTAATACTACAGTGAGAATAAAAGTTACGTCTTCTTTCTTTGCGCATACATTTGGGCATTGTTATGAAACTCTGCCCCCACAGTCTGATGTAGATTTGTGGGAGCTTGTTTAAATGAAGCATTAATTTAGAAAGTTGTGGCTGAGCCTTAACTTTTACAAAGAATGTTTTTTTTGGTTGGTTTATCGGGATGCACTGCATTGAAACTTTGGTTGTTATTGTAATTCTTTATATTTTGAAGCTGATAACTAATATATTGGTGTTAGACCTCAATGTAAACTTAGGCTGATACTGATTTAAATATGACTGTTGGTTATCATGGATACCTTTTTTTTTTTTTTTCTTAACAGTGCAATAGTTGAAAGATCGAGGGTCATGCTTAAAATGCCATTAAAAATACATTCATTCCATCTTTCCAGATGGAAATCAGATTAACTTGAAAATTCTGCTGGCTGGAATAAATGATTTTGTAGTTGAATAGCTTACAAAATGAGCCAGCCATTTACTTTGACCTCATCTCATTAACAGTGTGTCACAATGTAAGACTTATTTTGTGAACTAGATGAGCCTTACAGGCGTAAGGTCCTCAACCGACTGTCACATCTAGACTCTTTCAAGTAAATGTATTTATTAGTTTGTTTGCTTGTTCGATCACAAGCACAAGCAGTTTGGAATTTAACATCTATAAATAGTGAGAAAATGGGAAGATTCCTTTTTTCAGAGCTCAGAAATGTTCACTTTCTTTCCTTTCCTTTCTTTCTTTTTTTTATTTTTTTAATTTATTTATTTTTTAATCCTGCTTTGCATGTTGGCCAGGGGCCGACTAATGGCGGTGTGATGAGGCAGAGAGTGAGGTGCTTGTTAAAGAGCCCGCAGGGGGGTCTGTGCGTGTCTGCATACGTGTGCGTGTGTGTGGGCTAAGACCTCCCGGGAGATGTATAATCATTCCCATTATTAATGACGGACTGCTAGGCCAAAGGGCGGAAACTGGGGTGAGAGTGAGATGTAGTTTTATTCTGCTTGTGTGCCTTCTGTGAGACATGATTTACGTTGCACGACTCTAGCATCAGACAAACTAATCAAAAATGAAAGTATAGACAAAACAACAACAACAACAACAACAACAAAAATCTTATAGGAATTGTGTTAACAAAAAATTCTGTCATCATTTTGTCACTAAATATACAGTATGGCATTACAGACTTTAAAATAAAATAAAATATAAAAAAAATAAATAAAATAAAATAAAGGCATCAGAAAAGTCTTCCAAATGACTGAATCATTGAGTCGGTGACTTGAATTCAGGTTTCGAATCCATATGCAAACCATTTGTAACGTAAAAGATTATGTTTGGCAGAATGTCTTTTCCATGCTGCTCCTTCACCTCCGTATACAGTCCGATGCCCCTGGTTAGATTTATACTGCATGTAATTGGCTCTGTGTATACAGAGACACAAAGGCGGTGTAAAGCTCTTTACACTGATTCAGAGTTACAGGCGACAGATGTGATAACATGCGAAAGTTGATTGTAGGTTCACAGACAGTGGACAGAAAATAAGACATGCGCTGATTGTCATGACAGAGCTGCTGTAGAGTGTAAAGACACTGTAGGGGCATGTTTGCCAGCAAAACAACTTTCCTGTGATACAAAAGAAAGGTCTGAGCTCCATTTTGGAACTTTTGCTGCAGAATCGCTTCTGGTCGCTTCCATTCTCGTTACGGTCAAATGTTTGCTGATAGATTTCAAATTTAAATCTGGAGTAATGGCTGCTGAAAATTCAGCGTTGCCATCACATGAATAAAAGTATATTAAAGTAGAAAACAGTAGAAAATGGTAATAATATTTCACAATATTAGTTTTACTGCATTTCTCACACAGAGATCTTGTATATGACATCTGAATATTTGGAGCATAAGTTGTATGGACTATATTTATAATACTTAAAATCTGCTTTCCTTGTATGAAAAGAGCAGCATTGTGCCAAACATTTCCTTTTGTGTTCTACAGAAGAAAGAAAGCCATACGGGTTTGGAACAACTTGAAGTTGAGTAAATGATGATAAACTTTTCTCCTTTTTTTTCATGTTCTTAAAATGCCCTTTTTTCGTGGCCATAGCAATAGAATCCACAGTCTCCATCTGATAGCACTTAGCCTTCTGAAGCATTATTCTGCCCTGGTGTATGGTGTTTGTGTAAACCCGCTGTTTGACAAATAATAGTGTTTTCTTTGTAGTCTTAAAATGCTACCTTGTACTTAATCCTCTGTATAATATTTTGACAGTATTCCACGCTGTTGCCGCTTTAGGTAGACTTCAAAGACCGCTCAACTGAATCGCTTGAAAGTGCCTGTTATTTACACACTAATTACTGTACCTTATGTTTATTTATGGGGTGGCAGAGTACAGAGTCCACTAGATGTACCTATCTCGTTTTCCTTTGTGATACAGCATCCGAATCCGTCTTCCATAACATATTTCCCATAAATATGTAGACATTCACATCAGAAGGCAGTTGTCATTGAACATGTATTCCCTTTGTGTCTGTGATGTCGGAGTGAAGCTTAGATCCTTTTCCGGCAAGACGACAAATGGGGATTAGTCACAGTAAGAATAAATTGAACCCAAAGCGAAATACCTGCCTCATAAAAGACATGTAATAATAAATGAATTCAACAATTTTCAACACAAATTATTTCTCGCCTCTCTTTTTGTTTTGGCACACGTAAGATCGTTCAGAGCAAGAGGCGTCTTTCTGATGAGTCCCGTTCTTTGTTGTAGTTCTAATGATTGGATGGTCCACAGAGATTAGGAATAGTAAGGAGACGTCGACTCAGTGTGTCGAGAATGACACTCTGTTTTGAAGCTCTTGCGCTTCTCGCCAACTCATTAGTTTAATTAAGTAATTAACGAGTGAGGTGGTGTGCTAGCTGGCGAATTCTCAAGGGAATGATTGTTGTGTTATTCCAAGTCTCAGGCCTGGCATGGAAGACGCTATGAAACCAGTAGTAAGATCTGGCAGATAAAAGGAGCCATTGCTTTGGAGCTGGAATGAGTCATACCTAAAACAGGACTTCCTCAACTCAGCGTCTCCTGTGGATGAAAGGCCTCATGAAAGCATCAAAGATGCTGTATAGATTCTGGGCTGCTATTAGTTGAGTAATTATGAGTAAGAGGAGGAACTCTTTGAGTGTACCATCAGCTCGAAGTCGCATCTCGTCTACTATTATCGACTGTGTACTACTATTAAAGACTATTATTTTCTGATCTACTGCAGCTTTAAATGGTTGCAGATGTTTTAATGGCACTCAAATATATGGCTTTACAGATTTTAATTGCTGTTACTTATAAAGTGAACATGAACGTGTTCTTTTTAAGTGAACATGGATTTCACAGTGGAAAATATATAGTGGGTGGTTAAAGGGAAAGTTAAACCAAAAAATATTCTGTCCTTATTTACTTACCTTCATGTCATTTCAAACCCATAAGACTTGATTTCTTCAGAAGTATTCCATAGAAATGTAATAAAAGGGAAATAGAGCTTTCAAGCTTCAATAAATAAATAAAAATATATAAATAAATAAATAAAAACAAAATAAAATTGCAAAGCATCAGAAAAGTTGTCCATATGACTCATCTTCCAAATCTTCATGATCAGACTGATTCATATGTGAATCATTCAGAGCAGTTCTGTGAACTGAATCAACCAATTAATTGAAAAGATCCAAATCAAAAGAACAATTCCTTTTCTCTCATAAATGAGAGAATGAGTCTTTTTATTACAGCAAGATATTGAAAGGCTTCAAAAGACTTGTATTATAGCACACGAGACATATGGACAATGATATTTTATGGAGCTTTTGTGTGCAGTTTGAAGCTTGAAAGATTCAGTCCTCCATTATTGTATAGTAATTGCATGAAAAAGAGCAACCAGCACAGTCTTCAGAATTCCCCTTCAGTCTTTCTGAAAAAGAAACTTGTACAGGTTTGAAAATTCCTTTAAAGATATATTTAATGCAGCTTAAACAGTTAAGGCTTTTCATAAGTGCATTTTTAGTGTGGCATAACTTCCTATGCAGGAAAAGGAGACAGAAGAGGAGATAGAGAGAGACAAAAAGCAATAGAGAAAAGCAGACGGGTGATAAACGATGTAGGAGTGGGAGCAGTGTGCCTTAGCTTAGAATGGTAATGATGACAGCCATAAGAAGAAAAATAAAAGTGCAGTTTCATGTCACTGCACTGATTTATGAATCCTAGAGCACAGGAGGAAGGAGAAAAAGTGACTGCATGTTTCATATAGAGATACACACATACACACACATTTAAATTCATTGCTGGTGAGCAGTCAGGGCCTGGTGCTTCTTCAAATAAACATTTACAAGAATTTGAATATTAAACTCAACCTGCCATAAGTAAGTTATTATCGCAATACCAAATCTTTGTTTTATGAAACAAGTACAAAGGAGAATGTGTCAGTGTTCTATGGACCATTCAAAAAGTCCATAATGACAGATCTTATATTAACAATAATAGCTGCAGCATTTCACTTCTTTTACTGCCAGAGCTCATACTTCTGCATGTATAGGACACACCCATTTAGAGTCAAACCTTTTGAATATTCAACGCTTTCAAGTCAGTTTTTAAAAAATACAGCTTGTGTTACCTCTTTAAATGTCTTTCATTCCCTATACCATACACCAAAGGGTCAAGGTTTATAATGTTGTTACTTTAGTTCTCATATTTAAAGGGGTCCTTGATTATGATTTCACTTTTTTAACTTTAGTTAGTATGTAATGTTGCTGTATGAGCATAAACAACTTTTTCTTTTACAGAAATGGCTTTTTAAGCATTTGGCATTTACCCCAAAATTTACATAAACCCTGCCCCCGGGAATACACAACATAGGTGGCGAGGCCTTGTTGGGCTGCTTTAGAGAAGAGGTAGAGTTGTTGTAGTAGAGTGTTGTTAACATGCCGTCATTTTACGCCGGACTGCTTCACAAACGAGGGTCGATTCAACGCTGGATTTGCACAAAAGATTAACATGACAGCACATGCTAGTCATTGAGTTGAATCAGCTCCACAGCAACTACATACATTTATTCACTAACCGTTCAGAAATGTCCAGGTGCATTCTAAATGTTGTAAGTGTCCGACTCCGGTTTGAACAATGTAAGGCTGAACAACATTACTGACAATCGTCATTTTGGCTGCGTGAGATTCTCCAGCTTTGTTGTTGTTGAGTGTCCAAAGCATGAGCTGTTAAAGCTCTGCCCTCTTTTGGAAAGGGAGCCAGGAGCAGCAGCTCATTTGCATTTAAAGGGACACACACAGAAATGGCTTATTTTTGCTTACACCCAAATAGGGGCAAATTTGACAAGCTATAATAAATGATCTGTGGGGTATTTTGAGCTGAAACTTCACAGACACATTCTGGGGACACCAGAGACTTATATTACATCTTGTAAAAGTGGCATTATAGATCCCCTTTAAGATTTTGTGCCAGATTTACTATAAGCTTGCACCAGTGCAAACCCTCTTTTAGCATTATAAAACTACTGTCAGGATTTATAAAATGCACACAGTGATAAATTGGCAATGTAAAAGCTTGGATAGTTATTTTTATGGCTGACCTTATTGCATATGCATTTGTAGGAGTTTCCCTGTCACACCACTACATTTATTGGTGGAAAGTGTTTAAATGAATCATGCAACAAGAGTTAATAAGGTTTGCTGTACTCACTTTAATGGTATTTGTGCCACTATTTACCACCCAAAAAGCATGTCTTAACCGATTTAGTGCCTGATGTCATTGTATTTGCGCATTATTGATAGATCACCTGCACAAATTTCCACTCCCGTCTGTGCTTTTATTAGATTGCGACCACATGATCATTTGCCCTGTTTAGTAAATCTGCCCCTTTGTTTTTCATAATTGACTCCAACAGTGTGACTTTTAATATATCATGCATATTAACAACTTTGTTTGCGACTTTATTGCTAATTTATTGCTTTATTGCTAATCATGTGGTTCCATGAAAAAAAATATGTCCTCCAGGTATTTTATTAAATATGCAAAATATATTTATTTTTTTTGGCATGTTAGAGGAGTTCATAATATTAAAGACAAGTGTGTGACCTTTGTGATTTGTGTTTTCCTAAGTAGAAGTAGTAAAGCGGTACTGCTTTTATCTGACCATCGCTGTTATCTTTTTAGGTGTCAATATTCCCTGTATAGTGTTTTTCCCACACTTTACCTCCCTCACCTCTGCTGCATCTGAATCCCAGTTATTGACAGAAAACCCATGAAAGTCACTTGTCCACATGTCATTTGCTTTTATCCAACAATACACAAGGTACCACCGTCCTCTCCCTCAGCCGGTGCTGTATAAGCACTACGGAAAGAATAGTCCCCTTCTGTACACATCCTTCGTTGTCTTTTAACAATACTTCTTCTGCCCACGCGGCTATTTTCTGCCCAGCTGGGGAAGAGTAGCTGTAATGCTGGGGTACAGCAGGCCACCAACGTCGAGAAAGCATAGGGTAATTATATTGATGAAGATAATTATGACTTATTGTTACATGCAAAAATACCCTCACAGATCATTTCTCCCCTTTCTCTGGTGAATAATCTAATCAGGACCATTTGATCCTTCTTAGAAAGCGATGAATCATGTCATATAGTGTATGAAGCAAATGTCTATATTTTACAAAATATTATTCATTCATTTGATTAAAGAAACAGGATTAATGTGTACTCTATATAAATTGGCAATAAGTAAATATGGAACTGTTCATCTATTTCCTGTTTACAGATTGATTTTACATCTTGTCACCAAAATAAATGACCTGACTATCAACCCACCACTGATATTATCTCATAGCAAATCATTAAAAATCCCTGGCACATTAGAGTAATGGATATGTTTAGCCTTTTAATTATTGTTCGGCAAAGGTCAGAATAAATTAAACCCAATTAGAAGGTGATCTTGACAGTCTTATATGGATCAAATCGCTGTAATATAAAGATAATGATTAATCAATAACACTGATATGTATCTGACTCAGGGGTGCAGTTATTCTCGCATAGACTGCAGAGGTAGAAAAACAAAAGAGAACCATGTGATTATATGTTGTTCTCCAGATTTCTATAGAATGTGTCAGATGTTTTGTTTGATCATGGGCATCCCACCTCCAATTTCCAGACACCTTCCAATGTGCTGGCCTTGTCTACACTGTTGGCTATGTATTTAATTAGTCACCTGCAGGTAGCAAGCCTCTTGGCCATGGATGTATGTCTGAGCAAATTTGAACTAGCTGAAAACACCTGGTCCACCAGCATTGCCAGCTGTTGAAAAAATCCTCAATTTTCCTGCCACTACATGACTAAATGCATTCTTTGCCTCGTGAATGTGAACTGGCAATGGAGTTCATCGTTGTGAGCGGATACCTTGAGTTTTTGATGCTTATTCTTTGTTGGCGTCTGTTAAATGTTTGTAAACGTGATTCTGAACAGGATTTTTCACACTGTAATGCAGGGCACCCTGCTGAACTTCCTGCCTTCACCATCTGTTTTCAGTTTGTTTTGCGCTATTTAATCTGAAAATCTGTACATTGAATCTTTAGAGAGTTGGTTTTACATGATTAATCTGTGCTAAAACTGCATTTTGGATGTTATTTAGCTTTTTTCCACTAGAGTGTACTGTATGTAATACGTAGTGTTTTATTGAATGTAGCTAATTTAACTGTTTGTTAAATGGTTACTTTCCTTTCTAATGTGCAATTAAACACATTCAGCAATTGTTTTTATTTTCCATTTTTTTTATTACGATTTTTTCAATTATATGCAGTTATATTGCAATTTATTAAAAATTTTAATTCTGGAAAAGAAAATCTCATTAGTTTGGCATATTTAGGGCCTGAGCATCGATGGCGTGAGGACCCTTTTGTAATTGCTCGGTCAATTCTTCTTCTTCTCTGAAATGAATCCCATTTTTGAGGGCCTAAACATGCTTTAAAACTCATGAAACTTTGCACATGTGTCAGTAGTGGTGAAAATTTACATCTGATATGGGTTTCAGAATTAGGTGTGGCAAAATGGCTTAATAGCGCCACCTACTAAATTTCAATTAACCGTCCTTCGCTACGTTTCACGTACAAGTATGAAATTTGGTAGACACATGTAACAGCCCAATACCTACAAAAAAGTCCCTGGGGTGCAAAACCTGAAAACTCAACAGGAAGTGAGATATTTTGAATTTTCTCTGCAAAAAGTTTTCGCTGAAGGGCGTGTCTGTGGAGGCCTGACAAATTTTGATCTTTCGCCCTGAAACAACAAGCCATGTGCATTTAGTTGCAAATTGTAGACAATTGTCCTTATTCTTTTGCACACGTGCCAAAACACATGCAAATTGCTTAAATCAATACGAATTCCAAATCTGATGTGAATAAGAAACTAATTGTTCAGAGACCTGAATTTATTGTTTTGAGAAATAAAAGTCTCATTCGAGAATTGAGCCAAAGCGATTGAGAAAAATTGTAATATTAAAAAAAAAAAAAAACATCTTTGCAAAATCATAGTAATGTCAAGCACAAGAAGATGAAATGATGTCATAGTAAGGACCCCTGCAGATCTTTATGACTTTGTGTCATGGTCAATAAGTTTTAAAATGTCAGATAAGTTGACCTTTTCATGACAAGACACTCTTATATGTCATTGATCCATTTCCTGTTTCCTAAATCATTTTTCCCCCAGTCGTATTGCTTAATGTCGACTAAATTGATATTTATTTTCATACCTTTTTATGTTGTTATTCTTGTTTTCTTTATCAAATTACCCCAAAGATTGTGTCAACAATACAATTAGCAGTGCTGCATTAGAATCGCTGTTCTAAATGAATGTTTATTGAGAGACGTGTTCAGTTTAAAGCTCTACACACAGGAGGTAAGATGGTGTGTTTCTGTCTGCCACATCACCTAATATAACAGAGTCCCGTTGGACAATCCGGTCTGACACATCCTCATAATAAGCAAAGAGTTCCCCCTCTGGGGCACCTGTTGGCAGAGTTCGAAATGAAGCGAATGTTATGATCGATGGCTGTTTATTTCCTTCCTCATTTCAGGAAGCGAGCTGATGGTTTATTCCCGCTTTAATATTTGCACCGGTACCTTTCAGTCCTCTTCTCTTGATAAATATCTATCTTGACATTTGTTGAACCTTTTACAAATCTGCCTTTCTCCGAACACGTCAACCTCAGAGATTAGGCCAACAAACCGAGGTACTCCTCCCAAATGACACTAGGAGCTCATTGAATTTGTAATTGAAGAGTAATTTGGCTCATGTTCAAATAAAATCAGACGGTAATTACAGATGTTGTTTGTTTAAGTGATTACAACGAGCAGTGTGGAGATGAAACCCATTAGGGTCATGGCTATCGTCTAGAGCATGTATTGGCTTGCTTTACATTAGCCCTGTATTTCACATTATCCTGACCCTGCATATTGATTGCCTTAAATAGATGCAAATGCACTTCCTGTGACTTTGAGCGAGGAACTAATCTGGCAGGCGGTGGCATATGCTCTAATTGGCCTGGTTAGAGTATTTGGTGTTAGCAAACTTTGGACTATTCCTCATTGTGATTATGTGACTCATTAATTATTAAATGAGCAGAGTTCTCCACCTTACCCACCTTATTAAATTATTTTAATTTAGCTGGTCGCAGATGCCTCTAAATAGACCCGAATTCATTATGCATGATCTTGAAAGAAAATACAGAGAGAATGTAAGTGGATGGATGGATGGATGGATGAATGGATGGATGGATGGATGGATTGGACAAATGAATGGATGAATGGATTAGAGAGAGAAAGAGAGGAGAAATGAGTCATAAAAAGAGTCCAAATTGCCAAAAAGTAAAAATTGGTTTTGGAAAGTAAATAAAACACTGCCAGGGACCAGAAACCTTATTAAAATCTGCAGCATCAAATTATAAGAGCAATAGTAAAGATAGAATATTGCTTGCATTAAGCAACCAAAATGAAAATACTATAAACCAAATCATTTTGAGTTTTTATGACTGACGCAGTTTTACAGAGAGAAGCTATTCATTTTAGGTAACAGGGAAAAACAGCTACACAATTCCATTGTCATATGTATAAACGTCTGTATATTTATTTACATTTTAATAAAACAAAAGTGAAATTTTAAATTTCAATTATGAGTAATGATTCTGTGAATTTTCTCAGCTCACTCGCCTTGACAGGTATGAATTTTGATGTTTGTGCGGCAGCACGCCAGATCAGTACTTGGCCTTCGTTCCACGCAGAAACCCTCTAAGGAACTGGATCCGGGCTGCTTGAAAATCCACAATTAACAACATGCTTTTTGCTGTCAAGGTGTCTGAAAGCTCACCTCAATTTCAAGCCCTTCCTTAAACAAGGCTGTGTTTATTACCCTATCAACCACAGCAGACTTCTGTCTGCTTTATCTCTCTGATGCAGTGTCTTTGGATGCCCTCCAAGGGATCTTCCCCCACGCTGAGATACTGTTCCCCTTACAGTACCTCTAAAGTCTGAGCTGCTTTCCACACCGAGCATGTTTTTTTATGGTGACTATATTGAGGTTTTATATAATGACTCTCCAAGGTGTAAACAGAGGCAGGATCAGTCGGGGGTGTAGGTTTGTACACTCGACAGGGACATTCTGATAATCTCCGGACTCAGCGTCCATGCCGCCGCCATTCATTCGACCGTGAGAAGATCTTATCGATGCTCTTTTTTTAAATCTTGCAAACCCCGATAACTACAACACGATGAAGCAGAGACCCCCCATCGTGAGAGGAACTGGCAAGCTGGATTCAGTCAAACATGGATGTCTTTTAGCCATCGATTTTCTGCTCCTCTGCTGCCTGGCTCTCTCTGGAGGGACAGAAACGGGGCCCCGTGACCAGGTCCTAACTGAAGCTTTCACTCTCCACTCCTTTTCATGCCTCTTGCTTTGAAAACCTCATGCGTCAGCAACTTGCCACAGATTAAAGACTACAGTGCAGAAAAAAACAATATTGGGTAGTTTAAAAAAAAGTGAATATAATAATTCATTCCAAACCCATAGATAGGTAGATTATTTAAAGCATGGTTTTTTTTTTAGTTGTTATTGAAAGAAATCTCTTATTGTCACTAAGGCTGAATTTATTGGATCAAAAACAGTAATATTGTGAATTAATTTTTTCACTTAACTATATTTTTATATTTTTTTTTAAATAACTATATATAAAAATATATAATATATTTAACATTTTGTCTTTATAGAACGAGTGTAGCCAAATATCTGTCGCCAGACCTATGAGCCCATTACGAAGACGGCTTTAGTACAGTAAAGAATCATGTTTACACAGAACCATGTTTAGCGTGTCTCTATCCAAACGACCATGTAGGTAAACACTACATAAAAGCTCTAATCAAAGAATAATTTACAATGATCACATAAACGCCAACAAACACCAACGTTCGAAGTTCGCTAGTAGGATTAAAAAGAAATTTGTATGTGTTTGTCGGATAAATTTGAATCAGCAATTAGGTAACTGGCTAGCGGAGCCAAACAGTATTGCCCTTTGTTTACGTCCTTGCTACAACATAAAAATAACTATAGAAACTATTAATGGAAAACACATCAACAAAGAATAAAACATACTTACAGGTTGTGGTAACATGGTAAAAACAGTCTACTACAACAGCTCTTCCTCTTCTCTAAAGCAGCCCAACATGGCCTCTCCCCCTTTGTTGCATGTTCCTGGGGGCAGGGTTTATGTAAATTTTAGGGTTAGTGATGTCACTAACTCAGGAAGAAGGTCGTTGTAGTTCCTACATGATGTTGTTTATGTTCTAACAGCAACATTACACACTAACTAAAGTTAAAAAAGTGAAATTATAATCAACCACCCCTTTAATATTTTTGTGGGGACTGTTATTATTTTTTTGAAAAATAGAAAGTTTAAAAGAAAAAATATTTTTATAAACTATTAAACTAATTGTATTGCCCCAAAATTAAAACACTATTATACAACTTATATATTTAATAAAAATATTTTAAATATCATACATATGATTGCTTTTATAAAACGGTTACCACACAATACAAATATTAAAGCCAAAAATATGTATCAATGCAACTTTGATGAAGTAAACTGTTAGTAAAAGTCTTCCTTCTGCCGAAAAAAATTGTCCCTGACCGTGAACAGCAACAGAAGTTACATTATTATGCCATTAGATGGCGGCAAAGACTGTCTTTATGAGTGTGTCAGTCAGTAGTGAAGACTTTTACATTGAAAAGACTGAATTGTTGTGAACACAGAACAAGACGCAACTGACAAATGTTTTGACTAGCGTTGTTAGTCACGGGAAAACCCCTTAACTGTTAAAAGACAAGATGATACATCAGACATTTAAACAGATTTTTTATTATGAACATAGGAATGACCTGAAGGAAAATGCTAAATCTGAATGCAGGTAATAAACTCGCTCACTCGATCTTTTTCTCACAATACTCTTCTACGTAATACAGTAAGCTTCAATGAACAATATCAATTGAGAACAAACAGTTTACATTGCTAAGAGTGGTTGCTAAAGGTGTTGTGTAGTGATACATAGAACCGTTGGGTGAAGCGGTCATAGCCGTGTTTTATCGTGAATAAAACATAGCTATTAACCAATCAAAATCAAAGACAGGAACTAACCGTTTTATAAATCTATATAATATACAATTTGATTTTATTATTGTTATTTATCATTATTTTATCATTATTATTAATTTTCCTTTGGGGTAGCCTTAAATGCACATGTTAATCTTAAGAGCACTTGTCTTTAACTACTTTTCATGTGGCTGCACTAAATTTTACTTGTAGAGAACCCAGACTCTAAACCCTGCATGATACTTGCAAAAAAGAAGTTAAATTAAAGCTTTTATACTCTTTCTCAAGGTTAATGATCCTCTATATGCACAGGTGACAGTTAGCCATTTTTCATCAATTTAGTGCTATTTGTATAACTTCAAGTACTTGTACTGTTGCATTTTATAACTGGTATTTCACTGGCACTTCCTTCTCAGGTAGAGCTAAGAAACCTGGTATTAATATCAGGTTAATATGTATATGTATATTGAGTATGATTACATCAAATACACAGATGTTTCAGACATTTTTATATAGCAATGAAAACACTTTTCATTCAACACTTTATGCACTGCTTAATGCAGCACCTGTATATACAAGAATACATACAGGTGTGTCAGAATAAACACAAAACACGATCATTGTCATCAGTGAATCCAGCCAGTCGTGAAACAGCTGTGTCGATGTGCAGAATGAGCCAGCCGACTGCTCTCGAATCGCTCTCGCTGTACTTTGATGGCATACGTCACACTGACATCTCAGGTCGGACACAATTTCTAATTGCCATGCACTGCTTCAAGTCAGACGGTAATCAGGCTGCACATGTTGCATAAAGTTGGACATGCATAAACTCGAACATTGTTTTGGCAAGGTGGTTGATTGACAGGTGAATGGGCGGTTTTTGCAAAAAATATGGTCACATGGTTTCATGTTTTGGATTATATACATGTGGATTTAGCGTTGACCACATGCTCGGCTTACCTGAGACTGATGTTACTACCAGGTGTAAACTTTGCGATTGTGATATGATATGTGAATGTATTTATGCTAAAACATTTTTAATTAGACTTCCAAATTCATGGACCGCCAGGCACAGAGACAGAATATGTAATCAAATAAATTCATGAAGTCACAGGACTAATTTATGGAAATTACTGTTGAGAGACAAATGAGAGTGGTACCATGTAATTACCTACAGGGAGGTGATCAGTATTTGCCAACAGATGATCCAATAAAGAAGAAATCACTGTTCAAAGTACAATGGCCGCTAAAGGTGCGAGTCTCTGAATAACAATCCTTTTTTGCAAAAGGAAGTCTTTTCTTTCTTTATCGACAGTGTGTATGAGAGAATGTGTCTTGCTAATTCCCAATCCAGCCATAAAACTTATTGTTTTAGGTAATAACCACCACCGCACTTCAGCACCTGCAATTTCTATAAAGCGCAATAAGCGGCCTGAAGTGCCTGAGTACAAATAGGACCTATTTGATTTGGCTTGACTGATCGAGCGCAATATGGGAATAAATCTCGAAGACGATGTCTCAAACCCCACTGTGGGAGGCTTGTGAGAGTCTTGCTGTCAGCGTCTCTGAGTGATGCGGCCTGAAACAGAGAGATTTATATGGCTGGATTCCATTTAGAATGCTTCAAGAGCCCTGCAAACACTACAGTGACACTAGTCGGCATTCACCTACAGACGAATTATCAATTACATTCCTAGACATTTCACATGGGAATGCGTCTTGATATTCCAGAGAGAGCTGTTTAAAATCTACACATGTTGTTCAGAGAAGTTCACTTAGGCTGGACTGGTTGCTTTCTCAAGCATCTGAGGGGTTTGTTGTTTATCTTAGCTGAAGCTTCTTAGGGTACATTTTTCTAAAAGGACAGTTCCCCTTGAGCAACCTGGAATTAAGTGCTTTACTGGAGGGCACAATGGTAAGAGCATACTAAGATGTGAAGATGCAACCTTTGTGCTTGGATCCTTGAAGGTGAAGTGTGTCTTTTTTTTATTTTAATGGAGTAGTTGTCACAAAATGTATTTCCTGTCATTATATTTTTACACATTTTATAACACTTTTTTGAAACAATATTTTTTTATGGTTCCACTTGGTGACACTAGAGGTGCTGAAATCATACACACACACACACACAGGCACGCATGCACGTATATGTATATATGTACAGTATCTCACAAAAGTGAGTACACCCCTCACATTTCAGCAGCCATTTTAGTATATCTTCTCAAGCGACAATACTATAGAAATAAAAATTGTATATACTTGCCCATGCCCAGGAGGATTAAGGCAGTGCTAGATAACAATGGTGCTCACACAAAATATTGACACTTTGGTCACAGTTTTGACATGTTCACTTAAGGTGTACTCAATTTTATTGCCAGTTATTTAGACAATAATGGCTGTATGTTGAGTTATTTTCAGAGGACATTAAATCTATACTGCTATACAAGCAGGACATTGACTACAAGTTTAATTTCTATAGTATTGTCCCTTGAGAAGATATACTAAAATAGTTACTGAAATGTGAGGGGTGTACTCACTTTTGTGAGATACTGTATATATGTATATATTTTTATACTGTACAAACTGTATATTCTATCCCCCTATACTAACCCTACCCCTAAACCTACCCATCACAGAAAACTGTCAGCATTTTTTGAATTTAAAAAAAACATTTGGTTTTAAGCCATTTGGTTTACGAGGACACAGGAAGTGTCCTTATAAACCATGTTTACGTTGTAATACCCATGTCATTATACACATGTGTGTCCTCATAAACCATGTATACAAGAACACACACTGTACAAGAACACACACACACAAAGTAAAAAACATAAATAATTTATCCTTGTTTTTGAGTGAAAATATCTAAACATTCTTAAATCAAGATACTTTTACTGGAGAAGCAAAATGACAAGATATAAAAGTTGTTTTCTTTTTTTCTTGTTTTAAACTTTTGATAGTTTTTTTTAGTCATTTTGCTTCTTAAAGGCAAAAAGGATTAAAATATCCAAAAACCACTAGAACAATGTTATATATTTTGTTACATTATCCTAAATGTTTCCAAGAATGTTTAAATCCAGAGAAATAAGCAATTTTAACCATGACACGGAGCATGTCTGTGCGTCGCCTATCAATGACATCATACCTCAGTTTCAGGTTTTTATTTTGTAGAAATCCTTGGAAACACCAAAGACGCTTTAATATATTATGTGTTTTATCAGACAGGTGAGCAGCTGTCTCATTCATTGACAGAAAACTAATCATGTTTTATAGCTCAACACAGTAACTCTTATTGTTTAAATCTCATTTTACTATGCCTAATATTGATCTAGCTTACTGCAGTGTGCAACAAGTGTCTCATAGCAGTCGCCGAGCGAACGCTCAAAGTAACGTTATAACATCATTTTCAATACACTCAGATGTATCTAATATGATAAATAGCGCTGCTTTACCCCACATACGCTTGACCGGAAGAAGCGGAAGCAGCGACTGCGGCATAATAAAAGTTCCGCTGCTCTCGAGGCATGTGTCGCGCTCGTCTCTCATTAGCAATTGCTCCATTGCCTCATTTCTGCTTGCACAGCACTATAATCTCATCCATGAACATGATTTCTCCCTGAGTCCTGTCCTAGTTCTTTTCCACCAGCTGTAGACGTGAAGACAACACCTCCCATGATTCTGCAAAATCAAGGCGTCATCAAGCTATGCCTTTGTTTTGAATAAGCGACCTCTAGCGGCGAAAATGTACATATTGTGGCTTTAAGTAAATGTATATTGATATAAGAATGTTTGCATATTTGCATTGCAAAAATACTAAGTAACAAAATCACTTTTTTTTTTTTTTTGCCGTGCAACGTTGACCTCTATGCTACTAGTCCACATCAACAGTTTTATACTAACATACTGTGACTGTCAAGACAAGACATAAAATGAGAACAAAGGACATTTGCATTCACATGCTGTAGTTCATTATGGCCTATCAAGCATTTATAAACTCTCTTTCTCTCCGTCATTGATGTTGTATTAAAGTGTTTGATGCAATTAAGGAGCATTTTGTTTCTGGCTCGCAGAACTGAGGCACACAAGGCAAGAAAGGGTCTATTATGAATATCCAATTCTGGAATAAGATTGCTATCTCATCTTAATCAAAAATACTTACATCCCAATATAGAAATTAGATGACATTTTACTACCAAGTTAAAGGAACAGTTCACCTTCTCTTTCACCTTTATTCACCTTCATGCCATTCCAAACCTTTATGACTTTCTTCTGATGATATATATTTAAATTTTCATTTATTTATTTATTTATTGTACATGCAATGGTAGTCAATTTCGTTCATTCACTGTTGTTTTGGACTTTTACTGTATGTGAAAATAATGTAAAAGTATATTTTTGGGTGAACTGTCCCTTTAATGTTCCTTTCTGTGATGGTTCCATGTTAAGCATCAGCAAAGGTAATGTATCACTAATACCAGTGATATAACATGAGTTCCCTCAAGGCATTCAAAAAACCTAATATGACCATTTTTCATTTCTGTCACATCTAAACAATTGCTGTGCTATTAGGGATATTAAAGGTGCTGTAAGCAATATTTTGCTAACTTCTGCCAGATTTAGCCACAGATTGTTTTTTTGCTGTTTACACAACCTAGAGACACCTATGTCCTTGAAATATGTCAGAGATATCTTCTAAATTATATTTTATATAAAACTGCCCCTTTAATTTTACTGGACTTTTGCTCTGTTCCCGCACATAGTTTAATAATCAAAATAAATCAAAATAAATGATGGAGAATGTAATGCCTTGTCTTTATTATTTGATATTGCTTATAAGGAGAGACAAAACTAATTTTAGGGTGGTAATTCTACTTACATCAGTATTGTTGACTTATAACAAATTATTATAATTTTCTTGCCAATGAAGTAGCTCTAATATTTATGATTTAGTTTGTTTTTTTTTTTGTTGTTTTTTTTGGGTTTTTTTTCTCTTGGTCATGTATGATATTGTTTACCACATGACTAACACATCCCCACGTAAAAAGCACAACCCTAAATATGTTGGAAACCTGGCATATGAAAAAACACAACTGACACCAACTGATATAATTTAGACAGATCAGTAATTTTATGCAAATGTGTATTGTTGTGCAGTTGGGTCAGTGGAGGCCTGAACTAATTTCACCTCCATCCTTCTTTCATTTCATCCTTCAATATCTTTATATCTCTCCCCATCCTTATCATCTTGTTCTTCTGGCTCGGGGTTCTAACTGGCACACTACTATTTAATGGTTCAGGAAATCGGACTGCAGAGGCCTTAGACCTGTAAACTTTCACCTCTGGCACCTTAAAATGCCACCCATATCAGCATTTCTACTGCACCTTCTCTCTCCTAAGCAGCCCTTAAAACAGAATGTGCCTGGTTGATTATGACACTGTAATCCTCCATTTGATTTTTGTAGAATAATAAAAAAAAAAAAGTGATAAGGGCAAAATAAATGTTTGGGTTTAAGGGCTTCACTGAGAAGGGTAGTGACAGCAGTAGAAAAGGGTAGAGTGTGTTGGTGAATTTTGAAGACTTCCAGCATAACTGCTGTTTGAAAAGTAATTTTTGAGACGAATATGAAGTTATTTCTTTTATATTCATTATGTTATATTATTAACTGTGTTGTAGATTTCCTCAGGCATCATTAATATGATTGACTAATGTTTAAGGATATTGGTCATACATTCTATGATTTTTTTTATGCCACTACCAAATTGTTGAGATTCCCATCAATAGTAAAACGTAAAATAAACTGTTTTCTTGAAATTTACCATGGTATCCATAGACACTAATGTGATAAACTTACTACTAGCCATTACTGTTATCAAAATATGTTTGCATTTTATGTACGATATTCCCCCGGTTTCACAGATATGGCTTAAGCTAACCAGAGACTAAAATGCATGTTTGAGCTGTTTTAACTCAAAGCAACTTGTACTGACATATCCTAAAAAATGTCAGTGCCATTGTTTCATCTCAAGATGCACACCAGTAATGTTTTTTTTTTTTTTTTTTTTTTTAAATTAGGGTACGTTTATAAAAGCTTCTTAAATGCCCTAATTGAACTAAGGTCTAATCCTGGCTTAGTCTAAGCCCTGTCTGTGAGACTGGGTCATTATGTTTAAAATTGTTATATTATAAATGATATTGTTATATAAGTTATATATTACTGTATATCTGTATATAGATATATAGTCTGTATATCTTATTAGATTTTATTTATTATTAATAAATTTATTTATTTGATTTATTTGATAGAAAAAATACAAGAAAAACAGTAATATTGTGAATATTATTAAAATTAAAATTTTAGTTTTTTTTTACTTAATATACTATTTTGCAATGCAGTTTATTCCTGTGATGCCAAAGCTGATTTTTCAGCATCATTACTCCAATCTTCAGTGTCACATGATCCTTCAGAAGTCATTCTAAGATGCTGATTTGGTGCTCAAGAAACATTTATTTGTATTATTATCCATGTTGAAAACATCTGTGCTGCTTAATATTGTTAAGCAGTCATGATACTGTTTTTCAAGATTCTTTGATCAATGGAAAGTTCCATTTTTAAAAAAAAAAATATATGTAATAATATAAATGTCTTTAATGTCATTAATTTAATGCATCCTTGCTGAATAAAATAAATAATTTCTTACTACTGACCCCAAACTTTTAAATGATAGTGTATAGTCTGTATTATATTTATATTAAAAATGCGTTTTTCATGATTCAAATAGAATTGAACTCCAAGATGAAATGGTACATTTACCATTGGGCATTTGAAATATTTTGTTGAGCATGTTTCCAGAAATTCTCACCCAACGATCAACCATTTTTTGTTTTAATCTGTTTAGCAAGCCCTCTGAAACAATATTGCATCAAAATATGCTTGCGTTTAAAGCACAAAAACACAGTAATTCGTTTGTATCTTTGTTTGTTAACGTACAACACACAAGTGGTAGAGATGCTTTAGTGATGTTACAATAAGTGCAATAAATAAATATATAAATAAAACTCAACAAGATTTCATAACATAAAATGTGCACTATCAAATGGTCGGGAGGCCCATTAAGGGTTAATTATGCCATTAATCTTGTTTATGTGAAAATGATAATCATTTAATGACTTAGTCTTTGGCTCTTGCTCTGACCACCTTCCCACTGCAACATTTCAATACACACAAGAGAAAGAGAACGAGAGACAAAAGGGAGAGAGACAATATGTGTTTCTGTGTGGGGGGACAAAGTGTACTTCAGATTGCTTTGAGGATGGCCAAGAAAAACAGCGATTTTGTTTAGAGAGAGAAGGCTTTTTTTGAGAGGTTGAACAGAAATGATTGAGAAGTGTAAAATGAAGCTCTTTAAAAAAGAAGCACTATAGTGCAGCCAGATTGCGGGGTGAACATGTCACATGCAAGTGCAGTGCAGCTCGTAACGCATAGGCATTTGCAACTGTAATAATCAACACTAAAGTACTCCACTGTATTCGTCTGGCCCTTCTACCGTCTGCTGTTTGTAAATTCTGCCATGGCAAGCAGTGGTCACATTTGCATGAAATTGACTTGTTTAAATAACCATAAAACATTCATGCAAAAAAAAAAAAAAAAAAAAAAAAAAATGCAAAGCTTCTGTTGTATCCGTACCATCACTCTCACATTCGTCTTGGAAGTCCATTAAAAATATCACATTATTTCTTCTGTGGGCGTGTTGAGCGTGGCAGTGGTTGCAGATGATCTGAGGGATAAATATAAATCACTGAGGAATGGAGACGGACGGAGATGAAGAGTTTAGTGAATTCATTCCACCGTCCGCTCACCGCATCTCATTCCATAGCCGTTTCTGCCAAATTTCAACATCTTTCTAATGACATTAGACCCATCTGTGTACCACCCCCCGCCAAACATTTTCAGCCATGGAGGACGATTTTGTGCGCTGTTGAAAGGATGAACTGCCTTTAAAACAGCTTTGAATTCAGTTTAAACTGGTTTGGATGGAGATTATATTGAGCAGAGAATTGACTCCTGTCTTGTTGGAACTGTTAAATACATTTAAAGTGAATAGGCCCAGCATGGGGAGGACCCATTTCTTCACTTTGTGTACGTCAAGCCTGCGGTTATTGAAGGCCAGCCAGGTATTACCATCGGCAGCTGTGCCATAATCGATCGAGGATAGTAGCTCAGGCTACTTGAAGTAGAAAATGGTCCCTGTGGAGCATAAAAGTAGCTAGACCTTTGACTAGTCCATGTTGTAGATTATTCTGGTCGGGAACCACCCAGGAAGAGCCGTCTTAAGTGATCAATCACAGATTGCATTGTTCATGTGTTTTTCAGGGGCGGGGCTATCTGAGATAGATTATACCACAATAGTAGACACAGTTTGGCATATATTAATATGTAATTTAATATACTTTTATCAGCAGTGCTTCAAAATGGATGAATTTAGTAATGTTCCCTTTATTATACACTATTGTTCAAGTGTTTGTGGTCAATAAGAATTTTTAATGTTTTAAAAGTCTCTTCTGCTCACCGAGTAATATTGTGAAATATTATTACAAATACATTAAATAATTTCTGTTTTAATATATTTTACATTGTAATTTATTTTTGTGATGGCAAAGCTGAATTTTCAGCATCATTACTCCAGGCTTCAGTGTCACATGATCCTTCAGAAATCATTGTGATATGCTGATGTAGTAAAAGAACAGCATTTATTTTAAATATGCATATTTTTTAACAATGTAAAAGTATTTACTGTTACTTTTGAATAAAAGTTAATTAATTAAAAAAATAAAAAAATCTTCCTGACACAAAACTTTGAATGGTAGTGAATATAAGATCACATAACAAAAAAAGTCAAAAAAAAAAAAAAAAAAGGAATTAAACTACCATAAAAATACAGTATGGAAAAGTTGGATAATGCAGTTAACTCAGTGTCTTGTGATGGAATCTGAAGTTTCTTGTTTTTGTGATGACTAGTCTTGTACGGCGGGTCATGGCTATTTAGCCCTTTTATATATATATATATATATATATATATCTCAATTGCCCTTTTGAAGGATGGCTTATTTAATGAATATGTACATACCCTCATCACATGTCCTCTTCTCAGTAAAAGGACAAATTCCTGTAGGCTGTGGCTATGTCCACACGAAGCCAGAACTTACCCTATCCGATCTTTTTTCTTTCCTCGTCTCAAGAAATATCTGCGTACACACAAAACCACTGAAACGACTCAAAACGATATAGTATACATGCCAGATCAGTGTGTGGCGCTGTAGATACACTAAAAACAAAGAATAAGACTTGGAGCATGCGCATAAATCTTGCACACTGTATACAAACTTTAGTAAAGCTTCAAAATAAAGCTTTATTTTAATACGGATATACGGATTGGCTGTACACACGAAAACGCAAAGGCGGCGTTTTCAGATTTATCTGCTCTGGGACCCAGTTTAAAAAAAATAGTGGTTTCACCTTCCAAAAACGCTGCATCCGTGTGGACGAAACGCCTATCCGATAAAAAACTTGTGCGTATACACAGAAACGTGTCTCCATGTGGACGGGGCCTGTATCCAATAAGTCAGTGATGATACATCCAAAAAAAAAAAAAAAAAAACACTAGTGAAGTATTGCACCCTGTTTTTGTCTGACAGGAGAATAGCAAAGTTTGTTCTGGCTGAAAAAAAAATCTATATATAAAGAAGAGGAGAAAAGCTAAAGTCAAGGTCTACAGATCTGATCTAAGTGTGACATTGAAGTCAAACAAAGGTATTTTGAGAGACAAAAAAAAAAAAAAAAATTGAGTCAGGCCCTGACTGCTGGAAAGGCTCTCTAGGATAGGTTTGAAGTTGAATTCACCTCCCAGAACCAGAGCAGGATGAGAAATGAGGGGATAGTGCTATTCAAAAACCCAGCACAAACTACTTGAAAGGACATTCTGCTCAGATATTAAACAAACAAATCATGAATTTGGTCTCATTTATTTATAATGGCATACAAATGGTGTGTTTTTGTGCACAGAAAAGTATCTCATACAAATTTTCCACCCTCATTCTAATGTTAATGAATCCAGATTATTCTAAATAAGGGCACACATGCTCACAGGTGTAATTATACACGCCCAAACCATATGCATGTAAGGACTTTCTGCTCAACCTCTCTTGTACAGCCATTTGTCAAACATGTCTGCAACTTTTTGAGCAATGTTGCCGAGCGATGTTGCTTGGGCACTTTCCCATTGAGAATGGGCAACAACTTTCGATCTAAAGTATCCAGATAGAAATTTGTTTAAGCAATGCTGGAATTTGTTGCCCATTCTTAATAGGAAAGTGGCCAAGCAACATCACTCTGCAACATTGCCCGGCAACATTGTTAAAAAAGTTGCCCCGTGTATCATCACCTTAAGGTCAAGTCAAGTATGCCATTCTCAAAACCAGTCAAAACGATATATATGTAATGGATAATGTACATTCAGCCGGTTGTTATCACAGAATAAACCTGGACAGTCTTGCATCAGCCTGAAGGGGTTTATTCTGCGATAACAACCGGCTGGATGTACATTATTCCACTTATTACACGGCTACTTGCCACATAAGTAAATAAGTAGACATGAAATATTGATCCGAGTCTAAATTTTTTATTAGCTCTTTAAAAGCAATGCTTCCACGGAGAGAGCAGTTGCTAGCAAGTTTAAACTAGACGGAAATTTAAGAGATATGGTACAGTCATACCACATATTACACGGCATTTCACCACATAAATAATTATGGGGATAAGAGATATTGGTCTGAGATGAAACATTAGATCATTACCTTTTACGTTTGTTATCTTATAATCCATTACAGTGAACAAAACAATAATCGCAAAATGGCAGTAGATGCGTTTGTATGAAACGAGAGAACGAGTCCGCGATACCGGATGACATAATTAAATAACTGTACACAAAATATTGATTTGACTGCATTTTAATATTTTATTAGCTCACCAAATGCAAAACTTCCACGAGGAAATTACTAGCAAGCGTATAGCGCTGAAGACTTCAGTGACCCGGATGAGCCTGTGTTATCAGTTTTTAGTGATTGTTATCGGGGAATAATGTACCGCTGGATACCGTGATTGACCAATCAGAATCAAGTATTTTTAACAATGAACTAATTGACTATAAATGTATTTAATCAATTTACAAGACCCTATGAGGTATTAAGATAAGCTGTCAAACATTTTGAACACATTTAATCTGTCCCAACAAATATGTATTATCTTCATTCCATCTTAGTCCAGGATAAGTCATAGTGTCACACGTTTTACTAGGCTGCTTGCAATGCTGAAAATAAAATCTGTAACACAAGATAAAATGAAAATCTGTTTTGGTCTTATGAAAGCAGCAACAGTGCGTTGCGCTGACTATAGATAATCCCGCCTCATGTCGAGGATGGCAAAACTAGTCAAGCTGTTTAACTGTCATTTGAATATTAGACCTAAAATTATAACATAATATTATTAATCTAATTGCTTACCATTCCACACAGATTTTATGCTTGAATTCGTGTGCACTCCTATGTGGAATGAGACCCGTTGTATGTACAGTATATGAAGAAACAGAACGAAAGATGAATTTTAGTCTTGTGCAGCATTCCCAGTTGTACACCTTTATCAGTGTACAATGCCAGTGCAATAATGGAGTATGATAGAACAGCTGTCAAAGGCCTTAATTATAGCATTTTCTAAACGGCTAGAGGCAGCTATATATAAAGCTCTCATTTTCAATAATGAGGATAAACTTAGAACGAGTGTACATCATCAGATCTCATTAGCCTCCGACACACTCTGTCCATCACTCCTCTGAGAATAAAACAAATTCCTTTGCACCTGCCATGTACATCTCATATTTTATGTTTTGAATGCTGATTTTCATGAAAGTTTTGTCAAGACTCAAGGACAAACCTAATTATCGGCATAAAAAGTCACATTAGCAAAATTGCCTGTGTAATTATAATTACTTTTTTTGCTCTGTTTTTACAGAATCTAGCATTATTTTTACTAAACCTGTCAAACATCTCTTTGATACATGAAAAGAAATATAATGAACAATTCTCAGATTCCATGTTTTGCTGCCATTGCTGTATAGAGCATTTTTTTTGGTGGTGGTGGTGATGTGTTGGAAGTAAAGAAGTAAAAATATACAATATGCTTCCCATGTCTCATTCATATTTTTCTGGCTTTTTTTGTTTCTTTTTTTGTAAAATCAATCCCAGGCCATTCTTTCATGTTTGATGACGTTGTCAATTCCCATTGCAAATTCCAGGATCATAGCTACAGTCGAAAAGGAGAATCAATTGGCTAGTATTTGTGCCAATTCAACAGAAATTTGAATCTTTTAAATGAGTGTAGGCTGGCACGTTTATGTAACTTGCTGTCGGTCATCATCGTGTTTTGTTGTTTTGGTTTCACTCCGTAAACTGCATATGGGTTCTCTTTCAACTTGCCGTCAGTGTTAAATTTGTTCAATTGACATGTGGTTGCAAAGTAACTTATAGTCAGTAGAATGTCTGTTGGAGGACTATTTCTACCGAAACAGAATGCTGATCCTTCATCAATGAATAACTACACAGAAACAAATGAGTAATGCATTGTTAACACTATAGTAACTAATATTAACTAACAAGAAACTCTGATTAATGAATTAGTAAGTAATAGTGCTCAGTTGAATGTGGTAGTTCACTATCAGCTAATCAGTAACAACTGTTTTTTTTTTTTTTTTTATACCTTCTAGAGAACTACTAAGAACTACAGGTTCATAATTAACATGAATGATGCATAATGTATAATTAATTCTAAAGTAAATGTCATGGTAACCCACTAGTCATGACTGAAGTATTACCAAATCCTTCAGAAGGAATTACTAATTATTTGGATCAGTATTCTAAAGTGAAAAACATGATAACTCTCTAGTAACTACTGAAGTCATTGTAAACTTTTGAGGTTTTTGTACAGTTTTGTACAGTAATCCTCTATGATGTATTTGGTAACACTTGAGTAATTACTAGTGGGTTACCGTGATCTTCACTTTAGAATACTGATGCAAATAATTAGTAGTTCCTTTAGAATTGTGTAGTTAGTCTTGAGTTATTACTATCCAATACTTTACAAAAACCTCAAAAGTTTACAATGACTCCAGTAGTTACTAGAGAGTTATCATGTTTCTCACTTTAGAATACTGATCCAAATAATTAGTAATTCCTTTTGAAGGATTTGGTAATACTTCTGTCATTACCAGTGTGTTATCATGATTTTCACTTTAGAATTAATTATACATTATGCATTATTCACATTAATTATGAACCTGTATATTGTAGTTTTTAGTAGTTCTCTGGGAAGTATGAAAAAACAGTAGTTACTGATTAGCTGATAGTGAACTACTACCTTCAACTGAGCACTATTACTTACTAATTTATTAATCCGAGTTTCTTGTTAGTTAATAGCAGTTACTAAAGTGTTAATAATGCATTACTCATTATTTGTTCCTGTATAGTTATTCATTAATGAAGGATCAGTTCTAAAGTGTTATCAGTGTTAGTAGATATTAAGCAGACAGACTAATGACTAGTAGTCACAAAGTTGCAAAGTTACTTATAAAGTGTAACCTTTTTTTTTTTTATTCTAATGTGGTAGAAATGGGCATCCTCTTGTGGCAAGAAAATGCTTTGGTAAGCCATAATTATGACTTGAAAAAATGCCGGCAGCTATCGGTCCAAGCGAAATCGATTGCACAAGCATACTTTAATGCTAAGTTAATTGTATTTTAATAATAGAAGTCTCACAACAACAACAAAAACATGGTATTTGTGTACCACTAATGCAGTAAAATGTACCGTATTCAATGAGAGAGGTCCATAATAAAAACACACTGGACTAGTGCTGTTTTTCTCATTACTTGTAATACAAAATTAGATTTTTATTATACTCTGTAGCTATTTGTTTTATATTTTCAGTTTATGTATTTAGAGAGACCTGTTGAAGGCCATTACTGAGAATACTGAGAGGGTCTCACCATGATGTACTGCTTTAACACTGCAGCACTGCTAGTACCTGACAAGGAAAAAAATAATTGAGAGAAAAAATGAGTAAAAAAAAATCACACATCATTTGAAACTGGCGAGGGGAAAAAGACAGGGCCAAGAAGGGTCACTTGTAAAATGGATGGGGTAAAAAAACAAAACAAAAAAAAAACTTGCATAGTTATTTTCTTTCTCCTGTCTTATTCCATCTGTGTGATGTTTTCATTGTTAGAAAGTGTGGCAAAGTCATGATGTCCTGTGATAAACAGAGCAGAAGCATATGAAATTGTGCAGTAGGAGACCTCTCCCTCCCTGTGCAGTCAACGTCCGTTCTGGAGTTTTCCACGCCGCATCCCCTCAGCCGAAATGAAGGAAAGGTGTGCAGTCAGATGCCAGTGGATGGGGGTGGGGGGGGGGACAGAAGGATTTATCAGCTTGATTGTGGAGAATGATGGAGAGGTTGCGCTGTGGCAATCTTTAACTGCACAATTACTCAAGCGGATTTGCCATCACTAGCCTTATCTTCAAACAAGCAGCTTTGATCGATCATCTTGCAGATAGAAATAAGAAAAAATAAATATTTCCCCCCAGCGGGCGGAGAAAGCACCATTTGTAAATCGCTCTGCCACAGGTTAGCCAAGATGACGGCACACAGCTGCGGTGCGAGATATCAACTTTCGTGTTTGTATGTAAAAACCTGCTTACACAACCATCTCCTTTGCCCTTTTTCACCAACTTCTGGCATTAAAAGCAAGTGTCAAATGTAGTTTACAGGAAATTTACATGGATCACACAAATTGAACATGATATGGAAAAGAGAGCTGCTAAACCAGCAGAGGAGGATTTTGGCAGTAGAGCTGGTTTAGCAGGTTGAGAAAGCTGTGTGATTTCATTTGACAAATTAGCTCTTTTCCACAACAAGAAACATTCCCAAGCCTTTGCTTCCTTCACGTACCCTTTATCGACCCGAAGCCTTTTAGGACTGTAATTAGTCCTGGATTAAAACCCGGCCCGGCGCAACTTGGGCGCTGTGTGTGTTAGTGGTCCTCCTGTAACACATCATACGACTTTCCCTAGATATTTACACTCATCATTACTTATTTGCTTTTATTAGTACTTTAGAATGTGAGTACAGGTTTTAAAAACAAACTAAGTAAAAGCTAATAGAAAGCTAGCACCCTTTCTAAAGCTCCCAGCTAATCTAATACATTCGCCCACACCAGCCTGGCTCTCTTCTGTTCTTCAACCGCTGGGAGAGGACTTTGATTTTCGTCCAGTTGAATAAAAGGATCAAGGTCAATGTTTCATTGTAATAGCGAATTCCAGCACACCTCGCTAAACAGCCTGGAGGGCATCTGTTGATGGCAGCATGTGTTCGGCTGGGAGAAGTAATTTTGCTAGGCCAATTTATGTTCTGCTTTGCTGTTAGGAATGGCCAGTGGAAGGTTAGATCAGTCTGATCTTGAGATTAATGATTAGATGGGGAAATGGTCCTTCCTGCTCATTCATCAGTTGATCATTATGTTTTCATCTAATCTTATTGGTTGAGTTTCAAGAGTGATATACAATCCAACAGCACTGGGACTTTTCACTGTTTGCATCATTTTCCTGGTTGGTGTTTTTGTTTTATAGTGATTTATATTATTATTAAATTTTGTTAGGGATTTTTCTTTCTGAGTGAGAGTCATTAATTCACTCAGAATAGACTCGTTAAAACACTGATTTATACAAAAATGACTTGGTGTCCATCTTTATGAATGAGTCATTGAATCATTCATTCAACTGGTTTGTTTAAAACACTGATTTACTTCATGAATTTATCTTAATATGACAGAAAAAGAGTATTATGTTAATATGCGGTTTAGATTGTCTTTATGAGTGAGCTGTTAATGATGATTAATTCAACCTGTTAGTTAAAACAAACACTGATACAATCATAAACTGTCTTCGAGTGAGACTATGGGCTCTATCATACTCCCGGCGCAATTCAACGGCAGGCATGTCACACGTAGGGTTTTGTTTTTTTTTTTGCTAGTTTCAGCCTGGCACAGTTATAATTTTCACATCCAGCACCCACGTTGTTTAAATAGCAGATGCACTCACGGTCATCTGTTCGCCCATGGGTGTGCTGGTCTGAAAACAAGGTGTGTTCAGGTGCATTGTTGGCATGTTGCTATTTTGAGGCAACTGAAAATGTCTGTGCCATTGACCAACAAAAACCTGGTCTAAAGTCAACGGCGCAGTATTTTTTATTATTATTTTTTTTTATTACTCATGTTAGTAATATTTGCCTATAGGTGGGTGCACAATGCATGTACACTCTGCTTGTTACACACAGGGACGTGCAGCAGCACACAAACATGCCAAATATTAAAAATAAAAAGATTACAATGTAAAAGATTATTGTATTTATTGTAAAGATTACATGTATTTAATCTGACTCGTCAGGTTGACGGTGTCTATATTCCGCCATGTAAAGTAATGTAAAGTAATCCGCCAAGGTGCAAGCGCTTTTAAAGGGAATGGGAGATGACACTCTGATTGGTTTATTGCACGTTATGCCCAAAACACACCCATGACTCATTAAGAGACTAGGTACAGCCTGGCATGCCAACCATTTTTTCCATTGTTAAACTAGCAAAATGGATTCGGACACGCCCTAAGTGCACCTTGCGCCATGCGCTTAGATCATTAAAATGGGTCCCTTTGAATCATTCAACTGGTTCATTCGCAAACACTGATTTATTTCATGAACTAAACAAGTGACTGTCTTTGAGTGGATCATTGAGTCATTTATTTAAATGATTCATTTAAACACATCAAATCGTTTAGAAACAAATCTAGTGGCTTTCCTTATGAGTCTTGGAATCATTCACTCCACTGATTTGTTTAAAACTATTTTTGTTGGAAGAGCAACAATAAACAAAGTAACTGTCAATATTGCATCTAAATGGTAAGTTATTCAATGTTAACTTCTTGTTTATTAAATATGTTTTTTTTTTTCATATAAAAGCAATATAACAAAAGCATCTATGGATGACTCACATGATTCAGTGTTTGTACATGCGTGTGACCTTAGATAGACCTTTTATCTTGCACTAGATCAAGTATAATAGGCCAATGGCCTGTCTGAGTAATGCGGGTCCAATCAACTGTCAACAAGTTCACTTCAAAGGCAACAAAAAACGTTCACATTCAGAGCAAGAGAACAAATAAATAGAAAGACATATCACCATGAAAATCTCTCTTTCTCTGCCTCTCTTTTTCTCCACAGGTCTCTCAACAACTCTCTTTCTGCTTCACTCATTACATCCCATTTACTCCTGTCTTTCTCTCCTCTCTGCCTCTGATGTCTATTATTTCTCATTTTCCTTGTCTTAATATTTGCCTCCACAGAGAACAGATGGTTTTTTGTTCCAGATGAAAAGACAGGAGAGACTCATTCTTCGCATTTCCATTGGCTTGGTGCAAAGATCCATCAGACAGAATGAATAACAGTGCAAGAATAACAGAGAGAAAAGGAGAATTAGAGTGAAGGATTTAAGTTTTACCTGTATCTTTCTGAGGTTTCAATGGTTATGCCTGAGGTAGTGGCCATCATATTACGGCCATCATATTCATAAAAGAATCCTGAAAAAAAGTATCCTGAATCCTGAAAAAAAAATATTTTTCACAAAAATATTAAGCTGCACAACTATTTTCAACATACATGGTAATAATAAGAAATGTCAGGATCAGTAGGATCATATGACACTGAAGACTGGCGTAATGGCTGGAGTAGTTAGTACTCTAAAAGTATTTAAAATACTTATTGTTGGGTTTGTTGTCACAAATAGAGAGAAAGAACATGGATATGAGATGTTTTATTTCACTTTTTCACTATTTAAAGGAAGTTGTAAGCTCTCCAATGGATTTATTGAAGTTTACCCTCTTGAACGTATTGCTGTTGAACCGAAAATAGGTATCAAAGCTGTCTGCTAAAAATGACTGTTTATTAAAGCATATCTTCTTTAAATGAATAATGGCAAATGAAAATCCACAAGCTGACCCCCCAAAAGTCATTTATTCCAATTCACTGTGCATGCTTTTCCTCAAAACAATAATGTTAAGAATTATTTTTGTCAATGCATTTTCTTCTCTCAAAACTTTTTATCAGCCTATTTAATGAACCATTGAGGGCACCTCAAAATCATTCTTGCACAGCAAGGACTCCAATTTTATGTTCTTCTATATATGACGACGGATGCTTAACTTAATGAGCACAAGTAAAGGGAGGGACCGCCAGAGTCAGGAACGTTTAGACGTGAGTGCCATCAGCACAACAGCATCAAGCGAGCAAGTCATTTGTTTCGTGCCTGTGAGAAACAGAGAAGTCAAAGTGATAAGGAGTTGTCTTTTTTCCCAACCTCTAGCCTTGGAATTGAATTAACATTTCCATGGCAACCACGGCAGTCTCTCTCTCTCTCTCTCTCTCTCTCTCCCTGCCCCCCTCCCTCCCTCCCTCATGCTCTCATAATTTCTCTCTTCAGTGTAAATTCCTTGAATTTCCCTCTCTCCTTTTACTGCCTATTTGTTTGGCCGGTCTTTTTGTTCTACAAAGTCGCTTCTAATGCTTCAGCATTCCAACAGGCTGGCAGGACGAGCAGTGGCCATCATTGGAAAGGGAATGAGGGTGAACAGCGATTGCAAGCACAGAATCAGCTTGCCATTTGTCATCACGGAGTGCAGAGGCTGACATCCTTTATGATGTGGAAAAAGACACATTCCCTGTGACCACAATGTCTCCAGCACTGCCCTGAGGTCCTGTCATATAGTCCTGGACATTTCATTATTGATAAAAGCAAAAGGCAAAAAAAAAAACATCTGCTTCTCTACACCGCAAAATGTGTTTCTATTATTCATTATACCATGTATTGTCATAAATTTGCATGCTGTTACCCAAGTCTAAGCCGTAGCTGCTGCACAATAGCCAAGTGTATGTAGCAATCTGCTCTGATGCCTTGGCTAGGATCCTTTTAGTGTTGCTGTTGAGTTCAATTATTTCTAGAAGAAAAAAGGTATCATTCTCTCCCTTCCATCTCGCTCCTTTAGACAAGCATATAAATCGGCTCTAGCTGCGAGTTTCATCAGAATATCGTGAGGGAGCGATCTGCTCTTCATTTTAGCAATAATGTAAGCACCTCTGAGAGCTGCCCAAACCGCCCCAGCTGACGCAGAGAAGCCGGGACAGATACGGACGATTATACTAGCTGAAATTCTGCCTGCCGGTGCCAGAAATGAGCAACACTGACAGTTTTTCCATTCTTGATTACAACCCATCACCAAATCTACTGTAGTCTCATTCCGTGTCAGTTTAACATAATGCACGAGGCTGTGCGCATAAATCCACATTAATGTGTCCGGGCTTTGTTTTGCTGTCTGCTCTGATTACGTTGTTGTTCTGCTGTTTGTCATGGTAGAAATTCCATTTTGGTAACAGTGGGACACCCATTTTCTCATCAATAATTCAGTCTTCTCCCATTAAAATCACGTTGTCTCTTGTTTTTCTCAGGGAAACTTATGCAATTTGACACTAGAAAGCCGGTTTAGGTTGGGAGAAAGTATGCATTTTATGTTCCTACATGCTTAAATTGCACTACGATAATGATCCTTTTGCTTTCCAAGAAATGCCCACTGCTTCATCTTGCAGTTAACACAGATGTGTAATTTTTGCCTTAAGTGTTTTTCTTTCTTTTCTCGATTGGCTGCATGCTGGCTTGGCTGACATGGACATCTTTAGGGAGCTTGGGGAAGGAAGGCAACCAGGGCTGAATAATGAAGAGAAAACATTAGAAACTGCAGAGACTTAATATATATATATATATATATATATATATATATATATATATATAGACTACAGTGCTCCGATTTACATTCATAGCAGAAGAGTACAGCACACACACACATATACATTCATTCATACATATATATATATATATATATATATATATATATATATATATATATATATACACACACACACACTGTAAAAAACAATAAGTAAAATGTACTTAATTTTTCTTTTGCAAGTTTTTGCATGCATATTTAAGTAAATTTCAAATATGGAATTAAGTAACTCTACTTAACTAAGATAAGTAAAATTAACAAAGAAAATAAGTAATTTTAACTTGGCCAGTAAAAGGTTGAGTAATTTCTACTTTGTTGAAGTTTCTTTTGCAATACATTTTACTCAAACAATATAACACTGAATTAACCTCATAAAATATTCAAGGCCCAGTGCATGATGGGAACACCAGTATCAGAAAAGTTGAGTAGTTTTACTTAATTTTATAATGTTGATATTTACGCTTTAATTTCTACAATCTTAAATTGAGTACTAATATAGAATTTACTTTTTTTTTTTTTTTATTCTTGCCTGAACTAACTTTTTTAACGTTTTTTCTGTAGTATTTACTTTACCATAAAATCATTTTTTACAGTGTATATATGTATGTGTGTGTGTGTGTTGTACTCTTCTGCTATGAACGTAAATCGGAGCACTGTAGTCTCTTTTTCATCCTAATTGCTACTTAATTAAATACTAGCACTCGTGTGCCCGGGAGCCCTTAGCGGAAGCCTAGCTCGTACAAACGGCTCTCCAAGCATGAGCACTGGGAAGCTGCCAGTCTCCAAATTGGATCAGAGGCTCTTTTTAAATTGGAATCGGTGTTGAAGTATCAGAGAGATTGGATTGCTGACAGCGAGCAGAATTAAGGCATTAAACATAGCATCTGTCCAGGTTCAGGGCGGGACATAGTGGACATTGAGAGGGCTGTCCCCGAAGTAGGAAGTGTGAAAAAGGGCATGTTTCTTCAGGGTCTGAGCTCTCTTTGTTGTGTTCATGTGTGTCCTCCCAGTAGGTTTTGTGCATATTTGACTGGCTCAGACCACCAAGGCAATTCTAAATATATCTGCAGGTTTGAAGAATTAAGACACCAATTTATTCAGTTCATGCTACATGAGCAGAATGAATTTCTGTGCAAATCAAAATACCATTCTTACCTAAATCGACTCATTCAATTAATTGTGACAATTTACAAAAGAATGCTTTCACAAATGATTTACATATTTGTTCTGCTCGTGTTTTATACATGAAGCACAAGTCAAGGCTTTAAACCCTTACATTATATAATATCAGGTCACCATTACTATCATTATAACCTAGACAAGGGGTTTTCAAAATTTCAAAAAAATGATATCCCTAATGTCATATTCTAAAATATAAAGGCACTTATGTATACATTTATATCTATAAATTTAATCATTGGCTTTCATTGTATTAACTAAATATTAAAATATTATCTGCAGAATATTTTATCATTTTATATAAATTAATAAAATATTACAATATATTTGATACTTCATATATACAGTGGTGGAAATGGCAGAGATTTACTGGGGGGACCCCAGTTGGAGACATACATTCAAACCATAAATTATTCAGACATTTTTTTTATATTTTTGATATATTTTTACTAGTGGGTGCAGGACACTGTAGTTCATTTATGTAAGTGAGGATAGCTAAATAAAGTAAACTGTGACATATTATACCCAAAAATTATTCATACAGTGGATTACCAGTAAAATGTATACAAATTTGGAACCAAAAAATTATTCAGACACTTTGACCTGTGTTATTTGACCACTTTGCTTAAGTGTTATCTGACATAATTAAGATTAATTTTTTCTGACACAGTTTAACTTGTCATATTTTGTTACCATTTTTTTAAACAATAATAAACAAACTGTATTAATGAATGAAATGTTCAAGGTGTCTGAATAAATTTAGGTTTGACTGTGTGTAATATATTTTTTAAACCATAGATGTAGAAATTCCCACTATATTTATGTATGAAATTAGCATAGCATTCTGAGGGAATTATGTGGATAAAAGATTGAAATTCTATACATTTTGAACTGGAACTCCTTTCCCCCCACCCTTGAAATTCATTCCCCTGATATATCCCCCAGATATGATACAAAACAATATATATCATGTTCTATCATATCTACAGTAATTACATCATACTGCCTGTATTTCATTATTCTTTCTTCTCTGCATTCAAATAAAATGATAAAAAATTGCCTTAGATAATAATTCAATCAACAGCACATAACAGCAGTGTAGGAATCCACTGGAATCCATCATTATGACTCACAGAGTCTAAAACCAACCAGATACATCCCACACTCACAAAAACTGATTATTTCTGTCTTACATAATCATTAAGGACATCTTTAATGTGCACTTGATAGGTTGTGGGGTAAAGACCTGTCCCTGATCAGTCCCTGCGGGAGATTAAAGGGGCTTTAGGGGGATGATATGGCAGTTGTGAGGGGTAACATGGGATAGAGATTAAACAATGTGGACCTTTATCTTCTGTTATACCATGTGGGACTTTTATAGTGCCTGGAAGGCCATCCATGGCCTTTTCTAAAGGTAATAGAAGCATTAGACTTATAATATCCAGTCTTACCAAATATCTTTTTGTCATATGCTAAGGTCTAAAATGTACAGTACAGAAATATGAAATTAAATTAAAAGAAAGTTCACCCATTAATGAAAATTCTGTCATCGTTTACGCACCCTCATTATGTTTTACTTTTTTTTTCTGTGAAACACAAAATTGTTGGGACAAACAAAAAGAAAAACATATACATATGTATTTTTTTAATTATTATTATTTATGTTTTTTTTAAAGTGTTATTTTGTGTTCTGCAAAAGAAAGAAGTTTGGTTTGGCTGCTGGAGCATCTTTCTCCATTTATGGTGATTTAAACGTACCTGACCAGGAACGTCTAATAGAGCCAATTTTGATGCCATGTTAACTCTAAGTATAGTTAAGAGACCATTTTGTTCAAATGGGACTATTTTGTCCTTCTTTAGAGAGGCTTGTTTTTTGTTAAGAGACAGACTTCACACTGCCTTGTTATTAGTCTTTTTGCTGCTCCGACGATATTGAGTGTTTGAACAGAGTTGTACACGAAGGCGGCTTGTGCAAATATTCAGCTGTTTAGAGAGTTACTGTCTGTGCACAATTAAATTTTAAATTAAGTTTGTTTATGGTGGTAATACTTGTTATTTGGTGGCTAGAATCCAAGTTTCCAAATAGAAGAGGCCTGTATTTTGTATTCTGACAGCATCATTGCATCTCTTGATTGCTCTTCACATGGATTTAGCGGTTTGAGACAGTGCTGGATGTGCGTGTTATGATTACAATGTATGGTGTCACTTGAGGTTTCAGAGCTTTTTTCTGAGACTCAGATTAGTTGTCAGTCTCGAGCTGGATAACCCTTCCCATCCTCCACTGGGAATTAGCCCTGTCTGTATCTTCCTTAGCCACTTCGTGATCACAAGCCGCGATCGAATAGCTCACGGGAGAAGCAAAAAAGATCGTTAAAACTAGGACTGTAAGAGAGATGTGTAGAAAAAAAGAGAAAAGACAACTGAGCGCAGAGGATTCTGGGCCTGATTCTCATTCATAATGAAAGGAATTATCTGGGATGCAGTGTTGTTTTCTGTAGTTAATTACCTATGGCTTAGACAATTAATGAGCTGCAATCAATGGCTCTAGGAAACAATCTCTGTCTCGCTGTACCTGAATCAGTGCTTGCGATTTGGAAAATAGAAGACAAAGCAATCTAACACATCGATCCGTCTACAGGAGATGTGCCAAACTCACCTTTAACAACCTTAAAGTGGTGGAATGGAAGGGAAAATATAGTTCCAGTGTAGACAGTGTTTTCCACACACAGGTGTTTCTCTGAATAAAATGCTGAATTGAGATGTTAAGGCTGAACTATTGATGCATCTTTGACATTCTCTGGTGAAATGAGGGTAAAAAGTCTGTAGCGTGAACGAGTGCAAATCAGTGCTGGAAAAGGAGCACTCAGAATGTCATGCAGAATGCCATAAGGGTTGAATGTGGCTTCAAATAAATAAATAAATAAATAAATCTGGATGCCTGTTCAGTTCAGAGTAAAAAAAAAAAAAGTGACTTTATACTGTATGTCACAATGTGATCTCAGGATTGTGAGTTTATCTCTCAAAGAGACTTAATAGCTCACAATTATGATTTAAACGTACACTATGTAACTTTTTTGTTCAAAATTTATATAATGAGCGAGTATATCATGCAAATCCATCTTCCAAACTGTGTTTTTGTCTTATCGTGAATCACTATAGTAAGGCTATAATAAGTGTTTATATTTGGATTATTTTAGACTGGGTGGACGACAAACTGCGGATTAGCCCTGCGTGACTCGTCATATACATAAATAGAGAAAAGTATCTCTAGCTACATTGTTCTTCCGCAAGACACATGCAGTTTTGTTTATTATCTGCTAGAGCACCAGAAGTTACATGGTGTAACTTTAATATCTCACAATTATGACTTAATATCTCATAATTGTGGCTTTTTATCTTCCAGTTGTTCCTTTAGATCTCTTAAGATCTTAGCTATGTATTGTCATGTATTTTTATATTATTAAGGCATTTTTAGTAAATCATTGATATGTTGATATAAATGAAATATCTTCAGTAAGATATATATTGAGTTGAATAATTTATAAAGAATTTATAGGCCTAATTTTTATTTAAAATATTTATTTTAAAATATTCTCTGTTACCAGGTGTCTCGGCTGACCACTTGTGATTGGATCGTTACAACTGAGTGCAAACAGGTCACCTTATATTTAAAGTGGTCATGACATGAGAAACCAAATTTGGATCTTTTGACATATAAGAGGTCTTTGTATTGAAACACCTGCAAGTTTCATATGTAGCTTAAAACTATAAACAAAGCATTTCTTTAATCAAGCTCTGAAAACACCCTGTTTTGATACTGCAGGATTTGTGACATCACATGGCCAAATATATTTGCATATGACTTCCTCCAGAGCAAGACATCGACGCATAGTTATACATCATTGCGCCATAGGCCATCATTGCACGATCACTTGCATTCAGTCACTTAATGGCTGACATTTGCCTACACTGGATGTGAGTGTTGTGTTGCGTTACAAGCAAATAAAACCCATTATAAACACTGACGCTGTCTACACTGGATACTGTATACTGTGGACAACAGGACAAATGGAAGAGTGAAAGAATGTTTGCTTTGACACGTCCAGTTTAGACAGCTCGTTTGCGTCTCTGTACAGAGTTCAGAAGAATGCCGGCATCAGAAACAAGTGGATGTTTTTTTGTTTTTTTTTAATGGCTTCCCGGATCACGTCGGAAGATTATATGTTTGTTAAGAGCATTTTGTTTTGTAAATGAGGCACAGTGAAATGGAGAGTTTACAAAGAAACTTTTGTTGAAAGATGAAGCAGCCAACTGTATTGGATCTGACAGCAGCTGCATCACAAACCATAAGTAAATGATTTTATAATGCTCTGTCTGTAAATAATGGTTTTGTATGGATAATGTTTTCAAAACAATTACTCATGAGCAATAGCGAGTGGGCATTGATACTGTTTCCCAAGCAATGACGTTAGCCATCATAACATTGTCCGTTTACTGACCTTAAAGGAGACGCTCCTTAATGGCTCATTTCAGACGGAGGGTTTTTCTGCATATATTAGTTTGTTTTTTGTGTGCAAAAAACATCATAAGTGAACCTCAGGGAACATATTAATATATATATATATATATATGTCATGACCCTTTTAAAAATTGTTACTTTACATTTCACTATAAGACTTTCCATTACTTTATATCTTAGCTGATGTCACATGATGAACAGTGGCTGTCAGTTTTGTTGTCCTTTTGACATTATCTTTTCTTTTCATTATGCTTGTGTTTAATCTCAACCCCAGTGGCTAGTGATGCCATTGCCTTTCCAAGGGCAATTTTTCCGTGCATGCATGAGCATGTGTTGAAGCTTGTGTGTTTGTGTGTGTACATGTGCTTGAGTGTGTGTGTGAGGAAGAGATGTGTGTATCACTTCTCAACACATAGCCTTGAGGACATTTTATACTGTGTGTGTGATTCCCAGTAGTATTTGGGTAGAGCCAATAAGATAATCTCTTTCTCTCCTATGTGTGATTCCTGGATTTGGGAGAGCAGTCTTGCTTAGTCAGATTTTTGACTTAACATCATAGCAACAAGTCCATGTTGCAGATTATTCTGGCCAAGAACCCAGTTACACAGGAGGAGATCTTGTGACTGACATGTTTGGTGACTAAACAAGCACAATTATTTTTGCTTTTGATTTGATACTGCTAACCTAGAGGTGAATGGATTTGTCAGTTGGTAGAAATTTTCACGTTTGTTTTCTATTGAAGATATGCCAATGTTTCCTAGTGGTGGTCAGAAAGCATATATTGAGATGTATCAGTTTCTATTGAGTTGTCCTCTGAGGCTTTCCTGACTTCAGGTATCACACATGGGCTATAACAATTTATTTTCAGGGAAAAAAGGGAAGGAAATGAAAGGCGTCAGAACCAAAGAAATGTTCAGCAGCCATTACTCCAGTCTTTAGTTGTCAGTATAATTGAAAATATGTTGAAAACAGTTGTGCTGCTTAATATTTTTGTCAAAACCAAAACCACTTTTTTTTTTTTTTTTTTTACTTGATGAATAGAAAGTTCAAAAGAAGCATTTGTTTCAAATAGAAATATTTTGTATAATTATAAATGTCACTTTTGATAAATGTAATTCAAAAAAATAAATAATCAAAGTATTAAAACATCTTACTGACCCAAAACCTTTGGACAGTAGTGTACATGTATTACTGTATAATAAAAAATAAACATTTAAAGGGGACCTATTATGCCCCTTTTCACAAGATATAATATAAAGTCTCTGGTGTCCCCAGAATGTGTCTGTGAAGTGTCAGCTCAAAATACCCCACAGATCATTTATTATAGCTTGTCAAATTTGCCGTTTGTTAAGCAGTCCGGTGCAAAATTGTACTTATGTTGATTCGACTGTTTCTACTACTATCATTTGTAAGTCGCTTTGGAGAAAAGCGTCAGCTAAATGTAAATGTAAATGTAAAATGATTTGCACAAATATATATATAATACTTTACCGACTTTCTTCGGCACATTTCCTTCATAAATGAATTTCAACCACAGTGTCCTCATTGGCTATGGAGACTCCAATTACAGAACATTTGTTATGTTTGTTTGGTGCAGACATTGTATATCTCCAGCTGCTACAGTGAAAAGATAGAAATGGCGGACTGCTGCGGTTCACTCAGTGCGGTATCTATGCTAATAGGGCAGATCGTCACCAGTCATGGGCGCTCCAGTCAAATCTGGAACCACTTGTTTGGAGAGACTGTTTATGATTTATGGGGATTATAAAAAAAGGACTGGGTGGATTTTTACCATTATGGGCTGGTTGTTTAAACGCACTGTGGACACACATCTGTGTTCAAACACCATATTAAAGTGAATTTTACATAATATGTGCCCTTTAACTTTGGACCTTTTCTGTATTTTAATGGATTCTCCATAAAAGTGCAATCAAAAATTGTATCAAAATTATATATATATAAAAAATTACTTCTGGAAGTGAAGCATCTGTCAGTCAGATTGAAACCGATGATTTTAGGGTGGTTTGCGGGCTGAGGTTCAGACTAGAAGAGCCATAAAAAAGAAACAGTTTTACTGTTTTTTTAAAAAACAGTAAAACTGAATGTTTATGAGAGAGATGAATTATTGGGAGTTAGGAGGTTATGAGGGGGGAAAAAAAACATACAGCTGGACGAACAGTAGAGAAGGGTTGGTGGCAGCAGAAAGCCCATGGGTCAAGTTTCTGAGTATTTAGTGGGATGTTTGAGTTTTCATTCAGCCCAATTTGACCTGTTGACCTCTTTGGAAATATCTCAGACAGTCTCTCTTTCCTCTGATGCAGACACTCAGGATTCTCTTCCTTTTGATCCAACACACACACTCAACCCACAAACAGAGTCACATCTGCACACATGCTCCTTGTGTGTCTCAAGAACACTCTGATGTGTTGGAGGAGTGAGCTGAATGCTCAGTGGCATTGAGGTGCACAATAAGCTGCAGCTCATTCTCCTCCAAAGAACATTGCATTCTGAGAGAGAGAAAGAGAGAGTGAGCCAAAGCAGAAAATGAGAGTGCCACTGTCCTCACAACAACCCGGCCTCACAGTTACCCTCTTCCAGTGATCATAGTAACTACAGTGAAAGTAATGGAAACATGGTTTGATAGTGCATGATCACAGCACTGCTGTGTTTATTAGAGAGTAAACAGGACAACAGTTGCTTTCTCCAGAAGATGAAATAGAGTTTTGATAGTTGCTTTCAGCTTGAAACGATGAGAGGGACACATCATTCCCAACCGCTTCTTTTTCTTTCATTCCACAGCGCCTGACCATCTGTCGCGGACACACCGCAGTGCAATCACTCTCTTTTTCAACTCTCTATCAGCATTTCTTTCTTCACCTTTCTCTTTTCCTTCTTCTCTTTCCTCTCTTTTTTCTGTCACATCCTCCTTTCAAGTGTTCTTCTTTCTGTATTTGTCCTTCAAACACATGCACACAAACAAACACTCGCAGTATTTCCACACACACATTCACATCTTTCCAACTGAGTCTGGCTGCAGAGCTGCATTCTCAGCTCACATGCACCTTTGTGATGTCAAATAAGCTCTCGGCCAGGAAACGGGAAAAAATACGAAGTGATTATTTGCACTGGGTGTAAATAGCACTGGCCACACAGCATGGCTATTTGCACCCCAATAGCCTGGTGGAACCAGACAAAACTATGAAAAATGCCATTTAGATTTCAGAGAAGTGGCCTGGAGGGTACAGCATGCATTGTTTGTTTGTGTGTTTTTACGCGGAAGACCTGCGGTTCGAATGCGGCTTGTGATATTTTCCAAACACAGACTCTTCACTCCATTGTTTCAATATTCAACACTCAATATCTTGGTAAAATAAATAAATATAAACACTATATATTGCCATTGTTACATATGCTACATGTAGATACTATAGTAATAACTATAGATTATGTATAATTACATGCAGCTAACCCTAAACCAAACCAAACCAAACCAAACCAAACCCTAACCCTAACCCTATAGTAAGTACATGTTACTTAATAGGAATAGTTCTAGGAACTCAGTTATAGGAACTAGATAGTAGGATAGTTCCCCGGGAACTAATTTCTCCCCCGGGCCATGTTCCTGGTTGCATTCGCACCAGGAATAGGAACCCTGAAGCGGTCGATGGCAGCATCTTTAAGCGCGGCATTTACAAATGAAAAAAACCGGTGGATGGAGAATTCCATGATAGGAGCTGTGTTTGTTGTGTGTCATGGGTTTCATGATAACAGACAACAGGTGCAACCCTGCAGACAACAGGTAAATGCCGTTATCGCTGTTGAAGTAAATATGTTTACACGGCTAAAATGCTGGGTGCTGGTGTTTGACATGCGTTTGACTAATCAATGTACACTTATGTCATTGATAGTTCCTATAGTGCTGGTTTAGACCCTTCTCTGAAGTAGGAGCTAATTTAGTTCCCCCAAAAGGAGTTCCTAGGACTAAAATCGTTCCTAGTTCCTAAGGTGCGAACACGGCGAAATCCGGGTACTTCAGCCAATAGTTCTAGGAACTATGAAAAGGTTTCTCCGGTGCGAAAGCCCCTAATATTACTCAGTACTTAAATGTATAATTATAGTGTACCAAAGACACCTTGAAGTGTAACATTATAATGTTATACATTAATAGTAATTATTAATAAACTGTATGGTACAATATAATATCCCACTAGCAATAGTAATATTCATATTAACAGTTTGAAGATAAACAAGAAATTAATATTGAGAAACCTAAGTTTTAGACACTATCTTGCCAGTTATCTTGTCTGTCTATTTTTGCTCTTCCAACAAAAATGATTGCAAACAAAGCCAAAGCAGAATCAATTTGCATATCTGAGTCACAAACATTATTGGAGTTTAGTTTATAGATGAATCGGTGAATTAATTGTTTGAATGAATGGTTCAGTGACTCATTCATAAAGACAGCAGACTGCGGGGTTGGCTCACGTTGGCAGCGTCTGGTTCCAAAATTGCCCTGACACACCAAACTGACGCTCGACACCTGACGGCCAAGTAGCACGTCCGTTCTGCGCCTGCGTAAAAAGAAATGCATTTCCGTACCAGCAGGTGGCAGTAGCTGAACAGCCAATCAGAATGATCAGATGGCCAGACTGACTAACGAGCTCCGACGCCGATTCAACATGTCGAATCAGCCGAAAAAAAGCAGACGAGGACCAACTTCAGCCGACGGTGTGGAACACACTGAGAAAACTTAGTCGGCCGACAACAAACTACAAAACTACTCGACGGCCGATCGTTGGCTTGGTGTGTTCCAGGCTTTAGAATACACACCACAGACATAGAATGACGCAAAACAAATAAAAAAATGTCAAAGCTAAATTATTTCTGTTACACTTGTGAGTTAATTTATTTTCATGTATTTTCATGTTTTACATGATGATAGCATGTTAACAAAATTTGATTTTTTTTTATTTTTGTATTATATAGTAGGCTATATATATTTTTAATTGGCACAAATTGTTGCAGCAAGGATGAGTAGATACATGACCTAAAGGAGATTATTCACAAGAACAGAACAACCAGCTAATATAGACATACATACAAATGAAGAAGGGAAAATACTGTGTATTTAAGAAAAAAGTACTTAAATACACAGAGGTTAATGAGGAAACTCAGTGATCAACAGGTGATCTTAATTAGACTAACAGGCAGATACGGGGAAACTAGGTCAGGATACACAGGGAAACAGAAACAAAACAAGAGAACCAAACCAAAATACAATGAACAACACATAATTTGAATTTTAATATTATATATGTATATATTTCATAATTATTTGTTAGTATTATATTATTTTTGCAGTGTGTATATAATCATATATCATATTTTATTGTAACATTGTGAGATAAAATGTAATTACTTATTTAGTGTAAAGACCATTTGCCACAATTTACACAATGTATGTTCTTTTTGTATGCTATAACACTCTCTTCTTTATAAAGGATATTTAGGAGTGCAGAGCGATAGCTTTAGAGCTGCTTGCTGCGAGTAGCTCTCACCTTGCAGGGTTGAGACCCAAGTGTGAGGGTAATGGACTCATAGACTTAGATCAGATGGTGCTTTGATGAGTGCTGTGGTGGACAGAGTGGTGATGTCACCTCCTGTTTTATGCCGACGATGGACATGCTGTTGAGGTTTCAGACGAATCAGCACTGAGCTGCAGGATGGAATGCTGCCAGAGAGAAAACACAACTCCACATCCATATTTATGACAAAGATGTCCCTACGCACACACACGTTTTGATTAAAACACACACACACAGACACACACATGCTCTGCCCTTTCAGTTTAAAATCAGTGAGCAAATATGTCCCTTGGAACCATTGCTTTGTTTGAAGAGAGGTTTCTTTTTTTCTTGTATGAATTTAGCCCTCAGCCAAATCTGTTCAAAGCATCTCTTTTTTCTCTTCTTCAGCAAAGGTGCACTTCTTGTAACCTCATTCTGGTAAAGTCAAAGTCTTTTGGCCCCATAAATTATCCTCCTACACTGATTCTTCCATACCAGCTGTTGGTATTGAAAACCTATAAGCAAAGTATGAGGAAACACTGCACAACCTCAGTCAAAAAAAATAAAAGGATTTTGCTCTCATCTCATTCAGGAGGGGTAAGTTTGTCAACAACATCAGGCAGAGTGAGAAATCGACTACTTTCTATCATAAACAACAATTTTAAGTTGTTGTTGTTGTTGTTTTTTTTTTTCATTCGATTTTTTCTCTATTCTGCTTAAAGGAATAGTATGGGCTTTTAAGCTTTAAAAAGCAAAAGCATCATAAAAGTATACAAAATATTGTATAAATCATAAATGTGGCCCAATCAAGATCAGGACAGTGTGATTTGTGACTGATTATGTGAAATGATCAGAAGCAACTGGATGATTCATTTATGAATCTGAAATTTCTGCTTTTTCCAGAAACTGCAAATAAGACTTTTATTATACTGAAAAGAACAGTTTTTAAATCAAAATATACTTTATATTCATAAGCTCTTTGTTGGTACAGATTTTTTTTTTTTTTTTTTTTTTTAACCTTATACTTAAAGGAATATTAGGAGCTTTCAAACTTAAAAAAGTATACAAAAGGAGGGGCAGACTTAAACCAATAAACGAAGTAAGCACACGCTTAGGGCCCCAAGGAATTAAGGGACCCCATCAAATACCCAAAAGCATTTATAAATCATATATAACCTATTAATTTTCTATCAAATTTAGTTTGCTCACCATTTACCACCAAGTTTTAACAGCGTGCAAGCTCATTAGCAGCAAAGCTTTTATATTGTTTTACACCGGTAAGACACGGTGTTTTACACGTTTATCTTCGTAATACAAATTAAGATATTTTTGATAAAATCCGAGAGCTCTCTGACTCCTCTATAGACAGCAATTTAACCACCACTTTTTAAGGTCCAGAAAGGTACTAAAGACATCATTAAAATAGTCCATGTGACTGCAGTGGTTCAACCTTAATTTTATGAAGTGATGAGAAAAACAAAACAAAAATAACAACTTTATTCAACAATATGTTCTCTTCTGTTTGATTCTCCTACACTGTTTACATTCAGCGCTTCCAGGTTCTACGTTATTTAGTGGAAGTGGAAGTCTTCCAAGACTTACTGAAAAGATACTTTTTTGAACCAAAATATACTTTGAATCAAAGTATATTTATTCTTAACAGCTGTTTCAAATATTGGTCAGGCTCAGTATCACATATATTTCCTCGCTCTGAACATTGAAAGTCACATTTTCACATTACTTTTCATTTTCATTTTAATAATCTGCAGTGCCCTCAATTAACATGAGGTCATAAGAAATGCATGCATTATAATTATAAATAAATAGAAAAATGTATTTTAAAATACTTTTAGATGTAATATAGCATGTGTGAGCTGTCTCAGGCTATTAAATAATTAAGAAACATTGTTGCCAACAGTATCCTGCCATATGCTGCGTCTACAAAATAATTAAATATATAAACTATATTATGCTTAATAATGCTGAAAATCACTCTTTTTAATTGTCACACTGAAGAAAATGTACAAAGAAGCAGTTTAGTTTATACAAAGAAGCAATTTCAAATTAAATGACAGCAAATTACATTTATATATATATATATATATATATATAAATAATAGTTGTTCTAAAAACTTCTTTGGACTTCTTTGAAAGATTATACCTGTACTTTATAGAGTTGTTTACCCTTTTATCTTTCATCTCTGCACTCTGATCTTTGGTTTATCATCTCATTTAACTCTATTTTCTTGGCTCTACAAAATTATGATTTTGCTTGGCTGAAATCCATCAAAGCTCAGTGTTCTTTTGAATATTGCATTTTGAAGTAAACTCACAACATGTGGTCTTTGGACATGTCTGGAACATTAGTGGGGCATTTTAAATTTTAGCTCCAGTATAAGATTCATTTAAAAATGACATTTCAGCGTTCATTGAAATGTATATTATGTACCAATATTTCATGGAATCATTAATATTTGCGGGACTAATCTCTGAATATCCAATGACCCTAGAACCGCCCCTTAGAACAATGTACTATTATTTTTATTTTATTTTTTTAGGCTAGGAATTAAGGCCTAACTGGAAAATTTAAAGTGAAAAAATGAAAATTCTGTCATTAATTACTCATCTTCATGTCGTTCCACACCCATAAGACCTTTGTTCATCTTTGGAACACAAATTAAGATATTTTTGATAAAATCCGATGGCTCAGTGAGGCCTGCATCGCCAGAAAGATCATTTCCTTTTTTCAATGTCCAGAAAGCTACTAAAGACATTTAAAACAGTTCATGTGACTACAGTGGTTCAACCTTAATATTATAAAGCGACAAGAATACTTTTTGGACTAAAAACAAAATAACTTTATTCAACAATATCTAGTGATGGGCGATCTCAAAACACTGCTTCATGGAGCTTCGAAGATTTACGAATCTTTTGTTTTGAATCAGTAGTTCAGAGCACACCAAAGTTACATGAACTATTGAAATTTTGAAACACTTATGACGTAACAAAGCCTCAATTACTAAAATCACGTGATTTTGGCAGTTTGATACATGCTCTAAACCACTGATTCATTTGAACCGCTGTAGTCAAATGAACTGTTTTAAATATGTTATTAGTACCTTTCTGGGCATTAAAAAAAGGAAATGATCTTGCTGGCAATGCAGGTCTCACTGAGCCATCGGATTTCATCAAAAATATCTTAATTTGTGTTCTGAAGATGAACAAAGGTCTTACAGGTGTGGAACAACATGAGGGTGAGTAATTAATGACAGAATTTTCATTTTTGGGTGAACTAACCCTTTAATTTTATGCCCAAACTAATCTTAAAACCTTATGATAAAAACCTGAGAAAATTATGGCCTTTTTTCTTTGAATATACAGTAAAGTTGCATCATGTCAACTGCCTATTTGATCAATCTCAAAGGAGGAGGGATTTGCATATTTTCTTCACATAAAAATGTTAGGGACTAGATCCGTGACATCTGGTGCTTTGCTTTAATTTAGAAATCCCACATTTCTTCCCTTTCTTTGTTTTATATCTCTCCTTCAATCACCGCTGAGGGGCTTTGTTCAGAGACCAGCCCTTAGAGGAGATAAGAGGAGGCAGGTAAATGTAGAGAGTTGCAGGGGAAAGAGAGAGAGCAAGAGCTAAAGAAGATGAATGGAATTAGATGAAAGAGAAGGAGGAGAGGGAGGATGGATGCCGAGGAGATTTCTAATGAGTCACAGGTTGATTCCGTCCGTGTTAGCATTTGAAGAATCACTTGTGATGAATGACTCCTTCAGTGCTTCAATTAGGGGGGAGACTTTGCAGATATGGTGAGTGATACTGGAGAACACACAGCTACATGCTCCAAAAAAAAAAAAAAAAAATCTCATTTGCTGGTTTTAGAGGAATTTCCAGTCAGTTTTCTGCAGGTTACAATGTTCCACCAGTAGATGGTGGCAAGTGTCTGTCTTTATGATCGATTCATCGAATCATTTGCTCAAACGGATCGTTCATAAGCATTAGGTGTGTTCAACTTAATGCGGCACTTTGCAGACCCATCTGTGTATGACATCAAAATACCACAAAAGCGATTAGAGAGCATACGGCTCTGTATGTTTTCAAATCGCTCTTGCAGTACTTTGATCTCATACACCAATTAGTCTGCGCAGCGCCACATTCGAACATACCTGTTGATTCATGTCATTGCGAGTAGGTCACTGAATTATTCAGTAAACTGATTCAATCAGTAAACTGATTCAGTCAAAGCATTGATTCATTCAGGATAGAAACAAGTACTTAATTTGAAAGTATGTTTATATAGTATGAATTTGTGTACTACATTTGCTATGTTGTCATTATCATGTGACCTACCAGTTGCTTTACTTCCATTCTCAAACCCTCTCCTCTGGCCTCATGGGATAGTAAAGTGTCCATCGTATGCACACTTCAGAATTGGTAGTAAGTTATCAAGGTACTTTTTCCTTACTCTTTTACAAGTACTGTGAATTCGGACATACTACTCTTGTCACATATTTTTCACCCACTATATAGTAGAGAAATATGCAGTTTTGGATGCAGCCGCTGTCTTTATGCATGAGCCATTGAATTAGTCATTTAACCAAATCATTTAAAAACACTAATTCCATGTGACTTTCAGTGTGTACAGAGAGATGATATTTAATTGCTTTTTTCTGATGTGATACTGTACCAACAAAAAGTCTGACCATTATTTTAAATAGTTGTTATGAATATACAGTAGATTCAAAGACTGCTCTCTTCAGTGTAATAAGATCAGTCACAAATGAAAACTGATCTGATCTTGATTTGGACCAAATTTATGAAATATATTTTATGTACTTGAAAGCTTCTACTATCCCTTTATGTAGAATAAAGGAAAAATCTAATGGAAAAAAACATTTATGATAGAAATTAGTCGACTTTTTGTTCAGTGTGTTGTTGTTGAAACACTTAGGTACCCTTCCTAATTGAGATGAGAGCACAATCCTTAATTTTTTTGACTGAGGTTTTAGCAACTTGCCAGCTTGTCAAACATGGGAGACCACTAACTAGCTGAACACTAACTAGACCAGCCTACACCAGCTCAGGCTGTTATTTTCAGCAGGGTGAACACACAAGAACACCCTAATAGGTAGCAAAATAGGAACCCACTCGGTTTAGCCGCAGGGATTTGGAAGTTCAGAGTAGCTTCCCCCAGCTTTTTTCTCACTCCATCCCTCCTTGACTTTTTCTTTGGCTGTGGTTGCTCTTCTTATACCTATCTTTTAAAAGCGCAGCACCAGGTGGGCCTGCAGCACCGCATTGATTCAATCCTCTCGTATGCTGGCAAGCTGGCATGCTAACCTGCGCATGCGTCTTTATTACACAAACAGGCATACTGAAACAGATCCCGTCAAGGCCGTCCCTTCATCAAACACTTACATCTTGACATTTGGAGACTCTCCCACCTGGGACTGTTTGACTCGTTTTCCCTTACTGCGTAGCACATTTCCAAACAGCTCCTGCGGAGCGCACTGGCAAACATCTGCCGCGCAGGAAGCATGCTGAGTTTGTAGCAGAGATGGTTATTGGCATTCGTTTCTGTTTTCTTTGAGTGTACAAATATGGTTGTAATACAGCCTGTTAAAAAGAAGCTGACGTTAATTTACTTAGGCTACTTTATCTACTGATAACTGATATCTACTATACAATAGATTTTTTAAGTTATAAAGGGAATGTTCAATGTTATTTTACTCTTAAATAATATAATATTTCTTTTAAATAATATTTATAATTTTTTTTTAAATAATAATAATAATAATACTGTCAGAATAATATAATATAATATAATATAATATAACATGCAGGTTACAATTTTCCACCAACAGGTGGCGGCAAGTGTCTGTATTTATGAGTGATACACCGAATCATTTGCTCCACCGAGTTGTTTGTGAGCAGGTTATTGAATCATTTATTCAACCGATTCGTTCAAAACACTGATTCATTTAGGAATGAAACACTGCTCCGTCATGCTCGACAAAAGCTTTGTTCGGAACTATTTTTGTCGGATGAGCAAAACAGTATCTAAATGGTGTCAAAAATGTAAGTTACTTAATATTAAGTTCTTTTTTTATTGAAATTATGTTTGAAAGCAATATCACAAATGCAGTCGTGCTGTTTTTCAACTCGCGGCCTATTTGCAGATTTGCAGTAAAATGCGTTTAGTAAATGCGACTGAAAATATGTCATTGATATGACAATTGAATACAATAGAATCAAAATATTAATGCCACGATTTTAGTATTGATACTACAAAATGATTCGTACATCTAAAAGTTGTTCATACATAAATAATTTACGTTTTAGTGCTGTCAATTCGTAAATATTGTACATATGTATATGTTCACTGTGTATGAAAACGTAAGTAAATGTAACGTTACATGTGGTAAAAATACACAAGAATACTCATGACATCACGTTGCTCTGACATGTGTCGCACTTTTCCAGTCAAGTAACGTTAGTCTGAATAAAGTCGGCATGAAATGGAAATTGCAACTGTCGTTTTGTCCCTATTGTAACCAGTGTTGGGCAGTAACTAGTTACAGTAATAATATTACTTTTTCCAGTAAGTAGTAGTGTAACTAATTGCTAATAAGATGTCAGTAATAATATTACAGTTATCATCCATAAAACAGCTCGTTACTTAGTTCCTTTTGATGCCTCAACCCCTACTGATTTGAAATCCAATAATTCCTAGATTTAATTTTCAGAAGTCTCCAGTGCAGCAGGCGAGCTTGGAATATGGAAACGCTTATATTCAGTGGATGAAAATATTGCCATTACATTGATTTTGTCAGGAGAAAAGATTATCTGAACACCGTTGTGTAAGTTGTGGCATTACTTTGGCATACCTCACCCACATCCCTCTGATCCTGATAAAAATTATATTACTATAATTAAAAATCTTTTTGGAAAATGAAACATTTTCTTAAGAAATTATGTGATTTCTTTTGATAAGATAAATCATAAAATATACTCCTATATGGGTAAAAGAGAAATTATTGCTGCAATTAGCTTCAAGCTACACATGACAATTAATGAGATTAATACAACACTTTTACTTAAAAGTCACTATCAATCACCATTAAGTGTTTGTAATGACTTCTGACTGTGATCCAATGTGGATTTTGGTCAAATGATGAGGCAGAAATATGTTGTTAGTAAAAAAATTTTAAGAATTTTATGGGGAAGATACACAATTACAACTTCTGTGGGGTGTGAGGAAAAGTAATATAACTAGTAGTTTAACTAATTACTGTAGCCAGAAAGTAATAAGTAAAGTAATATTACTTTTGAAAGGAGTAACTAGTAACGAGTAATGAATTCGATTTTTTGAGTAACAAGCCCAACACTAATTGTAACGCATATCCAAATGAAACGGCTTACTGAAAAAATGTAGGGCAGGACTTGATTTTGTCAAGACATGAATTATAAAAAAAAGTGATGTGCATGGATACATTTATAATAAATACATTTATAATTTATAGTAATACATTTATAATAAATAGGCAATATTCCATTAAAATAAAGAAAGAATTGTAAACTTTGATTTCATGGTGACTTTAAATCTGCCCCTTTCTTACAGTCGAGTTCAAGCTAGCATTCTGCCGATCTGCTTTTATCCGAGCAACCGATGGTTAGAACCAAGTCTCTGACCTATGTTTTTGCTTTTTTGCTTTTTCAATAATCCGTTTCAATCAGATTTATGTTACAATACTGAAGAAAAGATCTGTTGCTACTTCTTTCATCACAACTTTAATATAACAAATTTTATTTGGAATAACACTCGCCAATTAGTCGCTCACAGCAAGACCAAAAAATGTCTAATTTGATTCCATGTTCGCTTTAATAGAGCATGCTGCAAGATTTTAAATGGTTCGATATTACACTGTGAGGGAGATATCACCAACAAATGCTCAATCCCTTCCAGAATGGTTTCACGCTCTCTGGGTAATTAGAGAACAATGTCCAGCACTTCTATCTCTAATTAAACAACTGATAAGTATCTAATTCCCAAAGAAGCAATTGAAAACTTCACAATATGAGCTGAAGACAAATCTAAAGATATCTAATATCTGTTTGCTCTAATCCACCACTGTGCCCAATTCTTTCCGATGATAAGATTGAAACACCTTTCGGTGGCAAGGCTAAGCTAGAGAGAGAGAGAGAGAGAGAGAGAGAGAGAGAATGGAAGGATGAGTTGCGGATCTTCCTCATAAAAATGACAGCAGCAAAAGCTTCCACTATAAAAAGAAAAGCCAGTGCTCCCCTGGGACAAATTTATCTGGAGTGCTCAACAGTGTTAGATTTTCAGGGTAGAGAGGGGACTCTGTGTGTTTATGTGTGTGTGTGTGTGTGTCTGTCTAAGTGGTGATGGGAAACGTTAAGGACTCCTGAAATAGACCGGTGTGAGAGGCCACAAGCTAAGCGCTAAACCAGATCACTCAATATTTTTTCTCTCTGTTTCTTTGTCTTTAGCTCCTGCTTTTGCATGTATTTATAAATCCAAAAATGTCTATTTATTCAAACTAAAAGTGAACAAATACACCCACAGGTATGAGCAAGTGAGGAGGTGAGCATGTTGTGAGAAAAAAGGAGTGTGAACATGACAGCAGCAGCTGAGATTTACATTAGGTTTCGCTCAAGTTGATCTGTCAGAAGTCAGTGGGTCCTCTGTACTCACGGCGCTGTCGCTCAGCTGGGGTTTGTGTGTCGCAGTTTGGACTTGCTGAGACTTGCACATCCCTATGGTGTTGAGAACTCAGGACTACATGTCAGGTCCAGAAGGAAAAAAAAGAAGAAGATTTTGATGCAGTGGTGTTGTTGGAATTCTCAAATGAATCATAAGTTCTTTTAATCAATTGCCTGATGATTTGATTATCAGTTTGAGTTAAATTTGTTAGTTGTTGATATCTGTTAAAATCGTAAAAACAATGAATGAGGTCTCATAAGTGTTGGCATGGATTTGTTAACTAGTATAGGGCAAAAATAAATTTGACACTAATAAAAGTTTAATATCAGCAAATAATAACAAATAAAATGATTCTTGGACATACACTACATCAAAAGTTTGGGGTCGGTATTTTTTATTAATGTTTTTAAAAGAAATCTCTTATGCTCCCTAAGGCTGCATTTATTTGATATAAAACACAGTAAAAAATAGTAATATTGTAAAATATTATTAGAATTTATAGATGACAAAGCTGAATTTTTAGCATGATTACTCCAGTCTTCAGTGTCACATGATCCTTCAGAAATCATTTTAATATGCTGATTTGGTGCTAAAGAAACACTTCTTTTTATTATCAATGTTGAAAACTGGTGCTGCTTAATATTTTTGTGGACACGATACTTTTTTAGCATTTTTTGATTGATAGAAAGTTCAAAAGAACAGCATTTATTTGAAATAGAAACCTTTTGTAGCATTATAAATGTTTTTACTGTCACTTTTGATCAATTTAATGCATCCTTGCTCAGTAAAAGTATTAATTTCTTAAAAACAAATCTTGAACCCAAACTTTTGAACAGGAGCATGTTTATCTACATTACTTTAATGACAAAGTTTAGTTTCCTATACACATAAAAGCGTATTAAAAATAACAAAATTAAAATATTAAATTATTGGTAGTATTGGAGATTAACTGATTAGAGACACAAACATTACATATTTTGTGTGGTTGTTAAAGGCAATCTTTAATGTTTGTGCATCAGTTGTCTGCATGGTACAGTAGGTGCAGAACTGCAATGTGGGAGACGTCAGAGACTGCTTCGTATTTTAAACTCTCTGTCACTGACACTGACGTCAGATAGAGAATTGTGATTGGATGGTAATTTTGTTCTTCAAAATATACCATCATGTGATTGGTGACCTTGGATAATGCTATTCTTATATGACAGAAGACACGCTCTAATGCTCAACAATAAAGACTTTTTTTAGAATGAAATATGGGACAAAACATGATTTATTATTATTATTTTTTTTTTTGTAATAAATCTGGACACCAAAAATATAGCTGAAATACGGGACTGTCCCGGGAAAAACAGGACGTCCGGTCACCCTATGAATCAGGCTTCCTAAACAGAGTCATATATTGGATCACTGTTTACTTTCAAAGTAAAATAAGTAATTATTTTACTTCTTTGTAACATTATTCTTTGAAAGTGTCATGGCATTATGCACTCCCTGTTGTGAACTACAGCAAATATGAATGTTTGTGTTTTAAACTTCAGGCGATGGTTTAATATTCAATACTTAATGGGCCATGTTAAGACTCAGGGTCATATGTAATCAAGCATATAGCTAAATTATAAGACTTCATTTGTAGTGATTGATCAGTGCTGCCTTTTACTAACATAGTTAGCAATATCTAAGAGGAATGTGGTTCACTGACAGATCATAGTACTAATTCACAGAAGTGCTTTAATAAGTAAGGATTAGCCAGCCTTTCCATTTTCAGCCAGTCCAATCCATAACGGCAGCACAAAACGCTCTACCTCATTAAACAAGATCTTATTAACTGGAGCTTGGCTTATTCAGCTTAAAACTTGTACATTTAATCAATTAAGTTGCATGCGTTAAGTTAATCATCATAATTCCACACATTTTGTGGGATCAAATGTCAAGGTTTCATTATGGTGCATTTTTAACATGATTGGCAGTTTCTTTTTACTTGCAGAGTTTAAATGAACTGTTTTAAAAGAAGCATGGTTTCAATTAAATTACTTCAAACTGCCTAAGCTGTTATTGCTCAAGAGTGCTGAGGATAAACCCAGTAGTAGTTTAGTAGTTGAAGCTGTTGAAGGAACATCTTTTAAACCTCTTTATTTATTTTTATTTTATTTATTTATTTGCTTTTTTAAATATTAGGAGGCTTTGATACAGTTTGACTCCTGGATGATCCACTGAACACTTTCATTCTTTTGACATTTTGCATCAACGCCTTTTTCTGTCACTCAAACAGTGAAGTTTGTGTTGAGGCCTTAAAGGTCTACCCAAAATGAAAATTCTGCCAACATTTAGTCACCCTCATATTGTTTCAAACCTGTATGACTGACTTGCTTCTGTGTAACACAAATGAAGATATTTTGAAGAATGTTGGTAATCAAACAGTTTCGGTTTCCTTTGACATAAAACACAATGGAAGTCAATGGGAACTGAAAGTGTTTGGCTATCGACATTCTTCAAAATATCTTCTTTTGTGTTTAGCAAAAGAAATGCCAATACATGATTTTTTGGGTGGACTATCCCTTTAAATAAAGTAGCTTTTTTTTAGAGCTTTCAAAAAAATACTTTTAAATATTCAACATTTACAAAAAGATTGCTTTGATACCAAATTTGCCCATCATCAAAGCTCCAAAAACCTCTTCAACTCAACAGGCTGAACGTGTCCCATATTTTGAACAAAAAACAAAATCCCTTGGGTCTGTTTACAACGTTCGCTCAACACAGTATGGAGTGAAATAAAACAGCTTAGTTTTCACATGGCCTCCATTTCCAACCCTGGCTCATTATAAAAACGGGCCAGTGGCAGCATTTCAGCAAAACTGTATTCTGTTGCTACCTAACCGAAAACGTTAACAAAAGCGTGAGATAAAAATGCATTTTTAGTTAGCTTCTTGCATTTTAGTAAATGCGAGTTTAGTTAGCTTGTAGGAGTCTTTTAAACACTCGAGTGTCGTGATTCGTGTTTCTAAGGACTCGTACCCGAGCTTTCTGCTTCGCAAATGCAATGCTGCACCAGGTGTGCTACCAAGCAAGTTTACTACATCGGAAAACCCATACTTATGAAGCTGTTTATGTGATGCAAACATCGAAATGTATTAGCTTACAAATCACACATTATGGTAAAAGGAAAAAAATAAGTCTTTATTAATCAGTTATCTGCCCTGTAATCATAATTAATATGAAAAGGAATTAAAGTTGTACTGCCTTTAGTGATCATTTCAGCTGGAGACTGCAGTGAATTGTATGTATAGGTACGTTTTTGCAAAAATATAGGTAGAGGCATGTTTTTCCAATGAGCCTGGGTTGTCCATTTCATCTTGCAATTTGCTTTTTCAGCACTATTGTTTGCGTGTTCCCTTTTTTTTTTTTTCGTTGTGGCCCTGGTTGACACTTCCATTTTTTTTTTTTTTGCCAGAGGTGGCAAATTACACTGCTCCATGGCCAACTTCAACATACTGCATTTTACCTTCCCCAACTTCAGTTACGCTAAATAAAATGAGTCAACTGAGATGAATGTTCATGTCTGACATCAGCTTTACTGCACATCCAGGAGCCACAAACTGATCAAGGGCAAAAAGGGTGAGTTATTCATAGGGACTTTCAGTTCTTTGGGAATCAACTTATGCTTCATTCTAAAATGTTCTGCAGTAGGTTGTGAGATGTAATTAGATATGTCTTTGCAGCAACTCAATCAAAACAGTCAAGCACTAAGACATTTATGTAGCGAAAAAAAATGAAGGAACCAATCAGAGCTCTTAAAGCAGCATCAGTGCTGATGAGCATCTTTTTATGCAAACCCTGTGAGTAAGTGCTGATGAATAGAATGTTTATCGAATTAAAATGTCAAAACTATGTATTCATACTGAAGAACGCTGGTTTCCTCATGTTTTTCCATAAACACCCCATAGCCTGTGTGATAGAGTCCTAAATGTTTTTTGTCTGACAGTATTCAGATGGGAGTCTCTAAAAGTGCTGAATTGTTAATGAAGCTCTAAGTGGAGAGGAAATAATCATATTTGCACAGTTGTAATTAAAGCCATTGGTAAAGACATATTGATCACCACCACCTTTGGCTGCCAGCCTGTATTACGCTAGGGATTGAGTCATAAAATATATATTTCTTCAAGATGGCAAGCCAAATGGTTACTTGAATGAACTAAAAGCGACCTGATGGTTGTAGAAATTCCATATATTTGCAGAACTAGAGATCTTTGTTCTTAACCTTATTTAGGGATAGGTCACAATAGTCAGGTAAACTATCTACAACCTATGTACATTTATGTTTTTTTTTGTTTGTTTGTTTTTTTAGTGCTTGTAGCTTTATTAGGGTGCTAACAGTGTGTTGTGCTTTAGCTGTTAGGCAGTTTAAATGATTAAAACCTCTAAAAAAAAATGCATCTTTCAGTTAATCTCCTTTACCTGTTGTAGAAACCTGCTTGAAACCAGCCTAAGCTGCTTTGCTGCTCTTAGCTGGTTTAACATGGTCTTTTAGACTGGTCAAGCTGCTCTTAATGGGATGCCATACCCAAAAATTAAAATTCTGTAATTTACTAACTCTCCTCTCATTCCAAACCTGTACAACTTTATCAACGGTACTGTGAAGAATGTTAGTAAGTAACCAAACAGTTTTGGTTACCATTGACTTTCATTGTATGGACGGAAAATAAATAAATAAATACTGAGACAAAATGGTGACAGAATTTTTTGTTTTTGGGTGAACTGTGGACCTTTTAAGCTGGTCTTGATGGTGTTTAGCTGGTTTAGCTGGGCAGAGAGCTGGTCTCCCAGCATGACCAACTGAAAAACAACTAACAGACCAATCTGACTGACTTGGGAAAACAGCTAAGGGACATTCAAAGAAAAAATTAAAGAAAAAATATGATACAGGAGACAGAAGTTCAACATGCTTATTTCTGTATATAATCTAAAGTAATTCCTGCTTATTAGTATGGTTGAATTAGGTCATTGAAGGCCAGCAGCAAAGACATTGTTTAGTAAATTGAGATTATATACATAAAGTATATTTTTTGTAATTTAATATAGTTAATTATTACAGATTTGGGTAAAATTCTGAGATTGCATTTCACTGTTTTTTATTTATTTTGAGGAATATTGAATGTTTTTGTGTGCAAGTGAGATGAGTAAGTGCATGTTCACATTTAGTCTAGAACTACAATAACCATCATGTTTACACAGCGCACACAACACCTCTGCACTTTATTTCTCTTACAGTAACATGGGGACACGAGAGCTGTCAGTCAATAAATCTGCAAAAGTAACTTGCGTTACTTATTTGAAAAAGTAAATTGAAAAAAGAAAATTTGTTGTAAATTGAAAAAGTAATGCGTTACTTTACTAGTTACTGATTACGTAACTCAAGTTACTTGTAATGCTTTACCCCCAACACTGGTAATGACACAAAGGAACAATATTGTTGGAATTGCTCTCAGAATGTTTTTTTTTTTTTTCTTCTGATGATGAATGATAAAAACATTGATAGCCAGTTAGAATCCACCCGACTTTAAAGAACTCAAGCATTTAAAGCGGCAGACGACAAAACTGCACTGCTTATAATTAACAGAATGTTATCGTTCATTAGTGTGGATGCTTATAGTTATCTTTATGGTTATCATCTTGTTGTGTACAGGCCTTAAAACCAGCAAACCATCTCGAAAATATAAAATTTCTCACATATCTAATCTCACTGTACCATTTTATATTGTTTGTCAGAGACTGTTTAACCAAATATTTGTACTGTCATATGATTTTGTTATGATATGGAAAGCTAATTCAAATGAATGGAAGATTAAGTCAGTCATTATAAACCTTCTCTCTTCTCTCTCTCTCTGTCGCCCACAGCTTGTGAGTTGATGAACAGAGGTATCCTCGCTCTCGTCAGCTCTATCGGCTGTATGTCTGCGGGGTCGCTGCAATCTTTAGCTGATGCAATGCACATCCCTCACCTCTTCATCCAGAGGGCGCCCGCGGGCACTCCTCGCTCTAGCTGCCCACCCACCAGTCGCGCCCATCCAGACGACTACACTCTCTTCGTACGACCTCCCGTCTACCTAAATGACGTCATCTTTCAAGTGGTGATGGAGTACACCTGGCAGAAGTTCATTATCTTCTATGACACCGACTATGGTGAGTAGTTTCTCTTTACTGATGGCAGTAGTAAATGGCCTTAAGGAGCTCCCTCAGAGTGTGTCCAATCAGTGACCCAACATTAACACCCCCTTATTACCACCACAGAGAGGAAATTATACAGCATTATTACCTCCATCGCTCATGTGATTAAGGCATTTTGCCTGTATGTGTTTAAGATAAAAGGGCATGAAATAAGAGAAAAGCATTCATGGATTAACCACAGAGCCGACTGGGCTCTGTGTGAAAAGAGTATAATGGACAATAAAAGAAAAACGTAAGATGATGATAATACAAATTGACCCTTTGCAAAGACCCACCCCCCTTAGTTACTGTTGCTACGTCCGACAAGCTTCTGTGCAAGTGCACCCTCTGGCTTTCAGATGGAGAAGCATTTACTACTGATCACAGCCGTACAGCTCTGATAAGCTGCACATAAAATAATCGCAGCCTTTGCCAAATCGCGTGCGGTTTAATCGTGATAAATCGTGCAGCCCTAGTGGTTACTTTTGGTATGAAACAGAGTCTTAGCTTTCAAATTGGGTCAATTTTTTTTTTAAAGAAATTCAAACAATAAATACTGTTTTGTGCCTCTTTAATGTGTCGAACAGATCGCTGTTGCGCCTCAATTCAAGCAACACGTAAACCGATCATCTCATCCTAGTTTTTGTACGAAATGAATGTGAATGAACATCAGAGGGTATGTTGTATCAACCATGGAAAGATGGAAACTCTCCTGTCTGGTTTGTTTGTCGGACAAAATGGCGGATTCTGCGTTATGACTGGTCAGCTTGCCTGTCAATCAAACTCCAGGCAAAGGGTGAATTTTCTGATTTAGGACGCTCTACAACTCTGAATCATACACAAATAGTGCATTGTAAAAAATATTCGGTAGTTTTTACAAAATAATTTTGGCAGCTGTGGTTGAAAATACAGAAAAACTGTAAACACATTTACAGAACAAACTGTAAATTTTACAGTATAAAACTGTCATTTACAAACAAGAACATTTAAATGTAAACCAGTAAATTCAACAATGCACACTACTACTAAAATCTGTTTTGTACCTTTAACATATAATGACAACCACCATAATAATGGAGGTGGTAAAAGAGAAAGCCACATAAAGAATCAGTTCATCACAAATAGCTTTTCCACAAGCTGAAGTATATACTAATATACACAGAAGGTGCACAGAGTCATTCACGCAAACGCAAAACACTATCATGGTAACACACAACACTTAAATAATGCAATAAACATTCATTAAACAACAGAAGATGTAACATAAAACCCTAATGTACATAACTGATAACAAAAACTATTAGGAAACATGATTTTTTAAACAAAATACTTTCAAATGTGGAGTGTCACACAGGGAATTGTGGGAATATCAGTTTACAGTTTTTGACTGTAAATTATACATTGATTTGTTCTTTTTTTACTTCTAAAAATTGTAAAAATTTACAGCATTTTTCTGTGAAAATTACATAAAATGTCTGGTAAGAGCTTTTACAATTTTTTTCCGTAGCATTTTTACAATATTTTACCGTTAAAATCACATTAATTTTTTACAGTGTGCTTTGAATGGGTGACTCGCTGATTTGATTCTAATTATAAATAATGTTAGCATGTTGCTAGGGCTGTCACAATAAAAAAAATTACATGATTATTGTGGTCAAAAGAATTTTTATAGAATCCATTTAAGGATTAATTTGACTCGGCGGCCATCTTTGAAATGCCTCTCAGGCATGCAAATGCAGCTCTTATCTCTTTATCCAAAGTTGTTTGCCAAGCTTTCGATTAAATTTCATATTTGAAATCACCAATGAAATCTGACAACTGTCTCATAATTTTTGTTTCTAAACACTCGAATCATGACAAAAAAAAATGCATTTTTCAGGCTGGATCAAGCTAATGCGCAGTCTTAAGCACGCGTATAGGAAGCGTGTGTCTGACTGTTTCTATAGCAACTTGACCTTCTAACAGCAGCTGCAGTGACGCAATGACTTTACCATTCACTGACTGGCTCTTATTTACAAGGCAGCACTTATTCTGCCATATTGCGCGTTGCACTTTCTCCCATTTCCCATCTCTCAGTCTTTGTTCATAACAATAATATTGTGATACCTAAAAAAAATGCTGTCATTTAAATTCATCTATTGCTTTGTTTATTTTGAATGAATTGCACTCAAAATATGAGTGTAGGTAGACAGAGAGAGAGAGTTTATAACCATAACTGTACAAAAGCGTACAAAAAGAACTTTGATCAGCACTTCCTGCAGTCTGGGGTGTCTAACACTGTGTGCGGAATACACAAAAAATCCCCACACTGGCGAGCTCACTTTTTTCAGGTGCGGGTAGAGTGTCTTACTTTCATCTGTTCTTCTTCATAACAAAAGTTTAGGCTATTATTTGTATGCATTGCCAATTTAGACTATCAAATGATTTTACTCGCACGCCAACATTGTCTTTTCTGTGTGCACACCTGAAGCGTAGGCACAAAAAGCAGGCGGTCACATGACGAGAGCACTGAACTAAGCTGTCTTTCATGTCTTATTGCAGTTAAACTGTCAAATACATGCAAGGTTAACATAAACATGGTCGGTTATGACTTAAGTGAACATGAACAGCTGGCTCAAAATCAGATGTGTGAGGTTTTAAAGTGACAGCAGCCTAATATACCTGCTAATTTTTTTTTTCACTGTGATTGTCATAATGCATCCTGGGATTGACTTCTATGTGAATAATACAAGCGTTGCTAAAACAAAGTATCTTAGCAGGCAGCGTAATTGAAATGTTTATGTTCTGAAACATGCCTTAAAATGTCTGCGTAGGCTGTTCAGGGCTGACTATGTTTGGAACAGAACATCTGTGTTTGTGAGTGGGTTAAAGAGAGAGAGGGAGCGAGATATAAGTTGAAGAAATAGAGTGTAGTTGTGTGTGAAAAGAACTTCATGGTTGATGGTCCCTCTGGAGGGCATGCTCTGCTGCAGCAGGTTAAGGTGCGGATGAATAAGTACCTGTCCCTGAAGACAAACGGAAATGATTTCAGCCATGTCCAGAGGGCCATGTGCCCTGGGCAGCTATATAGTAATAAAGCCTTAGAGATCCTCTCCTCTCCTCCCCGCCTTAAGTGTGTGGAGAGCTTGACCAGTGACTCTGAAGATAGACTCCTCGGACATTTGATTAGCTGGCTTCTGAGTAAGAGATCTTTCAGAGAGAACAAAGTGTTCCTAAATTGCTTTGGCTTTTTAAGATGACTTGGACAATAGAATGTTCATTGATAAATTGATTGTGCCTCTGTGGTGTCCACTATTTTTCAGGACTAGTGGTGCTGGCAGAAGCTTCAAACAATAGAAAACAATCAATTTGTGTTTGTAGTCTGAGGTTTCCCTCTATGTTTAAAATTATACTTAACAATTTCTATGTCTAAAATTACAATAGTACTGTTACTGGAGCATCTATATCACAAACAGACACTGTAGATTGACAATAAACACTTTAGAGCTTTCAAAAGATGTGTAATTTGTTAAATAAAGTAACGTCAAGGCTGTTGTCTCAGTGCGCCTCAAGAGGTTAAGTATCTGGCATAACTGAAGTTGTTCTAGGCGACTTCATAAAAGTGATTTTGAAATAAATTGAAGTTTTTTTGAGCTAAGAGGATTTTGACTACAACTTTACAAATAATGATATCATTGACAATTAATTTTTTATTGCTAAATATATAATATACAACCATTCAAATCTTGGGGTCACCATGTTTCTATTTCAGATAATTGCTGTTCTTTTTAACTGTCTTTGATAGAATCCTTTAAAAAAAGACACTATTGTGTTTTCCACACAAAATTAAACAGAACAATTATTTTCACTGATAATAATAAGAAAGGTGTATTGAATATCAAATCAGCATATTAAACTTTATGAAGGATTATGTGACACTGAAGACTGGAGTAATGGCTGCTGAAAATTAAGCTTTGCCATCACAGGAATACATAACACTTTAATAAAGTATTATAATAGAAGAAAAATTGTCATTTTAAATTGTTTTAATATTTCACAATGTTGTTTTACTGTGGTTTTGATCACATAAATGCAGACTTGGTGAGCATAATTTTTTAGAATAAACAAACAAAAAATACCCTAACATTTATATATATATATATATATATATATATATATATATATATATATATATGTATATATATATATATATATATATATGTATGTATATATATATATATATATGTATATATATATATATATATATATATATATATATATATATATATATAATTTATAAAAATGATACAATTTAAAACAATATATATATATATATATATATATATATGAATTGAAATTGAATCAAAATGATATTTAATTTCCTTATATTAACCTTTTGTTAAAGCAGGTGCATTGCAGTCCTGGTTTTGGTCCTGGTTCTGGATGCTGATTGGTCAATCCTTGTAACTTTCAAAGGATCTGATTTGATTGCATTTTTCTGCTATCCATATTTCTGTACAATCACACATCACATCCTAGTAGGTATTTTAAAATGTATACTTCTCTCTCTCAACTGAACTGTGATGTAGGTCCCCTGGTTTGCTTATCTGCAGGTGTACAATTAAAGACAAGTAAATGTATAGAGAGAAAAGTTAATAGCTAAGATACAAAGTAGTGATTAAGCTTTTAGAAAATGTAAATGATTCATATGTATAATATGACGTGTGCAGTTTTCTTGACGTGCACAATTTTGTAAAATCTAAAAGTTCTAATTCCTCTTTGAAAGTAGATTATACAGGTTAGTAATAAAGACATGTGTTCAACATAATGTGTTGTCTCACTGCTTAAGGTGAAGTCAGTGACCTCTAATACGATTACCACCTTCCATAAATTCAGTTTGAATAGCCGTGGCGTAGCACTTATAATATTAGAATAACCTGTCCAGCACTTTGCCAAACCAGGATAAGGTTAATTTAATGTGCAGCAAGTCCAAATGAGATGATTTCATGGTTAACAGACAAGTGGATGAAAACGATAAAGGAAATTGAGTCCCTCTTTTGAGAAGATAATTAATAACGATCTAGGCCAATGACCCTATTATCCTCCTGTGATAACCAGTCGCCCTCTGTATTGTAGGGTGGGTCAGGAGTGAGAATATATTTAATTGTACATTTTCTCTTTTCCTTATTCTACGTTGTTAGAGGTCATCACATTTTCCTGAATATAGTTTTCAAAATATACATCCATCTTGGACCAGCATAGAAATTCATGTCGGTGTACGCTAGTCTTTTCATCAAGGACATCCTCTGTCTCTATCTCTCTCTGTCTCTGTCTGCCTGTTTCTCTCTTAGCAAGATGAACTGTGACATGAAGATTTGTTTTTAGCCCCTATTGTCGTTCGCTAGTGTCGTAAAGCCTAGTGGAAACATTAAACACAGTAGAGAGGATGCAGCTAGTGGGAGATTCACAGCGTGAGAGCTCACTTAATCAGCACTCAGCTGCGGGCCTCAGATCCGGTCCTTTGGATTCTGCTCACAGTTCCTACCAGACCACATATGACTGTGTCACTCAGAGCATCTATCTAGCTCTGGAATTTGATTTAAAAAACTTCCATCGGCCAAAAATAGTGCCAGTTCCCTTTAATCAGTAATCAGTAGACTGAACCGGAAACTGGCATGTATTGACTCATGTCAAGCCTTTGAGTGACTTAAGTCTCAGGCAAGGGTGGACGTACGCTAATCAAGCCTAGCACCATTGATTTTTCTTTTAGATAGACAGAGGTAGAAGTAAACTTAAAACTTAGATTTTTTTAACTTTGGTTTAAAACTTTGGATTAAAAACGTATACAGTATAATGATTTGATCCAATAAGCCATGTGGGTGTTTTTTTTTTTGTTTTTTTTTAATAATGTCTGCCTGTCTGTCTGTCTATCTATCTGTAGCATTAGTTATGGCAGGACATGTTAGTCAAGCTTGCATCAGCTGACACTCAGCTGATTCACATTGACCTATAGGAATACAACGCCTATCACCGCATTCGTGCATATATGGTCCATTCAGTATTATCAGCAGCTTTATCGCATTGCTCAGGAGCTAATTACCCTACTCCACCCAGCTCCTCTTTTGTCCAGTCAGGACTTGCCCTTCTGATATTTCTCTTGATCAAACTAATTTCTTCAATTATGTTGTTAAATTAATTATTGTCATTAAGAAAATGAATGATATTGCAGTACTTTGGTTCTGTTCTCTTTACCCTAAGGGGGTTTATCGTTGCTCTCCCTGCTCTTATCCATGCTAGGCTGCATGGATGGGAAGGGAGTTTTTGCCCAGAACAGAACCATACCGCCAATTCAAACTATCTATCTAATATATCTGTCTGTCTAAGCATAGTCTGCAATTTTTGCATCTCAAAAGCCACACAACAAATAAAGTATTAATGAATATAGCACCTTAAATTGTGCCCCGTTTGTACATATAATAAGAATTGAAAGTGGTATATTTTTGTAACTTTCTGATGCTAAGGACCACTACATTAGAATGTATTTTATTCCTGTGATGGCAAAGTTGAATTTTCAGCATCATTATTCCAGTCTTCAGTGTCACATGATCATTCAGAAATCATTCTAATATGTTGTTTTGGTGCTTAAATGTGCTGAGGATTCTTTTTTATTATTAAAGTTCTAAAGTATGCTGCTCAATATTTTGTGGAAACCACAATATTAAATAATGTTATTAAAATAATGTTATTTCAAATTGTAATAGTACACAATACTACTGTTTTACTGCACTTTTATCAAATAAATATATCCTTGCTGAGCAAGAGACTTCTTTCAAAAACATAAAAATAATCTTACCAACCACAAACTTTTCAACCACTGGGTATATGAAGATTTACACAAACATTTTATTTTTTCACTGTTAAAAACTAGGCTTTTCAATAGAATGATCGTTATTAATCTCATGATTTCTGACTAACCAGTCTTTAGAAAGCAGAACGAAACCCAAAACAGCTTACCAATTTTAAATCATCGGGTCAAGGTTTGACTAGTTTAGCATGAGTTCAGCTCCCAGGGAACCTTGAATGCATTGTAAGCTGGATAAAAGCATCCTCCAAATAAATATAAAAAATGAGTTATGTAATTTTCCAAACAAGGTGATGCAGAGCTATTAATCGGATTGTTTTGTGTGAAGTTTAGTGATGCTCAGAGTTGGGATTCTCTGACAAGGGAAGTGAGGGCAGAGTATGTAATGATAATGGAGACGCTAATGTTGATTATAATTACATGTGTATTTTTTTGACATGAAAAGGGCCTCATTTGCTTGTTACCGCTGTGCTCTGTCTGTTTGTATTAATCTCCTTCAATATAACCTCTCCTGTTAAGACAGAACTAATAAAGCCAAGCAGGCTCCTCGTCTTTAAATGAGGACTCTGTAATGTCCCGACTTCATAGAGTCGTAACCAGGAAATAACAAGCAGTGTACATTAACAGATCATTGCCTTCCGCAACTCCATCCTGCAATAACGTAGCTGTGTAACGTTTTCGTAAACAGCTCCTACCCAGATGCCACTTGAGCACAGGGACCGTATCGCGTCCCCCTATGTGTCCCCCACTATAAACACAAGCTGCTGTCTGCTGGAGCCCTGCCCTCCGCACTAGCAGGGGAACCCAATAAGAGATTTCCACCAGAACTGCAGCCATAGATTTGCTTTAAATTGGATCCAGTGCACAGATGGAGGCACCGGTGCTTTTGACCCTCCTCCGGAAAGCTGTGAATGTTGTCCTCATCTTCCCTTTTTAGCTTCATCGAATGACAGTGTTTCAGTGGAGGTACAGGCGGCAGTGACCCTGCTAATTAAGCCTAGAACCAAACGACTCTGATTCAGGTTTTCTGGTGTTTGAAAGTTAAAAACAATGGATTTCTTTTAAATGGTACTTCAAAAGAGAACTTTACAGCAGTGTTGGGGGATAGTTAACTTTGAGTAGTGACACTTTTAACTGACTAGTGTTGCCAAAAGTACCAGTACTTCGGTACCAAGTCAAGACTGACATTTTGAAAATGTGCATTTCTCTAGTACTGAGAATCTGGGTATATTCGGTACCCACTGATAGGGCCGTGCCAGTATTTTATGTGAATAAGACACAAGTGAAGCACAAAGCTTTGTTTGTAGAAGAAATAATAGGTTAGCATTTAAATGTGGCATCGCAGCCATGGAAACATTTTGGTTCATGCCGAATGAGAGAGGTACGTGAGTCCATAAATTTAAGCTTTGTATTCTGTTTTGCAAATCGCGATCTGGTCACCCGATTATCATAGAATTTAACAATATTCCATTAGTTATTCCACTGAACATGGAATGTCTGTTTCTTTTCCCAAATCTTCTCTCACGCAGGGGATTATAAACATTTCTTACTTTCGTTCGCTTTTAGGGCTATTATATTATATTATATTCGTTTCACACACGCCAGTGATTTTTACTTTTGCTTTCTCTGGCAGCGCCAAATCAAAATGAAGACTTCAGATGCAAAAGCTTCTAAGTGCCATGCCATCTAAAAAAAACTTACAAAATTAGCTTTTTTATCAAGCTTGTATGTTTATGTTTAGTTATTTCACTTTAATGTCAATGAAAAGGACCTATTAATTGCCATTAAAGTGAAATTACTGAACCTAAACATACAAGCTTGATAAAAATGCTCATTTTAGAAGAACATTTCAGACGGCACTTAGAGGCTTTTGCATCTGAAGTCTTCAAATATAAGCCTGAATGTCTTGCCCCTGCTGAAGATAAACTAGCTCTTCAGACCTTTTACAACAAGTGTCAGTTGCTTGTAACATCAGGAGATAACATGAAGATATTATAAATGAGGTAGTCTCTTTCCTGCTCGCGTCTCACATCCCTCTCAAAGCGCAGAGCGGTAGAACGTTTAAAAAAAAAAAAAAAAAAGATTTATTTTATTATTATTTAGGTTACCATTAATTACCGGTCTCCTTTCACTGACGAAAATAGCTCAAATAAACACGCACGTCTGTTACAAAATGTTTGAGCATTTTTTTTTTTTTTTCCAAAATGTATTTCATTGAGGTATATATACACACCAAACATACACACACATGCTCCAAATATTTATATGTATGATTACCATCATATTTAATATGTTTTTAAAATAGGCTAGCCTATATAAAACAGTAAAATAGTTCCAACAGGTTTTGCTGTGGTACCGAAATTGGTACAGAGAACCGTACATTTTTTATGGTATTGGTACCGACTACTGGAATTTTGGTACCGTGACAACACTATAACTGACTACATTTTTCAGCAGCATGACAGCAGTTCAGTTATTTTCTTAATAGTGTAGCTTTTCTAGTAACAAGGTACTTTATCCATCAAGTAGCACTGTACATCACTGTTTTTAATGTCCAATCTGAGGAAACAATTAAACAGTATTTATAATATATATTATGTTTTCGGTTATGTAAATTAGGTGTTATATTTAGTATAAATTTAACTGTTCAAGTTTTATTCTGTCACTCTGATTTAAATTATGATTTATATAGGCTGGTCTTTAATTTTTTACATAGCATATTTTTGCCCCCTTAATAACTTAAGTGTTAACATTACAAGCTACTAACAGTTATTTAACTGCTTTTATCAAAGCATTAGCTTGACTGCAGTTTAATTATTTAAAATTATGACTGGTTTGTAGCTTCCCCAACACTGTCTAGTTAGGTAAATAAATCTATATTGCAATTAAGAAAATATCAACTTCTGTAGCCTGACAATTAAATCAACAAATATGTAATTTTGTTTTTACAGACATACTTGGGGAAATAAGTAGGGCTACCCCCGACTAAAGATTTCTCTAGTCAACTAGTAGTCATTCATTTAAAGGTCCAGTATGGAATATTTAGGAGGATCTATTGACAGAAATGCAATATAATATACATAACTATGTTTTCAGTGGTGTATAAAGACCTTACATAATGAACCGTTATGTTTTTATTACCTTAGAATGAGCCATTTCTATCTACATGCACCACGGGTCCCCTTACATGATAGTCACCATTTTGCGCCGCCTTGTTTCTACAGTAGCCCTAAACGGACAAACTGCTCTACAGAGCTGACTAGCTACTCTCTGCTGTCTCAGAAGATGACATCTTTGTCCTAAGTTGGCTACCATAGCTTCTCTATGTGCTTAGATAGGGAGGGGTGAGCGGTGCAAGTCGCAACTTCACCGCGAGATGCCGCTAAAATTTACACACTGAACCTTTAAGACATTAGTTGACTAATCGCACATTTATTTAATTACTTAAATATTCTCTGCGCTCATGCACACACATAAAGCTTGTTGCAAAGCACTGGCATAATGATTATGAATGTGTTAAAATAAAAGCAAGTTTATATAAGTTTATTATTATAAAATAACATTTTTATTGTTTATTAATAAACTAGTGTTTTCTGAGTCAGTGCCGGCTGCAAAGATAAAGTCATCTCCACCGTAACGTGCCTGTATATAGAAATGCACCTTTAGTATGCATTACATAATCAGAGAGTATTTGTTTTATATTTAAATTGGTTCATTCAAGTATATGTTTCAAGCTTTCTAGATATATTTCTCATGTCTGTGAGGCAAGTAGCCTATACGTTGAGTTTCGGTTCATGTGACACGCTGCTGTTCAGGGAGACGGCAGAAAGTTTGTTTTCTTTATTTTACAAAAGGAAAAGGTTTTGTTGTTATTGTGAGTATACACAAATGACTCCTCCATAGACAGCAATTTAACCACCACTTTCAAGGTCTAGAAGGATACAAAAGACATCAAAAGACATAAAACAATCGACGTGACTGCAGTGGTTCAACCTTAATTTTATGAAGCGATGAAAATACTTTTTGTGCGCAAAAAAAAAAAAAAAAAAAAAAAAATTCAACAATGTCCTCTCTTCTGTGTCATTCTCTTACACTGTTTACATTTTTATTTTATTTTTTACGCACAAAAAGTATTCTCGTCACTTCATAAAATTAAGGTTGAACCACTGGGACTATTTTAACGAAGTCTTTTGTACCTTTCTGCACCTTAAAAGTGGTGGTTAAATTGCTGTCTATGGAGGAGACATATACCTCTCGGATTTCATCAAAAATATCTTAATTTGTGTTTTGAAGATGAACTTTAATGACTAAAGAGAGTCAGGACCACGGTTTAACGTCTAATCCAAAGGATGGTTCTTGTTACAGTATAGTGTCCCCATCACTATACTGGCTCATTAGGACCCACACAGACCACAAGGTGAGCAACCCCTGCTGGCCTCACTAACTTCTTCCAGCAGAAATCTGGTTTTCCCAGGAGTCTCCCATCCAAGTACTGACCAGGCTCGAACCTGCTTAGCTTCAGTGGGCAACCAGGCTTGGGCTACAGGGTGATATGGCTGTGGTATGCAGATGCAGTTACACATCTAAAACATAAGCATGATAAGTCTTCTTTTAACGTCTTGTGACTGAAGGGATACCTACAGAAAAGGCTTTTTTATGTGAAGCTTTTCCTGAAAGTTTCTTTTTTTTTTTTTTTTTGCTCAAATCTCTGTCACACAGAGAGTATCACCTTCAAAACCCCCCACCTTAATTTTTCCCAGTTCCCTCGCCCCAGTCCCATCTTTCATGGACGCTTTGATCCTGCGTTCTCAACGCCTCCCCGCTCCGGTGGAAATGGTTTGATGTAGGGAAAGGCCGCCTGCGCAGAGGGATGAGTGTGCAGCAACTCTTCCTCTGTGAAATACATCTTTTATTTAGCACAGCCCTGAGACAGCACTTCTGCCTCACCACACCGCAGTGATAAATGTTCTACACAGTTTTCTGCTGCCACCCACTCCTGAGCTCTGTTAGCACACATGCTAATGCATTCCTGTGCTACAAGGCCGTCACGGTAATGTAGAAGGTGAAAACAAAATGGTTGATATTGCCAGGCGTTAGGGAGTTTATTTTTAGTCTGTACGTGTACTATCACTGATATCAATTCTGATATTTTTTTGATAGATAGAGATTTTGTGATTTCTGAGGATAAAATGGGTAATTATTGTCATTTCATGTTTTTTTTTATTTTTTTTTTATATTTTCATAATAATTATGGAACTTAATTTGAATGTAATTTGAATTTAATTTGAAAATTAATTTATAACAAGTGTCAAACATCTAATTTTAATGAATGTCATTTAGCTTGATTATTGTTTAGTGTGTCATGACCTCTGGCAAGCACCGCTCTCTGTTTGAATGAGCGTTTCTGCTCATGTTCAGTTGAGCTGAAAGAGAAATGTTTAATATCCTACATGACTATTTCCTAACAAAATGTGTTCACTTCAAAGGTTGTAATGCATTCATTTTTGTGCTAAATAATAAATAATTATAAATCACTTTTTATTGATTTTTTATTTTGACAACTATGTTACATGTTTATGGTTCTCGCATTTGCATTCAGTAATTAAATTAGTAATTCCTATATTTAAAAATGTTTTACAAAAAATATATGAACATTCTTTTGAAAATACACTACAACTACTCAAAAGTTGGGCGTTGGTGAGAGATTTAAATGTCTTTGAGAGATGTATCTTGTTCACCAAGGCTGCATTTATTTGATTCAAGTAATAAATTGTGAAATATTATTACAATTTAAAATAACTGTTTTATATTTTAATATATTTTAAAATGTAATTTATTTCTGTTATGGCAAAGCTGAATTTTCAGTAACCATTACTCCAGTCTTTAGTGTCACATGATCCTTCAGAAGTCATTTGCAATTTTCTGATTTGGTGCCTAAATAACTTTTCTTACTATTATCAATTTTTAAAAGTGTTTTCCTGCTTAATATTTTTGTGGAAACTGAGATACTTTTTTCAGGATTCTTTGTTGAAATAGAAAGTTATCTCCAGTCAAAAAATGTCACATGGAGCAGGTCCCCTAATGGGGGCAGCCATCTTGAAATCACATGACAGGGGATTACTGCTTGCTTTATTTAATAACCTGCAGATTAAGTATTATCTGAGTATTGCATTTCTACAATTTCATCAGTAACTAAAACATTTTCTAGGTGTGAGTAAATCCAAAAACAATTACAAAAAAATCTTCTTTCTGCACCTGCACCTTTAAGAAAAACATATTTGTTTGAATGCAGCCAGGCTCTGACTGTGACAGGGCCTCATAGAAAATGAATGTAGTTTGAATGATATTGTCTCTTGTTGTTCAGATATCCGGGGCATAGAGAACTTCCTGGACCAGACGTCTCAGCAGGGGATGGATGTCTCTCTCCAGAAGGTGGAATCCAATATTAACATGATGATCACTGGAATGTTCCGCACCATGAGGGTGGAAGAGCTGCATCGTTACAGGGACACACTGAGGCGTGCTGTGCTGTTCATGAGCCCCGCCACTGCCAAGGCCTTCATTACTGAGGTACATTCACACACACGCACACACACAAGCAAGTATGAATACATATCGCACACCCGCACCGAAAATGTTCACACTTACTTTTCATACAAATGGTACACTAATAGATTTCTTTGCATTGCACAGATGCAAGTAGTGGCCCTCAAATCCAGCCAACAGGCATTTAACGCAAGGCCTTCAATCTTTCAGTCCAACCGGCATTTAACTAGTTCACATTATGTTGATCTGTGAGGCTCACAGCTCCAGGCAGGATATGATGTCATAGTAAATTGAATATTTTCAGTGCTTTTATGGCAGATTAAATACAGTATGTGTCAATATATTCACTGTGACACATTTATTTATTTATTTTTTTAAATTTTTTGTACTATAATGCAAAGCTTTAGTGTTTTCCATTTTGGCTTGAGTCCCTTTTTTCCTATGGGTCATAGTAATTCATTCTGATTGAAAAATGTCACTTGTTTAAATTGGCAATATTTGTAAGGAAGCCATTAAGTGGCTTTGCTCTCTCTCTGATAACTCTCTCTGGGAATTAAACCATGAAGTATTGCTTAATCTCACATGCTATTCTCATTCGCCTTTAATTAAAAATATCCTGTGAAAAGCAATCAAAATCCAATTTTGGTTGAACGTGGGATAGGACAGGAACCATCAGTAGTGGTTGAGACTGCAGGCAGCTGTAATGACTCTTGGGTGTGGGGATGATAAGTTGAGTCTTAAAGATACGCACTTAATCCAGGGAATCATCGCAGGAAATTTAAAACAGCTTATTGTTTTTGTTATTGGATTTGACTGGGAAAACGTTATTTTTACAGAGTGTGCTTGACTACCATTTTGGGACAAAGTATTTTGCAGGAATGCATTGGATGTGCTGCTCATGCATGTACAGTGCACAGCATAAATGAGTACACCCCCTCTGAAACTTCTGAAAGTCAGCAATTAATCAATTACTTAGAAGACATGTTAGGGTTCTTTAGAGATAAAAAGTTCCAGCAAGCCTGCTTAATCACTTACCAAAGAATCATGTCAAAGGTAAGATTTTCTTATCAAGGTGATAAAATGTTGTGTAGCAAAAATGAGTACACCCTCCTAAAAGTTACTAAATAAAACAAAATAAAACTTTTCTGGTGTAAGTATAAGGCAATATTTGATCAACAAACATTTAAATGTAACATGCAATTTCTTGACAATTAAAAGTGTTATATAGCCCACTGAATCATTCTCAGACTTATTGCTGACAACAATGGAACCACTTGGGAGAGAACTGTCAGGAGACTTATTTCTTAGCACAAAAGAGGACAGTGGTACAAGAGGATTACCAAATCATTGTTTTAAGTGTGAAAATATAGCAAAAGTAACAGAAATTAAAAAACAATGGACTTGTGACAAGGCCCCTGAAATAATCACGCCTTCATTTTTTTTTTTAAGCTTTCATTTAGTGATGAGGGCTCTTTTTTTTTTTTTTTTTTTGCTAGACAAAGAGCAGGAGAAATACCAAGCGAGTGTCTCAGAGCCAGCAAAAGCTATGAAAAGAGTGACTGTTTATCTCACAAAGTAAGATGCAGCCTGCAGAAAATAACATGCATGGTTGTTGTTCTCACTGGAACTACCGGCTGTAGCCAAAGCACAATAAAGTCAGTTAGCCATTTTCAAAGCCCATATTTACAAAATATAGATTCTGGGAATCGATACTCTGGTCTCATGAGACCAAATTAATCATGTTGGATCTAACAGCATCCAAAATGTTATGGTGTTGCTAGAGGAGGAGTACAGTGAGAAGTGCCTGGTTCCCACAGTAAAGTTCAGTGGTGGTAAGGCTCTTATATAGGGATGTATGAGTGCTGAAGGTATGAGGGAGTTGTGCTGTATCAATGCTGTCATGAGGGTTGTCAGAGAGGGTTTTACCATTCTTATATTTAGCTACCATTCAGAAGTTTGGGAACAGTAAGTTAAAAAGTCTTTTATGCTCACCAAGGCTGCACGATAAATCGTATTTTAACCACGATAACAATATCTGCTTCTCTCGATTTATTACAAATAATCGTCACGATATTGGCCCGTTTGTTATTTATCCTGAAAACATGTTTTGTCTTTGGGATTTGTGTGATCTTGCATTGGTAACAAGCCTCCACTACCAGTCATGCTTGTGGTTGCCCGATGCAGAGAGCTTAAATCCCCCAAATAGAGCTTTTCCCTTAAAAGGATATACTTTCTTCCCAGTGTTTTACTTAATCTGTGCAATCTGGAAACTCTGTGCACGCGCTGGAGTTTAGCGATCTCCACAGCGAAATTCTGCTTCAATGAAAGTGTCATACAGCCAGTCTTTGTTTCTTCACAAGCCACTTGTACTATTTGTGTGACTAAATCTGCCATGATCAAACCTTCAGCGATGAATTCCAACAAATGCAACATGGATCTCCACCTTACTGTTTGCAGAATGCACTTTTGCAACCTTTGTGACAATTAAATCGGGAAAATGAACATAGTTTGGAATTATTGGAAATAATTTTACAAGTTTCGCTGTTTTATCTTTTGAAGTTCCTAAAGATTTGACCAGTTTTCAGTCAAAATGATATCGCCACTGGGACATATATATATATATATATATATATATATAAAAGAGCATCATTATTTGCTTTACGAATTTGCAGGGCAATCCGAATCTGTGGTTTGTCTCATTTGCTAACAAATTGTATTGCTTTAAAATCTAATGTGAATACAGATAACAAAGTGTTCACCAAAACCATGTGTTTTATACTGATTTACCATCTAACGAAGTTATCATAGTTAAATGAAGTCGGTGTGCCACCTACAGGCCTTTTGGGTGAAGTGTAGGTTGGTAAAGGCCGTGCAAAATGGCTATAACTACATTACCCTTTTTGATAGAATAATCATGATTAACAATCGTGATTATAATTTTGAGCAAAATAATCGTGATTATCAGTTTAACCATTATTACACAGCCCTACCAAGGCTATATTTATTTAATCATATATACAGTAAAAACTGTAACATTGTGAAATATTATTACAGTTGACTAGTATTACTATACTAATAGTATTTCTATTTTAATACAGTTTAAACTGTAATATATTCCTGTGATTGGTAGTTTTAGCATCACATGATCATGAAATGAAACATTTATTATTATTATCAAGTGTAAAAATTTGGTTGTGGTTGTGCTGCTTAATATTTCTTTTTTGTAGAAACTGTGATGCATTTTATTTTAAATTGAATTTTCTTTTGTAACAATGTAAAACCCTGAATGGTGGTGTGTTTGTATATACATAAATAAAAAAAATACAATAACTGTATTAATTATAATATATTAAAAAATATTATGTTTTATTATGTTACTTATATTATGCTACTAAATGTAGTTTACCACTGTCAGTATTATTATTATTTTGTGTGTGTGTGTGTGTGTGTGTATATGTATATATTTGGCTTTGATTGCATGCAGTGAGTGTGTTCAGATCTTCTAGCACCACAGCAGGGAAGACTATTAAACATCTGTTGTGAGCGTTCATTACCAGGTCTTGAAACTGAGGTTGCAGTGTTCTGGTTTGTTCAGGAACTGTCACATAAAGGCAGTGTATCTGGCTTATCTAAGCCTTTTGTCTGCTCTATAAAGCTGATTTAAATGCCAGTTCATTGTTCAAGAGACATTCTGTGTATAGTTAGAGACAAATTGCTCCTATTAGAAGTCATGTTTCAGCATGCAGCTGCTTCTCAGATGTTTTATGGTCAATTGTGAACATGTTTTACTAGGGCTGGTATTTAATAATGACAAAATAAAGAATTGCATTAGTTGCAGAGCAGCGGGACTGTTCTCCGCCACACGCAGTTCATTTGAAACAACCTTCAGAAGTTTTTAAAAAAATTTCAGCTGAAAAAGTCTTCAGTGTGTAATACTGTAGTTTTTTGACACATTTATTGAAATAATTGTTCCTCTCCTATTCTTTTTGTAGAAGTCTAGCAGAGACAAACTCTAATGTGTGTGAATCTTTGCACTGGATTCTGAGTGCTGCCCATAGAGCCCCATTAAATAGTCTATGGCAGATACATGTGCCAAGATTGATGTTCATTGGACGAGAGCTTTTGTAAATTTGGGTCCTGTCTAGACACTCTATGAAAGCATTATGAGCTCTATTTGCATTTGGGAGATTTGACATTGGGTAATAATTGAACTGGTAATAATGTACTTCTGTTAGTTTTGTTTCTGCTTATACCTTCAATGATTTTGCATATATTCAACATTTTGGCAATGCCACTCTTAACTTGCTAGCAAACGTAGCAATTTACATAGCATTTCTGGATCCTGTCCAACACTAACAAAGAGAGCTCAAATGTATCCAATAGCGTGTGTACTACCTGTCACAGGAAGGCTGGGGGCGAAGTGAAGATTGCAAATGGTCTTTCTTGGGTGAAAGGCCAGGCATTTAACAGGAAGAGATCAGCCTCACGGTGGACAGACAGAAGACATGATGGAGGATGTCAGTGAGGCTAGAGGTGAGGACATGGCTCGACCAGCCGCCTGTCTGTGTGATGCGTGTATGGTGAACAGTCAGAGACAGATGTCCATCACACTTGTGCCGACAAGCTGTCAGAGTGTGGAAGGAAACCATCCACTCCAATAGACAATTAAGGTTTATCGTTTTAAAGGATAAAATGATGGGTTTGCGTAGCCTTGTCTATCATTTAGGGATGGATCTCAATGGCTAACTAATCGTTGTATATATATATATATATATATATATATATTTTTTTTTTTTTTTGTTACACTTTATTTTAAAGGGTTAATTCACCCAAAAATTGAATTTCTTTCATTAATTACTCACCCTCATTCAACATCTGTAAGACTTTCGTTCATTTTCAGAACACACATTAAGATATTTTTGATGAAATCCAGAAGGTTTTTTTATCCACCACAGAAAACAATGTAATTACCACATTCGAGATCCAGAAAAGTAGTAAAGACATTTTTAAAATAGTCAACGTGACTACAGTGGTTCAACCTTAGGGTGTATTCCTTAGGGTGTGAAAACACCCTTAATGTTATGAAGCTACTTTTTGTGCGCAAAAACCAAAACAAAAATAATGACTTTATTCAACAATTTCATCTCTCCCCTTTCATTCTCCTATGCTGTTTACGTTGTATAGACGTCAGAATGCCGACGCTGTTTACGTGAACACCACAATGCATGCCGCGTGTAATAGAGCCAGCCAATAATGAGTCGCCGTTCTGACGTAGTACACGGAAGCCTGCACTGTCTATACAACATAAACAGCGTAGGAGAATGAAATGGGAGAGACGAAATTAGTGCTCAGGTAAGTGCTGAGTAATATTAACTAACTACATGTACTTACTATAGAGTTAAGGCCCATTCGTATCAAGAACGATAACTATAAAGATATAACGATATATATATATATATATATATTTATAGTATATTTACGTCCACACCAACGAACAATAACGGTCTGTTTATTCTAAGCTCATGCGCTGCGGTTTCAAAGTGTATACAACATGTTTTTGCTGTTCTTGTTGCATTTACACAGCTTTAACCAGCAGATGTCCTCAGCATGCTGTGTTTCGAGTGAATAGCTAGTGTAATTAACCTAATCTAACAGTGAATTTAGCTGACAAAGTCAATATAGTGTAATAAAAACAACGCCTATACGGTGTCCATTTTAGGACATTCTCAAACCTCAGTCATACATGGAAAAGGCATCTAAAAGTACTAAAAGGCTTCAGTCATCGGACAAAACGGCATCGTGCCTCATACTGAAAGGCTTCAGGTCTCAGGAACTTAGGGAAGCGAATTGCCCCGCCTCAATGTGACGTCACATGCACGCAGTTTTCTAACTGTTAAATGTTAAAAGTTGTATAAAACATATAGAATTATTTTGTAAAATTGTATTATTCGCTAGTTTTATTTGTATGTATAAAGTTAGCTAAATTACACATTGCAACTAGCTTGCATTGCAAACTATCCTGAACACTTAAACCATGATTTTATTATATTAAAAGTGTGGTAACTATGATTTTTTGTCAGATTGATACTATTTGTATAACAATAGTTTTACTACAAATACCATAAACTATAGTGTAGCAAAACCATGGTAAAAACTGAAGGATGGCATTATGATGGGATAAAAGCCAATATAAAGTTATACAAAAAAACATAGCAAAAAAAAAAACAAAACAGATGCCTTTTAGTCTGATGCCTTTTTGTCTGAGTCCATTTCATCCGATGCCTTTTCGTCTGAAGCCTTTTATTCTGAGGTAGTTTTGTCTGATGCCTAATTGTACAAGACCTGACACCTGACGTCGTTTTTCCTTTTAGTCTGAGGCCTGGCACCTTTTCGTTGTATGACTGAGGTTTGAGAATGTCCTAAAATGGACACCGTATGCCTAGTCTTTTTCACTGCAACTTAAAAGAAAGCTATAGTGTTGTCGAAACTAGCGCTGGATACCTGAGGTAATTTATTGTTACACTGTTTGTTAGCCTGGCATAATGATCTCATCGTTAATACTTCTCCTTCTCACCATATCTTCCAAGGGTATGGCTGATTGTTTTCCATATATACATTTTTTTTTAAGTATTCTTGAGAAGGGGGTTTGATTTGTCAAACAGTGGCTTTTTCTGGACCTCGGCAATGTCGTCTGACATTTTAAATCATAGTTTTAAATTCGATTGGATTCTGATTGGCTGTCAATGTTTAATCGTTCAACAGCTGGGAAAAAAAATCGTCCTGAAAGTGATCCCAACGATATTGTTTCTCTATGGCCCGGTTTCACAGACAGGGCTTAGCCTAAGCCAGGATTAGGCCTTAGTTCAATTAGGATATTTAAGTAGCTTTTTTTTTTTTTAAAGTAACTAGAAAAAAACATTACTGGTGTGGATCTTGATACAAAACAATGGCACTGACATATTTTAAGATATGTCAGTGCGAGTTACATTCAGTTAAAAAAGCTCAAACATGCATTTTAGTCTAGGACTAGCTTAAGCCTTGTCTGTGAAACCGGGGGTATATTGTTATAGCTGTGGTGTGGACATTGCTATTCTTTTATATTTAGAACGGTTTCTAGAACTATATCTTTATCGTTATCTTTATAGTTATCGTTCTTGGTGTGAACGGGCCTTCACACTTAGGCTTAGGGTTTGGTTTAGGGTTAGTTACTTGTAATGATGTATATTTACTGTTATTACTATAGTAAGTAAATGTAGTAACGTATAACTATGTCACCTTAAAATAAAGTGTTAATTTTTTTTAATTTAATTTAAATTTAATTTTTTCTTTTTAATCTATTGTTTTAATCTACAGTATATCTATCTCTTTCTTTAAGTTGAGTTTCATAATGCCGTTTTGCAAAATGTTACTGCCAGTGCCATAGCAAAGAGGATGCTACTTTCCTCATCATTTGAAAACATTGTCATAATCAGCCTCCAGAAAATGATCTTGCCTACAGACAGTAGTCTGACGCGTGCAAAATTTCAGCATAACCAGCTCTGCCAGATCATTTTTAGTTTGCTCTTAAAAATTAATATTACAGTCCTGTTGTGCCGTGTAGCTCTGACAAAACTCAGCACATTAGTTCCAGAATCCTTCCTCTCGCTACCACAGAAAAAAATATTTATTCATTTATTTACATTTCGAAGCTGTCATTATGAGGCAGCTGCTGTTTCCCATCAGCCTGTGGTCTATGTATGATTCACAGGCCTCAGTAACTCGTTAACGTCTGTGGTCACTTCGGCTCAAGGTTACAGTGGTGACTGATGGCCCTGTCCTCACATACACAGACACAAACACATGCACAGGCTCACGCAAACACACATGCAGGCGTGTTTAGACAAGTCTCTCTAACCACCACCCAAGGTCACGCTCACAGAAGCAGACAGACACAGCGGGCGAACTCCGTCGGCACTCGCTGTGACCTTAAGAGCTCTGATTGGATAAGAGGTAAACACTGATAAATGGGAAATTAGAGCATCTGTGTCAGCCCCACCAGAAAAAAAGTCACAAAATAAAGAAAGACATTACAGAAGCGTGGCAAGATAACACATGACTAAAAAGGGTGAGGTTCATATCTTTGAAGGTTAAACAGACAGGCAATGATTGCTTCCCCTTCAGCAGAGTCGCTTATGATAAAGTTATATTATTAAAATGTCTCCTGATAGAGTCACCAAGCTTCTTTTTTCATTTACATGAGAGTTTATATTTGAGGTGTTCATTCAAGGTGACAATTTGGATGTAGGTGCTCCGCTGAGCTCTTATGCTGATTGACGTATGAGAAACTTTTCTGCTGCTCAGACAAATCCTTTCCACAGCAGCAGGAAATGGAGAGGCCTTTTCAAATACATTATTTAAAATGGAGGACAGGAGATGATGACTGCTCAGATTCATTGTATGTTTTATAGCCGACCTGACATCATTGGTGCTTGTGCCGTGGTGACAGACAAGGGGAGTCTTACCAGGTACAAAGAGCCTTTGTGATGAATTGTAATGAGCAGCGCTGCCCTTTTGCTATAGAAATTAACGAAGATTTAATGTGTGAGACAGCATGGTTTTCTAAATCCATAAATTCATATGTGACAATATAATTATGAGAATCCCCATAGGAAAGGAAAACCTCTTTAATATCTCAGTTGTTTAACCTAGACAGCAATGAGATTCTTGAAGTTTCCTGCTTCTCTCTCTCTCTCTCTTATGGTTGTGTGCCATGCAGAATTGAATTGAGAATGACTTTTAATTTCAAATTCAATTCCTGAATTTAAAATAGCAATGTTTAATTGTTTAACTAGATTTTTTTTTTTTTTTTTTTTTTTTTTTGTCTTGACAAAGTTTTCATCAAACTTTGTTTTCATGTTTTCTTCTAAATATTCTAACTTTGAATGTTCTGAAAAAAATCATATTTAATAAATATGTGGATCGGAATAAAATATATATATTTTTCTTAATAAAATGATTTTTTTTAACAGAGTGCTTCAGGAATTATGCATTTTGGTAACACTTTAGTATAAGGAACACATATAAACTATTAGCTATGATTTTTCCCACAATAAACTCCTAATTTACTGCTTATTAATAGTTAGTAAGGTAGTTAAGTTTAGGTATTTGGTAGGATTAAGAATTTAAAATAAGGTCATGCAGAATAAGGCATTAATATGTGAAAAAAGTAAATATTCTATTAATATTTTTACATTTTAATGTCCCTGACAACCTCTGTAGTACCATTTAGCGACTTGTTAGTGAAAAACACGCCTTTTTCAAAACACGTAAAAGCTTAAAACACACACGTAGGTTGTTAAATAAGAAAATATCTTGAGCTTGTGTTAGACACAGACCTTATTTCAGGCATTTAACCAAATACCCATTAAGGGGCTGTTCACATATCGCGTTTAAAAATACGTGGAAAGCGTGTCCGCGCCGCTTTCTCCTCCTTTTCAAATTTCCTAAGGAACTGTTGAAGAAACATCCAAAACAAAGTTGATTTTATTGGTGTGGATGCTCAAAAAGAGCAATGCTTGATAGTGTTCACACGTCACTGCGAAATCACCCTACAAATGGTAATATCTGCTTGTTACCTAGGAGAGGAGAAAAAAAATTTTAACATTGAGAAAAATGACTTACTTTAGCCTAATTCAAAACATAATTTAGAACTCCATTAAAATCTCCTAAGCCTTGAAAGAGCAATCAATGAGTACTAAAATTTTCATCATCATCATGTGATAAATGTCTATCATAGTCCATGTTTATTTAACTCAATACTTTGTTGTTGTTGCAGAAAAAGGACTTCCTTTGCATATTGCTGAAACATCAGTAAACCAGTGCTGTGTGAGCAAAGGCTTGTATTTATAGCGCAAGGACCGGCAGCCTCATCCTCGCGTGATCACTGGGCCACAGCGGTGGTTGATCGGAAAGTTACGAACAGAGATAATTCTTGGAGATGGGGTGAAGGCACTGATTGACGTGTCAGCTTTTTTACTGGGGTGGTAAAAAAAAAGCTGACAGCTGGCTGTCAGCTGGCAAGCATTTCAGCCCACATGATGGATTATTTACAACTCTTGCGCTGCTGTCACTCGCCACATCCTCCGAGCCGCTCCCGTACATTACATGGCCAATTACGCCACGCTGGCCATTTTCTCATCTCAATCAAATTATCTCTACATTTTGTTTAATTTCAGTCGCAAAGAGCTCAGACGTTTTTACATGGGTCTGTGGAAACAATATATCACCCTAGGAGTCCTGTTGAATGGGCAAACAGGCTGCCATAAAGCAGCCTTTGGAAAATAGATAACACAGCTAGTGCTGGCTTTTTCGATTAAAGTGGAATGAAGGATGAAGAATGAAATTACTCACGCTAGTATTTCTCCTTAATTCATGCACTTTACTTAAATGAGAAGCTTGCTACTAAGACGTCTGCGGTGGCAAGAGGAGAAGTGCATTGTAAATTCATAAATTTCCCCTTGACTTAGATGGAACCACTGCAGACCTTTTTCCGACAGAATGACGAAAGATGTATTTACATTTATTTGCCTACATATTTATTTTTGCATGGGCAACAGCATCCGGAATGTCATTGATTGTTATTGATTCACAGGGATGTTATGGATTAATGGAATTCTAACGATTATTATCGCCATCAGCAACTTTTCAGTTCATAGACGGAAAGCCTGTGCTCCTTTTAAATCGAAAAATTCCCTGCCTCGTTTGGAATTTGCATTGGATTTACTTGTAGTTTTGTGCCTGTTGCCTTGGGACCATCTTATTTCAATGCCGTGTATTTTCATTTATTTCTTTGCTATTAATGCTGCAAGTCTCCCAGAGAGAAATTTGTTGAATAGTGACACAAACATGGCATGTGCTGATAAGGTTACAGTGGCTGGATTACTCCCATAATCCTCTTCTGGCTCGTGGTCCCATTACCCACTGCACAAAGACTCGTGCTGGGGTCACACACCAGGTCACGATTGCATTGTCAAAACCCATCATACTTTGCTTCTGCCACCATCGGTCAGGTGCAAACAGCACTTTGTTGGAGTGTTAGATGATATCTGGGGACCTCCCTCTTGTGGCAGATTGCTGGATGTTAGATTACTGCGGGTTTTGTCGGGAGGAGAGAGATGACACGCTGGCACCAAGTGCTCTGGTGTGAGCCCACGGGGACCGGACTGAACTATTGCACTTATAAAGGGAGCTCTTGATTATTTAAAGTGCTGTTTTTGAGCGGTGCAAGTGTGCTTGGATGTTACACAGGGAATAATGAAATAGAACCAGCATTTGATGATTTTATGGAGTTGAACACGTGCTGGAATCTTGGGATGTGGGATAGCTGAGAGTCAACCGCTTTTGAACCCCTAATGAGAAGCTGAGACTTGAGTGGATGGGGGTTATGAACATTTCCACACATATTGCAGAGTTACAGATTTCTTTTCCCTCATAAATGCCCATTCTTTGAGAACTAACATCTGTGTTAGTAACATTCATGCTCATAAATCTTGAAGTACTATATTATTAGCACAATACGGAAAGGGATGCTGAAAGAGGGGAGTTGAGACAATGTTTAGATATTTCACTAAACTTCCTCAGTGTTTTCTCTTCCCACCAAGAGTGAAATTGCAACCTTAGCACCTCTTTCAGGGCCCTGCTGCACAGATCTTGTGTAGAGGGACAGAAAAGATTACTTGTAAGTTAACAACATTTTTGTTTACAACAGCATCTAAGTGTCATGTAAAAAAAAAAAAAGTTTTTAATGAAAGCCATAATGAAAGTAGTCCCATTAAAGCCTTTTATAAGAAGTCATAAAGTTTTAAGAATAAAGTCATAATGTTGAAGTAGTAATATTTTGAGAATAAAGCCAATGTTATGAGAATAATCATAGCATTATTTGTCATAATATTATATGATTGAAGTTGCAAGTAAAGTAACATAATATGGAACATTATTCTTAAAACATTTTACAAGAATGTATCCTTTTTTTTAAAGTTTACTTAAGGTGAATGCCAGGTTACTTTTAGTCTCATAGTATTGCAACTTGAATCCAATATTGCTGTTGTGATATTGTTTTTGAAAAAATTGTGACTATTCTTGCAGTATATTAACTTTATCTCAGTTAATATACTGTATCTCAACGTTTTACAACATTAACATTGTAATATTGTGACTATATTCTTATCTTGTTATGAGATTATTCTCAAAACAATATGATTTTGGGTAATGCTTTATAATAAGATTTAATTTTTTAACATCAGTTAACTACATTAGTTAACATTAACTATTTATTAATCTTAGTTAATGTAAATCTCAACATTTACTAATACATCTTTATGATCAAGTGTTAACATTAGTTAATTCACTGTGAACTAACATGAACACAAACATTTTTATTAACATTAACAAAGGTAATAAATGCTGTAAGAATATATTGCTCATTGTTAGTTCATGTTAGTTATGAGTTATGATAACAAATGAGACCTTATTGTAAAGTGTCACCAGGTTTTATTTTATTTTTATTTTGTTTTATATATACAGTGGGTACGGAAAGTATTCAGACCCCCTTAAATTTTTCACTCTTTGTTATACTGCAGCCATTTGCTAAAATCATTTAAGTTCATTTTTTCCTCATTAATGTACACACAACACCCCCATATTGACAGAAAAACACAGAATTGTTGACATTTTTGCAGATTTATTAAAAAAGAAAAACTCAAATATCACATGGTCCTAAGTATTCAGACCCTTTGCTCAGTATTTAGAAGAAGCACCCTTTTGATCTAATACAGCCATGAGTCTTTTTGGGAAAGATGCAACAAGTTTGTCACACCTGGATTTGGGGATCCTCTGCCATTCCTCCTTGCAGATCCTCTCCAGTTCTGTCAGGTTGGATGGTAAACGTTGGTGGACAGCCATTTTTAGGTCTCTCCAGAGATGCTCAATTGGGTTTAAGTCAGGGCTCTGGCTGGGCCATTCAAGAACAGTCACGGAGTTGTTGTGAAGCCACTCCTTCGTTATTTTAGCTGTGTGCTTAGGGTCATTGTCTTGTTGGAAGGTAAACCTTCGGCCCAGTCTGAGGTCCTGAGCACTCTGGAGAAGGTTTTCGTCCAGGATATCCCTGTACTTGGCCGCATTCATCTTTCCCTCCATTGCAACCAGTCGTCCTGTCCCTGCAGCTGAAAAACACCCCCACAGCATGATGCTGCCACCACCATGCTTCACTGTTGGGACTGTATTGGACAGGTGATGAGCAGTGCCTGGTTTTCTCCACACATACCGCTTAGAATTAAGGCCAAAAAGTTCTATCTTGGTCTCATCAGACCAGAGAATCTTATTTCTCACCATCTTGGAGTCCTTCAGGTGTTTTTTTAGCAAACTCCATGTGGGCTTTCATGTGTCTTGCACTGAGGAGAGGCTTCCGTCGGGTCACTCTGCCATAAAGCCCCGACTGGTGGAGGGCTGCAGTGATGGTTGACTTTCTACAACTTTCTCCCATCTCCCGACTGCATCTCTGGAGCTCAGCCACAGTAATCTTTGGGTTCTTCTTTACCTCTCTCACCAAGGCTCTTCTCCCCCGATAGCTCAGTTTGGCCGGACGACCAGCTCTAGGAAGGGTTCTGGTCATTCCAAACGTCTTCCATTTAAGGATTATGGAGGCCACTGTGCTCTTAGGAACCTTAAGTGCAGCAGAAGTTTTTTTGTAACCTTGGCCAGATCTGTGCCTTGCCACAGTTCTGTCTCTGAGCTCTTCAGGCAGTTCCTTTGACCTCATGATTCTCATTTGCTCTGACATGCACTGTGAGCTGTAAGGTCTTATATAGACAGGTGTGTGGCTTTCCTAATCAAGTCCAGTCAGTATAATCAAACACAGCTGGACTCAAATGAAGGTATAGAACCATCTCAAGGATGATCAGAAGAAATGGACAGCACCTGAGTTAAATATATGAGTGTCACAGCAAAGGGTCTGAATACTTAGGACCATGTGATATTTTAGTTTTTCTTTTTTAATAAATCTGCAAAAACAATTCTGTGTTTTTCTGTCAATATGGGGTGCTGTGTGTACATTAATGAGGAAAAAAAATGAAAATGAGCAAATGGCTGCAATATAACAAAGAGTGAAAAATTTAAGGGGGTCTGAATACTTTCCGTACCCACTGTATATATATTTATATGTATGTGTGTGTAATATTATTATTATGACATGACACTAAAAAACTTGAGTACATACCCTGATTTAAAAAAAAAAAAAAAATGTAATAAAAAAGTAACCAGTGCTGACCTTTTTTTTTTATTTCTTGTGGGTGTGCAAGGTAAAAATAAAATGAAAAATTAGTATTTATCTACTGCTGTCGCACTTGTTCCACACTTTGCTCAGTGTGGATCAAACATGGTAATGGAGAGAAATTACTTCTATGTTGCCCGCTACAGCTTCTTGCCTCTGCTGTCAACACATGAGCCTGCGAGGCAATTATTTGACTACATTATAATTATTTCATGTTAGGAGCTGCAAAGATGACTGCTTGGGCAAAGAAACATGGGAAATCCTGTCACTTCAACTAAGCAAGACTCATCAAAGACAGGCTTGCTGTTTCAGCTGATCTGTCAAGAGTGCAGAAGCTTGATTATACAGTATTAATCTATAAAAACACAGGTGATCAATAGCTCTGATAGTTGCTCTTTGTCATGACACCCCGAAGCTTGTTTGCTCTAGCTCGCCCTTGAGGCTAGAGCCCCAGTTTATAGCCACGGTAAATCAGCAACGTATTTACTGTGAGATCAGGACCAAATTATACAAGCAGTTCAGGGTAATTAAGCTAAAGAGGGGTGTGAAAAGGATAAGGCCATTGTCCTCAGAAACAAGAGGCTTCTGACCTGTTTCTTTAACATGCTGTGCTCCTTGTACAGTATATGACAAAATATCTTAATCTAAATATCACTTAAAGGTGCTATGTAAATTCTGTTGCATTAGCAGCACCAAACTGTATTTTATTATTTTATTTTATTTTATTTTTATTATTTGCAATTTATTTTTCTACAACTTATAGCTTATGGCCAGATCAGTTTTTTTCATCCTCAGACTACATGTCTACAATGGTTGTCATAGTAACAACACAAACTTGTATAGGTTCATTATGCGTGAAATATTAGAAATTGATGTTTTTCATTGATTTTGTTTTTTAATGAAGGCAGTGTCCAAATCTGAACACACTGCACAACAAATGGCAGGAAAAGTCTGATTTAATCACTCAGACCAAGAGGTATTAACAAAAATCTGATTTTAATTGGATTTCAAACCACCTTTTACTCACGTAATGTGATTTATTGCCAAGTAAAATAGGTTATACAACATTCCAGCCAAAAAAAAAATGGCTGGAATGGAGCCAGATCAACTGTAAGTTTGGTAAAACAATGCCTTAACAGCTTTTTGGCTATTAGCTAACATAATTTAAAAGAAGAAGAGCAAGTTATTACATTTTGATTGAAGATTATGAAAGTAATTTTTGTCTTTAGAATAACATGCACCAATAATTCACATTAAGGCCTTAATGTGCATTAAGAAAGTAAATAGGGTCAATTTTGATTTTGTGTTCACTATAATAGGACTTTAATGTGATCCTGATGATATCCAGTGAGATTCCACAGAGTGAGTTTTGAAACCTTTTGTCATGACTAGCCGTCAAAAGCTTGGCTTGTTTTTTTTATTCTGTTTTTTATTAGTTTCATTTTTCCCGTGATTATGTGATTATAATTTCACGGCATACCCACATCCACTTTAGATTGTGCCTGTGTTATCAGAGACACAAGTGGCATAATTATGAAGCACGAACAAGTTCAAGTGTTTTTGTATGTGTCTGTTTGTGTGTTGCTGTGTGCATTCATCATCCAAACCTCCGTTACAGGAGACACTGTGCTGCACCCTCAGAGATGATGGCATGATAAGTGTGTGTCAGTGGCGGTGTGTGCTGTGGAAAGTCACACTACAGCAGTGAGATGGGCCACCCTCCTGACAGACTCCACACAGCGGATGAATTATACATGACTAAAGCCGCAGCTCACAGCGAGGCTGGCTGACATTAAAGCAAAATGGCAATTGTGACACGTAACAGTTTTGATGTATTTAAAGCGCTCATGCTCGAGCAAGTGTGAGCTAAGTACATAACATGCTGGAATTCACTCTGAAGAATAATGTGCTGTTTGAGGAATTAATCAGCACAGAAAACTACCAGAGTTTTTTTTTTTTTTTTCCTGTCACATATGGCATTCGTGGTGGCACAGACTGTTTTTCTATGAGATCTTGTGTTGTCAACTTTGCCAAGAGCAAAAATATATATATATATTTTTTTTTTACTGTGCATAGTAATCTCATAATCAATAATAATATGATAAATAATAAATGCACATGAAGGAAAGAAGTAATCAGGTCACTACAATGAGGAAGAACTAGCTGCATCTTTTTAAAAGATATTCTTTTAAAAAGTTTAAAAAGGGGTCATTTAAATAAAAAAAAAAAAAAATAATATATATATATATATATATATATATATATATATATATATACAGTATTGGTGTCTTGTTGCTCAGTAAAAAACAATGAAATATATGAGATTAAAAATGAAATGCTTAAAATGAGATAAATTAGTTTGAGAAGCAAAATTGTGTAGTATATTGCGACTTTTTGTAGCGAATACTGTACACTACCCTTCAAAAGCATGAGGTCGGTAAGAATTTTAAAAGAAAGTTCTTCTTTTTGAAAGAAGTCTCTTATACCCATCAAGGTTGCAAAAATACACTAAAATGGTAGAAGTTTCCTATTGTAATATGTTTTAAAATGTAATTTTTTTCCAGTAATGGCAAAGCTGAATTTTTTAGCATCATTACTCCTGTCTTCAGTGTCATATGATCCTTCAGAAATTATTGTAATATGCTGATTTGGTGCTGAAGACACTTTATTATCAAAGTTGAAAACAGTTGTGCTGCTTAATATCTTTATGGAAACCATGGTACATATTTTCAGGCTTCTTTGATGAAGAGAGTGCAAATGAACATTTGAAATAGAAATATTTTGTAACTTTATACATAAACTTTTGAATGGCAGTGTAACCTTGAATTCAATTTTTTTTTTTTTTAAGGCATTGGCAAACTGTAAACTGTTTTAATTATAACTTGTTCCATACAGAAAATAGCATTTATCTAGATTTTATCTAGCATTATATTTGAGGTCATTTTTATCCTAACGTTTACATATGGAACAATTCTGACTGTTCACTTGATCCATTTCACCTGCAAATACATTCACAAGATGAAATATGAAATTTGAAATATGAAAAGTATGTTTCAACATAGAAACTAAAACTTCTTGGCAAAGTTTTAAGTTCTCATTTGGATCAGCTGGGTCACTTATGAGGTAAAAAGAGGTGGTGCGGAGGTATCTTTGTGAGTTTGTGGATGTCAAAGTTCACGTCTAATTCTGGTCATCTCTCCATTTGGCTCTCTTTAATGAATACACACCATCTCACCTTCCACTTCCAGGGCTCAGGCAGGTGGAAAATATGAGATAATAACAATAATCATCATTCTGTAAAAGCACCTGGTTGAAGGACATTGCTTTCACTGTATAATTTAAACAACTGCTTGTATTTGAAAGTGGATAGAGCTTGAATGTTTCTCCTTGAAGAGACTTTTTTTCTTCTTCTTTTTTAATGTGTGAATTGTTAAAGGCAGGCCACAACCACTCGGGCTCATTAGAAAGCAAGGAAAAGGAATAATAGGAAGGAAATTTAAAGAGATGTGTGATTGTAGTTAACAGTAGCTGCTTATTCTTCACTGGGTTTTCACATTATTGCAGGTGGAGACCTCTAGTACTGAGGTGAGAGCTCTCTGAATGGGGACCACAATCTGAATTCATATGGCCTCCCCATAATTCTCAGCGTAGATTTACAGGTGACAGCACTGCCAAAGAGTGGAAGTCACCGAGTGATCACGGGATTTTAACTTGTGCGTAAGACTTTACTTCAACCCACTGTCATTCAGGGGTGTCGTAGCAGTTCAACGGCAAGTCAGACCAGATTCTTAGATATTCCTATTCAGACTGTCATATTGCAAGTTCAAGTTTTGATAATTGAAATGCGATTACTGATTGTCCTCCTCTGTGGTTCTTAAAAATGAACATTTTGTCTTAATTGTATATAATAAAAGTGAATGGTTTGTCATTCTTTGTCAAACAGAGTGTCTGTCAAACTTTCAAAACAGGAAGAAAAAAAAAATCTCATAGAAGTGCTATATGCCACACAACAGCTTTCACTAATGTGACCTAAGGTGTGGTCACATTAGTGAAATTTCTTGGGCAAAAAATACACTATTGTCAATAGTGTATCAATGGATAAAGTGTAGCTATGTATGAAACACAGCTCACACAGAAGTCACTTTTAAACCAACCAGCTTTCTGTTGGTCAATGCTGTGAATTTACTTGACCAACTTGAACAAATCTGAGTGGGGAACTTTTTTACCCTTACGTGAAATTCCCAAACCTGTGAATTCCTACTGAAATGACTGGATTCCGCCCATGAAATTTTACAGAGCAACGTGACTGCACCTTAAGAAACAGATGGAAATGTGAGTTTATTATTCAATGATAATTTGCCCATTTCAAGCTGTAGAAGTTATATAGGCACAAAACATACTGTTGACATCAAACGCAATTGGTTCTCATTTTATTTTGTTAATTAAGTGACATAAGTGACGTCTAATGCTGCCATATTTGGAGTGAATAAAGACAACTTTGGGCTTACTAAGCTGTAAAATGGCTTCACAAGGCTTACCCTACAGGATGTAGCGCTTGAGTATGGACTACTTTTATGATACTTTTATGCTATTTTTATAATCATTTCAGACCCCATTTCCTATTCACAGCACATTCTTTAACATTTTTCCTTTAGTGTTTTATGGATGAAAAAACGTGGTGAAAATGGTGAACTACCCTTTTAAGGAATATCAGAGATGTAGGTCTATTTGCTAATTTCTTGAGCCTGATTCTGCCCAGAGGATGACTCTGTTTAACTTGGACAGATCTTTTGCTTGAGGATTTTCCTAGATTTCCTAGATTTCTCAATCTCGTCTGTGCAAACTTTCAGCTCACTGCCAGAATCAATACCTTCCTCTTTGGCAATGGACGGCACAACTTTCACCATCAACTTTAATTGCATATTCAAAAAAAAAAAAAAAAAAGCATGGATGCAGCCACTTTTACCATCTAATATAGAGAGATATTTGATCGGGTCAAGCACACTCTGTAACAACCTTGAACTTTTTGTTGGCATTAGGACAAGCCTTAGAGGTTCATCTTAGTCTAGTAGAAGTTAAGCCAAATGCTTTAATTAGGCTGAACCATCTGCCTTGGAGTCAAACTTTGACTGTATATACTCAGTCACATACACTTTTTGTAAAACACTATAATGACCTCACAAAACCTCAGACATCAAAATGATTGGGCCATGTAATTAATACTTACAGTGGCCACTTTATGTCTATTACTTTTTATGTATCAAGAGGTGGTGATGTACTTTTTTCCTCGATGAAGGCTTCTTGTTAGCATATTAAGCTGATTTTAGCATTTTCATAGGTAACTTAAACATCACTTACTGAGCTATTGATTACACATGAAACTATAGATAAGATAAGTATAGATAAGACTGGGTGTTGTAATACTTTCAGTTTAAACAATAAGAAATGTGCTTTTTTTTCTTAAGCAATAAAGAAGTCTTTATTGCATAAAACAAATATATTTATCTATTTTTGTTTCCTGCTTAATATGTGGGTTTGAATTAAAATGCATATAATATTTACATTTTTTTATTTATTTTTTTATTAAAATGTTAATGAAATTAAGTAGGGTGAAGTGTGGTGGCGAGGAATGGCATGATTTTATTATTTTTTTATTAGTGTTACCACCCACCTTTGTTGCACTTGACACTAATTAACATGGTTTAGTGATAAACAGTTTAATTCTGAATTAATTTGTTGCTAATAAATACAGGAATTTTATGTCACATGGTTAAAAAAAACCCTGACTTGCAAGCAAAATGTGTTAGTCTCTCCTGTCTAACGGACAATGATCAAGACCCCTAGTATTAAACACAGAGAGCTCTGTTTGTCAAGTACAGCCATCTTGTACCAACTGATGAAAAATGTTATGTCTCTTGTCTCTTATAATTATAAAGTTTTATTAGGTGTTTGTGGAAGATTAAAAGACTATTAGCGCTGCATTAGCTGTCAAATTCTCCAGCTGTTCCTTTTGTTTATGACCAAAATGTTTTATGACATCCACATTCAGTCACCTAAACAATTATGGTTAATGAAATGCGGTGCTGGTACAGTGGGCAGGAGAAACATTGGTGAAGGGTGCTTCATTTTTGTGTCATGTTGGTGTGGGGAGAGAGAAGCAAAGATGAGACACAATGGAAAGAACAGTTTGTAGTTTAAGATACATATGGAGACATAGAATATAAAACAGTTTGTAATACTGTGCCTCTGTTATGGATGTCAATTTTATTCTGTTTATTCATTTCATAAACCTTTGCCTTGTCCACTATTAAACCTTTTGAAGAGCAATCATTAAACGTTCAACAGAAACCTTGTAGCTGTCAATGCTTTTTATACTAAATGAATCACATGATTGGAGGGGACAGTTCACTCCCTTCCAAATTCAGTTTCTAATTGGCTAAATGTTTCTTTTTCTCTCTATAGGTGGTGGAAACCAATCTCGTGGCTTTCGACTGTCACTGGATCATCATAAATGAGGTGGGTTCCTCCTAACAATTTTGTAAGCACATTTGAATATATTTGCATCTTTACATATCGATTTGTCCAAGTGAGAGGCGGACAACGGCTCATTCGGAGCCTGATGAAGGTGGCCAGATAAGGACAAATTACAGCTCAATGATTTAAATTAGATTTGGCAAGCATGGGAGTAGCGCTCCAATATAATTCAGTGCTTTCTTAACGAATAAAGCATTTTTCCTAAATGATCCTGCAGCAAGGAGAAGACAATGAATATATAGACCTTGAACCCATCTGCCTGAATAGCTATTTCAATAACTTAAAAGTCACTCTCTGTGGTAACCTCTATTAATCTCTCTGGTTTTATTTTTTTTTCTTAAAGCCATATAAATCAGTTTTTTATTGGTCTTTTTAAATAATAGACTTCAGTGCACTATGAAATGGTACTGTGACAAATTTACTCCCCAGGCCAAAAACTGCAAAAACACCTTGTTCTGAATTACAACAGTTTGAACCTGGCTAGATTCTATGCTCAGAAACTAGGCTTTCCCAATCATGTTGTAGTAGTAAGGAGGAATTTGTATTGATTCTGTTATTCCTGAGACCAAAATAACTAACTTAGTGTAAAATAATGGAAAGTCTACCAAACATTTGCTGTTTCATGAATGTGTGTAGCACCAGTCGCTCTGCAAATTTTTACAAAGTTAAGAAAATGTGGCTTAATTTCCTCAATGCAACGCAGATGTTTCAGGATGGAGCATTGACAACTATATTGGACCGACAGTACACGCAGCAGAGCACTGTATCTCATTTCACATGCAAACTTGTTTGCATGTGAATTACTTATTTAAGTCCAAGAGATGGGCATGAAATAATAAATTATGACCGTTTCTGACACAAGATATTTTGACTAACATTATAATAGTGAGTTCACCTTGGTGAGTCCAAACACAGTTTCCAAACGCAAAAATAAATCACACAGTAAAAATCAGATCTGACCCCTTTAAGAAACTTCTGATATAAACTAATCATATAAATTTAATAGAATATTTCAGAATTTTCAGAGTAACCTTTTGGATAACCTTTTAATACTGTTAACTTACTAGAACTCACCAGTTTAGGCAGGTGGAGCATTTAGTGCATCTGAGGAAAGTTTTATATCCTTGTATTTAAAACACAAAGGCTCATGACGTTACCTTGACATGTCCCTGTATAGACACGCATTGCTCATGGTTGGCCTTACTTGACAGCACTCACAGGGGACAAAACAAGCAGCTGCCAAAACCTGAACCCTAAAATTGGGCCATAACCCTGTAGGCTCATATTTGTGTCATTCTAATTTAGCGCTCCTAATTAAGCATCTAGGGCCTTTGCGTTTGTCATCCGGGGGTAGAATAAGCCACTCCGTGTTGGTATTTTCAGGTCTGTAATGTCCTTGTGCTCTTGAAAGTTGGGCAGCACACAATAAAGGCCTCACATGCCCTCTCGTGATGCCTCCTACATTATCCGCCGTCATTCTTACTGCATTAATTAACAGCAGCACAAACATCATTTGACAGCGTTCAACTGTGCGTCAGGCAAGATTTTGATTTCGTCCGATCAGAAACCTTAAAATTACCTTTCAGATAACAGGTTGCGTTGTAGACAACTTTAATTTGAATCTTATTGAAGGCTGAACGGCTTCGACATTTCAAGTAAGTTCCTTACCGGCGTGCCACAAGTTCAGACTTAATGACGTACTTCATGAGAGCCAGTCACCAGCAATCACAGCTTTGCAGGTGAGAATGAAACTCAAAAGTGAAGGCTGTCAGAGGGAACAGCTTGGCCACTCTGAAGTCTACCTTCACTGGGGGACGTTCCCTGTCCATTCTCATCACATCATTCCCAGCTCGCTCACTTCACTCTGCCCATCTGTGGAAAAGATGGCTTCAGGCTAAAATTAGCAATCATTCCCCCCAAGGCTTCGCAAGGACACGCGAGCACACACGGTCATGTCTTTTTGCCTTTTGGCAGCACTCTAAATACCCATTCATGAGAATAATTGTAATACTAATGATGATTTTTATGTAGTTATGTTTCTTGTATTTAAATTGGACACAATTTTTAGCTAACTGGAGAATTTGACCTTGACTTGATTAGAGAGGACAACTTAACCATGTGTGAAGAAAGTTTAGTTTGTGTGTCAGTGTGTCAGGAATTAACACTTTTAATGAATATTTACTAATTTTCATATATAAATATATATATATATATATATATATATATATATATATATATATAGATCAGGCATAACATTATGACCACTGACAGGTGAAGTGAATAACACTGATTGTCTCTTCATCATGGGATATATTAGGCAGCAAGTGAACATTTTGTCCTCATAGTTGATGTGTTAGAAGCAGGAAAAATGGGCAAGCGTAAGGATTTGAGCAAGTTTGACAAGGACCAAATTGTGATGTCTAGACGACTGGGTCAGAGCATCTCCAAAACTGCAGCTCTTGTGGAGTGTTCCCGGTCTGCAGTGGTCAGTATCTATCAAAAGTGTTCCAAGGAAGGAACAGCTGTGAACCGGCAACAGCGTCATGGGCGGCCAAGGCTCATTGATGCACGTAGGGAGCGAAGACTGGCCCGTGTGGTCCGATCCAACAGACAAGCTACTGTAGCTCAAATTGCTCAAGAAGTTAATGCTGGTGATAGAAAGGTGTCAGAATACACAGTGCATCGCAGTTTGTTGTGTATGGGGCTGCATAGCCGCAGACCAGTCAGGGTGCCCACGCTGACCCTTTTCCACTGCTGAAAGCGCCAACAGTGGGCACGTGAGCATCAGAACTGGACCACGGAGCAATGGAAGAAGGTGGCCTGGTCTGATGAATCATGTTTTCTTTTACATCACGTGAATGGCTGGGTGCGTGTGCATCACTTACCTGGGGAGTACATGGCACCAGGATGCACTATGGGAAGAAGCGGCAAAGCTCTGGGCAATGTTCTGCTAGGAATCCTTGGGTCCTGCCATCCATGTCGATGTTACTTTGACACGTACCACCTACCTAAGCATTGTTGCAGACCATGTATACCCTCATGGAAACGGTATTTCCTGGTGGCTGTGGCCTCTTTCGCCCTGCGCCCTACCACAAAGTAAAAATGGTTCAGGAATGGTTTGAGGAGCACAACAATAAGTTTGAGGTGTTGACTTCCCCAGATCCATGGAGGCCCCACCTCACAACTTACAGGACTTAAAGGATCTGCTGCTAACATCTTGGTGCCAGATACCACAGCACACATTCAGAGGTCTAGTGGAGTCCATGCCTCGACAGGTCAGGGCTATTTTGCCAGCAAAAGGGGGACCAACACAATATTAAGAAGGTGGTCATAACATTCCTTTTTAACCAATGTTGTCCATTTAACTTCATTCTAGTCATTTCATTGAAATGAATTCAGAATACAAACTCTAATTTGGAAAAAATAAATTAAAAAAGTACTGTATAATCTAACATGTTAAACCCATTATGAGATTGGCAGATAACAGAATTTTAAAAAATAATTTGGTTACATTCACATTTTTAACATCGGACTGATTTTTTCAATTTTGGAGGAATTTTGGCCCTGATAGCAGGATTAAGTAGTGAACTTTAAGTAAGTGAATGTAAAACTTAGATATTTATTTAATGGCATATTTTTATCAATCCGGTTTTATCAACTGGTTTTCATCTTGAGACAAAACAATGGCACTGACATATTTGAAGATATGCCAGTGCAAGTTGCTTTCAGTTAAATCAGCTCAAACATGCATTTTAATTTAGGACTTGGCTTAAGCTTTTTCTGTGAAACCGGGGGTTAAAGTTATGAAAAATTAAGTTATGAGAATAGTAAGATTGAGATGGAGGAGATCTACATTTACCTGTACAGTAAGAAAAGAAAGTTTTAGAGAACTGGTGGTAATGTTTTGGTTGCTATATTTTATTTCATGTTTAATCTTTACCCCTTTTTCTTTCTCTCAACCAAAAGTTTATTTACTGAAGTGAAAGTCATGATTGTAATATTTTCCTTGGACCTATTTCTGCTGTTTCTTTTCCATTCAAGTGTGAAACAGAAGCTCTTCTCAGCAAGATGCTTTTTATCTTTGTAGCACTACACATGGAAAATCTCTTTTCTTTTGACATTAATTTTTTTTCTCTGCACTTTTCCTCTCACGTGCTGCAGGAGATTTCAGACATGGATGTGCAGGAGCTGGTGATGAAGTCTATAGGTCGTCTGACCCTGGTAAGACAGACCTTTCCTCTCCCGCAAAACACCAGCCAGCGCTGCGTCAGAAGCAACCACCGCATCAACACGTCCCTCTGCGACCCCAAAGACCCAAAGGCACAGATGTTAGAGGTGTGGTTCATTCCCCTATACTCACATTTATTCATATCCATTCAAGTTAATCATAAATCATTTGCCTTCATTTCCTTTTTTGATTGTGTCCATTAACTGTCATCATTAGCCTTTGAGCTAACTCCCTTAGAAAACTAGAAAATGTCATTGTGAAAATTAGCAATCTTGTTTTGCTGGGTTTTTAGTTCTTTTAACTGTGCCTGTGGGTGCCATTCCTGTTTTCTACTATTTAGCCAACTGAATGCATTTTCCCACATGTAAATGTGCACAAATGACAACAGAAATTAACAGATGTGATGTGTATTGAGCCGCATTAAATACTGGTAAACATTGCACAGTAAATCAATACACGTTTTCAAAGCCCCTACTCAGTATTAATTCATAGTTGTGTGGGTGTCAACAAGGCAAATATATATTTTCAGCAGGGCCAGGCTATATTTCAGATATTCATGATATATCACAATGATTCCAGTACATATATTTTTTTATTATTGTTCCTTGTCCTGTGACTCAGAGTAAGAGTGTTTAACAGAGATGTTTTAATAGTGTCTATTATTTATTTAATTCAGTAGTAAAAATGGCAGAGGTCATCATATTGCATTGTATATTAGTGTGCATAAATTAAAAAGATTAAATAATCTGTATAATGATTTTTACTTTCATAAAATAATCTTGGCTACGATGGTTGTTTGGTTGAAATTGTTTTTGTAAATCATTTTTCCAGAGAAAAACATATAAGTATTGATGTTTCATAGAATATTTAGAAGTGGCTAGTCAAATTGGACACAAATTATACTAGACCCAAAATAAATGTTTTCTTTGTAAGTGAAAACAATTTTCTTTGTAAGTGAAGAAAAGTTTTTATTTAAATGATTATTTGAAACCTGGTCATTTGAAAAGGAAATTTTGGTGTATTTATTTGTTTATTTGATGTTTTTATTTTAGTGTCCACATACATTTTGGGGCAACTATAAATATATGTGGACTTAATCAAAAGGCAGAAAGATGTTGAGATATATTATAATTCAGCACTTACTTTCAGAATGTTAGATATGGAGGGACAGGGACTCTTTTCTGTATAGTGTTGAATGCCTACTGTATAAGAAGGTCATGTTTGACATTAAGAATTCAGTTCTGCTCAGTGGTCAGGAGTCCAACCCGGAAGAGCCCAATTTTGCCCTGCTCTGAAGCGTATCACATCCCTCTTTCTTGACATATATCCGACCCTCCCTTTGGAATACCCCTTTGCACCTCCCGTTCCCTTTAAACCACCAATCACCTTCCCTGGAGAGACCCACTAACTCCTGCACTTCAAACAGACTTAATGGATTTCCCTGGTCAGCTGATCTTCTCCCCCCTGAATTTAACCCCGTCTTTGTCTGTTTACCCCCTTGGCACTGGCAGCTTTGTTGCTTCAGTGGTCTCAACTCCTTCTGCAAATGCTATATCATGAAATGGCCTTCCCATAAACAGCCCACCCAAAAACTGCAGCATTGTTTGCCATTTTACTTTGTGTCCAAGACATGAAACATAAATCAATAAGTAAGCCCTTTGTGTTTTTGCTCTTGGAGATGAAAAAAATACAGCGGACAGGGAAAAGCCACAAAGCTCGACAAATAAAAACGCTGTTACTTGGTAGTCTTGTGGATTCCCTGTCAAGTCTGCTTCCTTGGGTCATTGGTCTTTTTGTTCGCCCATTCTCTTGGTAGACGAGTTGTTTTGTGGGAGTCAGGAAGTGTAAATACAAGCACCACTAGTGTTTCCGTTCTGTTTTGGGATGTTGAACCCCGTTCCCTTGAAAAATGGAGAATGATCTCGTCTTAACTCCACTGTGTGCACAAGCAATATAAGATAAAAGTGTCATCCCTGACGACACTGTCGTCTGGAGAATAAAAGTACATATATATATACTGTATACATATATATATATATATATATATACTGTGTAATTAGCAGTTAGTTTGGTGGCTCTCGAAGCCATTACAAGCTTCATAGTGGAGCGTACCTGCAAATGCCTGTTGATGAAGCCAATAGAGCGTGACTCCTAACATAATTAGAATAGCCTTTTCTTTGTGCTTTTCTGATTACTTGTGAATTTATTTTTTCAAAACGTGTATGCGAATAGCTTACCTGACAGATTGCATTCTTGACAATTATGGCAAAGCAAACTGATGGCGAGAGGTTTTTCTCAGCTATTTTTCAAGTTACTCAAGACACTCGATACAGTGTCAAGTATGCAGTGCAGTGTGGGTTAATAAACAACGCTGGAAACCTAATGACCGCTTCACTTTATTTATTACCTTCTCATTAAAATAGAGACAACACATGGGCTAGATCAGAGCTGTGCAATCGATCAGAGCAGAATTAACTCCCCAATTTGTGCCAACACCACACGGTATATATATATATTTTTTTTTTTTTTTTTTTTTTTTTTTAACTCTCTTATTCTCACCAAGGCTGCACTTATTTGTTCAGGAAATACAAAATAAATAAATAAATAATAATAATAAAAATAAATAAATAAATACAAAAAACTGAAATATTGTGAAATACAATATATTTACAAAATATTTTTGTAAACAAAAAATCTAATTTATTCCTAAATAGAAGAGCTGAATTTTTTCACAGCCATTGTGTCTTTGGTGTCATTTGATCCTTAAGAAATCATTCTAGTATTATTTATTATAATTCTTTTATTATATCGAGGTTGAAAACAGTTGTGCTGCTTAATATTGTTATGGGAACTGTTACAATGTTTTGGTTGTTGTTGTTTTTTCTGGATTCCGCAAATAATTTCTTACAAAAAAAAAAAACGACCTCATACTTTAGAATTGTAGTGAATATACATTGTTTAAAATGTCAGGGGCCACCAATGGCTTACTTAAATTTCAAATTGAGATGGAGAGTATCCTATATTTTTCTGAAGAAACTTGAGTGTGTCTCATTTTCCCTAAATAGAAATAAAGCAGTATGCAAAACTCAACGCTCAGATCCCATAATGATATTTTGACACAATTGCATTTTTGGTCCAGCTTGTTTAAACTTACTTAGGACAAAACTGTCTGTTTACATTAAAAGATTATCCAATAAAAAAGTTGTTTGTTTTTTTCTTTTCTTTAATTGACCTGTTTCCATTGTACCATGACATTTGTTGTCCCTATAGTCATTCATGAACACTAAAGCCTATAACAGTATGTATGGAAAGAAATAATGCTTAATTAAGTGTGTATTTTCTATTGCTTATTAAACTCCACTGTCTTCCAGGGCTTGTTCAATGTGAGCAGCCTGTTGTCATTTCCACTGTAGAGACCTTTCATCCCAGCTGTACCCACTCAGACATAAATCTTTTTCTTGTAAGAGAATATTAATCTGGTGTCTGGCTCACTGTGCTCACGTTGTCTGTTTCTTTTTTTTTTTGTTCTTCTTTGTTTCCCTGCTGTTTTTTTTGTCATCTTGTCAGATCACCAACCGCTACATCTACGACACAGTGCTGCTGCTGGCCAACACCTTCCACAGGAAGCTGGAGGACAGGAAATGGCACAGCATGGCGAGTCTTTCATGCATCCGCAAGGGCTCCAAACCATGGCAGGGTGGCAAGTCTATGCTGGATACCGTGAAGAAGGTACAGCACTGTACAGTGCTTAACATTAAAAAAAGATGACCTGCTGACCTTGCAAACTTAAATGTTTGTTTCTCTGTGATTTACTAAATATATTGTTGTTGTAAATTCTGTTTTAAAGGGGACATCGGATGCAAAATTTGGACATAAATGTGTGTTGACAGTGTGTCTACACAACCACCCTATAATGATAAAAATCCACCCAGTGCTTTTTTTTTAATCCACACAAATCATAAGCACTTCAGGTCAAGTCATTCACAGATTCTTGGCAAAGTGACATAAATTTGCCCAGGCCCCTCCCACGACTCTTGACGGACACTGTTTCGATGCCGCGCAGGTGTAGACAAGAATGTCTCCAAAGCAACTGAGGCGTTTTGTTATTGTATATAAGAATAAACATATCAGTCGTCCTTTACTCTTGACATCTGAGCCGCTGAAGACTAATTTTGTTTTTGAAGGGAATGTGCCCCCGGGTCTACCAATATGCGTTTATGTCTGGGCTAAAAAGTTTTTGTTTTGCTAAAATGTTCCTGAAGGATGGATCAGTACCTCTAGAAGACGTGAGTAACGTTATAGGTTTTTTAAAAAAAAAATGTATGAATCTTTGCAAATCGCCTTTCCTAAAAATGTGCTAGTTAGCAAGTTCCACAACAAATGTGGCCAAAGTTAAAGGCCAGTTTACACTGCACAGATAAACGGCAACAAACACGTCTGTTGGAGTTTGTTGGATCAGGTCGCAGCCTCCGAAATGAGACGCAGCTAGTGTGATACCCCTGTCGGCGTCTGTTGCCGTTGGTCAGAGATTGTTTTCACCCGACTGAACATGTTTAATCTGCGTTTGTTGGGTCGGGGAATGTCTGAGCAGTGTGGTATGATTTTCCAACAAACTCTGACATAATCTGACCTGGCCACAAACCGTTGCCATGACGATGAGGCAAGTCCCTTGCATAGACTGCAGTTTGATCGCGCCGGCGCCTCACGCACACACAACAAAGCACTGCAAATGTGACATCGCAGCTTGTTCATTATCAAAATAATACAGTCGAACAAACATATATGTCATCATTTGTATTTAGAACCGTCTCACTAATTCATAACTTCACGTTTATAATGAACAATGCATTAAGGCGATTTTCTTATTACAAACTGTGTACATTTTATGTAAAGATAGTATGGTAACACTACAATAAGGTTTATAAAGGTGTTAATGACTAACAAGTAATTTTAAGATGTATTTTAATAGTTTTTGAGCATTTATAACTGCATAAATAAAAATGGTGAGTTCAATGCAATAGACGTCATATCCGTTCACGCCGTGGGGGGAAAACATTTGAATTAATGCAGGTAGACCTTGTTACTCTTCGTAATAATAACAAATGATTTTTGCTTGGTACAATGCCTAAAAGTTGCTGTGTGGCGTTCTGCACCTCTAAGTAAAAAAAACAACAACACAATATTAAGTTTTATATACTGTCAAATTTTAGCATTATTCATTAGAACAAGTGCAGATCAACAGCCAAAAATGCTATCAGATTGTGCTTTATTTATGTATACATCTACCCCAACCGTAAACCTACCATTACAACAATGCAAATACAGCAATTTTGTGTAATTTATCATGACACAAATTATGTAATATTGGTGTGCACACGTGCAGTAAGCCCCGGTAAGACAATCTGACGGGTAGGATGAAATGTCAGGACAAAGTGGCTGAAATAAACAAATGTCGTTCCCTGATATTTTGTGATGTAAAATTACTCCCACAAAGCCGCTGGTGAAAAAATTGTGAGCCTCCAGGGACCTGTAATTCTTCATGTTGCTCTGCGAGTAGATTCCTGTGTGATATAGCACATCCTCGAATAGGCTAATAGCACTGAGTAACGTCGCTGCTACAGGCGAAACTATGCATTAAATGTATTAATTTGACATGCTAAGACATACTATTTTTATATCATAGCTTTAATGAACATGGGATAACAATATACAGACTGTTGGATGATCCTGGGATACTGTTATTATAGTCAGATTAAATAATCTATATTATTATAGCGATTATAGCAACCCGCTGATTATAGCGGTCTCGTAGGTAGCAAAAAATGTCGGGAAATGACACCTCTGGCCATTCCGTTGGGTCGTTTGTCCAGTCACGGATGCTGTATGGACAATCCGACCCATTACGACTCAGTTTTTCAATGTATCTGACTATTGAGCAGCAGAAGTGATTCTAGGTATGTCATACTGATTTAACACCATACTTTTCCAGGACTGTTTTCCCCCACACTGACGCCACAGCCCAGCTATGACAAGACACCGACCAAGTCTATAGGTGTGTTCGACATCGGCTGCGGCTGTATGCAACCGATCGGCGAGAGTAGCTGTGTGCAGTCGGGGAGGAGCTGAAAACGGAGACGTGCAGTCGGACAGTTTCTGCTTCTCGTAGTGACGCTCGCGCTGCGTTTGCATACTTTTATCACAGCTGAAGTGAAATAAATGCAATATTTGACTAATACACAGACGTTTCAGAGACATTTTCATTCAGTACTTTATGTACTGCTTACATCTGTTTTTACAAGAATAAAGTTCAACATAAGCATATATTATTTAAATACCAATGTAGTGGGGTACGTTTTTGATCAGTTTTATTTTGATAAACATGACACAATATAGCATCGCGACACCATGAAAAGAGCTTTAACTGTTATAAAAATACAGATTTGAGCATTAGTGGAACTGAAGGCGTGACAATAAACACAAAACACACGTGATCATTGGCATGCGGTGAATCTGGCCAATCATAGAACAGCTGTGTCGTTATCAGAGCTCGTGCAGCTCCTCTTCAGAAACTGCCCTGGCTGACTCAGGCGGCTGATCTCGAATCGCTCTCGCGGTACTTTGAAGCCATACGTCACAGTCACATGACATCGGCACTGTCTCAAGTCAGACAAAATTTCTTACCGGCATGCACTGCTTCAAGTCAGCCACCGATCAGTCTGTGCGGCGCTGCATTAAATCGAACAAGCCTAATACCTGCCAAATAGTGTTTACAGCCCGCCCACCAGTAAAAAGGGTGTTTGTTTTTTTACACAACCATTAAGAAATTTTAATCAAAGTATGTTATAGACTTTTCATGAAGACCCTAAAGAATCATACTAACTTGTGGAAAATTGGCATCCGATGTCCCCTTTAAATATATGACCAAGGTAGAGTTATCCAGAGAGCCAACATAGATTAGATTTTGTTGAAATTATGAAAATGACTATTCACAGTCTTGGAAGCACCTGACTTTTTTTAAATAATAATTTATATCTGTCATAGGTAACATTTATAGCGGTGTAATTTTATTTTTATAATTTTTTTACCTTTATTAGTAGGGATGCACCGACACCATTTTTTAAGGACCGAGTACGAGTACAGAGACTTTTTTTTTCTAGTACTCGCCGAGACAGATACCTATACATTTACTAATTTCTCTCTTTTTTTTCTTTTGGTGATGTTGCAATTTTCCAAGCACAACACAGTGAGACTAATGACTGTAGGACAGCTTCTTTATTATTACTCTAATGAAAAAAAAAAAAAAAAATGTGCTTGTCACAAACTTAAAGAACGAAAATTTCACACTGTCCAATAACTTTCAAAGGGCATAATTACCAATATAATTGTTGTTATATAAAAAGAAATTTACAAACAAATTACAAACAATACAACAAATACTATAGAGATACAATTTAAATAAACGTGTTTTTCAGATACAGTAGGTTTATTTACCATGTATACATTTATTTAACATATTTTGTTGTTTTATTATTAATGATAAATAGGCTACGTTCCCTTTAAGACCGAATCCATGGATACTGACACATATCCTGTTTTCACCCAAATGTTTACGTTACTGTATTTATGTGAGATACGCCACACGATGGACATTTTGAATGGACAACTGTGTGTGCATTTGACCATTCAGGCGCGAGGAGAACTGTGATCGCGCGCAAGAAAGAGAGAGAGCGCCTGCGAGAGAGCACGCTTCTGGTCTGTCATTCAGCGCGGTTCCACCTATCCCACCTTCACTAATCGATATGAATTGTGAATGAAAGCAATGTTCACAATGTGTGGGTTGTCATCATTAATTTTATTTAAAATAAAATTAATGAATAAAATGAAATAAAATTTTATATAAATTTAAGTATTTCCACACCTCTGAGGCTGACATTGTTTCTGCTGCTGCCGCCGGAGTCTCTGTGCGCGGACAATTCTGTCAGTTACGTCACGTGAGGTATTGGTCTTTGGTATCAGGGATATTTTTACGAGTACGAGTACAAGTACATGAGATTGGTATCGGGCCGATACCGGTGCATCCCTATTTATTAGTATTTATTACTGTACATAAATTGCAATACATTAAATATTTTATAGCTATTACAATTTAAAACTGTTTTTTTTTATTATTATTATTGTTTGTAAAGAAAACAATTTCCTTTAAATTTCCTTTAAAATACAAAATTCTGTAATCATTTACTCACCCTCATGTAATTTCAAACCCGTTTACCCTTCCTTTTTTGGCGGAGCACCTCCTTGTTCTTTTTAATTAATCATTCAGGCCATTTTGGTGAAGTGGATAAATGTTTAGTGAATAACGATCTGTTTGGCCTCACAAAACTTGAAATATAGTGCATGAGTCATATATACTACTAGTCATTTTATAGTTTTACAATTCCACTCCCAATCAGTTCCGTTGTATTGAAAAGAGTGGCCCAGAGTATTCTTTAAAATGCGCCTTCTTGTGTTCCACAGAAGAAAGTATGTCATACAGGTTTAATGATGTGTGAATAAAACTCAAAAGACCTGTGAAAATGTTGGCAGTACAAAGTAAAACCTGACCAGGCCAACAGAAAAGGTCCTAACATTGAGCCCTGCTGTGATTAAAGAGATGTGATGGTTTTGAGTTTGACCTTGGATGCATTTACACTAGAAACGAACTAGCTATTTGGTTTTGAGGACTGTAATTAGGTGGGGGGGGGGGGGGGGGGGGGGGGGTTGTGATACAGTGAAACTCTCCCCCCTGCTTTCTGCAGGGCTACAGAAATGGCACACTGCCTTGAGTGAGATGACAGTCTATGTTACAGGGCTAGTGACTGAGTCCTGGTTTAACACTGTTTTGTGGGGAACGGCTTTACCCCCTGAGGGATGTACTGTTCTTCCTGTATTCACATGTATCTGATCCTCCCTGCCATCCTGCGGTAGAGATATCACCTCTCAGCCGGCTCTCACCTCCACACCGCTGCTTGTGTGACAGTCGTATTAAAGCAGATAGGGCGATTTATTCAGACACTGGGTGACCGCTAGAACACACTGGCCTCGTACCGTCTTCAAATCTACCTAGATTTTAACAACCTCATTTCCAAAGGGATGTGTGAGAGAATGGGCTGCAGACATGTATGATATATAAATATATTGAAATGGTAGTGTTACACACTTGTTTTACTGTACATCAGCTGCATAATGGCCTTGTATTCAATTCCCGGGAGACTGTTTGGACTGGAACATTGCTTTACAGCTTAATTAGGGGAAGTTTGTATGTATCGGCTTTACAAAGCAGCAGTTGGTGAACTCATTTGGAAAGCGCTCATCAGCTTTTATAATTGGCTGTCTAATTCTTTCAGTGTCACCACTGGTATTGGTAAAGTGAATTTACAACAATTATTTGTCTGTTCATGTGGGTTTTCGCTGGGCAGGACGTGTTGTGGATGCGGTTTAGGAAGGGCTGAGGATTTTTGCTGGAATTATGCCATGGAGTTCAAATGAGTGGTGCTAGTGAAGAGAGAATGGAAAATGGGGGAAAACAAGAGTGAGGCCCTTTTGCTATTTTTATTCATAGAGAAAGTTGAAACGGGAGGAAATGGTAGGGATGAGGGGCATGATCAGCAAATATCAGTTGAACGCAAACATGCACCTGCCGCATGAGGCCTCCAACTGTGTTTTGTCCCTTAAAAATATTTCTACAGTAGTGCCCACGAGAATAAGGTGGATATGTTGTACATATTCATCGCCACAAACCGGAGAAAGTCTTACCAAAAAATATATTGCCTAACTAAAAATTATTAACCTCAACGAAACGCTTCCTATATGAGATTAATCAGATATTTATAGGCTACTACATAAATTTAATATTACGACTTTTATCTGCACACAATGACGCGAATGCACAAGTGAAGCTTGAACTAAGTTATGTGCTGATCACAATGTTTAACTCCTGTAGACGCACTCTTCCCACAACAACGCGCTGAAACAACAACACAAAGAATTCACAACGTTTTATTACAATAGTGTTCTCATTATAATGTTATGTAAATGACAGTCCCAGTAGTTATTAATGTTGTGCATTGCTGTTTGGCTGTCAGTGGTGTGGTCCCTTCTGATTGAAGCCAACAATTCCGCCGATCTAACTCCTTTAGGATCGAATAAAATTGTAGTTCGGGGTTTCTCTGATGACTGTTAAAACAGCTAACAGCACCACATATCCCAGACATATTGTAACCTTGTTGTGAACTTTCTAGGAGTGTTTCGTTGATCTTCCTCTGGTAGTTGTAGCTGCTGTGACCATAGACTGAAACAGGTCGCGCAGCTGTGACCGGACACAAAAATGGCGGCGATAAAACACAGTGACATCACATGAAACCCATGGATTGCAATTTAAAAATATTTTAAAATGGAATTTTCTTTAGCCATTACTCCAGTTTAATTTGATCCTTCAGAAATCATTTGGTAACACTTTACAATAAGGTCTTATTTGTTAACATTAGTTAATGTGTTAACTAACATTCAATAACAATGAGCAATACATTTGTTACTGTATTTATTCATCTTTGTTAACAATCGTTAATAAAGATACAACTGTTCAGTGTTTGTTCATGTTAGTTCACAGTGCATTAACTAATGTTAACAAATACAAATTTTGATTTTAATAATGTATTAGTAAATGTTGAAAAGATTAATAAATGCTGAAGAATTCGTGTGCATTCTTACATTACTTAACTAATGTTAACAAATTAATCCTTATTGTAAAATGTTACCAATCATTCTAATATGCTGATTTGGTGCTTAAGAAAAAATCGTATTATTATAAATGTTAAAAAAATGTATTTAAGGAATCTTTTATAACATTATAACAACATGTCCTCCGACCAATACCCCCATATAGGTCGTTTGTCCTTTCCCTGAGATACGACCCATAGGAGCGTTTACTAAAGTTGCGCCCCTATCGACAACAGGACACTTTCATTTTAATGCATTGTACCCTTTTATCTGCGTCATATTTCATGTTTCACGTAGCTCAATTGGCAGAGCATTGCAATATACAACAATATGCAATCATGTGATCATGCAATCGTGGGTTCGATCCCAGGGAACGCATGGGCTCATAAAGTGTATGTGCACTATAAATCACAAAGGGTAGGTTTTGGGTTGGTGTAGTCGTTAATAAAAATTTTTTTTGCTAAATTTAAATAGGACAAATAGTGGGTAAGGGGCCGTATAAAAATTCCACACATTGCATTTAAATGAACACGCATTTTGATTGGTAACGGCGGTCATACGTCATTTCATGATGACAGACATAACACGACACTGTCATTATTTTTACACCAGCTAGAGGGCGCATGACTTTAAAACATAAATATAGGTCGTAATAATGTGCTTGAAAAAACGACCTATAGCAGTGGTCTCAAACTTAATTCCTGGAGGGCCACAGCTCTGCACAGTTTAACTCCAACCAGCTCCAGCTCACACCTGCTTAAGGATTAGTTCACTTTCAAATGAAAATTACCCCAAGCTTTACACACCCTCAAGCCATCCTAGGTGTATATGACTTTCTTCTTTCTGATGAACACAGTTGGAGAAATATTAATAAATATCCTGATGCATCTGAGCTTTATAATGGCAGTGAATGGGACCCACGAGTATGAGCTGAAGAAAGTGCTTCCATCAACATACATCCATCATAAACATACTCCACACGGCTCCGGGGGGTTAATAAAGGCCCTTTTGAAGCTAATCGATGCATTTAAGTTATGAAGTAAAATATCTAGCTTCCGCCAGACCGCCTTCCGTATTCAATGTACAAAGAAAGTTCATCTGAAAGAAGAAAGTCATATACACCTAGGAAGGCTTGAGAGTGAGTAAAGCTTGTGGTAATTTTCATTTGAAAATGAACTAATCCTTTCATTTCTTTCAAGAAAACACAGACCTCAAACTTTTTAGCAGTAGTGTATAATATATTATTATTATTGGAATTTCAGCAATATTTTAAATAAAACACAGCATAAACACTTTCTCCATGTATTAAAGACCTTCATGGTAACACCAAACAGAATCACATTTTGTTTAGTTTGTTTGAGTTGTCTGACACAACAACATTGACTCAACCAATGGTGCGGCTTTGGAGCGGGACTTCGTGACTGATGGGTGAAGTGTGTTACTGCTTTAATTATTTCTGTAGTTCTTTGTGGTAACACCAGTGGTGTGGAAATTACATACAGCACTTGTGACCGTATTTAACGAGACATTTTTATCCACTTTTCATTAGATGACAAAGCCATGTCAAATGTCAAAGTGAAGCATTTAAATAATATATTACTTTGTTTTTTTACAGGGAGGTGTAAGTGGTCTGACCAGCTTGTTGGAGTTTAATGACAACGGCACCAACCCCAACATCCACTTTGAGATCCTGGGCACCAACTACGGAGAGGACCGCGGCCGTGGAGTCAGCCGGGTGAGAGACATCACACTCAGACCCACAATATCGCTTCCAGAAACACAATTGTCTTAATACAAAGAGCTTTTGGATTTTAAGTGATAATCACAGAAGCCTAATGAATTCCATCAGCCTCCCTCAGAGAGGCACAGTGCATCAGCACACATTGTTTATCAGTTTTTCTGTTGTTTGCTCGTTTGTTCGTCTCGGCTTTGGTGGAGTGAGGAGGTATTTAAGCAGTAGTAACATAAGAGTCGTTCCCCCAGTGATATGCAAGATAATTAATCTGTTTTTTTAATCTGTCATATTTATGTGTATTTGCTCATTCAAATATTGGTCCTAATCTGTCTCTGTCTTCCCCACGAATGTGGATCAATTGCTCATGACAGAATGGCAGCTTCAGAGCTGAATAATGTGTAGATCAGGCTACACTCCCGGATGGGGATACCCCAATCTCCTCCCGTCTGAAGAAATAAGTTGGACTTGTTTATTTAGCTAGAATAAATTAAATAATTGATTTGTGTCAGTTGCTGATCAGCAAGTCATTTATACATTGTCTATGGTTACACAAAAGCACTTTGTAGCATATAAGCACTTTTCTGTATGTAGGGTGCAAACATCTGAGATTTCACTGTCTTTTCTACAGTTTTGAAACAGTCAGTGAAAAGTTATTTATTATGCAGTAGTAAAAAATAAATAAATAAATTGAAAGCTAGTTTTAGAGTGCAGTTATAATATAATTTGCTAGAGCATCGGAACAGTGACCAGTATGAACATGGCCACTGGAATTTATGTAAACAGGGCCCAAATTTAGAATAAAATGAAAATCTTCTTAGGTGAGTGAATAAAATGTTTTTTGTTTTGTTTTGTTTTTTCATGTTAGTCACTTTATTATGAACTGCAACATAACACTTTTTTGAAAATTAATTTAATGATCTTAACTTGCCGTAGTAGGTGATGTTCACAATTCAAACCATCGGCTAAAGACAACTTCCGACTGAAGCATCTTCAGTGGAGCATTTCCCATCAGAAGTTTGTATTTGTGAACTAGAGTATATGACAAGGGGAAAAAAATCAGTGATTCAGATGGTATAGGAACCAAAAAAGCACCAAAATACAGTCTCATGACTTAAAATAAATATTTACGTTGAAATATTTTCTCAGTTCATCCATTTTTGTGCAGCACAATTTTAATTTTGGACCCTGTGTTTAAATTACAGTAAGTGAGTGTTATTGGTTGGTGTATTCGTCTCTTTCCTGTCGATCCTTTTGAAATCACAAGTCCAAAGGATTTTATAGATCAGACAGCAAAACTTCTTGTCATAGTGTAGATTGTGTGTCTGAAGTGACTTGGATCTGATAGAGTGAGATGTTAATCAGAGGGTCAGTGATTGTCCTTGAGGACTCCAGTGTGCCAAAGTCCACAGACAACCATCAGACAACAGGCTAGAGTCCTTTAATGATGCCACTTCCTCTTAACCACTGGAACCTCACTGCAACCTTACTACAATCATGCACAAATTAAATTGTCAGATTTCATTAAAGATAATGGTCTCTGACACAAACAAGATCTGTGCTGCACTACCAAAAGATGAAATGAATCTTTTAAGTACAAAGTAATTACATTAAGCAAGTTCCTTTTATCAGAGTGGATAATTGCTTCCGAAGCAATGCTTTTTATGCTAGGTTCTGCACACTACTGCTGGAAAAGCACATGAATCAACAATATAAACTTAAAATATTATCTATCTATCATCTATCTCTTTCTGTATTTAATATATATATATATATATATACAGTGCCTTGCGAAAGTATTCAGACTCCTTCATATCGTGAAAATTATAAACTTTCTTGAAGCAATATTGGCCCAATCTTTCAGATAGGTGATACGTCTCTTCTTCTGCTCTTTTTCCTGTTGTGGCGGTTAGCAAACAGCATTGCATTACCTCGCGCACCCTCTTTTGGATTGTATTGTGTATTGCCTGTGATTGATTATTTATTCCTCTGACTGTATTCACCAAACCGTGACGTCCTTACCTTGACGGTTCAGGACGAATACATGTACCATTACACCCCTAATATACACCGATCGGGCATAACATTATGACCACCTTCCTAATATTGTGTTGGTCCCCCTTTTGCTGCCAAAACAGCCCTGACTAGGGTGAGAAAAATAAACCTAATTCAAAATTTATGAAATCTCAAAAACTCTATCAAGTCTTATTAAGTCTCAATTTGGCTTAAGTAAATGTATCTTGTTTTAAAGATGTTTAAATATTTCATATACTAATTAAGAACTGATCTGTGCCATTTTAGTCCCTCTTTATAGGTTCCCATGCATTTCTTTTGCTGTGAATAATCTGTATTTACACTGCTTGATGAAATGCAAACGCATAGTATAGATAAACAGAAGGCCAGTTCTTCACGAGTAGTGTACATATGTTTAAGCCACTTGTGTTTTAAACATCTCTCCAATTAACTGCTGTGTTACCAGACATGCACAATATGTGCTTCCACACTTGTTGACATTGACCAGAAAACAAAACCTGTTTAATGTGACCGCCTGCTAACACATTATCAGTAGTTATCTCAGCTACCTCCTGCGAGGGGGATGTTCTTCCAGCCTGCTGGATATCTCAGAAAACACACTTGAGCGTCTTTCTGAAAGAACTTTGTAGTTTTTCACTCCACAGTTTTACAATGTTGTAAGGGATCACACAACCCTTTGCTCTCTTTTCATTTGGTCAGTTGTCTAGAACAGTAGTTCCCAACCTTTTTTACACCAAGGCCCCCCTCCTCTCCGAATCAATATTGCACCCCCCCCCCCCCTTTTTTTTTTTACTTCACAAAAATATTTGTATTGTAGCGTTATTACTTTTCAACCCCATGTTATTATTTCTTTAAAGAAGAAACTCAAGAAGAAAACCTTCAGAGTTATTTTTTGTTTGCAGAAATTCTTTACAACTTAAAAGTACTTACTCTGCTCAGTTGTACAGTAACTTAAACAAATAAGCACAAGCCAACCTGCCATACCAGACAAGACCACAGGAAGATACCAAAGGACTGAATTTAAATACTATGCGGATCCATTCAAAATGACTAAACACATATAACACCACTGATCCTCTCAAACTTCTCCAAAACATGCTTGTTCGGCGAGCATCCATTATAAAACACTCACAGTACATTAATTTTGACAACTACGCGAATATATTGAACTGCGTTCATGCAGAAATAAGATCGATCAGTAAGCTGAGAGTGCATGTGCGGTTTTTGCGCATAATAACGGACTCGCGCATGCTTTATAAACGTAATCATCTGTAACTTCATTACAATCGTCATCCATCCTGGTTTTCTTTTTCCAACTGAGAGAGTTTGCGTTTTGAGCCACCGTTCAGTCAGTATTTCACAGCAACACGATGAGAAACGCCCTGGGCTGAACCGAAACAATCACAGAATACGTACTAGAGAGGTGGTGCCTTGTTTTAAATGTATTTTTTAATTAATTTAATTTAGCTTTTTTAATGTAACGTATTAATAATTAAATTAATGAATTATATAAATAACTTAAAATTTATTTAAATATATCTCGCGGCCCACCTGGAGGATCACTGAGGACCCCTAGTGGGCCGCGGCCCACAGGTTGAAAACCACTGGTCTAGAACATTATCAGTCCCTTTTGAACAGGCTTTTAATGGCCTTTGTTCCTAACATAGACTTGTTGCTGGGGTAATTGGTGTGAAGGTGACTCCAGGGTAATGAGTGATGTTCATATTTCAACATCCTGTTTTATATTCTTGCAGTGACAGTCTTCTATTCAGAAATTCTCACGGCGGCTAGTGAAAATTCTTTTGATTTGATGCTAATTATATTATATGAATAACAATTTGAGTGACCAGTTACATGTAAATTGTTTTAAATTCTTAAAAATCATAAAATGTTGCTTATCGCCAACTATAAATTAGATTTTAAGGCCTATATTTCAAAAAAAAAAATTGTGTATACACCAATATGTAGATGTACTGTGTGCATATCTCCATTATAATGGTTCAAAGCAATCTGTCATAATTAGTTTTACCACCATGCAAGAATTAGTTTTCTGTATCATTAAATCCATTGGCTACATTCGGCTCACCTCTCTATATATCAAAACATCTAAAAGCTTCACTGTGGCGTAATTGCTCGATTAGCCATTTTGGCTAATCATCCCTGCTGGGATACAAAATATTATTTTTGTTTTTGTCTTCATTGAAATCGTATTAGAGCACAGGTCAGGCAGTCAGTAGGGAATATGCGATGGAGTTTGTGCTAATGTGAGAGTCCACTGAGCTGGAAGAGGTGGGAAAAAAGAAGAGAAAAAGAAGAGGCTAGACAGATGTCATTATGAATGGAAGTCTATGGGAGAGGTAGGAAAGTCTGATACTAATCAGCTTGTAGGAAACCCCCCATCAGCCCAAAAACGGAATCCGACGGCCTGGGCGAAAATTTAACGCGTGTATACTGTAGATGTGTGAGGGCAAGGCGTTGTCCTATGCTATTTCTTTGAGATCTTCTCTCCAGATGAGTTTTCTGGCTTTATTGCAAGGTGCTTGTTCTCAGTTTTTGTCTTAGCAGGAAAATCAAGTCTTACAAGCTTTACATCCCATCAGCATCAGCCACTCATCATATATGTATGACCATCAGCCAGCACCAAGGTAGTAAAAGCTATCTAAACTAGGGGTTTTCAAACCTGTCCTGGAGCACCCCCAGCATTGCATATTTGGTGTCCAAAATTGCCCCCATACCCTTAAATAGGGCACTAATTGAGGGGACAGCTTGTAGTAGTGTCCGAAACCATAGTGCACATTATCGAGTGCACTCGTTCAATCCCATAATGCGACGCAATAACGAGTGTACAACTGATGTACACTCAACAGTTAGAGAATACCCATAATGAACTGTGAGGTTCGTGCCAAATTAATTCCCGTATCTCGCCAGAAGATGGATAGTTTCCATGATAGGGTTAAAGATAAATATTTTCATCTTACTACTGGAGCTGGCAGTTTGCTATGTTTCATATGATTTTTGAACAGCAAGCACAAACTATGCAAAAGCGGCAGCCATTCTGGCACACTCAGTGTCTGAATTCGCTTCCTACTCTTCATTAACTCCTTCAAGTGGACTATATTAGTGGACTAATGTAAGGAATAGTGAATGAGGGTATAGGGAGCTTCAGGTCAGGCTTTATTTGATGTGTGACTCTCACAGTGCATTACGGTTATTCTCTAGCTGTTGAGCGTACCTTGGCTGCACAGTTGTTATTGCGGTGCATTGTGGGATTGAAAGAGTCCACACGATAATGTCCACTATGGTTTCAGACACCACTACAAATGGCTGTCCCCTCAAATAGTGGGCGATTTTGGACACAGCCCTGGTCTTGCGGTCTCTACTAATGAGTTAATGAGTTGAATCAGGTGTGTTAGATGAGGGAGACATACAAAATCTGCAGTGCTGGAGGTCCTCCAGGACAGGTTTGAAAACCCCTGATCTAAACCATATGAGCTTTAGCTCATATTTAATATAATTCTATTCCTTCCTTCCCTAAAATAGAAAACAGACTTTAGATGAAGACAGGTTATACTTGCAGCAATATTGTGGATTGACACACTTCACAGTCACAAAACCAAGTTTGCTTAGCTAGAAGCGCTTGTGTTCACGTACTTGGAGTTTGTTTCAGGTCTTAAATGCTTTGTAGCTCTCTGTTGAGAACGATCGGTTATGTGACTAGGTAAAGGCAGCCCTCAGGGTATGGCCAGAGTTGTACAGCATGACTTTGAGTGTGTTATATTAATATTCGGAAATGGCTCTGGCACCTTTTCGACTGGGTGATGTGCATTAATGTGTTCGCCGACGTGCAAGGCTAGGTTGTAGAAGCGCCAGTGTTAAATATGTGAAAACTGTACAGTGGGGAAAGAAATCCCCTCGGGTCTGACTCCCCATTTCCCCCAATTTTCCATTCCATTAGGTAGATTCAGATGTTCTTTGAGAGTAGAAGTCTCAGCCTGTAGGATTGGAGGTAGAGAGAGAGAATGAACGAGCAAGGCTATCATTGATTTGTGCTGCTTTTTTCTTTTTTTTTTCTTTTTTTCTTTTTTTTACACAGTTTGTCTAGACATTTCCCTGTAGATTGCCAATGTGTTAAATGCCCTGGGTTTCTCTTTTCAACTGCAGCCCCTCTTCAATTTTCCAAGAGTAGAAAAGATATTTTCCTCTGCATGTGTGACACGGATTGTATTATCATATTGTTAAAGGATGAAGTGATTGAATAGATATGGGAAAAGAGCTGGGCATTGCAGCGCTTTTGTTCTCTATAGTCCCATATTTATTTCCATACCAGTCCTCACTTCCACTTTGTAGACTTTTACAGAGATCTATTACTTTTTGTATATGTACTTATTCTATAAAGCTTAAGTTCCTATTGTCCAGATGTAGAATTTGGCTAGAAGAGTTTTTGAACTTTTGATCACAATCCTAGTTGTATTAATGAATGTGAGTTATGATATGAATAGAATGTCAGGTTAAACGTAATTTGAGCTAAAACAAAAACAAAACAAAAAAACTTTTACTTAGACCGCCAGCATAATCTTTTTTTCTTGAAACGCTCGATTAATGGGGTCATGGTTTACTTACATCAGAAAAATATCTCTTTTACCCATTTTTGAATGTCATTCACTGTTTTTTTCCCCCTTATATCAAAAGGTGTTGTCATATTTACAGTTAACTTTATGGCTATATTTACTCATCTTATTGCTTGGTGGTTCATTTTTCCAAATACCACTTCAATACATTGCAAGGTTTAGGGATGTTTTCAAAAGCAACAACAATTCCACCAAAATGTCATACAGAAAAACAAGACAATTTTACATAATTTTCAAATACAAAAGTACAAAATGTAACTTAGATGTTTACACAGCAAACTAAATAGGCGAATTCTCCATAACACATTTCTCTAGAAATATGTAACACATTTCTCTGTAATGTGATCTTGTACTCATATTTGCATATTACTGTGCAAAGTTTAAAAGAGAAATCTGGAATCATTCATTTTTGTTCATTATTTATTTATGGCTGTGTATTTAGTATTTGTATTGTGGCTGCATGCTGTGAATAGTAGTAGAGATAAACATCTCTTGCTCTCCCGCAGGATGAATGTCCCTCAGTATAGAGAAATGTAGTCCTCAAAGCAGAGCTGCCTGTCACTGCCTCGACTTCACTGGAACAAATATCTGTTGTGGTACTGGGAAACATCTTAGACCTATAGTGAGCAAAACATAAATTTTTGGTGATTTTAAAAAGGAATTAAGGAGTACAGAACTGTACTGTTTTCAACTTTGATAATAACAAGAAATGCTTCTTGAGCACCAGAATGTTGATTTCCTGTCTTCTTTAGTCTGATTGTTACAGTAATGTTGCATATAATGCAGTTAAAAATGCACATATGCATATGTGACAAATGCATTTGCAATGAGGGTATATTGAAGGCTGTGGTCGCAGGTTCTAGATCAGACCCCCAGTGTGCCCTCCTGCAGTCTTTCAATAGAATTACAGCATGTAAACCAGAGGATTACCTCAGACAGTGCCGTTCCATGCCTCTGTGGATCAGCACATTCCCATGTTCCTGCTCCAGCCAGATTAACACAACGTGTCCATAGTGTCCTCACCTCTTCATACCTCAGCTCCTGGACTTGCCAGTTGTTTCTCTCACTCTTTTTCTCTCGCTCTCTCTCCTTTTCCTCCTTTCTTTTGTGTCTGAGGCTTTGATCACCGCAGGCTCCTCTGCTGCCTGCTGGTAATTACCAGTTGCTGATGAAGCCGTCAGAAAAACGCTAGTGTGTGCCACAGGTGCTGTGTCTACTTTTCTAAAGGTCAAGCAAAAGTGTGAAAGTGACAAGTGTTTTCATCAAAAAAGCTAAGAATACTGTTGATTCAATGCCTACTCTGAAACTCGAACATAAAAGGAGTCATATGTCAGAAAGATTCATAAAAGAGAAACATGGCTATTTGCTTCCCCATTCTTCAGTGTAATGCCCAAGGCTATCTATGCTGGACAAAAAGGCAGGAATCATGTGTCCTTCCAGCCCTTGAGTGACTTGAATGCACATCTTCTGTGATGAGCGTGTTTTTAATTTCAATTTATTGATTTTTTGGGAAGCAGTTTTGTTAAATTTGAACAAAGCTGCTCATTAATATTTGAAAAGCTTTTCTCTGTCAATTCACTGTCATAAAGAGGGAATTATGTCATAAAGAGGACAGACTGTATCAAGGTCGGTAAGTCTTTTCAAATATCAGTTACTTTCAGTTGTATCCGATTCTTGGTGATTGTGCAAGAGACTGTCCATAAATTTTCTTGGTGATGATTTTTCCAGGATAGGTTACCAGGCCTTTCCCTAACCCTCCCCATTACATAACTTTGGACACATACACACACACACGCACACTAACCAGCCACTTTCTTTGTTACACCTGTTCAGCTGCCCGTTAACGCAAAAATCTGATCAGACAATCACATGCAGCAACCCAGTGCATTCAGGCATATAGATATGCCCTGTGTCCGAAATCGCCCCCTATACCCTTAAATAGGGCACTATTTGAGGGAACAGACATTTTTAGTGTTGTCTAAAACCTTTGGTGCACATTATCGAGTGCACTCATTCAATCCCACAATGCACCGCAATAATAGTGTACAACTGATGTACACTCAATTGCTAGAGAATACCCATAATGCACTGTGAGAGTCGAGCGCCTAATGAATTCCCACATCTCGCCAGAAGATGGCGTCCGCAGCTGAATCATTCATCCATCCATCCATCCATCCATTAATTTACAAACCGCTCGTCCGCGGCATACAGCATAATATAATACAGGTATAAATTCATTTTTAATTGATTATTAAATTGTTTATCAAAGGTTTATACATAATTTCCATGACAGTATTTAAGATAAATCCTTACTACTAGAGCTGCAAGTTTAAGTTTTAACTAATGTAGGGAATAGTGAATGAGGGTATAGGTGGCGATTTCGGATTCAGCTGAAGTTCAAACTGCACCTCAGAATGAGGGAAAAAAAATGTAATTTAAGTGACTTTGAATATGGCATGGTTGTTGGTGCCAGACAGGCTGGTCTGAGTATTTCAGGAACTGCTGATTTACTGGGATTTTTTTTACGCAAAACCATCTCTAAGGTTTACAGAGAATGGTCCAAAAAAGAGAAAATATCCATTATCCAGTGAGAGGCAGTTCTGTGGGTGAAAATGCCTTGTTGATGCCAGAGCTCAGAGGAGAATGGTCAGACTGCTTTGAGCTGATAGAAAGGCAACAGTAACTCAAATAATCACTTGTTACAACCAAGACCATACCGGGTGCCACTCCTGATAGCTAACAGCAGGAAACTGAGGCTGCAATTTGCACTGGCTATAGAAGGACAATAGAAGATTGGAAAAACTTTGTCTGGTCTGATGAGTCTCTATTTTTTCTGCAAAATTTAGATGGTAGGATCAGAATTTGGTGTAAACAACATGGATCCATCCTGCCTTCTATCAACGGTTTAGGCTGGTGCTGGTGGTGTAATGGTGTGGTGGATATTTTCTTGGCACACTTTGGGCCCCTTAGTAGCAATTGAGCATTGTTTATTGTTGCTGACCATGTCAATCACAGTGTACCGATCTTTGGATGGCTGCTTACAGCAGGATAACACACAATGTCACAAAGCTTAAATCATCTCAAACTGGTTTCTTGAACATGACAGCGAGTTCACTATACTCAAATAGCCTCCAAAGTCACCAGATCTCAATCCAGTAGAGCACCTTTGGGATGTGGTGGAACAGGAGATTTGCATCATAGATGTCCAGACGAAAAATATGCCGCAACTACGTGATGCTATCATGTCCATATGGACCAAAATCTCTAATGAATATTTCCAGCACCTTGTTCAATCTATGCCACGAAGAATTAAGGCAGTTCTTGGAGGTAAAAGGACGTCAAACCAGCTACTACCAAAGTGTACCTAATAAAGTGGCCGTTGAGTGAGTGTATATATAGTTTTAAAACCATATGAAACCTACTTAAATATAAAGAGTACAGTACTAACTTGCCACATGTGCTTTAAACTAGATTTTTAAAAGCTTTTTCCAAACCAGTAAGAATTCCTTTGTTCTTTTGATTTTCTGAAGAATATCATGGACACTTTTTTTCAATATAATGAAAGTCAATGGAGACTGGGCCTGTAAAGCTTAAAAAACAGAATGCAAAATCACCATAAAAATGGTTCCGTAAGGTTTGAAAAAGCGTGAGGGCGAGTAAATAATGACAGAATTTTTATTTTCCTCTGAACTATCCCTTTAAACCACATACATCTTTAATCATTACATTCTCAATACTCATCATACTTGTAATCTGTTATTCATGAGAGAAGAGAAGAGAAGAAAAAAAGAGAAAACATTCACAATAAGATGTCCCACTATTGAATAATGACCCCTTTACGTCCATCCCTGTAGTAAAGGTAATTAAAGTGCATCTTAGCATCAGGGTCAGTGCTTTTTCCAAGTGCTTTTTCCAGGTGCTTCCTCCAGGGAGAGATGGCGCATGACGCCACAGTTAGACAGCAAAAGCGCACGACAGCGTTCCCCAGAGAAAAAGCACTTAGCAGTCCACAGCCTGAAATATTCAACAGGGCCACATCATTATCTGCTGGCAGGCAGTGAGGGCTACATCATACAGGCTTTATGATGTGGGCTAATCCCATATACAGAACGTTTCCTCATGACTGAATCAGTGTGTCCCTGAAGCCCACCGCCTCCGGCCTCATGCAGCAGATAAAGAGAGGATGCAGAGATCTGGGGTCAGGATCCCTCAAGTCTTTTGGACTTTCCCTGTTCATCCGGCTCATAATTCTGTTTAGGGGCACCGACTTGAGGGCAGCATCAACTTCAAAACTGCTTTAAATATAAAGGAGAACTGCTTTAAATATAAAAGAGAGAAGCAGTCGTTCCTGTCTCCTCCTCCTCTGCTTGTTGGTCTCTCAGTCGCTTGCTCCCTCGTTCTCCCTGGGAGGCATGTTGTTGGAGAAGGTTGAGTCAGTCCACACTCTGTCAATGTCTTAATAGGATGAGGAGGAAGTATTTCACAGTTGCCCTAGATATTGCTGAAGGGGATGAGAGTCTGTACCCAGCTCTAATTTTTAACGTGTTTGTAAGGAAGGAAGTACACTCCATTAAGTGTCATTCAGATCTTTACCGATTCAAACATCATATGGATGCAAGCATTTTTTTTATTTATTTTTTTCAGTGCATATGCAAATGTCTTTTGCAGGCAGAATTAGATCAGGACAATATCTAAATTTCAACAAGGCACTTTTTTTTGTTCTTCATTTTGCTCTGTTCATTTTTCATCATTCTCTTTATAATCTTCATAACCATAATTAATTAATTCTGTTTTGAATACAATTTTTCTAAATTATTAAAAGGTATTTCTTTTTTATCTTTTTTTTTTTTTTTCTGCATCAGACATTGCCATTCATAATGTGCTTCAGGCAAAAACATTAAAATAAACCAAAATGTTGATTTTAATCATAAAATAGTAATTATCATTATAATGATATAGTATAAATAAACTTAACTTTAAATGAAAAATAATAAAACTTTTAATAACTCATAATACTATAAACTGAACAGAATTTTGTATCTCGTAAACATTATGATTTGGATCTGGCCTATTACAAACAGCAAGACAGTGAATACAGACTTGTCTTTATTTTATATAAATAATAAAATAAAATACCCCCCCCCCCCCCCCTATTATAATTAAATAATAAAAAAAGATTATGAATAGTGGTTATGCTCTGGTTATGCTCAAACATTATGATCTTTCTGGGAACTTCAAAAACTAATTAGTGGACACAGTGAATACCTTTAGGTGATGAATCTTTGACTTTACTGAGGTTGTACTCACAATTTTTCAATCTCAATTTATAATTGTTTTTAATCTTTTTTTATAAACTAATTGACTTTGTTCAGAAAGCTTTAATAAAATAGCACACACGTTCACCTCTCTGAAGCCCTGTGCTGTGCCTAAAGATTAAATATTAAATAGATTGGCTTTAGTCCAGCATTACAGTCAAATTCATTATTGTTTATCCAATCATTAGTTCAAATGAATATTTCATTTTAACTGATAATTGTGTTTACAAAACTCTTTTAATCATAAACATATTTTCATTAACTTTTTTCACTTTGTAATTATTTTGCGAAAGTGTTTGCATGCAACAATAATTGTCAATTGTGAGTTTAATTACAGCACTTTTACTCTTCATAGTTTAATTATAATGTATCTTAGGTAAAGCAGAATAACCTCTGACATAACCATATCCTACTTCAGTTAACAAAAGGAAGTCTGTTTGTCTGAAGGAAAACAGCTACAGTCAGATAAAATAATTTGTTTTACCCAAATTATACACACAAAGTTAGGTATGTTAGATGTCTGCTTGTTGTAACATGAAGTTGGAGGTATTCCTGTGAGTTGTTGCTGAATAAATCGGACCAATGACAGAGGGGAGTTGTTCAGGAGACCTTTTTAAAAACAGGTTATTATTGCAACTGTTTGTTTCCAACTAGAGATATAATAACAACTGTTATTATCTTACATAATGTTAAGTATCTTATTTTAATGGTGTTTAAATATTTTTACTGGAGATTTATGTTAAATATTTTAACATAAAAGAAAAAGACTTTTTGCACTGTATTGTTGTTCTGCATAAGGATGCAGAATATGTGCAAGTGTCATTAGGTGGGTTGTACAGAGAGACTGAGCTCCATAGTTTCGATCCAATGTAATTTTATTCTATTCACACAGGATCTGCCCAGCTAAGAGTACAGACTGATCTTTGATGTACGGCCTGGAGCTCCTCACTCCTTTCAGCATTCCCAAGTCTGCGTTGTCACAACCTTGCAGTCTCCCAGCCTTAATTCTGTCTTGTACTTCATTTCCATGGGGGCGGTTGTGGTACACCTCGGTGTGGTTTCTCTTGAACAAAACAGAATAGACTAGAAACCCTGAAGGGAGTTTGCCTTAGCAGAAACTTTTTCTCTCATTAGACAGCTTCATTATCAGGCAGTGATGTGTGTTTGTGGGTAAAATCAATGGAATACAATTGATAGGAACCAACAGACCTGGTAGTTCAGATGTCAGCTGTGTCAGAGCTGTGGAGGCATCTGGTATGTTCACCCTACTGCTTGGTCAAGTCAGTATATTATTTATCATATTGTTATTTATTTTCAGATATCATGAAATAATATTATACTGTTGTATAAACGCAATATCACACTCGTAGCCGTGCGATATGGCTGTATATCAGCACGGCTGTGATTCGGGCATAAGCACGAGGCCACAGGCCAAGTGCCGTAGGTAATCACAGTGTTCTGATATACAGCCATATTGCACGGCTAGTGATATATTGCATTTATACAACAGTGTGTAAATAAATAAGAAATAACAATGGAGTGTCTTTAAACACACTCTTTTGTGAGGAACTACTTGCTTCTAACACGGATTCAAATCTCAAGTTGACAGTATAACAGTTGAGCGCAAGCCTCCATTACTAAGTCTAAAATGTCACTTTAGAACTAGTAACGAAGGAACGTTCAGTTGCTTCATTGAAACTCATTGTAGTATGTAGAGTATTATGAGAGAGAGATCGCCTGAGCGAGTGTATTAAATGCATCTAGCTGATATTCTTCAGGTCAATCTTATATTCATAATAACAAAATCAGTTTGAATGTCCGCTGAGGAAAGCAATTTTTTGTCTTTGTCCTTTTAACATTTAAGACATTCCCATGACAGTGCTAGTCAATGCATTTGTCAGTTGCATCTCGTAAGATGTTGTTTAAAGTAAAAACCATGTCCTTGTTTCCTTATTTCAGTCCCTTTCAATATAAAAGTCTTTGTGACTGACTGACTCACTCACTCTTAAAGACAGTCTTTGCCGCCATCTCATGGCATATTAATGTAACTTTCACTGAATTCGAAATCACTAATGGACTCTTTCTCAATACCAAAAAGATATGGCATGTTATTTATATAAAATATAATTTTTTGAACAATAATATTTAAATTAGCCATTATAACAGTATAAGAAGTAAAATAGAAAATAAACACAAGCAAACAGTTCAGTCAAACGTACAAAAGCAGCGCTCTGTTAATAGGACTAAAGATTGCCGTTTGATATACCCAAAACGAATTATACCTTATGTTTAAACACTATCTACATAAGAGCCAGCAGCAAATTCCTGAAGGACTGGATGAGATGAAGCTGTTCTCTACGGGTACATGAGCACTGAACAGTCGCTGACGGCCTGGAGCTCACATCTCCGAAAGCGTCTAAACAAATTTTCAAATAGGTGCTATGGTTACATATAATTCGCATATCTGAGGGGTCTAAACAACTACATTTTTTGCCTAAAAAACTCTTAAAACTACATTCCATTACAAAATAACAGTAGTATCTATAAAAAAATATAGTGGGTTTGCTCGTCCGACATGACAGTGATTCAAACAGAGAAACAGTTCCCGTGGCGGATATACAGTATATATTATCTATCTATCTATCTATCTATCTATCTATCTATATATATATATATATATATATATACATACATATATATCAACAACAACAAAAAAGAAAGAAAAAGAAACGTCCTCCCACTTTCAACTGCTTTTATTCCAGCAAATTTCTTATTATTAGGAAAAAAAAAATAGAAATCCTTCTGATCTTCTAATCTTCTAATGGTAAATTTATGTCAGTGTTTGTAGAGGATGGCATGTCCTAAAACCATTTACCATAATATTACCTCGCTTGACTCTTAGAGGACTTTGAGCATAATTGTACGTTTGCTGCAAAATGAAAGCCCACTCATCTATATTTGATGGCAAAGCCACACGCCAACTTATTAAGGTGTTCTTAAAATATGCATGCATAGATGCTCGTTATGACATTGACTTAAGGCGACTGTCGTGATCTTGCTGTTTCTGTGGTTAAATATGCCTGTCGGGGTAGTCATGCCTTGGCCATTTGCATGACAGGTGCTGCTTTGCATCGTCAGCATTTCGTTTCTGTCGATTGAACCACAAACTACTTGTGAGGTACTGTTTACAAATTGCCTGAGGCAGGGCTCTATTGATATGACCCTGCCTGCAATATGTTAGTATAGTGATACATCCCATAAGGTCCCAGTGGAGCGTCCTGGCGAGGAAGGGCATAACTGCTAAAATTAATTGCTAGACACAGTTGCTAATCCTGTGAACATGGATTCAGTGAGGTGGAGAACTCAATAGAAGTGCAGGTCAGCATTGACAGTATGCTAATTGCTTGGATGGTGTGTCTTTAAGTGAAACCAGAGAAAACAGGCCTCAGAATTATTATTTTTTTCTTTCTTGCACTACAGCAAAGTGTCACATCATCATCCTAACCCTGGCATTACCAGCCGTAAGGGTCACTCGTATCCACGCATCACCTTTGAAAGTACCTGCCAACTCCAGCTCTGCGGCAGAGTGGCGGAAATCGCATGCGATGAAGATGAACAGATCCGTGCGTGAAGTGCAGAAATGGCGAGAGCAGGCGGTATTACGCCCGCACATAAAATGTGAATGTGCAGAATAGAGCAAGGCATTATGGGATGCTAATGGTGTCATTCTCTTGCCAGAGAACCCGGAGAGGCCCGCTTGTTTCTATTCCGCAGTGAGAAATGAGCTCTTATCTGTCCTTCTGAAGATAAGAGGCAGAGCTCTCTCTCTCTCGCCCCTTTTTCTGCTTCTCTTTTTTCAGACTTGAAATTTACAGTACTGGCTTTCGGGATGAGGCAGCTCACCCCAACTGTTAGACTAGAGGATGACAAACATTCTGCCGCTGGTTTGAGATTCAGCATGCAAAACAAATTTTAGATGACAGAGGCACTTCCTGTCACACCATGGCCTCAGAAATACCCCTGCTGAAACTGTTGAAACTATACACTAAACCACCAAAGAATGACAGTTCTGCTTCAGCGATTGTGATGATGGTACCTTTTAGAATACTCTTATGTGAACGTCGCTATGTCGGCCTGTTGTCACTGTCACTACTCCCAGAAGTCAACATGGTAAGTCCAGAGATCGATGGATGTGTCGATGCATGTTGAAATGTTTAAAAAATAACATTATTTAAAATAGAAATCTTTTGTAACATTATAATGTCTTTCACTTTTGATCAATTAAATGCCCTGTGCTAAATTTATTATTTTGTTCATTAATTTAAAAAAAAAAAACTTTTAACATCAAATTTTGGATGGTATAGTGTAAGTTTTGAGTTTGCAGTCATAAAAAGACCAATTTGAAATAACTTTATAATCTATTTTTGTGTATCTTGCTTTTATTTGGCAGCATAATGTGTCTATTTCATGCTTAAGATTTAATACTTTCATGCTAAATGATAGTTAACCTAAAAAAAAGTAAAATTCTTACCTTCATGTTGCTCCAATTCTTTCTTTTATATTCCACGAAGCAAGGAAGTCATACAGGCTTTGAACAAGGGTTAAAATGCTCTGATATGCCTCCTAGAATGCTATGATTTGAACATCGCCAGGTTGGCCTGTTGTTTCTCACCATTCCCAGAAGTCAACATGATGAGCGACAAGCCCAAAGGTCGATGGATGTGTCGATTCATGCTGACGCAGTCAGCGGCAGTGATTCAGCAATACCGCTACATGTATTCCCACGGTGGATAATATTTTATCGATTAGACGAGGCTTGAAATTTCTCACAGGCATTTAGCATGCCTCGCTTGCTGTAAATATAGCTGTTATGAGTTTATGTAGACGTGCTCAAGAAGACCTTTATCGGATATTGCAGATGCGACTTCCATGGACAGTCTCTGGGTTTTATATTACAATTTTTTTCGCAATCAAACCATAATTACCAATTTTAGACTCAGATTTGCTTTGGATCTGCTTTCCAGGGCCACTCTTCAAAAGTCTACTCCATGAGATCAATACAGAGACACTTAAAAGCATAGCAGTGCCCTTAACCACAAAAACATTTGTTTTAATTAATAGAGCTTTGTGAATCAATCAATTATACATCATAAAAACATTCCACCTGCTCCCACAGGAAAGGAAATGGACTGATAATAAATGTTTAATGGCTGAAATTGAAGGTTGATTGTCTGTTGGTTTATGCTGCTTTATAAATGCATCTGAGTAAAAGAGACAAACAACATTCTTTTTTTTTTCTTTCTTTTTTTTGCACCAAATGACGATCTATATGGAATGGCTGTTCTATAAGATCAAGAGTGTCGTGTCATAGACATCCAGTTCAAGTGAATCAATTTATCTAAGGCTTCAGCTTGAATTTATGACCATGAGTCAGGCTTGTCCTCACCGTCAATTATGTGCACAGATCTATTTGAATTGTGTAGACAGGAAGTGCACATTTATACTTGTCACCTGCTGAAAGCAAAGTGTCTGTCTGGTCAGCTAGCTTGAAAACAAAACACTAGCTCTGTTGCAAACCCTGAGCTGTATCCGTAGGCAGCCTTTTAAAGCATCATCATAGGTGAAGGCTGGGCCAAAACGACTGCAACTTGTTAATGCTGCCTCCTAAGATATTGTATTTTATAACAATTGTATACAGTTATTTAAAATAATATAATTATGGTTTTATAAAACTGAGAAATAAAGACTGATGCATGCACACACATATGTAATCAAACATTTCTCCCATCTTGGATTTATTTCTCACTATTATATTATATTACTATTATATGTGACCCGTGCTGTCAAATTGAGTCAGAATGCACACAGGCTAATTTCGAGCTACAGGCAAAACAAGTGAAAAATTTGAGGTCCTCGTCTAGCGATACGTTTTCTGAGAGGAGTACCTTTCCTTTGTCCTTGAAAAATGACATTTTTCTGTGCTCTGGATGACTAGCGCTTCTCTCAGCAAGTCTTCCCTCGTTGTAAAGTGCAGCATTCCAACTTTATGAATATTCATAGCAAATTCTTGATGGCATGAGTCTGAACCAATGAAATGTGATTTTCAAACTCATGGTGATGTAAACAAAACTCGTGCTGACTGACAGATCCGAAGCGTGTGCACAAAGAGGCCGTGATCCCCATATACACATATACAGCTTCGGAGCGTTATGAATCAGCGTGTCGAATCATGAATCGGATCGCGTGTCAAACTGCCAAACTGCTGAAATCACGTGACTTTGGCGCTCGAACCTCTGATTCGACACAAAAGATTCATAACGCTCCGAAGCTTCCTGAAGCAGTGTTTTGAAATTGGCCATCACTATATAACGAGTCCTTACGAGTGTGGAAAGGCATGAGGGTGAGTAATAAATTACATTATTTTCATTTTTGGGTGAACTAACCCTTTAATGTTAATGAAACTATTGTGGAATTATGGAAAAAAAGTTGAATATATATTTTTTCCTAGATATGGGTTTTGACTTGGTTTGTGCCAATTTTGGTGGTATTGGTATATTTGGTTGCTAGGTTTTGGAACCTTCAGAAAACTTTTTCTCAAAATTGACTGCTGACTCTATCGACTGTAGGGTCTTCCTAATTAATCACTTATGATGTTTTAGCTGTCGGCTTCTTATGTAGGGAGCAAGACTGTTCACTAGGTTTTAGAACAGTGCATTTGGATCTGGATGTATTAAATTTCCATGTTTATATTCTGGACTGCTCAACCCCATGACTGGCTGAACTGATGATAAGCCACTAAGGGCAGAGTACCTATGATAAGAATGAATAAATAGTTTCAAAGGTTAGCATACAAACCGTTTTCTACACAAAACTTTTGGCCTGATCTTTGATGCAGCTTGATATTCAACAATATCGATTCTTGTCAAAGAAAATTCACACACATTCACATGCTTGTACCCCTTGCAGCCCATTAATATTTCAGATGATTTGATTACATAATGATAGTTATTAGGCTGGTACTTCAGAAAGATTCGATAAGAATGAACTTAAAATGGCTGCCTTGGGTAAAAAAAAAAAAGCCCCAGTGCCTCTGAAGTGGATAGTTATGTAAAAGCTCTGTCATCCTAGCCTCCATGGGATGGTGTGTACCCTATCTAATCCCATTCTAAATATTATGCTAATAACTAGCCAGAGCCCACGATAATATGACTCATAGTGTGCAGTATTATATTGAGTTGACATGTTTCAAACCTCTCGTGTATGAAGGTGAGCTGCATTTCCTCCCAGATCCAATTTTTTTTTTGAACAAGGTTGTTTTGGTGCCATGTTTATGAATGCATAAAGGGTGACATTTGTATTGCACGGACAAAGCGTGACATTTGCACTGGTACAAAGCCAGACATAGAAGTATGTGTGCCAGTTTATTATTCCACTTATATTTTTGGTGCAGTTTGTATTCTGTCATAAGAGTACTTTCATGGGAAACTTCAAAAGCATCAAAGTCTTTTACATTCCCACCCTCCGATCTCCTTCATATCATGTTTTGATTGAACAGGAAAATCTTTTTCCAACACTCTCTTGCAGGGGACGTGGAAATTTTGATCTCTGTGGAGAGGAGTTTTTTCCACAGGTATCTCAACGTACTTCAGGAAATATTGCTTTCGTCTCTACGCTGTTGCTTTATTGGGCAAATAAATCAATAGTTGTTTTCTGTTGTTTTCCGACTTGAGAGGAAAAATGAGCACAGTAGGGCAACGAATTGTTTGTTTATGCGGCACACATTAGCTAAGTGTAATTAGAGTTTGGTGAACAGATTTGTGCTTGGGTATTAGAGCATAGCCCTAAATTACTCGTCTAAATCATGATTGTTTGCTCCTTGCTGTGTTTCTATGTAAAAGCTTGTTTTTTGTCGCTTGTTTTTGTGTGTGTGCACGCGTTCCTGTTGCATTGCATTAGTAATTGATTTTTCTTAAGTGGGACTAACTTATGTTTACTTAACATCAAAATATGAAGTATTCAGCAGATTTGGTGAGTCATAGTCTGATTGTAAATTAGTGTGGTTTAAAAATAGCCAGAATTTTGTGATTTTGTGTGTGTGTGTTGCAAGAGCCAAGCATTGTAATAAATATTAACAATAACACCACATGGAAAGGCCAGTGGATAGATCTTTTGGCTTGTTAAATTTCTGGAGGGAATTGTGTTCTAAGGGCAGTACGTAAAAGGAACTCTTTTTGCACATAGCACTGGTGCTACAGAAGTTGAATGTTTTGTAGCACAGGCCAAACAATTGTAGCTGCTCTAAACTGAAGGGAAACTTATGGATTTGCGAGTGTTGTGAGCATTAGTGAGTCTGTTTCATTCATAATCATACCTTATGCAGAAAGTCCACAAGTGAGGCTCATAGAAGTCATAAAACTTATGGACAAAGGCATCCAGATATCACTGTAGCAGATGACTGATTTGGCTGACGAAACATGAAGACAATAAACATACCATTGCGACAATACAACATGTGGTTTATCTGCGTTCTTCTAAACATTTCAGGCATTTTCACAGGAATAAAGTATATTTATAATGAAATGCTAATCGACCTAGCCTTTATCACCGTATATAATACTATAAAATAATATAATTTCTGCCTCATTCTATGATATAATGCCATGTCAGATGACAAAAGGAAGTTATTTCAAACACTCGACTGACGTTATAAAGTGAGTTTGGAGTAAAAACATGCCATTAAATGTTCTCTTTTGTTGGAAAACAGGTTTGTAAATGTCTCCGGAATGGGAGGTGGACTCCCACGGCTTTTGAGGCTGGGGGAGTGAGGTTTACATGCACAGCTCTTACTAGCTTGCCTCCGTTACATAAACACTTTACATTACAAGTTTGGAATGATGTTTGGCATGTGTTGCTTTTTCAAATGCACGTTTTATAAGTGACTCAAACAGCGCTGGCAGAGATGGAGCAGCATTTTCTGTGAACCAATCGATCTACTCTGATCTCAGTGCTGCACATACAGTATATTTATTTATTTACTTTATTATAAAACTGTGGCGGATATGGGGCCCCAACACACCATCTATGCACCCTTTTACCTCAGTAACGCTTATTTTGCGGTCTCTTTCTCAAAACACTTAACATTCTTTCTACATTTTTTAATTAAATGTAGTCTTTAAATGTATTTTCTCATTGTGAACTAAAACAATGAATTCACAAATAAATCTAAAATAACTGGGAAGAAAAATTCCTTCAATTATTATAGCACCTCCAATGAACATATCTGACGAGTTACCTAGATAGGCATATGGCAACATTTTTGACAGTATGCCACGATCAGCTGCTTCCACAATGTCTATACTGCACAATGAATCTCTTATTTGCATGTAGAACTCAGCACTGAGTAAAAACTCATTCGTTTTGAGTGGTGAGTGAATTCTGACTAACTTAAACAACTCTGATTGGCCATTGTGTTCAAGAGATCAACAACTTTGTCTCTGATTGGCTACATTGCTCAATGCTGCAAAAGCACATTGTAAATAGAAACATTTGATGCTCTCCAGAGTGCAAATATGTATTATTTTTACATATTATTATTTTTCATATTAACAAAGTAGTTGCTGTGTGTGAATCAATGGCATCACTGTTAACTGGGAAAGTATCTTTGATTTGAACTGGTCCTCTCCTAACAAGCTCACAGCACCCTTTGTCTGACAGGTGTTTTGGGCACCTTTTGGGCAAAGCAAGGGTTGTCATTCATTAACACTGCCTGTGTGCTGTATGTATACATCTGTGTTGTTTTGTTCGTGGGCTACACAAACAATTTTACGAACAAGTTGTCATTTGACTTATTTTACATCTTGTAAAAAAGGGGCATAATAGGTGCCCTTTAATATTGAAATCTCTGACTTTTCATTGGAAACTTTATCTTTGCAGAACTGAGCACAGTTTGAGACATTGTTAAGTTCTCTTATGAAATTCTAGTGGAGACAAATGGGAGATAATGGGTCTTTTTTTTTTTTTTTTTTTCAGGAGAAGGATCTGGGAAGCAAGTCCAAGCAATGTCCATTTAATCTCGATTTAAAATTATTGATCTATAAGAGAAGAAACAATTTACAAGTTCTCACTTATGATGTTTCTTTCTTATGAGTAGATGAAAGCAAAAAAAGGAAAAGAAAGAAACTCCCTGTCCTTGTGTTCTGAAATTAACTCATTTACGTTACTGTAAAAATCTATAGGCTGTTAGTGTAATCAATAGTTCTTTCTGTGCATGCATTGAACTTACTGTGAACTTTCTGCATTTTTCAGCTTGGCACTTGGGACCCCATCCACGGATTGAACGGAACACTGACAGATCGAAAGCTGGAAAACAACATGCGTGGGGTTGTCCTGCGGGTGGTCACTGTACTGGTAGGTACCATTACAGCATTACCAGTCAAGTCAAGGGCTTTATATGTCATCTTACAGCTACAATAGTGTTCATAACTACAAAGTTTTACAAGATGTCACTGCTCTGATATTCACTGTTGCTCATAAATGACATCAAACTGACTTAATTAGGACTCCCCTCTGTTTGACTGGACCTCATAAGGTTGAAGTAACCCCAGAGTAATCCATATTCATTCCAGTGAGCTCCAGAGGTCTGTTCACATCAAGTCACCGGTCTCCAAGTTCATTAAGAGTGAATTTTGGGGTACGATGAACGTAGACCAGGGGAGCTGGGTTATATTGAGATTTGAGTTTTGCTATCTTCCCTCCAGCGCCGATTTGAGTGAGTCCCTGGAGTTCTTTAAAGATTCAGAGGTTTAAATTCTTCATATCCCTGCTTTGAAGTCAGTCAGAGAAGAAAGCGGTGATGCTGCTACTCTGCGTCTTTTCTCTCTCTCTCTCTTTACCCCTCTTTTTTTCCTTTATTCAGTGATTTCTCGCCCTGACAGAATGCTCTGTGAATAACTTGCGTCCACAATTGCTAACAGTGAGCAATCGGCAGAGGCTGTCATGTTAATGCACTCCCCCTGATGGCATATGAGGCAGGGGACTAGAACTGAATGCACTCATGCCTATGTTGGCAAACTGTAAATACTGGCAGACAGTAAGATGGTCTTGAAAGATTGTGTGTTTCAGAAGGAATCTGCAGACTTCTGTAAGTATTGGTCAGTGACCGTATAATCAAATTAGGTCAAATATTTAATATTTAAAAACACACAAGCACTAAGTGGATCCATAGAATTTTATAAATTATGAGCCAGCTAAAGTCTAACCAAAATGTAAATATTTATATAAATATTTATATATATATATATATATATAAAAGACAATATTTTATATATATATATATATATATAAAAGACAATATTTTATATATATATATATATATATATATATATATATATATAAAATATTGTCTTTTTTTTATTTGTTTTGCCATAACAACACACTACTGTATAATAACAGTCTCTAAAGTATGAAGTATTCGCAATGCAGTAGCTAGTGTATTCATCATATGCTGTTATTTCAGCAGCTCAGATTTTCATGTTATACTTTATGCTGCTAAATCTTTCATATTATTGACACATTTGAGTTAATAAATGTTAATACATTAATACAAAATGTTGAAAAGTTAAGTTTTAGAGTTAAGAGTTTGGTCTGTTACTCTATACATTTTTGTCATTTTCCACATTATTATCAACTAAAATTTTATTTTCATTGACAAAAAATTTTTAGTAATACAATAAAATGGCTTAGAATGAGTGAATGGAAGATGGAGGAAAAAGACTGAAGTAAAATATAATTAGGTTTAATAACCTTGCCTTTTCTTAAAAAAAAAAAAAGTTTTCAGATATTATATATATTTTTTGAAGAAATAATCATATAAAATGTAGTTTTGAATAACTGTTCTTTGCAAAAAATATATATTTTAATTATTCTTTCTATTTAATGTTACTTGAAAAGGACATTTTTTGTCAAAGACAAACAATGACTAAAACAAAAACCTGTAAAATTGAACACTAATCTTGTCTTTGGTGTGAGTTGTCTCACTATATATTCTAGTCTATGTGCTATCATGTCAATATTCGGCTGTGTCTATTAAGAATGAAACTGAGTTTGTCTTTGTCTTGCTCAAAGACTCCTGGATAATAATGTAATGACTTTCATTTGCAGTTCACAGGTGTTCCAGCCAAACACTGATTTACCATCTTTCCATAGAGACTAATTGAAGCTGCAGTGTCTTTGAGTGCAAAATTGCAATTTCTAGTTCAAACATTGTATTAAAATCAGGATGAAGAAATGAAGTAAAAAATGAAGAAAAAGCGAAGTGAATGTGCCAGAATAGTTCCATAGACCCTTGTGGTGAAACATATGGTTAGGGAAGCGGGGAGCTTGGAACCATGGGATATGTTGTCATTTGTAAAGTAAACCTTCAGGTGGATAGGGGAGGCATATGCTCCCTGCTGGTGGCTGATGGAATGCTCCCTTTGGTCTTACTGCTAACTGGTAGTGGCCCACCGGCTCCTTGCAACTTAAACTCCCCACTGCTCCCAGCTGCCCCAGTGGCAGGTGTGTCAGGATACATGACGTGCCAGTTCTGACAGCTCTTCACCAGTCTGAGAAAAGCTGGTACTGTTCCAAACACAAAAACTGACTGAGAACACACACACAGCTGCTGTAAAACCTTGCAGTCTCAATGCACCATGACACATGTTTTTGACTCACTCACCAGTGGATCATAGCTGCATGCATGAGAGAATCTTCAGAACATCTGTAGAAGATGGAAGTCATATAGTATATTCATATAAATTGATGATCAAGTAATATATATGCATTTTTAATATAAAATTATGTGAAATATTAATATGAATTATTAATATTATTAAGCGCTATGAAATGCCTATGTTTTGCGTTGTTTGTTCTTACTCTAACCGATCAAACTGAGAAACCACAAGGAGCTTTTATCGTGTACCAAAAGTTGTTCTTTATCATTCAGGGAGAAAAATGCAAGAAATTGACTGAAAAACGCAAGAAAAAGTGGCTTGTAATCCTGCGTCTGCGGTCGGGAGGAGCCGAGTTGGATAATGCTTGTGTGCAGTGACCACTTTGTTAAAAGTTAATACAATTTGGAGAAAAAATCACACTTTAAGTTTCATACTCAATGGAAAAACTTGAGGTGCTTTACGCAACCGGGCACTGGAGAAGTTGCTAAAAATCTTGATGACAGGCAAATATTCCAGTTTAGTAGAAAAATCACTCCTTTATAACCTAAGGATAATGTCCAACATATATGGTGATTTTCTGTTTATACCTCTCTTGTAATAGTGTCTAAACCAGTACATTAAGGTCCTTCCTGCCCTTCATCTGAATTCCGCGCGTCATCAGAATCACGTGATTGCAAACAAGCCATTGGAATTGCTTCGTGATGCCCTCGGTCCATTTGCCACAGGGCCCCCTGACAGCCCTGATTGGGTTTTTAATGTAGAGTTGAATAAATTAATAGATCATCATATCATCGACCCACATGCATGCCCACAGCAATAACAATAACACAGGATGATGCTAATTTTAGCGACATGCATCACCTTTGCTCCATGTCTGCTATTGATTTCCATAGTAGAGATTGTCCACAAGATCGGTGTGAATTTGAACCACTGCATGTGTAGTTGGGTGTAAGGAATGGTCGTATAATGAGGGAAGGAATCAATGCAACATGGGTTGAACATGTGTGTGGGGAGCCGTACCCCTTCTGGGCTCAATGTAGATAAAAAAAAACAATACTGGAGGAATCCTGTTAAAAGAGTCATTGTCGCTGTGCTTTTGCCCCTAGTCTAAGTGCTACAGATATTCTTCAGATCGTGCTGATGGCCGATTGGTCCGGGAGAATCCGGCAGGGGTCTCGCACAGGCTCCTCAGAGGGAGGTCTGATAGATGGCACCTCTTGGCTATAGTGCGAGTTGGCATGCATATCCTCACTTCCTCTAATAGCTTATTGAGCGAGGGGGGTCTGGTGAGGATTAGAAAGCGCTGGCTTAATGTGCAGGCTGCATGCAGTCAATAACGCTCCTTCCATGATAAATCTGCCTGACATATTCCCAGAAACACTTCAGACATCAATAGGGATTTGTTTAAGAGAATATGAAAAATAAACAGCAGGCTATTATTTTCACTGGGCCGCCGGCGCCACGCTACCATGGTATTGGTTCGCAATGGAATGTGAGCAGAGCTGCTGAAGACTCTGGAGGAAGATGTTTGCTGTTCACATGTTGGTTGGTCATCAGCCTTCAGCTAGCAGCTGTGTATTAAATACAGCCATTCAGGACTGTGAAAGCTCCTTGCTAAGCTGAGCTCCTCCAACTTCTGACTTAGCAAGTTTGTGTTCAGCAAGAGTTTAGAAGTCTGTTAGTACAGATAAATAAGGGAATTTGATTTGTTTTCTTTATAAATGCATATTTTATCAATACTCTGTTGCTGACTTTCATATAAAAAAAAGCCAGGAGGACCGACTTAGTGGTGTTGTCAAGTTATTGGATATCATGCTAGTGTGATTTCTTATGAACTTTAACAAAACAAAATTCTGGTTTATGATTTCCAGTAGATTCAACTACATTTAAGCCCCTTTCACACAGAGATTCTGGAAAGTACCCTGACAATGTGTCCCGGGATTGTTGATTTTGGTTTATTCACACTGCCAGTGATTTTCAGAAATCTGTGCGTGCGTTCACACACATCCTGTAAACATCCCGTAAAGACACGTGACATCAGGATGTGACGTATAATGTTTTCACTGCGTCTTAAGTTTTCTGATTCGATCATAAACTAGTGCATCGCGTACCATTACATTAGCTGGTGAATGATCTCCGCTTCAGCGTCATAATACGAAATGCCCCTTACGGCATTGATTATGGCTTTTGTTCACACAGGGCACATTCCAGGACAGATCCCAACAATGTTACTAGGTCCCCATCCCGGAATCAATCCCAGAATCGATCTTGGGACGCATTTGCGTTCACACAGAAGGCACTCTGGCAATTTTATAGCAATTTTCTGGGAATAAGGGGTTTTAGACTTGATGTTAAAGGGAGCGGAAAGGGATGTTTGAAAAAAAAAAAAATGTTGCATTTACTTAATTTCTATTCCAACACGGTCTGCTATTATTTTTCGTGGAACACCAAATGTATAATGAAAGTCCACTAAGGCAAGCGTAGTGAGAACCCATGTGCAGTTTATTGATGTGATACCAAACTTAAATAAAACGTAAACTTGAAGAACTTAACTAAAACATGACTTGACTTGAAAATAACCATAAACGTAGCCTTAAGCATAAACATGATCATTGACGTGACCCTGGCTTAAACATAGACTCACCAAACAATGGATTACACGAACAAAACTAGATAAGAGACAATGGTATCATGAGGGCTATTTTTACACACAAAAACTAATGACTAAACAAGGAACATCTGTGAACAATTAAACAATGAACCAATGAAAACACAGGACGCATGACCAATACGACCAATCAGAACATGACACATTCACAAGGGGAGCACATGGGAGGATAACATGAGGAGCAAGGGAAGCACAAGACCAACAGGAAGCATGACTGTGGAATACTAAATGAAATGAAAGTCATGAAACTATAAAAGTGAACCAAAAGCAAAACAGACGTGACAAAATGAGATTTTTTGTTTTTCTTTTTTTTTCTTTACTTTGCATTTAGACTGAAATTTAAGCCTTTATTCAATGATAAGGGAGGGAGGTTTTCTTGCAAAAAAAAAAAAAAAAGCTTTTGAAGACTTTGAACTTTTTGCCCTTTTAAAGTTTTCAATGTCAGCATGAACAGTAATTTTATAAAAAACAAAAAGGAGCATTTACCATCTTCACCATCTTCTGGTTCTGTTTGGAAAGTACAACCCAGAATATACTGCTTCTTTGTGGCTTTTCAGAAGTGAAGAGCTTGAATATGAGAGTGAAATCTTGAGTCTAGAAAAATATTTAATACATGATTGTGATTTATTAAATTAATGTGGTATATTTTTACTGTGTCTTAAGAAACACAAGAATGACAGAGGAATAAGGGCTACCTTTGGTCTTGTTGGTTTTGATCAAGAAGGCTAGATGAACCATATGTACCCACAGTGATACTAATCCGGCCCTGAAGAGGGAGAAGACCCCCCCCCCCACCCTTTATAATTTTGAGTTTTGAATTTCTTGAATCACTCTTCAAAACCTAGTTTTGTAGCCCTAAAGTCGGTTTTGAAGAATCCTTTCAGGAGCCTTCTGTTTACAGAAAATCCCTTCTACCCTACCATACAAACTTATTTGTTATACCTCCTTCTCCTCTACATAAGTCAGTTCCCTGAAATGTAAATGTATACTGCAAATGTACATATAGCTCTGCCATGCTTCTATAATTGTGGGAACTTGCTTGTCCTTGAGACATTTTCACAATTCAATGTAACAGCTGTCAGCATTACTGAGGACATTTCCAGTGCTCACATAGAGTCGCTCTCTAAACTTCCTCCTTATAAAAATAAGCATTTTCTCTGTGTGACCTTCAGAAACTCTCCAGAGCCAGTTTGGCAGTGTATGACAATGTTTGTAGACCTTTTATGAATCACCAGTAGGCCCAAAGCTCAGACTAAATCCAAATCGCATCATATCCACCTCCACAATAGTCTGCCAAGCTGGTTTTGGAGATCCTTGGAGACTCCGCTTGTCTTTATCAGTGGAGAACGACTAATCAATTCAAATGGCGGTCGGTCTCGCTGCTTCAGAAGAACGGTTTCTTCAGCCATAGGCAGAGCTAATGCTTGTATGATGAGAGTGAATCTGGGTATATATTTTTTTCATTTAAAATCCTTCTCGTAAAGACTTAATTTCTTTGATGTGAGCACAGTAAAACCTTTAATCCCTAATTGAGCATTAGGGATCTTATGAGTCAGTCAGAACCCACTATGAATTATGTATGACTGACAGCACCATCAAGTTAAGTAATGTTTTGATAAATGTGAATCTTTATTTAACATTGAGAGACAATGGTTTTTCAGATCCCTTTTCTATTGAATATGACTTTTGTATTTTAGAGTATATTGCCTACATTTTCATTCCAAGAAATTCAGAACTGATTTTAAATGTTGATAACACTTTACAATAAGGTTCATTAGTTAACATTAGTTATCTATATCAGTTAACATGAACTAATAATGAACTGCACTTATACAGTATTTATTAATCTTTGTTAATGTTAATTTCAGCATTTACTAATACATTATTACAATCTTGTTAACATTAGTTAATGCACTGTGAACTAACATGAACAAACAATGAACAACTGTATTTTCATTAACTAACGTTAACGAAGATAGTAAATACAGTAATAAATGTATTGTTCATGTTAGTTAATACATTAACTAATGTTTAACTAATGAACCTTATTGTAAAGTGTTACCGAAATGTTTGAAGTGAACTATGCAAATCTCTGGTGAAACTTTCACTACTCATAGTATGATAACATTGTGACAGAATGTTAATAGATTAATTAGGTCTCTAGTGAGGACATACTGTTAAGGCCTATCTTTTCCTGGTGTGACAGTGAGACAGCTTTCAGTAGACTAAATTTAGAATTTACCTATTATTTGCTTTGAAAAAAGCAACATTTCCACTTTGAAATGAATTAGAGAACAATTATGGTATAATATTATGGTCAAAAATATAAATGTGCATATTTTTAAAGTATAATTTCTGCATTGTCTTGACATAAGGTTCTCAGTTTTATTTTTATGATTACTGTTTTTTTTTTTTTTGTTTTTTTTTATTAAGTCAATAATATCATGCAGATTATTTAGACAAAAAGAAACCTTTAAGGCCAAACTAAAATAAAGACCTGCTGTGTGATATTCACTATATCCTTTCCCAGGGTTCCTTTCAGTTCTGCTCTGGCTGAAGTTTAAACCTGTAGCCTTCATAAAGGCCAGCCCAGATCCTCCAACTAATAAGCACTTCTCAGCATCACCTGTATTCTCTGTAAAGATTCATGCAACTACCCTAAAAACAAAGCTATACATATTTACTTCCCTCACATTACTCTTGATTGGATATGACATGGCACTAATTTCTGCCTGACTTTTTTTTTCTTAGAATTATGCCACAGCTCATAAGGGGAGGTTAAAGCCAAGTGACATTACCTCCTGCTGAAAATAAAATCAAATTATGAGCATTAGCTAAGCCGCTGTAGGAGCTTATGCATCTGCTTCAGGTAAACACTTGTGTCAGCTCCAGGAATGGATCTGCCACCCTCAGAATCATGAACGTCAAGCTGTGTTCTCAGTAGACTATTTATGATACCCTGCTGACTCTAAAAGCGGTGCCCTCACTTACTTCAATGTCCGTAGGCATTACCGTCGGACTATTTTTGTGTGTGCATTTAATCCTCTGCGACTGTTGCTTTTAGCTAGATGATTTAGTCCCTTTATAAGCTGAAATAATGATTTCTGTGCTATTGCTCATTCCAGGAAGAACCATTTGTGATGGTCTCAGAAAATGTGCTTGGGAAACCTAAGAAGTACCAGGGGTTCTCAATCGATGTTCTGGATGCTCTGGCCAACTACCTTGGTTTCAAATATGAGATCTACGTGGCCCCTGATCACAAATATGGCAGCCAGCAGGCTGATGGGACCTGGAATGGTCTTATTGGAGAAATGGTTTTTAAGGTAAGACATAATGTTTATCTATATTGTGCAAAATCTGTCTGTCTGTCTGTCTACTGCTTGTCTATTATTGACATATTTGAAATTCAGTTATGAATGCTGATCCATAATGTGTATATACATTAATGGTCAAATGCTGCATGGCCAAAACTTTGTCGACATAATAACACGTTTAGCTATATTAACCTCATTCATTTTAATTAACAAGTGCAAGAAATCTAGAATATACCATTAAAATCTCATTAGACAAACTTACTTTTTAGTCGATTGAAAACGGTCTCCACATATTATATATACAAAAGGCAATATTTCAAGTGTTAATACATTTAAAGCTCAAAGGACCATTTCAAACTACTTTAATGATGCAGAATTATTTTAGCGCAGTCAGCACTGCCTTTGATTTGACTAACATAATACAGTCTGGCTGAATGCCGCAGATTTATGTGCTTTCCTTTGGCTTTCTCAAACTATCTTGGGCTTTTCAATTTCCCTGGTATTCCCAAACAGTCTGCACTGCTTTGATAAAAAGAGCGCAGATTTCTTACATGTGAATGAGGTAAAAACCTCATACTGAAATGTTGTCCGCTGGAAGATAAACAAAAGGCAAATCTCACAGCAGTGAGAGAGGTCAGATACACATTTTCAGGGCCATTACTCCAAACCTCCCGCTGCTTTCCATTCCACAGCTTTTTCAGTTCTGTGACACACCTCCATCCCTACTGCTTCCTGTGCTGAGAATATTCCTCACCAATGTTCAGTCAGGGGAATGGAAACATGAGCCACAGTGTACTGCCGCTTATCTTCATTTCCAGAGAGATAGACCAAAATGCAAGGAAAATATTAAGGAGCTCTAATCCCATTGTTACGGTCTCTGTTGACACATTGTTTTCCAGCAACTTCACATCTGTGTTCTTTCATGATAGACCAGACCTTTGATGTTTTATTGAAATTCAGTATTTCAGCAAAAGAGTTTTTTTGATTTTTCCTTTGCTTTTTGTGTTCTAATCGTGTAAAGTCAATCGTGTTAAGGCTGTTATGACATGATACAACAGGCCAGGGAATTACAGAGGAAACACCTCTCATTTACACCATCGTTCTATAGTTTTGGGTCAGTAAGATGTATTATTATTATCTTTGAAGAAAATAATACTTTCTAATAAATAATTCAGGAAGGATGAATTTAATTGATGACTGAAGTGACAGTAAAGACTTTACATTGTTACAAAAACGTATTTCAAATAAATATTAGGGATGGGCATTCATTCTTGAGTACTCTGACGTGACAGCGACGATCGATCACGAAACTGGTGATCGCTGTGACATTATTTTTTATTTAATTTTTATTTTTCTGTTTGGTTTTTGCATCATTTTGGCTGGTACCTGAGGTCTGATTGGTTAGTGTTAGACTTAGACAGCATGCTGTCCAGACTGGTGAAATAAAGTGAAACCATGGATTTGAAAGCGTCAGTGAGGGGGAGAATTATATCACATTTTTCACAAAAATATTACTCAGAACAACTGTTTTCAACATTAATAATAAGAAATGTTTCTTGAGCACCAAATCAGCATATTAGAGTGATTTCTGAAGGATCATGTGACAGTGAAGACTGGAGTAATGATGCTGAAAATTCAGTTTTGCTGTCACAGGAATAAATTACATTTTAAAATATATTCAGATAAAAAACAATTATTTTAAATTGCAGTAATATTTCACAATATTATTGTTTTACTTTTATACTTAAAATAAAATGATCAATCATTTATATAACACTTTCAGCTTTTCTAAGCTTTTTTTCTTCACAGTTCATGAAATTGGTAGGTTTAGTGAGCTGTGAGTTGTGTGTGGTGGCATTAAATCAGGCCATAGTGCTTACATTATATAGGTGTCTTCTTTCTTCTTACACAAGTGTAGGAGATGTTTTTTTTGTTTTTTTTAATTCACTGATTAAAAAATCGACAATGTATGTTAGAAGCCGTTCTCCTGTTGTGCCCATTGTTGAACTGTTTCAAATTGCTTTTAGATGTTTTATAAAGCCAGCACTTGACACAAAAAAGCTTTTTTTGGTACTGTTTTCACAAATAAGTGGTGAATTTTCAAAGCTCTTAGTATTCTCCCAACAGCTCATCAAAAGGTCTTTTTTTTTTTTTCAGATATTACAGCATAATTGCAGTTGACTTGGTACAAAATCACCAAGTACTACAAATCACAAAACCAAAGTGTTTCACAAATACAAAGCTTTCATTTCAGGTAATTGTAATTATAATGCAGTTATCACTGGATAAATATTATAAGCATTATGGATTTTATGTCTATTTGGTACTCAAATGATGACTCTACATTACAATAGCATACCTCTAAGGGCAGTTTAAAATATGTATATCGTATTGTTAGTTGTTGAATCACTCTAGCTGATTGATAAAATTACTAAACTGAAAGAAAAAGAACTAAACTAGATGTTTGTGCAATAAATACTGTTTTTGAAATGGGAAAGTTTTGAGGTAACAAAGTTTAATTGTACATCAAACTTTTGATTCTTCACATTAGACCGCTTCGATTTAGGCCATACTTCAACAAAAAATTGAGTTAATTAGCTTTTTATTGTGTTTACCACTAGCATACTAACACTGCATCTATTCTGTTCTCATTTTAGGTATTCTCTATTCTGAAAGTGACATTTGTCAGGCTCTTGTTATAAGGCAGTCTGGTACTACCAAGTTTCTAGGTCGAGACAATCAGAGGAGCACTTGTTGTGTGGATTAACATTTGTGAAGTGATTCGGGCTCCGGATGCTTCTCTAACCCTGCTCAAACACAGAGGTCCTGTGGGGTCCCTGATCTCTGAAAATGGCCAGGCAGGTTAATGGGAGTCAGACAGGTGACTCTGGCTCTCACCCTATGATAATGACATGCCTTTGTTCTGCCGATGGTAATGTCTCTTGACAGGAACTCTCTCAGGCTGCAGAGGTCTCATCTAATCTCAGCGCTGCTGTGCGAATCTAGTCACAATAATTTCCAGAACTGCCAAAAAAGGAAAAGAAAACAAATTAGATGTTGTTTAGCATTTAAAAGCCTTAGAAACCATTTTAGTTTTGGCAGCAGACAATGTTACCTCAGGATTCACTAGAGGAAGATGTGGATATTTTTATTTATTTATATTGTGATTGGGAACAATGAGGAGTGCTGTGTATTTGCACATTTTTTTGATTTATCTTTGGAATATGGGATAGTAAATGGAAATAGATTTTTCATTATGTCTGTGGGTCTGTGTACCTTCTGGTCATTTTATTTTCTACTGAAAAAGAATTAAAGAGAAATGAGAAACTTTTTCTTCCCCCGTTTCATTTAAGAAATGGAAAAACAAGAAAAATGCATTGTATATGCATTTGTGGGCTGCCCTGAAACGCCCCTTTTGTATGATTAGTCAACCCTCCCCTGCTTCTGTACTGTAACACAGTGCGTGCAAGCTCACAATTCATTTTCAATGGCAGAGGCACAGCAGGCGTGCCAAGCTTGTTCACAAGAATCCTGTGCTTACAGCACAAGATTAAAAAAAAAAAAGTACATGGACCTTTGTGTCCAGGTATATTGAAGGTGGATGTTTTTCATACTGTTTTTCACCATACAAACACAAGGAATAATATTTTTTATCATTTTGTTTTATACATGTATGTTTACGTATTTGAAAGATGCTTTTATACAAAGCAACTTGCATTGCTTTTAAGTTTTTTTTACATTTTTGTCAGTTCATCCATTCCCTGAACCCAGCAATATAACCCATGGCTTACAGTTTAAGCTACATGAGCTGTATTTACCAATAAAAAAATACGAAATAATTCATATAATAGAATTAAATGTGTAATATATTATGATAATAATTATGACCTAATTATATATATATATATATATATATATATATATATATATATATAAAATTAAAAAATGTATTTTACCAAACCATTTTACATTTTACTGACACACAGAGACTTCAGTGAACATCAGTGTTAAGGAAGTTTTAACTGATTTAATCAAATTAATCAAACTAACACAATTTTTGCTACTGAAGATTACATCAGATGCAGTATTCAAGTGTTCGTATCATAAGGAATCAAATTTTCCTTGATTATGTGATGAAAGTGTTGTACTTTGAAAACATACTGTAGCTTTCACATCTCAAAATATTCTTCCTAGAGAGATTTATTGAAACTTCCACAGGTTTCTAACATCAGACTCAGACAGAAGGGATACATGTATAATATAATATTTAACAGGGCTTTCTTATTTCACATTCAAACTTGTTGCATCACATTTTTTTTCATATGTTATTCATTTTTATTAAATATTTTTTTATAAATATACAGTACCAGTCAAAAGTTTGGAAACGGTAAGATTTTTTAATTTAAAAGAAGTTTCGTCTGCTCACCAAGGTTGCATTTATTTAATTAAAAATACAGTAAAAACAGTAATATTGTGAAATATTATTACAATTTAAAATAACTTTTCTGTTTGAATATATTTTATAAAGTAATTTATTTTTGTGATGCAAAGCGGAATTTTCAGCATCATTACTCCAGTCTTCAGTGTCACATGATCCTTCAGAAATCATTCTAATATGCTGATCTTCTGCTCAAGAAACATTTATTGTGTACAATTGTACAAAATATTTGTGTACAATATTTTTTTTTTCCAGGATTCTTTGATGAATAGAAAGTTCAAAAGAACAGCATTTATTTGAAATATAATATTTTGTAACATTATAAATGTCTTTACTGTCACTTTTGTTCGATTTAATGTATCCTTGCTGAATAAAAGTATTAATTTCTTTAATGTCTTTTCAAAAAAATAAAAATTCTTACTGACTTTTGAACGGTAGTGTATAATGTTAAAAAAGCTTTGTATTTCAGATAAATGCTGTTCTTTTAAACTTTCTATTCATCAAGGAATCCTGAAAAAAACTGTTTTCATCATTGATAATAATCATAAATGTTTCTTGAGCTGAAGGATCATGTGACACTAAAGACTGGAGCAATGTTGCTGAAAATTCAGCTTTGCCATCACAGGAATAAATTACTTTATAAAATATATTCATATATTTACTTTTTAATATATATACTTTTGACTGGTAGTGTAAATATATATATTTTTTAAATATTTTAATATATTAAAGAGGACCTATTATGCAAAATTCACTTTTACATGGTGTTTTAACATGTCTGTTGGCAGGGAGTGTACACAACCACCTTATAATGATAAAAATCCACCCACAACTGCTGACGGACTCTGCCGTATTAGCATAATTTCCGCATTGAGCGAGTTGTACACTCTCCGCCATCATTCAAAGTCTTCATTTACTCCTGACATCTGAGCCGCTGAAGACACAGTGGATTAGTTTTGTTTTTGAAGTGCACCACAGATCTAATATACACATGTAGGACTGCCCCCTAATAGTAACTAGAAGAGGCTTGGTCGACCAAGATTTTATTAGTCAGTTAGTCGCAGAAAAAAAAAAAAAAAAAAAAACTACACAGGAAGTGGTGAAGTCACGCAGTCCGTGAGGAAGAGATCGTTAACAGCAGTAAATCCAAACATTCGCCTATCATTCATCAACCTCAAATATGGCTTATCACTTGAAACATGTAAGTAGTAGCAACTTTACAAGGCCGCTCGCTCTAATCTTAGCCTAGTCTTAGATAAACGTGTGCTATTATTAGGCACATATCCATGCTTGTGTGCAGAGCGCGGTTACTGCATGACATGGAGGCGCAGGTGCAATCACTTGCATATAACTTAAAATACTCCATCATTTTGGTCATACAGATAAGAGTAATGCAAACTGTAAAGAGGCCACTTTATTTCTGTAAACTCACAATAACAGCAAAACGTTGTGCTTTTATAAAATAATGAAAACAATCAGGATGAATCAATTCCGTCGTCTCAGTCTCAGTGTACTTGAGCACCTAACAAACAAAATATATCTATAGAAAGCTTGAAATGTCTACTTTTAAATGAACCAATTTAAATGGAAAATAAATATTCTCAGATTATGTAATCCATATGAAACATGCATATAGGCGCGTCCACTACTGCGGGGATGACGACGAGTCGGCATCGTTGACTTAATCTCTGCAATCGAAAACACAGAAAACATTATCAATAAATTATTAAAATGTTTTGACAGTCCTCTTTCTGTTTTTTCACAACTCACACTAATAATTATTACGTTTGCTGGTATCCTGTGGCAAGCTTTATGCGTGAAGTCCAGGCCTGGTCCTGTCTCGTCCTTCACTGTCGTCGCTCCACCTTTTATGCTTCCGGAGCTCCTCCGTGAGAGATACGAGACCGGTGCCAAGCAGAGGTGACGCTCTTTAGCAATCACGCCACCGGCCTCACGCCATTCCCTCACGGCTCTCACCCAGCCCTGCTTGTCACAGTCGACTAATTGCTTAAATGAACGACTACTGGTCGACTAGAAAAATCTTTAGTCGAGGGCAGCCCTATACACATGCATTCACAGACATAACTGACTGTACTTGTGAACTTGTGTCTTGTTAGTATTTGGCAAAGTATCCGATGCATGCAGGAGCTGTGAATGAAGGAAACGCTATTCTGGATAGGGGGTGGGGAACAGAAGCTCATTTGCATTTAAAGACACATGCATGAAAACAGCATGTTTTTGCATGCACTCAAAAATGGTACAAAATGGTATAATACAAATTTACAAAATGCTATAATAAATGATCTGTGGGGTATTTTGAATTGAAACTTCACAGACACATTCTGGGGACACCTGAGACTTAGATTACATCTTGAAAAAAGGGGCATAATAGGTCCCCTTTAAAATCTAAAATGTTTGGTATCACTTTACAATAAGGTCTTATTAGCTAATGCATTAACTAACATTAACTAACAATAAGCAATACATGTGTTACAGTATTTTTTCATGTTTGTTAATGTTACATTGTTAGTTCATGTTAGCTCTTTGGATTTTAATAATGTATTAGTAAATGTCGAAAAAGTTTGCATTAACTAAGACAACAAATGCTTTAGAAGTATTGTTCATTGTTAGTTCGTGTTAACTAGTGTAGTTAACTAATGTTAACAATTGGAACCTTACTGTAAAGTGTGAATATTTAAAACTTAAACAATTATTTTATATTTTTTAATATATAATATGATTGTTAATATGTGTTTTCTGTGAAATTCTGATCTAATTTAATCTGTTTTTAGAGTTTGCATTGCTCTGTGTTTAATATTGTTCTTGTCTTATGCTATAAGCGTGATACACATATGAATCTGTTCTTTGCAAGGTCTGGTTTTAAATATGTCAATTTTCTGTGTGTCTTTTTGTTGGGCAGAGAGCAGATGTAGGTATGTCAGCCCTGACCATCACCCCTGAGCGGGAGAGCGTGGTAGACTTCACCACACGCTACATGGACTACTCCGTCGGTGTGTTGCTGAGGAAGGCGGAGAGGACAGTGGATATGTTTGCATGCCTGGCCCCCTTCGACCTGTCTCTGTGGGCATGTATAGCCGGCACAGTGCTCCTGGTGGGCACTCTGGTGTATCTTCTCAACTGGTTGAACCCTCCCAGACTGCCGATGGGCTCGGTCTCCTCCACGACCCTCTACAACTCCATGTGGTTTGTCTACGGTTCCTTCGTTCAGCAGGGTGAGTATGTTCGTGAGCGTGTGATATGCTTTGTGCTGGAAGAAGAAAAGAGATTCAAGAGCAAGAAAAAGTAGAGATATCGAGAACAGCAGGGCAGAAAGATAATTTTAAGTGCTCACTTTCTGTTTAAAGTGTGTCTGTGTGTAATGCTAGATGTGTGTGAGTGTTTTGTGCACCAAAGATTATATTTGACAAAGGGAGAAAATTACAGAGATAGAGAGAGTCAAGGGAAAGTGAAAAATTATACGCAAATCATATCTGCACTTTCTGGTTTTCTTTCAAATTCTTAAAGGGTCAAAAGCTGTTTTTTGGACAAAAGATAGAAAAAATCAAAATCTGTGAGCAGGAAAAGGGAGGGATAATCTTCAGAAAAGGGAAACAAGCAAAAAAAGAGAGCAAGTAAAAAAAAGATTGTGTACGAGAGAAAGAGGGAAAGTAGAAAACTGCGTCAGTCACTGTGAGGGTTTTGTATCCTCAACATGGTGAGCGAACATCAATTGATGTCATTAATTACCAGCAATATTTTGGCATGTTTTTCTACAGACTGCTTGTGAAGGCCAATTCCAGTTTTATGACTGTGACATATGCAGTCACAATGTGAAATGTAGCTTCTGAGAGGAAGTACTAATAGCAAACCATTTGTATGCACTTTTCTAAACCCCCACAGATCCCACTGTAGATTTTCTTTCCTGTTTGTAGTTGTAAACAGTAGAAACTTTATTGTTTTACTCTGTGACGTGAAATGCACAATCTAGAAGCAAAAATATCTTCAGAATGAAAGTTTGGTTCACCACAGAACAGAACATTTTTTGTGATTATTGTCTTTTTAGGAAAATATGGACATAGTTCTGAAAGCAGTGTTCAAAGAATAGTCCGGAATATTAGTCTGCTGTCACTTTAAGAACTAATGTATGGATCCAATATAATAATACGCATCTGTTTTCTTTCTTAATTTTTTATGTTCACGTAAGCCATATGTAACTATGTTTACAAGGATACTCAAGCACAAATAGAGGCAGAAGAGAACAGAATTTGTTGTTCTTGTGCATCTGCGGGGCTCTGTGTATGTGCGCAAAAAACAGCGTGCGAGTTCCAAATTGGGTTCTCTTTCACATCTTCTTGCACTTAAATGGTTTAAATTTTATTGAATGTTTAAACTGACAAAACTAGTGCAAATGATAAACTTTCACTCTATGATGGTTAATCCAAGAATCACGTGCATTTCGAACCTTGGCATCTGGTCCGTACGGATCACGTATTCTTATAGTTGATATCACATACTGTGACTATTGCAGATGCGCACATCGTGATACCAATGCTAAAATGATATATCATGCAGTCCTATATTTTATGTAAACCTAGTAAAAACAAATCACAGTGTATGGGAGGTAATGTGCCTATAAATTTAATTTTTTTAATTACAAGAATATGTCCCGCGTAAATGGGCACATAGATGGTGTATAAACATGACTATGGGAGATACTTATTGATAAAATAAAGTATAAAAAAAATTGAAAATTAGATCCCTCATTTGAAACCATCAAACATATATGGTAAATGTTGTTTTATCTGTGCACACCTCGTGTGGTGGATAAACAATAAAATTTTGTTTAAAAAATGATATTAGAAAGCATTATTACGTTAAAATTGAGACCTAAATGAGATTACGTTCCTTGGGTAAACACTTCATTATCCCATGGTAAGGTTGACATTTACATGGAATTGCACTTAACCAAAAATCAGTAAATTTACATGAGCGGGTTATAATGATGATGATTATAATAAGACAGCCTAATTGCTCCCTTGTATCTGGGTCCATTTCTTTTCTAATTGCAATCTATGCTTCTTTTTAAAACGTGCTCATTATGGTGAGAAATCAGTTTATTAATGCGCTTTCATCAGACCAGTGAACTGAGTTCGGTGTCTTTTTAGGATGAAATTGTTTAAATGGAGCTGATTACAAACTGTGGAATAGGCTATGGCACGAGAAGCAAGCAAAGACGGAAACGCATACACACAATTGTGCTTTGTGCTTACATACATTCCCCCAACCACTTACAGTAAAACATCACTATCATTCTTTTGTCTTGCAGTCCTGTTTGATGTTCTGTGGAGAGCTGGTTGTACAAATACACCCGATCTCTAAAACAAGAGAAGTGAGTAGGGAGAGAAGGGACGTAGCTGGAATGGCATAGCTAGAGTCGGTCTCTTTGATGAGTCACTTTCATCTCTGCCTCTCTCCCCTGGCCCTGATGCTTCTTGACTTCTTGTTTTATATATCCCCCTTAAAAAAATGTAATTTTCACAGTGCTTTCTTTGCTCCTGTATCTTATACATTAAATGTTTAGCTCATTAAATGTCATGTGAACTTCATTTCAGTATTTTTGCATATTGTTGGACCTTTGCAGTTCATGGAAAATGATTGCAGTAAATGTTAAAATACTTACTTTTCAAGAGTATAGCCACAACATGTAAAATCATGTTTACAATTTTACAACTTTGTTACCATGACAATGTAAAACTGTAAAAACTAAAAAGATTTGAAACAACTTCACACCTCAAATAGGATTTAATGAAATGAATTATTTAATAAGTATTATTATTATTATTTAATAAGAATTATTGCAAGTGTTTTTATAAAATTAGCTTCACATTTATTCTTTGAAACCCCACCACCCCCCCGGCCCCCCAAAAATTGCACTTCCATTGTAAGTGCCTTACTGCAACCTTGATTTTTGCTTTTTTTTTTTTTTTTTAAACTATGGATTGAGCTTAATTTATATTGGTTATAATGTTTGTTTGTTTGTTTGTTTTAAAGGACCTAAAACAAAACCAGCTGAGAACCACTTTGTTTCAGTCTTTAACTGTTAGAATGATTTGTAAATGATAACACAGATAACACATGCTGAGTAAACCAAGCCCCTAGTTGGTTTTGAATGGTTTGAAATTAAAGGAGCTTTTTTTAAATCACAGAAGATTTTGTTGAAATGCTCCTTTATCTGTGTGCATTTGTAAGTAAAACGTGTAGATTCGTAATTAATGCCAGGCTCCCTGATGTCTTAAGCTTACTAAAGGAACTGCTTTAATTAACAGAAAAAACGCATTTGTGCTATAAGATCTTTAAAGCCACCCGCTGATCACTCCATAACCTTTCTTGCATGTACTGTAGCACTGTAATGAACTGTAATTCACATTTTTCCCTTTTCCCTTTATAATGCCCAGTAATCCTGATAAGAACTTTCATAAACAACACTTTTGTACTGTTTTACTAAAGACACTGCAACACCACAACTGGGTTGTGTTAAACTCATTAAATAATGCAACGTTTCGACCAACATTCGGTCCAACATTATTTAATAAATTATTTATTGGAGCAGTTATTTTCAGTGTACGGACTTCACATTTCTTTTTTCAATAGTTTTTTATTTAATTTTTTTTGTCCTGCACCTGAGCCCAATTTGGGGTTTTTTGGGATGTGCACATCTACCTGAATATTTTGATTCACAAATGTTAAACTCATAAAGATGAAGATTAAGTAGAATAAACTTTAATGACGAAGCATAGACGAGAACGGACCAGGAATGCAGGAAAATACAGTGAATATATACACAGGGACTAACGAGATGATTAACAGAACGTGCTGACTAATTAGACAAACTGGGTCAAATGACAGACATAGGGAAGACAGAGCCTAAATATAATGAAAACATGATCATAACAGAACATAACTGTGACAGAAGCTTCCCCTCCCAGAAGGCGTGTCCTCATGCCATAAAGAGTACATAATAGGAGGGAGGGGGCACTGAAGGAGGATGAGGAACTGGAGAGGGGCAAAACAAAAGTCCAAGGGGGAGTGGAGGGTGGGAGGACCCAAAGGGGAGCCCAGAGCAGGAGGAGCCAGATGTAGGTGCAGAGATCAGCCATGACAAAGCCCCAGGGTGGAGTTGAAGGCAGGAGTACCCATGGTGGAGATTTGAGAGGCATCAACCTGGGGACAGCCAATGGAGACACCACTGGAGATGAAGGTGGAGACGACACAGTGAAGAGCCCACACGACATTGCTGGCACAGGAGACCAAGGTGGAGCCGCGGCGGCATGCATCCGAGGTGGAACATCGGAACCTGAAGACTGAGGACAAAGGTGGAGCCGTGGGGAAGGCGGAGCCAGACAGAACTGAAGGTGCAGGCAGGACGATGTCTGACCAAGGTGAAGCCTGTGGGACGAGGGAACCCGGTGGAGTCATAAGGCTGAAGGTTTCCGGTGGAGCCGAGGGAGGGAGGAGCCAAGGCAGAGACAATGCTTCGACAGGCTGCGGTGGAGTGTTGGTGCTGAGGAACTAGATGTTAGCGGAAGCAGGAGAGGGAGGCTGGGAGGACTCACAGGACATTCAGGGCTGGACGGAACCAGTGGGGAAACAGGGCGGGGCTTTCTTCCCAGCCTTCGTACTCCACAAACCCTCCCTTGTCAATGCTCGGATGTCGCGTGCTCACGCACCTGGTCAGACACATCTTGCGGTTCAGGCTCTGGGGCGATGACTCTTTCCATCCTCTTTTCAGGCTCGGTCTCGTCGGTCGGTTCCCGTATCTCCATCGTGTCAGGTATCGGTGGCGGATGGCTGGTTTTTGGATATGAAGTGGGGCTGGTGTTGTCCTCTGCAAGCCAGTGGTGAACAGTGAATTGTTGTTCACCAGCACCCACTTAATGAATACTGCGAAATTCTTCCTGGGACCGTCTGCTGTAATGCGTGCCTTGGTCCGCTCACTCAGACCAGCATAGTAGAATGAACAGAGCGATTTACTGTTTGGTCCATACTTCTGTCACAACTGGGTTTTGTTAAACTCACGAAGATGAAGAAGATTAAGTAGAATAGTCGTTAATGATGAAGCTTAGAAGGTAATACAGGATATCAAATGAAACAGAACATTACATAGATGAGAACAGACCAAGAATGCAGGAAAACACAGGGGATATATACACAGGGACTAACGAGATGATTAACCTTCTGCAGACAACTCCAAATAAATTGGTCGTTCTTGCAAAACCTGCAAACTTAAGAAGGTCCAGAAGCTTTTTTTCTGAAGAGAGTCCATTTTAACAGCCTGCTAAATTCTAAACAGTCTTAACACTCAACTATGGTAAGATGAATGGGACAAACTTCTCTCTTTTTTTAACTGCTGTGTTTGAAGTAAAAACAACTTCTTGTATTTTTTTATATAATATTATAGTATTTGTTGATATTTTAAATGAGCTTTTTGTATTTACAGTTTTCATTTTAACTTAAAATAAACTAATTTATTTTTGTTTTAGTAATTGTACTACTTCAACTTAAATTTATTTATATAATTTAGTTCCCAAGGCAACATTTCTAATTTTTACATTTTTCATCTAACATTTATATTTAAATTAAAATTTTCGATTCCCGAGATAAATGTTTTAATAGTTTTAGTGAATAATAACAATGAGTCACAACCATGAGTGCCCCTCACAAGGCTATCAACACCGACTTGGTGTAACATGAGCCCTTTTCTCACATTAAACCTGGTAAATACACAAATGTGATGTTCACACAAGCAAGGGCATTCCATCTTTTTACTGACAAGATGCCATTCATTCATCAGTAACAAAATACCAGTAAACTTTGTGATGTCAATCGTCGGAAATTACCTTTAAACGCTGCACCATTTTATTCCTCCAACTGGATGAAGCACTTTCTGGATGAGAAGCAGTTTCTGTTCAATTTTACTTTTTTCTTTCTTTTTTTTTTTACTTCAGAGTGCCAGGTGTGAGGGAATGATCACACAAAACAATGTTTTGCTCTCAGAAACACATAACTCATAATAGTTAGTATAGTATAACTGGGTCAATGACATGATGTGCATATTTTTGTGCACTATTTCCTTTTAAAATAATTTGATAAATTCATGATATATATCACTTTATTCTATAAAACATATGTAGTTATAATTCATTTTTAGTACATTTAAATAATACATTTTATTATTATTATTATTATGTTTTGTTATCTTAAACCCCCAAAATGCCAGGTGGTGCAACTGTCTGAACAAATTCTTAATAATAAATAAAAACTAAAGACTATAGTATCATTTTAGGTTTGAAACCTTTCATATAAACACATTTTATAAATATCAGCTGTAAGCTGTTGTGATAATTGAAAAACTTTTGTCCAGCAACACTGTAAACCTGAATAAGTTGGGCTAACTCAAGAAATTTGAGGTAATCAGTTACATCAAATTTTTTGAGTTATTTAAGTAAGCAGAACTATCAAGTTTAGTGTTTGTAGTACTCATGCATGTTAATTCCTCCTAACTTGAAGTACTGAGTTAGCTAACTCATACATTTTGATAGTAATTAATATACAATATTTAGTAAACTTTTTTCATTTTGAGTTCTTGCAAATCAAATGAGTTTACTAATTACTAATTTAATTTACTAATTTACTAACATGTTAACAATAGCATGATATAACACTTACTGAATGAGTACAGCAACTTAAAACATGTAACTTACCTGCTCTCAAACCAAGCAGAAAGCGCCACTTGTCACCATGATGGTAACTCTCTAAAAACCTACAACTCTTCTAAATTAGCAAAACTAAACATTAATCACTACTAAATCTCCCTTACCATTAATCTTGCACAAAAAACAATATATAACACTTAATTTTAGCAGTTACTCTCCCCTTCGAGAGCCATGGGCAAAGCATGCTAGGAAATAGAAATCCCAGCCCAGTTTCAGTTAGACTTAAGTTCATCTAAATTAAAAGAAACGAGTACATACAACTCAAAACAATGGAACAGTTGAACTCAAAAGAAAAAGAAAGTTGTAAATACTCATAACAGTTAATTTAACTGAACTAATTTGTTCAATTTAAGTTTCAAACCAATTAAGTATTTTGAGCATTAGAGTTTACAGTGAAGGTGTCAGGGTGGCACAACTACAAACATGGCACTTTTATTATGAATTGACAAGGTAATAACGGTAATCATGATAATGCATCATCTAGAGGATCCCAGCTCATCCCGAATAACCCTTGAACTGTCCCTTGGTTAGTTGGTGGTTAAGTTAGGTAAAACTAATTAGCAGTGGTTTCTAAGGCATACTTGTGTTTAGGCACTCACATTTTCTATGGAAAATATAAGTGTATTCTTTCACATACATTTTGTGTATCCACTGGAACAGGAAAGTCCTGATTATGTTTGATAGTAGATCTCAAGTGTGTTTTCTCTTGCGCTTCATAAGTCGTCGCAGAGGGTTAATTCAGAATGCTATGGAATCAGAATAGAATGAGGTAAAACAGTCTACAGTGAGGTGGAAAAAATAGAAAGATGGAGATTTGACAGGTTCAGTAACTCTACCTTCTTGCAATTCTTGCCATTAGAGTTACTGTTGCACACAGATGCAAAATACAATTTGATCTGTATGTTTTTCAGATACACATACAGACATTGTTATTGTGTGCAGCATTCGTTGCCCCCAGGTTGTGTTCACACATCTGTTTAACTCGACCCCTACCCCTCAAACCAACCCTTACATGCATACACACACTAAAAAGTGTGGCGTCACAATGAATATGAGGGCCTCAGGCTCCTATCAGTGCTTTCATCTCGGCTCTTCTCTCTTATTCCTTTCATCTTCATTCTGACTGAGCTCCCCCTTGCTCCACCATCAAGTCTGAAATATGAAAAGTGCATTCTTGAATGTTGTAGATTTCATTCTCTTTTTTCAGCCACGTCATACGTCAGTCTGAAGAGAGACATTATAATGGCTTTGAAGAACCCTGTTTTTGTCTGAGGAGAACAGAGCAAGCAATTTTTTTTTTTTTTTCGTTCTTTTTTTCCATACCACATGTCCTTTGCCTTATCGCTGTTACACAGAGACCCAGCGCTGGGTTCCTCAGCATGGTGCAGGATTTGCTCTGACTACCATTAGCTTTAATCTGTACAACCACGGGCAAACCAGCACACAAACACCCTCAGTGACTTGCGGGTCTTCGCCTTCCCAGTGTTTGAGCTCACAGACATGGACAGGAAAAGTCAAGCCCTAGATGACCCTTCAGCCAAAAATTAGACAAACTAAGAAGATGTTCTTTGCAGGAACTGCGTCAAATCCTGTCGCAAATATTGCCCTTAAGGGTTGCAAGCTTTGAAAGGTTTCAGAGGGAATGCTTTTTTAAAGGCTAGGGATATTCAGCTTTTAAGGCCAAGGAACCCCTGTTGGGTATTATTTAAAACTGGGTGCATAAGCGTGACCTATAGCAGCATGTGTTTAGTAACATAGAAATATATTCTATATATATTTTTTATTTTTATTTTACTATTTTAATGTATTCAAAAAACAATTATTATTAATACATAGCCATATATTTTAAATACGTTTTTAAATATTATATATATAACATATAAATATAAAATACTAATGTATTTTTACAATATAAGCCCTAAGTATACTTTTTTTTACGTATACACAGGCGTCCGACGCTGACCCTCGCGTACACGTAAAAAGTGAACTATACTTTAGGCTATACACTGGTACACTTTGCAATAAGGTTAAATTCATAAGCATTACTTAATGCATTTGATATAATGAACTAACAATGAACATTTTTACAGCATTTATTAATCTTGGTTAATGTTCATTTAAATAGACCATTGTTCATTGTCAATTTGTGTTCATTCATAATACATTAATGTTAATTTGCATTAACTAATATGAACGGATACTCTTTAATGTGGGAGGGATGATGAAACGGGTAACACTTTACAATAAGGTATGCATATAGCATTAACTAACACTGTGTAGTACGTTTGTTACAGCATTTATTTATTTTTATCTAATCTTTATATTTTATCTGAAATACAACTGTTCATTGTTAGTTCATGTTAGCTCAGGTCTATTGAGGGCACAATATGTAAGATTTTTGCAGTAAAATATCCAAAAACCACTAGGCCAATGATATATAATTTGTTCAGTTGAGTACTTACAATATCCCAAATGTTCCCAACTATTTGTAAATCGTGAGAAAATCACAATTTTAACCAAGGATACGGGACGTGTCCTGGAGTTGCCTGTCAATGGCATCGTCTCCACGTTGCCCTCAGTTTCCGGTTTTATTTTGTAGAAACCATGGAAACACCAAAGACGATTTAATATATTACATGGTTTATTAGACAAGGGAACAACTGTTTGGTTACATTTATAGACAGACCTACACCTTATAGCTACACCTTTGTTTTGAATAGGGGACTTCTAGCAGCGAAAATCTACATATTGCAGCTTTAAATAATGTTAAGATACAACTTTTGATTTTAATAATATTAAGTTCAACATTTCCCAATACATTAACTAAGATTAATAAATGCTTTAGAAATATTGTTGTAACCTTATTTTAAAGTGTTTGATTTTTTAATGCATATTTTCATTTATTCATAAAAATTACTTTCAGATCAAACAATAATTGGCGGATCTCCTGCCGTACCGTCATTGAGCAACACATCGCCTCCACTGGCCTTACTCTTTCCTACTCATGAAACTGATTTCATCATCCTCCAACCCTACTGTGCATAGAGAGGAGATGTAATGCATGCAATATTGGAACATAACTCAGCACTATATGATTCATTGTGATTTGTGAATGTGTAAGGGAGATTAGTGTATCATTTCAGACCTTGCTGCGAATCGCCACTGGGATCCAAGATGTAAGCCACCTCACAGCAGTGCTTCTACAGTACACAGCTCGACATGCTATAAGAATAAATATGCTTTCACACAAACATAATTGCACACACACACACTGTCTGATATAGAACACTCCTGAGACATGTACTAAAAGCTTTTTTACAGAGTATATTAAGTTCCCAGCTCATTTTTTATTTATTTATTTATTTATTTTAATATTGCAGTAATCGTGTAATTCAGACTTTTCTTTTTTGCTAGCCTTCTTTGAGCTGAGGAAGTGGAAGTGGTATCATTTGCGCTTTGCTTATGGTCTTGTTACACCTCTCATGTTCACATACCATGTAAACTGAATATCAACACAGTATTGCTAGTTGCACTACCATTCAAAAGTTTGGGGTTGGTAAGATTTTTAAATATTTTTGAAAGAAGTCTCTTATGCTCACCAAGGCTGGATTTATGTGATCAAATACAGTAAAAACAGTAATATTTTCAAATATTATTACAATGAAAAAAACTAATGCTGATGTGGTGCTCAAGAAACATTTCTTATTATCAGTGTTGAAAACAGTTGTATTTTAGTATTTTTTTCATAGAAACTATTGTGATACTTTTTTTAGAAAGTTCAAAAGAACAGCATTTATTTGAAATATAAATTTCATCTCCAAGCAGCGTGCAGTAGTGGTGTTCCTGAATGAATTAGTGTATTTGAATAAATCGGTTGAGCAAATTATTCAATAAGTCACTCACAGACAGTCACTTGGCACCACCTACTGGTATAACAATGCAACCTGCAGAAAGACTCCACAGAATGCCCAGACTGTCATCATCCTTGTGGAACAAGCAAAGACAAGCAAATATACTAAATACAACAAAAACACTATCATTTAAATGAGCCAAAAACATGTGGTAGAGGGACTTGAATTGTTGAATCAATTTTTATGGTTCATTTATATGATCCATCCAAATGAACTGATTCACTGGAATGAATCAGACTTTCCAGTGCTACATATGAGAGAGCAAGGAACGTTTGTGTGGTTGAATATTATCAGTCAAGATTCAAACAGCATTTGGTCATGCTACACCGAAATGAAGGTAAGTGTGGCCAGTTTTTGTTCGTTTCTCCTCAGCATTGGTTAGGACACAAACTCGTTGTTTATACAGTAACACCACACACACAAATCTGTGGTTCTCTTCGCTCCCAGTAGAGTCTCTTGTCAAGGCTGTTTCTTGTATAATTGGGGCAGATCTATTTCAAGTGGATACTGTTACACAGTTATGAAAGAATACAGTGGTGAGAACAAAGATAAAAAGAGGAGAACAGTTGAGTGAAGCTATTTGAGGGAGACAAGACTCGTCCTCACTCATTCTCCCCTCTTGCAGGGAGCCCCACACAGCCCATGCGAAAGATTACTCATTTCCAGCCTCACCTCACTTTTCTCCTTTCATTAGTCTGGCCCGTTTAGACAGCCAGAGAGGTGCCGAGCCCCTCGGCTGCATGGAGTCGTAATTATTACTGACATGCTCAGCCTGCCCCGCCTCCCCGCTGACCTAAACTAGAGGAGTGTGGTGGGGAGGGTCGACTCTACCCGTCATACTGTATGACCGTAAGCTGATCTCAGTGCTGACATCTTATTTGTTTCACCTAATCAGACTGTGGGTGGCACTTCACAAAAGGTGGCAAACAGGGAGCAAGGGGGCATAATTAGTTATTTTGCCTTTCCTCTCGACAAAGGAAATTGTTGTCAGGTAGAATGGTCACTTCCATTTGGTCAGTGTTTTTTAGGTTCAAAACTCACTGTTTTGTTATTTTATGGCCTACTCAGCTAACAATATTTTGGTTCCCAGAAGGTTCTGGGAATGTTTGTGTTTGGTTCTTAGAACGTTCTCAGAATAGAAATCCTAATGTTCTTTGTTTTCTTTATGCAAATAATATGTTCCCTTTAGGTTAATTGGGGTTGAATTTAAACTCTGCAGAACAGTGGCCCTCCAGGAGCTGGATTGTACACCCCTGAGTTAGAGGAACTTAATAATTTGTAGAATAAACACAAATTTTCCAGCTACCAGAGTTGTAGCCCTGGAACCAATTAATCTTATCTATTTCAGTTCAAATCAACAGCTATCATAGCACATGCTAACATAACTTATTTAACATATATATTATATATGTATATTTAATGAACAAGTGCATCAGCGCAGTCATTGCTTATAGAGTCAGTGTAGTGTTTACCTTCATGTATCTACTCTTCAGCACAATGGTAACCACAAAAACATTACAGAAACTCTTTTAAATATCAAAGATAACAGCATTAAACACTAACAGTTCTTTCCATTCACTAAAAACAGATAAATTAACACTTAATTTCAACATTTATTCTTCTTATCCAGTCCTATGCAAAGCATGCTGGAAACTAGAAATCCACTGCCTAATTTCCAAAGTTATCAAGACAATTTCATTACTACAAGTTACTACAACCTAACTTTTGTTTAAAAAAAAAAAAAAAAAAGCCAATTAATGCAGAAATTTCAGTTTAAATTACAGACTATATTAAGTTGAGGTAATGATCAACATTATTATGTCAACAGAACTCTACAAAATAATGTTTGCAACTTAAACGGTTTAATTAAAACAATAAATTAGGGGCCGGTTTCACAGACAGGGCTTAGCCTAAGCCAGGATTAGGTCTTAGTTCAATTAGGATATTTAAGTAGCTTTTATAAACATACACTAGAAAAAGCATTACATGGTAAAATTCATAAATATTACACCATTTAAACATTATTTAAAGTACATATTGAGTGACTGAACCAATCTTTGTCATAGAATACACTTGTTTGTTCACATTGGGTTGACAGTTCGAACGTTCTTGTGTCCATTTATTTATTTTCAAGATCTGAGGTGAATTAGCCAGTGTTGTTTTCATTACAGCGATAAAGCTGGGAATACAGAATGATATTCAAACTCACATTAGACACTTTTAACATTAAATAAAGCACATAAACATTACCTGATATTATTATTTGCCATACTTTGTGTTGCTGTTCCAGCCGCGACGTTGCATAGAAATAGAAACTGTTTCTAAAATAGAATAATTGTCTGTCACCGTCGCAGCTGATTAGAACAAAAACTCAGATTAACATGGAAAAGATACCTTTTATCGCATGTCGCAGCATCGCGTCTGGTTAGGACAGGGTGTAAGAGTAAATAAGTAAATTAGTTTTATTTTTGTTTTTGTTGTGGTTGTGGTCAACTAGATTCTCAACTCTTTTTCTTTTTTTTTAAACTAGTGTTTTTTTTTTTTAAACATTGTAAAACCAGCTTGTTTATGTGTTCTGCATTTTATCCAGCCTGCCTCCAAGCTCTTAACATGAATACTAAGAGGTCCACATGATCTTAATTAAATTTGCCATACTATATGTACAATTATGCAGTTCTCCTTAATGTAATATTTGAAACCCAGGCTCTCTTTAGGGTAACCTCTCTTTTTAATATAATTGATTTTTCTTAAATTATGCTGTGATCTACTTATAGCTGTGTAACATTGATTTATTTTTACTGCAGTTTGAAATATCCATTACACTTGTGCCATGTCTGCTCTATACCCTTGCCTTTAGTAACAAGCCATGCTCCATATAAAGCTAAATAGATGAGGACATGGACACAGTAATATAGTCAGGAGTCACTTTACATTATATTATGCTAGTGGGTGACACCCACCTAGTCAGTTTACTAGACTTACCTGACACCCATCTGAAATCGAACTGCATGTCTTTAAGGAATAGGCAATACGTGCCTTCTCCATATGCTACTGTGAGGCAGTATGTGCAAAGTGCAGCATAGTTAGTCAGCGCTGTAAGTTGTTTGAGGTTGGAATTTTGAGGTTAAATGTTGTCTAAATCAGAGATAACCTGTTTGATCATTAGGATATATGCATAAGAGAATACCCAGCAGAAAAAACAGGTCTTCATCTTGAGATGAAATATTCTAACTGATGCACACAGGTGCTCAGCTTTGCTGTGTATCGGACTCTTGAGTATCTGATGCTCCTTTCCACATTTCTTTTTAATTCAAAGTGTATAAATTATACATTTATGTTGTGTTTTGTATGTTTGTATATATTACCAATCAAAAGTTTGGGCAGACCCAAAATAGCAAAACATAACTAAAATTTTTAATTTAATAAACTTAAGTTTTATTATACACACACTACCATCAGAAGTTTGGGGTTGGTAAGATTTTTTGAAAGAAGTCTCTTATGTTTACCAAGGCTTCATTTATTTGATAAACATTACAGTAAAGTCATATACAGTAATATTGTGGAATGTTATTACAGTTTAAAATAACTGTCTTCTTAAATGTATTTTATTCCTGTGATGGCAAAGCAGAATTTTCAGCATCAATACTCCAGCTTTCAGTGTCACATGATCCTTCAGAAATCATTCTAATATGATGATTTGGTGCTTAAGAAGTATTTCTTATAATTATTAATGTTGAAAACAGTTGTGCTGCTTAATATTTTTGTGGAAACCATGATCATTTCTGTCAGGATTCTTTTATGAATAGAAAGTTCAATATAACAGCATTTATTTCAGTTCCTTGTAACATTATAAATGTCTTCGTTGTCACTTGTGGTCAATTTAATGTGGCCTTGCTGAATAAAATTATTAATATCTTTCAAAATAAAATGTTACTGATTCCAAACATGCATAGAGTTAATCTGTTCATAGTGTCAATACATATACCAAATATTTAATCTGCCTGACCCTTTGAAAGTTCAGACCTCAGATGTGTAAGTGTACTGTGTGTAAGTGTTACTGTCACAAACCATGAATTATTCACTGTACTTTATTTTAGTTGAAAGTGTACGCCATTGGCAAAACTGGCTCTTGATGAATTCTGTCACATCAGCACTGTGTGACTAAGTGAATTAGATCCAAACACCATCCAGGAAGATTGAAAATGGTCAGTGACAGCTGGCTTTTCTAGATAGATAATTTATCTGTCAATCATCTCTGCAATTATACCAGCATTCACTCAGATGTGGGAGTGTAGAGTCAGATGAACTCATCGCTGCCTCTCCGCCTCCTTCTGAAAAGATCCTAAGCCCACCTCCACCGAGGGAGGACAGGAGCCTTTGTTTCATTCATGCTACACTTCACACAGCTTTTCTCAGGCCTGCCGCTTGCATGAGCTGGGCGTGTTTGCTGTAACCTTGGCCTTTTGAGTTCATAATTCATTCTGCCCAGCCAGAACATGAATGACACAAATGACTCATCATGATGAAATAATCAGACACTCTAAATGAAAACTCTTTTGGAATTAATTCATGAGGCCCTGCACCCCCTGCCCACCAGTTTTCTGATTAAATAAAATGAGAAAAATTGACAGTGACAATGAGGGGATTAAATATTAACTGCACACTGACTGACAGACTCCTTGAACTTAAAAAAGCTGATTTGCACTGCCTTCTTGCAAGAAAAAAGCCCAAAAAAGAATGTTGCTGGAATATCTTAATATGGCAACTTCACCTATTCTCTTCAACAGATACTTTATACATGTATACATACATACATATACACTCACTGGCCACTTTTTTTTAGGTACACTTGTTCAACTGCTTGCTGGCGCAAATATCTAAGCCTCAGAATGGGGAAGAAAGGGTTTACAGAGAATGGTCTGAAAAAAAAAAAGAAAAGAAAATATCTAGTGAGTGTCAGTTCCGTTGGCAAAAATGCCTCGTAGATGCCAGAGGTCAGAAGAGAATGGCCAGACTGGTTTGAGCTGATAGAAAGGCAACTGTAACTCAATCACTTGTTACAACCAAGGTATGCAGAAAATCATATCTGAGTGCAGAACACATTGAACCTTGAAGCAGATGGTCTACAGCAGTTGAAGAACACACCGGGTGCCACTCCTGTCAGCTAAGAACAGGAAAACTGAGGCTACAATTCATACGGACTCACCAAAATTGGACAATAGAAGATTGGAAAATCATTGCCTGGTCTGATGAGTCTCAATTTCTGCTGTGACGTTCTTGTTCAGATGTTAGGGTAAGAATTTGCTGTAAACAACATAAAAGCATAGATCCATCCTGCCTTCTATCAACGGTTTAGGCTGGTGCTAGTGGTGTAATGGTGTGGTCGATATTTTCTTGGCACACTTTGGGCCCCTTAGTAGCAATTGAGCATTGTTTATTGTTGCTGACCATGTCCATTCCTTTATGATTCCTTCTGATGGCTGCTTACAGCAGGATAATGCGCCATGTCACAAAGCCAAAATTATCTTAAACTGGTTTCTTGAACATGACTCTATACCCACTATACCCAAATGACCTCCACAGTCACCAGATCTCAATCCAATATACCACCTTTGGGATGTGGTGGAACAGGAGATTCGCATCATAGATGTGCAGCTGACAAATCTGCAGCAACTGTGTGATGCTTTCAAGTCCATGACTAAAATCTCTGAGGAATATCCAGCACCTTCATGGCATGTATTCAACAAAAATTAAGACAGTTCTGAAGGCAAAAGGGTGTCCAACCCGGTACTAGCATGATGTATCTAATAAAGTGGCTGGTGAGTATAGTTATAGTACTTATGGTTGCCTCTGCACATTAAACTAGAACAAGAGAAAATATTTTATCACACAAAAGCTTTAAAAATGTGTTGGTCAACTTGTTATATATGATAAAGATTACTTAAGGTGCATGAGAAACTGTGAAATCCAGCATGAAAGCAGTGCATGAAACTATCTGCTTCTATTGGATTTCTTTTTCTAATGGACTGTATGTCTACTGGTTCATTGTTTTCCCACATGTTGCTGCCAGAGCTGATCGGAATGCTCATGCAAACTGAGCAATGTTGAAACACCACAGAGCCACAGTGTTTACACTTTTCAAATCAAACTACTAATGGCTTACTTAATGTCTCTGCACATTGGACTCCAGTAGGAGGATGTATTTTAACATATGGGAAAAAACGGCAGTTTTAAAGCAACTTTTCAGAGTTATTCCTAGTTTATATTTATGTCCTACTCTTGCACCAGGTTTTTATTTGACATTGACAGGTGGTCATTTTTTAATGCTGTTTCGAGCTGGGGAAAAGTACCGCATCATTTGCTAAAGATATGTTCAAGCATAGAATTGTGCAATGACAGCAAAGGCTGGTGAGGGGAGCATAGGCAAGCCCAAAATTCAAAAATGTGTTCATTTAGAGCATATATAAATCACAGGATAAGAGAGAATTAACACTGGGCTTTTATATGGGTCCCTGTGGACCCATATAAAATGCCCTTAAAAACAGAAATGATAAAGAAAGTAAACAAACAGCCCAGCTCTGATGGTTTTGTGGCCTTTTCAGCATACATTAACACCTTTCCCAACTGTATTAAGCACAATAACCAAGGGTTCTCCTCAAGTGGGGAAATTAAGTAATTTTTCTTGTCGGTACAAACTCTCAAATTATATCATGTTTATTGATTCTGAAAATGATAAACAAACCAGTGGAAGTAGAGTATCTGCTGAATCAGTCATTCTTTCCTTAAAAGGTTTTCATTTTGCTGAAGTCATCAAAATGTAAAAAGAAAATTAGTGGTGTTTTTTTCTCTTAATTTCAGATATTTGAATGCAGTTTCTGAATAAACTGAAGTCCTCTACTTCTTTTCCGAAGAATTGTAATGACTTTTGATGTAAAGCATGAAAGCATTTGTCTGTAATGCAATCCAAATTCAATGCTCTCAACTGTGCTTTTTTAAGACAAAACTCCAGATGACATGTCTCACATCCTCACGTCAGAAATGTGCATTGTATCACACTAGATTATCTGGTGTGTTCTAGGCATGCATAATGTATTTCATCTCTTTCCTGAGTACCCTCAACATGATTTGAAAGAGAACTCTCTCTCTGTGAAAGCTCACTTGTTTTCCATGCATTTCAATATCCACTTCTGTCAAGTGCATATCCCTTTAAGTTGCAGCATCCCTTTATTCTCACAATCACATAATTCAAAGCAAAGACAGAGATTCTGAAATTACGATTGCATGAGACTATGAATATGCAGTACAATATTTTATTTAATGTAAAAAAGTGAATTAATTTGGAAACAAAAGACATCTCTTGATCGTTTGTATTATTATTTTTTCAGCACACAAGAGCTGCCATTTAAATGTGATTTGTATGGCTTTGTTCTTTTAACTTTGATATGTAAGCAATCCCCCCCCTCAAACATCGCATCAGTTACGCTTTTTTTGTAAGTTGCATAGGGAAGGTGTAGGATGTAATCGTTTTAAACTGCAAGAGGCATTACACTTTCTTCGTAAGTTGACTACAGAAGGCGGCCTGGAGGAAGCTAGATATTTTACTTTATAACTTGGTAAATATGGATATTTTTCTTACATAAATGCATTGCTTCGCTTCAGAAGGCCTTTATTACCCCTCACTCCACCTTATTTAACTGCATAGGTGAGTGAATAATGTGGGCATGTTCTAAATATTCTGAGGCGCATTAATAATAATGATGTTCCTTGACATAAATGTCTTTGGTACACAATTAGAAACCATGTTTAACATGCTTAAATATGAAATTCATGTCCTCTGAGGTGCTAGTCTACAATTGTAACTGAGCTAGATGGCTACTGACAGCTTGCGTGGGTTAGCAGATCTTCTATGTATTTAGTAAACAGCGATGTCTAGATGTGAATGCTATAACCCAACAAATCGTAACAGGATTCTTACTTGAATAAGGTCAGATTTGGACTTGTCATCATATTAAAATACAGCCTAGAACATATTTAATTATAATCTAAGCTCATCACAAATGGTAAAAGGTCTGTAACAGCACATGTAGCCACACACTGATGACTCAGTAATTATGCAAACACTTTTAAAGTAACCAAATCATGTATAAAGGTTATGTTTGGACACTTGCTGTGCATTTTATCTATCAAGGGGGCAACAGAAGGCAAACAACCCACGTTGCTTTCTACTGAAGTATGTCATGATACACTCCTACAACATCTAATGGAATTAACTCACATTATGAGTGTTCGTATGGGATTACATATGGATTACTCGAATATGTGCAGTGGAGTCAAGTCAAGTTGTCAATTTATGGACTAGTGTCTCTGTGGGACGTTTTATTAGCATAGTACCAAGTTGAGGCAGTGTCATGCTGGAGAATCAGTTTTAAAGCTTCATATCCTATTTTACTACATATCTTTAAGAGAAAGGGTGGTGATTTTATTATTTTGTGTGTGTCTGTGTGTAAGAAGAACACTATCTGTCTGGCCCATTTCAACATCTTGTAATATCCTTGATATAACATAAGTTATTGGGGAGTGTATATTTAAACTTAATGCAACTTATGGCATACTCAGCTTGTAAAACAATGATTTAGCTTAAAAAAAAAAAAAAGACTACATTAATGTGCTTTCGGTTTGCACAGTTCTGGAGAAAAAACTGTACTCGGTTACTAATGTAACCTCGGTTCCCTTAGATACGGAACAGAGTACTGCGTCATCTGCCGTTTAGGCAAGACGCAACGGGGAAACTCCTGTTTTCACTGATTCTGAAGCCTTTTTTAATCATGCAGTGAAAACTGCACGGCCATTGGTTCGTGGAGTTTAAGAAAACAAACCAATGACGGCATTGGAGAGACGCACGAGCCAATGGCGAGCGAGCCCCCTCGAGCCCACCAAAATGGGCGGGGTCTTTGGCAAGAAGTGTCGCATGGCCTGGGACGACTTCTGTGCAGCTGTGAAGCGTTCAGCAAACCAGTCGACTGCAGGGCCAAAAAGACCAGTGGGAGAGACAGGCGAGCTGAGGAAGACGGCTTTGTCCGTGTCCTTGATCTCAGTCAAATTTAGCCACAAGTGGCGCTCCAGCACCACCAGGCTGGCCGTCGAACGCCCAATCGCCTGGGCCATGGTCTTAGTGGCTCGCAGGGCCAGGTCTGTGGCGCAGGTCACTCACGATGGCAGAGGGACGCTGGTCCGGGCGGGAGAAGTGGACGGGGAAAGGCTCTCTTTGTGGAGAAAGTGAGGCACGCGGGACCTGAGCCGACGTGAGCTTACTTTCATCCGAGCACTGAGATCCTCTGCCCCGCTGTTTTTTCCTCACAGGCCCCTGGGAGGAAGAAAACGAGAGGGCGCGAGGGGCATCCGTGAGCACAAAGAGGTGAGACTCATACTCTCGCAATGAGAGCAAGTCGATTCAGTGAGCGCGGCTTCTGCGTGGGACTTGACCAGACATCGCACGCACTCACTGTGCCCGTCATCAACAATTGTGGCACGACATTTGAAACAACGCCGCAGGAAATTTGCTCAATGAAAAATGCTCTTTTAGCTTCCAACTGTGGCCGCAGAAGGAAGACTCGGGTGCGAAGCGCTGACCAGGCTGCTTGAGAGCGGCATGGAGGACAGAGTTGCTTGAGCGGCGAAGTGATCCAGCTGCTGATGAGGCGGCGCACTGATCAGGGCTGCACGAGATCGGCGAGCTGGCAGAGCGGCGAGCTGAAAGTGAAAGTAAAGCTGCTCGAGAGCAGCGAACTGTTGAGAGTGGCGAGCAGAAGAGAGGCGAGCTGATCTTGCTGCTGCAGAGCGGCGAGCTGATCAGCGGCGAATTCCAGCTGCTTGCAGGAAGAAGGCGGCTTCAAGTCTCGGGATCAACGAAGAGATGTGATCTGCATCGCTGAAGGGGAATCGGTGAAAACAGGAGTTTCCCCGTTGTGTCTTGCCTAAATAACAGACAACACAGTACGGAGTGTAGTATCGAAAGGGAACTAGCAACGTCTTTTGGCCAAGTTTGTTTGCTAAACTTATCACATGCTCCATTTTGCATTCCATATGGGACCATCATAATTACAATACCTCTTAGCAACACATGCAAATTCAATGGATTTGTGGGTGTACATACATATTTCATGATCACACGTATGTGTGTGTACATCTGTGTGCGTACATATATGACCTCAGGGCAGCATTTAACTTGAAGCGAAGTTGAAGGTCATACCCTTTCAAAGCAAAAAGCTTGCTCATTTGATGTTATCAGAATTTTACATGATCTAGTGAGGACCTCTGTATCTGATTTTTAAAGTAGATATAATAGTTGAGAAAGTTTTTTGTTTTTGTTTTTATTTATTTGTTTTTCATCTGAATAATAATGTGTCCTCACGCCCATATAGTGTAATAAATATGACAGGCAGATGACATATATGACAAGATGCATTTTATTGGGCCACTTTTTGAGAAGGTTGGATGGATAGGGGAACACAGAAAGCAGTTTGTATGCAGCAGTTTGGCTCTTCTGACACATTTATCAGACAACAGCATTTCTAAAGCATTTTCTCTCATTCTGACATGCATCGTGAACACCTCTGTCCATTCAGGGTTCCCCACGCTTCACATAGCACAAAGCCATTTATTCATATAAAATTGAAAAACATGAAGCATCCGATGTTATCACGGTAAGCTACAGTAATGCATACGTATATATTGAATGGGAAAACTTGTTTGCATTCGTGTTGTTTTGTATCAGATGTGGAGTGGTCTTTATTCACATGGACATCTACTATATCAGATTTTTTTTTTTTTTTTTACTTGTTTTCCAGTGAAAATATTTCTTAAAATATAATTTATATATGTTTTGCATTTTTATTTATTTAATTTTTTTTTTTTTTATTTATATTATGTTTTTACCCTACATTTACATTTCATTTTTCAGTCAAAGAAATTGCCAGTGAAGTAAAGAAAAAAAAAAAAAAATCTTAAGAGATTACTTAAAGTGTAACTTCACTGATTCTCAACCCTCTTTGTATTGTTACAGTGATGATGGTATATGTAAATTAGCAATTTACTCATTCTCCGTGTTACCTGGACCAAGAAATTCATGTTTATTTGTCAGCAAAGTCCACCAAATGACACGTTTTGACAGCTCCTGGGCTTTCATGAAAATGACAGATTATACTTCCGCGTTTTTGTATCTCCTCCCACGGTCAGATCAACAGTTATTGTTACATTCATATGGACTTTCTGTTTGTTGTTTTCATCTGTCACGTGTTCCTTTGTTCTAGTTTCCCACCACAATCTGTCACCATGGACATTAATCACATTCTTCTCAGCTGTTCGTCGTTTGAGTTCAAACATCCGTGTATTTAAGTTCCAGTTTCTGTTGAGTATGTGGTTAGGTATCGTTTGCGTTTGGATGTTTGTGTTTATGCTGGTGTATGTTCCTGTATTCTCCTATCGGATTTTCTAGTAAAGACTCTATTATTTCTATCTTTTCGTTCGTGTGCTTAATACCAGTAAGTTTGTAACAGTTATTAACAGAAAATTGTATGGTACTTTGTCTACTCTTTGTCTACCACTTTGTTTGTTTTGCGAGTGTGTGTCCGTGCTATTTGCTTGGTCAGTGTCATTGTGGGTTTTGTTTCTTTAGCTGTTGTAGGCTGTAAGGATCTTTTGAAATAACTGAAATAATTTGGCAAAGTGATATGGAACTGTAGTGCGGTCAAGACCTGCCTAGAACAACTTTAGCCATGTGTTTCCCTGAAAATAATTGCACACCTTAGAACGTTAATCAACCAATCAGATTTGAGCATTCAACAGCCCTGTAGTATAACATTAGTTCTTGTATTAACTATCATGAACTAACCATAAGCAATACATTTGTTACAGTATTTGGTAATCTTTGTTAATGTTAGTTATAAAAATACAGCTGTTCATTGTTTAGTTAATGCACTGTGAACTAACATGAACAATGTTAACAAATACAACTCTTGATTTTAATAATGTATTGGTAAATGTTGAAATGAACATTAACAAAGATTAATAAATGCTGTAAAAGTGCAGTTTATTATTAGTTCATGTTAACTAATGTTAACTAATGAACCTTATTGTAAAGTGTTTCTGAAGTAACTAACCCTTTAAATGAATTAATAAAATACTGTTCAACTACCGAGTACCACCGTAGTCAGGATGGTGTTGAGATTGTACATGATGGCAAGTTCTCTTTAAATATATTGTCACATTGGGGGGCGTACTGTCTGCCTAAGCTCTTCCTCTTTGCCCTTTTATCTTCTGCCCTGTGCGTATATGTTTCTCGCACCATATGTCTGAATCTAGCATGCTAGCTTTGCTATCTCTCAAGCTATGACTAAAGAGATGAGGTGCACCTTGTGGTTTATTTACTTTTATTTTGATGATTTACAGCGTTGAAAGTTCCAGAGTGGCTGCGTGCTGTGATAGCGGCGTGGCAATCGGGGTCGCACTTCAGAGCGTTAAACTGTATGCAAATTGATGGCAATATTTGCCAGCTAGCCTCATAATGCGATAGTTGATGGCTTAAATAAATAGCAGTCATATACTGTACACACACACATATATATATATATTCACACACTCAAACCTGGCAGGCCTGGAGTGGTGAAAGGGAAATAAAGGTGACATGCTGTAAGGAGCCGCGCTCCAGCGAAACGACTAACATGTTTTTCCTTAAGTTATTTATCGCCAGAGTGCTTTTGGAAAGAATGGAAATAAATAAATAAAACTAACAGCACTCATCAGAAGCTACAATCTCCAGCTCTCAAGGTGCTACAGAGATTTAAGGCTTTACAAGGTAGCAATGTATAAACCTTTGAATGTTCAGCACCAGTGGTTTCAAAGGGCTTATTTGAAGTTGCTTTAACTGCTGAGAAACGACGAACTGGATAGGTAAATTTTCAGTTGGTTCTGAAAAAGTTATTAAAACAGGGAAAAAACAAAAATTTTTAACAACCTTATTTCAGTTCTTTTTCCTTCTTCTTTTTTAAGAACATTTCAGACCAAAGAAAAGTTGTCTTTGAACTTTTTTTTTTGTTGTTCTTGTGTATAAACCATGAAACGACTAGAGATTAACATCTTATCAACAACAAATCTGGGACTATTTCCTCAAATCTGCTATTTTGATAAAAACACTTTTTTTCCCCTGTTCTATCTGAAAGGTGATGTGTCTACTTTCTGTGCCAAAAGCGACATTAAACAGAATTGGGGAAAAAAAGATGTTATTTTACTATTATTTATTTATTATAGTGTTTACTGATATTCTGAATTAGCTTTTATTTTATATTTTATATATATATATATATATACAGTATCTCACAGAAGTAAGTACACCCCTCACATTTTTGTAAATATTTTATTATATATTTTCATGTGACAACACTGAAGAAATGACACTTTGCTACAATGAAAGTAGTGAGTGTACAGCTTGTATAACAGTGTAAATTTGCTGTCCCCTCAAAATAACTCAACACACAGCCATTAATGTCTAAACCGCTGGCCACAAAAGTGAGTACACCCCTAAGTGAAAATGTCCAAATTGGGCCCAATTAGCCATTCTCTCTCCCCGGTGTCATGTGACTCATTAGTGTTAAAAGGTCTCAGGTGTGAATGGGGAGCAGGTGTGTTAAATTTGGTGTTATCACGCTCAGTCTTTCATACTGGTCACTGGAAGCTTAACATGGCACCTCATGGCAAAGAACTCTCTGAGGATCTGAAAAAAAAGAATTGTTGCTCTACATAAAGATGGTGTAGGCTATAAGGAGATTGCCAAGACCCTGAAACTGAGCTGCAGCACGGTGGCCAAGACCATACAGCGGTTTAACAGGACAGGTTCCACTCAGAACAGGCCTTGCCATGGTCGACCAAAGAAGTTGAGTGCACGTGCTTAGCGTCATATCCAGAGGTTGTGTTTGGGAAATAGACGTATGGGTGCTGCCAGCATTGCTGCAGAGGTTGAAGGGGTGGGGGGTCAGCCTGTCAGTGCTCAGACCATACGCCGCACACTTCAAAAGATGATGCACAAGAAAGCCCGCAAACAGTTTGCTGAAGACAAGCAGAATAAGGACGTGGATTACTGGAACCGAGTCCTGTGGTCTGATAAGGACCAAGATAAACTTATTTGGTTCAGATGGTGTCAAGCGTGTGTGATGGCAACCAGGTGAGGAGTACAAAGACCAGTGTGTCTTGCCTACAGTCAAGCATGGTGGTGGGAGTGTCATGGTCTGGGGCTGCATAAGTGCTGCCAGCACTGGGGAGCTACAGTTCATTGAGGGAACCATGAATGCCAGCATGTACTGTGACATACTGAAGCAGCGCATGATCCCTTCCCTTCAGAGACTGGGCCACAGGGCAGTATTCCAACAAGATAATGACCCCAAACACACCTCCAAGATGACCACTGCTTTGCTAAAGAAGCTGAGGGTACCTAAACCCTATTGAGCATCTGTGGGGCATCCTCAAACGGAAGGTGGAGGAGCACAAGGTCTCTAACATCCACCAGCTCCGTGATGGAGGAGTGGAAGAGGACTCCAGTGGCAACCTGTGAAGCTCTGGTGAACTCCATGCCCAAGAGGGTTAAGGCAGTGTTGGAAAATAATGATGGCCACACAAAATATTGACACTTTGGGCCCAATTTGGACATTTTCACTTGTACTCACATTTGTGGCCAGCAGTTTAGACATTAATGGCTGTGTGTTGAGTTATTTTGAGGGGACAGCAAATTTACACTGTTATACAAACTGTACACTCACTACTTTACATTGTAGCAAAGTGTCATTTCTTCAGTGCTGTCACATGAAAAGATATAATAAAATATTTACAAAAATGTGAGAGGTGTACTCACTTCTGTCAGATACTGTATATATATTTATAATTGTATGTGCTTAATTTCTATATAGCTGTAAATTATTTTATTTCAGCTATAGTAATTTTAGTACATCAACTAGAATTTATGGTAGCAAGGCAACATGTATAATTTTCGTTTTTGTTGTATAATTAAGTTTTTTTCAGTTTTAAGTATTTTATCTAATATATACAGTTGCAATCAAAATTATTAAACCCCCTTAACCTGCTACACATTTTGCTTCTGAGAACAAACTTTTATAAAAACAATTAATCAAAGGCATCAGTAAACTATTATACAAAGTTTTTACTGCAATCTTGGCTCATTCCTCGCTTGAAAAAGCTTCCAGATCACTGATAGTCTTTAGTTTCCAAGTTACCACTGCTTACAAGACTGTACAGGCCACTCAAGAACATTCTACGACTGATCCCTGAACCAAGCTTAAGTAGATTTGGATGTATACTTTGAGACGGCTGTTCTGCAGGAAAGTCCATTAATCATCAAGCTTCAGTCTCTGCACCAAAGGCATCACCATCTTTGCCAAAATGGCTTGCCACTTCAAAGGATTCACATTGTCCTTCATACAGTCAAGATTTCTACGGCCTGCAACAGCAAAGAACCCCTTATAACTACCATAGACCACCTCCATGTTTGACCATGGAGATGGTGTTCTTCTGCTCAGGACAGCTGTTTTTGGTCTTCGGTGGTGGCTGACAGACTTGGTCATCCACACAAACAGTAAAAAGTACCCTACCCATGTGATCTGCGAGCCCAATACTGACAATAAATTACCTGCCACTCTCACTGTAATCCTTTCTTGCCCTCTTTGCAAAAAAATCTGTGATTTCATAAGAGAAGATGCTTCTTTGCTAGACCAGAAAATTATTTTGGAATATATAATAATAATTAATCATCAGTATTAAAAAGTAGCATTAAAAAGTTAATTTAACTAATAGTCTAATTTTCTACCATATACAATTGAATGCACCTAGCTAACAAATTCTTGCTGTGTTCTGGTTTCACCTCACTCCAGTCTAAACTAACTGATTTTACAGGTAATTTATATTGTCATATAAATAACCTGAAAATACTGTGGATTATTAAGGCTAAATATTACTAACCACTCTTGCTAAATGGGTTAAGCACACATTTCAGAGGATTTCTGAGTAAATTATTTGTTATACACCAATTCAGAGGTGATGTCTCATGAGTTCAGTGTTGGACAGATCAGTTGTTTTAACCAGTCATTAAAATGAAACGGTTCAAATGAGTAATTAAGTCGCGAATCGGACGTGGATGCGTTGCGTGTGAATCGCGGCTGTTATTAGGACATCGCAAAAAATTTGTCAACACAGAAAACACTTCACTGGATAGGATTTTTTCGTCTTTTGAAAGTGTGGTTTATGTCAGCTGTATGTGGGGGGTGCCTGTCAGAGAAGATGGTGACGTTCTTTTGAACGCTATTCACACCCAGCAGTTATTCAGGAAAAAGATTCGCTGAATGCACCACATGAAACAGGTCTTCAGAACTTTTAGCATCGTGACAGATGATTTAGATTAATATGTGCGAGAGAGAGAGAGAGAGCAAATACAGTGTTTGTTTGAAGACAGAGAGAGTTTGTGCACACGAGGGAGGAGCTCTCTGCTCGTTCTCTCCGTCAGTTAACATGCGCCCTATCAAAAGCGCAGCAATCATCTGCATCCCTCATAAACAACTCACAATAACTGATCAAATAAGGCTTTGGCGGGACAAAAATTTGTTTTGGCGACCGCCAAAAAATTTTCAATGTAGGAAAAACCCTGCATACATCCAAATCTACTTAAGCTTGATTCAGGGATCAGTCGTAGAATGTTCTTGAGTGGCCTGTATAGTCTTCAGATTGAAATCTCATTGAAAATATTTGGTGGAATTTGTAGAAAGCAGTGGTAACATGGAAGACTATCAGTGAACTGGAAGCTTTTTCAAGCGAGGAATGGGCCAAGATTGCAGTAAAGAGCTGACAGAAGCTTCTAAGCACTTACTAGGCAGCGTTTATTGGAGGTTATAAAGAATAAAAGATTCTGCACAGAATTTGACTTTTGAGGGTTGAATAATTTTGAACACCTATGTTTAGAGCTAGTTTGATTTTTAATTCTTTCTCATTTTTCATCAATGTCACATTCTTGGAATCACTCAAATGTGTATTAATAAACTTTGTATAATAGTTTAATGATGCCTTTGATGAATTGTTTTCATAAAATTTTGTTCTCAGCAGCAAAATGTCTTGCAGGTTAAGGGGGTTGAATAATTTTAATTGCAACTGTATAAATGATCATAGCATCGTTAATACTATAATTTAGTGTTAAGAAGAAATAGTTAGCAGGCAAGTGTTTTTCATATCCCATCAGTCAAGATGTTTGGAAAGAAACCTTCTGACATTCTTGGCCTTCTTCAGCCTCTCTAGTAGAGTGTGTTGACGAGATGTGTATGCACTCATCCCCAGCTATATTTACAGGGCTTCTAACAGCCATGAAGGGCTCTTCACTATTTCATGGCAGCTTTTGCCACTTGGGAATCCACTTAATTCGAAGAGTCCTGGTTGCTCAGATCCAGCTACTGGGAATTGGAGTCCAAGCATACAAAAGTTATTTTTTGAACATCTACCTTGAACACATGGCATTTTCTTGCAAACTGCTATTAAATAACAAATTATATTCAGTTATTTCTTAAAGATAACAACATAAGAAAGCATTGAAAGTATTTCTTTCTTTCATGCATAAACATCTCAGACACAACCGAGAAACACATGCCCGCTTTAAAAGCTTTTGTCTCTCTCATACACACATTCTCTGTGTTTCTGTCTCTCAGTATGTGCTAGCTCACAGCGCGGGGTTGAGAGGAGTGTGTAGCCCCTGGCCTGCTGCTGAATCAAAAGCAAGCAGTGAGAAACCTGCTGGAAATGGGGCTTGCTGATTTGATGTGCGTGGCAGGGCGGCTTTGAACCCCAGTTGCTGGGTGTGCAGATAAAAGCTACATTACCGTCCTGCTCATTTTCTAAAGATCAACGTCCTGCAGCCACAGTGAATGGCATTGCAATCAGCACACACTAAAACACGATTCTATACTTACTGCCAGTCACATCTGATAACAGTAGTCTGTTCGCTGGCAGTCATACCTTCTATTAATGTTCTGCTTACTGCCAGTCACATTTCATCACAGATCATTACCAGTGCAGGACTGAGCTCAGATGAGGGGCAATATTTTTTATAAACATGGCCAATGCCAGGAATTCCCAAATTTTTGTCAGCCAAACCCTTTTGAACTAAAATATTTACTTAAAGTACCCCCTGAAATTTTAAGTTAATATTTAAATAATTTAACAATGCATTTACATGTTTACGGTTCTGATGTCGGTTAATGTTCACATGACATGCAGGTATGCTGATAAAATATTTAATCTTTTTGAGTTTTCGATTCTTTTTTTTTATTATTTTAAGTTTGTGATTTAATTAATTAGTGTTTCATCAACTCATGATCCCTCTGCAGTTGCCTCATAAACTACTTTTATAACTTACTATATAAACTTATTATACAAAACTTTTATATAAGTAGATTTTTATATCAGGTTTGGGCTTGTTTTGTGGCAGTCTTTTACAAGCAAACATAACAGAGGTATCTGGTGTTTGAAGCACAGTATTTATAGAAGTCATTTGTATATTTCTTAATGATAACAAATCAGATCTTTCCTCTGAATTTGGGCTTCACAAATTATCAAATTAATAGTCAAGATTCTCACAATGGCAAAGTTAACTAAATCAAAGTTTTCTGTTCAGTTTATAAATGAAACAAGGCTGAATTTTTGACTGATTATCATACCCAAGCACATCTGTGAAATGAAAAGTAATCACACCAACAAAACCAACATCTGTAAGAGTTCTCAGTGAGAACATTTGTTCAAAATCGAGGCAATCGACTAAAAAGCTCATTTGCATATTCAGCAGTGCTTCAAAAAGAAGAGGATTTTTTTGTACACAAAGAAACTGGATGGTAGTGCAATTAAATATAAATTGTAGTGAAGACAGAAGGTATGACAACCTCCTAACCTCCTATGCTTCGTAGCCTACAGTACTTCTGATATCCTGAGTCACACAAGACAAGAAGCAACAAGAAGCAGGATAAATGAAGGAAAACAATTTTTAAACTACAGTTTAGCGGGGTAAAAAAACAGAGTGCTCAAGACTGATGCACCAACTCTGCCCTGGAGCCTGCTAAAGCAAATTATTGTGAAAAATAATGAGTCTGAGGCTTTATATAAATTAGACTGAACACAGCTACAGGAGGCCAGCTAAATTTGAAGTTTAGTTACCACTTAGAAAAATACTAATGTAAAGATATATATAAAAATAATGATCTAAGGTTATAAAGAGTCCAATCTCACACTTGCACGATATGTGACTAATGTTAAAGCTGCAGAAAAGCAAGTGTCAAAATATAGTTCTGTTAAAGATTAATCAGAACATTCTATGCTAAAATAATTCTGTGAGCTGAAGCGAGCTGGGAAAGTCGACTACAACCAAATCCTGAAAGATTATGTGTTGGTGTGTGGAGATACAACTACAAAAAAATGTGTTTATGTGCACAATGCAGCATAGGAGAGGTTGAGTATATGACTATTTCAAATACTAGATTCTCTTTTTGGACTCTGAGGGCTGCACAATTCGAATTAGATAAAAATCGAAAACAGGCTGAAAACTGTGATCCATGTCCATGTTTGCAAATTAAAAAGTGCCTATACAGTCAATGTTACTTCAGCCTTCTTATAAATAAATACAAAACTAAAGCTAATAAATAATAATAATAATAATAATAATCAAACTAATAATTATACACCAAAAGCAAGCTATATGACTAGAATGATCCTATGGCATAATCACTGAGGCTGTCATTGCAAGTTTACACAGAACAACTGTTTAAGCCCTGACTTCTGAACTCTCATTATATTAACAAAGCTGGCTATGCTGCAGAATAAACCTCTTACTTACACCATGTCACTGGCTTGTTGATCACTGCACTCTCAATTTCTCAGGTCAGTCACTTGAAGTTTGTATTGGGTATTGCGCCATCTACATTATTAGCGTGCTGCATCACATTACTACTACAAAAAAATTCCAAATTGCATTTTATTTAAATTCTAAAGCTTCTTTTTGAATGTTAGAGGACGTTTCTTCAACACCCTCTTTCATGCAAATAGAAGTGAAACTTAAGCAACTTAAAGTGCCCCTATTATGCCTTTTTTAAGGTTCCTAATATTGTTTTGGGAGTCTCCTACAACAGGTTTACATGCATGCAGGGTCAAAAAACACTTGCGTTTTCTCATAATATACATTTAATTTCACCTGAGTTTTCAATCTTTTGTAAACGATTCGTTTGAAGCAGTTCAGAGAATCAGTCTCTCTAAACCCCTCCTTTCCGTGAGCCTAGACTGCTCTGATTGGTCAGATGGCCCAATTCTTTGTGATTGCCATTGTTTTGTTGCCATTGCCACAACTGAATGACAGCTATCAATTCGCAAGACAATGTATGGACAGAAAAGATAGCATCGATTTTACCATATCGATTCGAGCCCGAGTCCGACAATGAAATGTCTGAAGTAGTCGATCAACCAGAAACTGATTCGCAGTCACGACTGGAGTACGATGTTTCTATATGGTAAGTGTCACTGACCTTAGTTATTTATAACTATGCCAAGTGAAGCTGAATACCTCTAACATAAGATACACATTTAGGACAGATTTGTACACAGACTTTTTCGTCATAACTATTAACAAAGAAAAATGGCTATATCATTGTTTGTCATTACAATGAGTGTCTACTGTTTACAGAGAGAATACTTCAACTAGTTAGCGCGGACTAGCATCTTAACATCCTATTACAATACAGATAGAGCTCCACTCTACTGTAATAATAAAAATGCAGAGGGAAAAAAACTGTTTTTTTTTTTTTTTTACTGGACCTTTATTTTGGCAGATTTTACTGTCAGGAGTACAGGGAATATATTATATAAACATTGTAAGGACAAATCAAAATGTATTTAAAAATGTAATTAAATCAGTTCATAAAACTAACAATTTAGTTTAAAATGTAATCAAATAATTAAATTAATAATAATAATATTAATAAGTAGGCTACATTTTTACTGTGCAATTTCTGTCATTTCAATGAAGAACAGTTTGTGTTTTTTTATAAACGGTGTTATTATTATTTCAATTTATACCGAACTTTTATTTTGACAGGGTCGTGAAGACCTTTGACTTCCTGTGTATATGATACGACAAATGTCGATAGTTTTATCAAATTAAACGGTGAAATGTTCATAAAGTGACCCTAAGAGCAGCTCTGCAGATGAAGTTCATGTGTGTAGTGAGTGAGACAGCAGACACTGAGATCATCGCGAGCGTCACGCGTGCTTCAGTATGTGTAGTAGTAGACGAAATGTGGCGCTCATTCATACAGACTTCAGATTTCAATAGCAGTCTTTTTTAGCTTTAATATTCACAGACACTAGTCCGTATCTATATATGATGCATTGTACAACCCTAAATTTGATTTATTCATACAAAAATAGCTAAATTCTGTGACATTCCGCTTTATACAGTAAGTTCTAATTGTGACTGGATTTCATGATTTCATCCGTGTTTTCTGCATTGCGGAAATCATATGGCTCTACATGGTATTTGCAATATTAAAGAGAGATAGTTTTGTGAATTATTTATTGTTGTGTTATAAAGTTGTTTCCATTAGTATAAGAAGGGTATGCAGTTAATAGAAGTCCGCTCTCTATACGCTCTTGAATCCTGCCTTAAACTCCCCAAAGGTTTGAGAAGCAGACATCAGTAAAATGACGGTAACACAACAAAAGATTGTACTGCTGTGGAATTGGTGAAAAAATGAATTTTCCCTGGCGTCTGCGTTTCACAACGAAACACCTTGGGATTCGTTTTACAAACGACTCGTTTAATTGACTCTGAGTCAGCTCATACTTTTGAGAAACAATAACTTTATATACGGTGCACTTTCAGATTTAAAACTTTGCAGGATGTTTTCATTCACTTAGGGCTATGTTAAACACTACATGAAAGGTAATTTGCAAAAATCCATAATAGGGGCACTTTAAATTATTTGTGAATTAGATGCTGATTTGGGCTAGTTGTAGTCACTGGTTATAGTCTACAGTATGAATAAAAATTTTAAAAATTCTAATCTAAATTAAAGCTCTGATTAGCCATTGCATTCATGTGCACAAAAACAATTTTGACACAGGGAGAGCAGACCTACAGTAAATGAAATCCAGTAGTTAAAACCTTTTTTAACAATCTACAGTTTTCAGTCACATGACTGGCATGGAGACCAGGCGGACAAAACATCCATAGAACTGCACTACAGGCCTGTCAATTTTCCATCTCAAAAGAAGAAAAACAAAAATATGTGAATAAAATGCAAGTTTTGGGCACCTGTGATCCATATCCAGCACCTGCTGTAGTATTTCAGTCACTAAAAACAAACGTTGTTTTAAAAACATTCAACGTGAAAAACACTTCAAGTGCCTTAATGTACCAAAACAGCGATATTAAAAGACCGAATTCAGTATACATCTTATCGATGAAGCAGACTGTATACAGGGGATCAGATGAGCCCAGAATATGAACTCAACACGCTCAGTGGTTAAGTGTTTTCTTTATAATAGTTTTCTATAGGAAAACGCTTAACAAGAAACTTTGAGTTCCGTTTATATTCTGGGATTTATTATGCTGAAAAAAATCATCTGTTCTGCCTGAAGGATGCATTTACTTATTATGTAAAAGAAGTATCTTGTTATCTGTAATTATGTTTTATTTTTGTTATTTATTTTTAATGCTTGAAGGGGCTGATAAATAAAAATATATATTTTATTATTCATAGGTATTCATACTGTAATGCATACATTTTCATATGTTCGGACAATGTTGAAGTATTTAAATAAGCACAGATTTAGGAATGTAAATTTTTTTACAAACAGTACAATATAGTTACATTTTACTGTTTTTTTATTATTATTTATATTTAGAAATGTAATGGCATTGAACAATCTTGTTGATGAAAAAACAAAAACAACCTGTTATTTTACTTACTTTTGGAGTGTTTGTTGTGTTACATCATTTGCATAATTGCTTTAGTAAATATGGTGCAAATAAACAATAGTTGACAGAAATGACGTTTTTAGTGAAATACTACAGTCAGCTGAAGGCACTTGTTGAGTATTCTCTGACATTTGCTTAAACTGAAGTCCGAATCTCTGAGGTTTACATAGCAGATGCTATTTAAATAGGACACTCCCTAACCTTAAAGTCTGATAACCTATAAGAAAGATGATTATAAGAAATGTGTGGGCCAACTTGCTATCATGGACTTGTTTGCTGAAATTAAAATTGCACAAAGTTTGTGTGGAGCAGAGAGTACACAGCCTGCAGGATGTATGTATGTGAGTCATCTAAAAACTTTCTTTAATAAGACAGCTCATCTCAGCAGACCCCCTACAGAAATAGAGTTGTCAGATACCTTATTGAGTGCTGAAATACTTGGCACTTACCACACAAGGAATGATACAGGAAGCCATGAGGATAGATGGGACTAATTTTTAACGGTTTTCAGTGTAGCTGCGAGCCTCGGATTGTACAGATCCATCATTATTGTGGTGTGCAGTACTTTTATAGGAGCCACTGTCATCTGTGGCTGCTGAATTAGCAGGGATCTGAAATGGAGAATAAACAGATGTGTTTTTGCTCTGACTGTGGTGACTGGGGAAATGTAGATTTGACATTACAATTGATGGCCTTTTTTGTCTGTCTCAAAGTGAGTTTTTTTTTTTTTCCTTTCTTTTTTTCCCCCCTTCAGTAAAGTCTCAGCTGTTTGAATCCTGCACACCACACCGATTGAATCCATTTGTTTCCAGTCTGTCAGAGTACTGCAGAGTACTAAAGATGAAGCCCTTTTGTTCAAAGCATATACAGGAATATATGAAAAAAAATTTACATTACAAATGGGCAAACATGACATTGGGGCAGGTCATAACATTCTCACATAAATAAATGCAATGACATCTAAATATATCTAAACATACATGATATGTACAAAGTACATATCAACTTAAATAAGAATGTCATAGTCTACAACAAATAAGGCTGCATTTACACTGCAAGTCTTAATGCACAGATCTGATCTTTTGACCGTATCCGATTTTTTTGGCCAGTGTGTTTACATTCACTTTAGACGCAGCTGGTATCCTATGTCTGTGTTTACACTTCCTACCCCAAAATGATTGTCACTGATAGTTTTACATGCACATGGTAGACCCATGGGTTTTGAATGGCCGTGCTATTAAAATTATTCATATATTTCACGTCGGGTGGCCACGATTATATGCCAGAAAGTTAACAGCTGTCAGTGTCATGAATGTTTTGCAGCGAAATCTGACTGAACGGATATAGACTGGAAAATAAAGGTAATTTGCATTTGTTATTTTATCTATGGTCGTTAGATCTATAATTCTGAAGTGAAATAAAGTAGCAAGTAAGATTACATATATTTGAATGAATTCGAATATGAATGATAATGAGAGAGAGAGAGTAGCCTACCCAGTGAAGCTCAAAAAAAACAAAAGCCCACAAGAAAAATGGTGGGCTCTTTTAAATTAACTGGGCAGAGGTTGAAATTAAGCTGCTGAATGTGTATGTGTGTGTGTGTGTGTGTGTGTGTGCCCGCAGCGCAGTTTCTTTCTAGGAAAAGATATAGGCCTAGACATAGACTATAAAGTTCCCACCTCAATAATAAAACTGCAAATTTTTAGTGCGAATGCATACAGGCACGTCTGCTTCATAATACAACGTTAAAGCTACCTTTTAGTGAGCAAATGTGTTGCCCTCACCGTGTGGTGGCTTGGATTTCCAAGGGGAATGGGATATGCATGTTTAGACATAAGTCACATGTCCAGAGATCGGATATGTATCTGATTTAAAACCACATTTGGAAGTGGCTCAGATCGGATGCGGAAAAATCTGATTTTTGTGTTTACACGTGTGCAACTAATTCCGATCTGTGCCAGATGTGAGCAAAAACTCTTTTTTGTGCCAGTGTAAACGCAGTCTATGATTATATGCATTTGCACAGCATATGTATTAATATATTAACCCCTTCAGACCCTGCGTTCATTGGAATCGACATCACATGGTTATTGGTTTAAACCAATAAAATGTAATGTTTTTATAATATGATTACTGCCTGGTCACTGATTGGTTCCTGATCAACCAAACACAATTAAAATATGACCCATAACTTAATCTGATTGAGATTCATGCATCACATAAGACAGGTATGACTAACTAACTAGACAGGAGAATGAGGAGCTCCTTTTTTTATCTTTTATTTGCTAATATATGTTTACAGTAGTAGCATCATCAACTTGCACATATTGTAACCTTAATAGTATCAACTGATAATATTTAAGTTAATTTGAAGATCTTTCAGAGATGTAAAACATTTTTTCTTTTTTTTCTTTTTTTGTTTAATGTCCATCCACTTCATTCTGTCATCTTACATTCTTATTGCATTGCTGGTTGTTACAGTTTGTGTGTTCTCTTCAAAATCTTCAAGACTACTTCACATACTATATATGTTTAAACTCTAGTATATAAGTATGGTTAAAATATGATGAACTTTATGTTGCTTCAGTCCTAGTGGCCATTGTAGTGGACATGAAGAAAATTTTTATTAAAAAAATGAGTTTTATATATATATTTTTTTTTTCTCTCAGTGGAAAAAATCAGGTCTGAAAGGGTTAATATTTAATATATTTTCTTATTAAATATCTAGACATATATAATTAGAGAATATTTCTTAAATTAAGTTTTGAACTAATTTTGGTAACGAGTTTTGGAATGAATTTTGGTCATTTTTCTTGCCTTTTTCCCTCCCAGTTTAAACAAAATTTTATTCTATTTATTCTTTAGTGCTGTTAGAGCCATCATTTATAAAAGAAACAACTATTTACATACAATATTTTTTTGGTTTGAACCAGAGGTCTCAGCTTTTTTGGCAGCATTAAAGTCAGTAAATAAAATGAAGAATCATTGTTTAATAAACACAGACACAGATCTAATTTAAGCCTAATACCAACAAAATTAGAAAGCATTTGGATAACAAAGGTTGTGTAATTTATAAAAAGTGAAATATGCCTAACTCTTTTAATCCATCATGTGATGAACTAAGTTAGATTTGGGATAGATAGTCGTTTTAAAAGCGTACACATCTAGTTTCAGAGACAGCACAGTCATCAGCCTTTTCTGTTTGCTCTTCTCTCCTGTTTCATCTACAGGTGGTGAGGTGCCCTACACGACTTTGGCTACAAGGATGATGATGGGGGTTTGGTGGCTTTTTGCTCTGATAGTCATCTCCTCCTACACGGCAAATCTGGCTGCCTTCCTCACCATCTCCCGCATCGAGAACTCCATTCAGTGAGTACACGCATATATAGAAAGTGTCACTCTTGCGGCTAGTATCAAACACTGTTATCATCCACACAATAACAAAACAACAAACATGTTGTAGCTTTCGATCTTCATCTCAGTTGAATATGCTGTTGTTTAAGCATTACTGATTGGTTAGTATTGATTAGATTTGGATAGGAACGGTATTAAATGAGCAGCATTCTTCATGCCTCATTCATCAAAAAAAAAATATATAAATAATAATAATAATCAGATTGTGTCTAATATAGTCACAAAAACACACAATTCCATGCAGTGTGTAAATGAATACTCACAAGACCTCAACTTGGTTTCATTTCCGTTGTACAGTATAAAAACCATTACGCCTATAGAGAATCCCCGTAAACAACATAAACAAGTGTGTGTGTGTGTGTGTGTGTGTGTAGAAGATCTGCGGGTATGCAAACTCCCTGTTTTAATTTCCTGTAGCACAAATTATATCTATCATTCCAGTGAGAATGACGTCAGTTGTCTCTGCACCAGTAATTCATTTAACCTCTCTGGTTGAGAGCACGGAGACAGACAGAAAACGGTAACATTTTAAAAAGATGATTTTTGAAGTGTTTTTCTCAAGCAAATTTAATTTATGACAAAGTGGAACCTTTCAAGCATTCACCAAAAATTAGCTGCTGCTCTTCCTGTTATGAAAATGATGGCCTTCTGTTATTCGTATTCAAGAGTCAAGAATATGACATTTTTATTGACAGTAGCAAAAAAATGCTTTTTTATGTAACAGGCAGATATGTAATTTGTGATTAGTAATTAAAAAAAAATATATATATATATATATATATGACTTTTATAAAAGAGCAGAAGTTTCAGACTCAAATGACTTTCTCTTTTTTATTTAAATTGCAGTACACTATTAGTTTGAGGTGGTGTAATGGTGTGGATCAGAATTAATTATCCTTTTTCATTAAAAATGATTGTTTTTTATTATTTATTTTATATATATATATATATATATATAAAATGTTATGTCCAAAACCGCTACATTTATGGGGGTAAAAAAATATTTTTTAAATAATTAAACTCTGTGTGTAATTTTGTGGCTTTACATATCGCCACCTTAGAATTATGAGGTTCTATCTGCATTCTGAGCAGTTTTGAAATATTTTTGAAAAAATAAAGATGGCATCTGAAAGTTGCGGTTGGTGGTTGGTTTGTGTGAATGTACATTTTTGACCATTGTTTTCCACTTTTGATGTCATTTCTATACCAGGAAATTACTATTGTAGTAATTTAATATTTGCGTAGTTCTCACCAAAGCTTGCACTATTTTGCTGTAGATGATTAAACCATTATGCTGCCTCAGAAGTCTGTCTAAAATCAGTTTCATGAGGTGCCATCGCTGCCTGCAAAGTCATTGCCTGATAGGGAAGCGAGGCAACAAGTCAGCTGCCTTAGTTTTCGGATGCTGTCATAGTGTTGAACTCACATGTGGTTAATCAAATTCAGTGATGACTAGCAGTGATAGAGTTAATTGTGCTTGTAACAATCCTCGCCATATAACCATGTAGGCGATTTTGAGAGGGGGTGTTACTAGGGAAAATGAGAGTATTTAGTATTTACTTTTTCAAGATCTCAGTTTGTTTATTTTTCTTTGCATTAGATTATCATTAATGAGCCTGTGCTTAGATCGCTTGATTCTAGCTCTATGCACCTAATTAGGATTTCCATAAATTTAAATGTATTATCTTTTAATGTGTAGACTATGGCAGGGTCATTACAGAAATAATTACAGCCTAAACTCTGCACCCAGGGGTCTGTTGCATTTAAAATACACAATTCAGTCAGGAAGAGCTGAAAGATTTATGAGACCAACTGGGTTGTTGGGTGAGTTCACAATTAGATAGTTTTGTCTTGAGAGGAGTTTCATTACCTAATAGATTTAAAGTCGGTACAGTTTGTTTAGTATCATATTTTTGTGTTGCTGTGAGAATTTTAAGCCAAACGGATACAGGACAAAAAGAGGGAGCGTTAGTTCATCAGTCTCTTTTTATCGACTCTACTGATCCTAACCCAGTGTTAATTAAATCAGAGCAACATCAACTTATCGACAACTCTCACTTACCCCACATAGCTCTTAACCAGTTAACACAAAATCTATACATTCGCTCGTTTCATTCATCAGGCTGATCCTCAAGGAATTCAGACGAACGCTTTGTACTTATTTGATATCGAATGCATTTATGTGAAACTTTTGCAGCAGGGCTGAATTCTGAGGTGAGTGTCAAAAATGTGAATCATTGCCTGCAAAGTAAAATTTAACTGTGGAAATGGAATATTTTTTAGTTTTGTTTTACATTATGTACATTCTGGCACCATGATGGCTCAGATTCAGTTGTAGATGTTTAGAGAGAGGATTTATTATCTTGTGAGTGAGGAAAACATTTCAGTTGTGTCTTGTTTGTGCTGATTGCCATTGTTTTGAATGATTTTCAAGACTATGCCACTGATTTGCTGGATGTAATACAGCTTAGCAGAAAAAGAGAGCTGTTCACTTTTAACTCGAAACAGCATGAAATTGGCATTCAATTTGCTTTTTTAACAGAGAAAAGTAATAAAGACTGTTCTGCAGCCTTAATGTTTAAATCTGTGTTACAACGTGCCCTTGTAAGGAAGTGCATTTGAATGTTCATGCATATTGTTAAATCAGTTTAGAACAACATGCGTCCATCTGTGAAGGTGAAGGCGGGCCAGGCTACAGGCTTCTTGAGATTTGTTTTTTCTGCACTTGCAGTTTCCCATGCCAGTTTGCCTGCGGTCTGGCTAGTCATAGTCACTCCTTGCCACAGATGACAGTTTTCCTGGGCAAAGCAAAGAGATCAGCTAAGCGACCGTAGCATTTGAATGCCGCCAGATGGTCATCTATAAAGGGTGTGAAAAAGCGTATACAGATAGATTGCTATTCTTAAGGCTAATTGAATTTTGCAGTAACAAGAACACATTGCTGCTTTGCAAATGTTCCACTAGTATTAAAGATTACAGAGATAGATTAAACTACAGTCAGACTGAATCTATAAATATTGTAGATCTGCTACACCACATTCAGTCTACTCGTTCAACATTGAAAGACCCCATTTTTTGGCTTTTAGTGCATGATATTTAGCTTTGAGGTCATCAGGCATAACAATATGACCACCTTCTTAATATTGTGTTGGTCCCCCTTTTGCTGTCAAAACAGCCCTGACCCATCGAGGCATGGACTCCACTAGACCCCTGAAGGTGTGCTGTGGTATCTGACACCAAGATATTAGCAGCAGATCCTTTAAGTCCTGTAAGTTGTGAGGTGGGGCCTCCATGGATTGGACTTGTTTGTTCAGCACATCCCACAGATGCTCGATTGGATTGAGATCTGGGGAATTTGAAGTTAACACCTAAAACTCGTTGTTGTGCTCCTCAAACCATTCCAGCATTATTATGCTGAAAGAGGCCACAGCCACCCTGTTTCCATGAAAGGGTGTACATAGTCTGCAACAATATTTAAGTAGGTGGTACGTGTCAAAGTAACATCCACATAGATGGCAGGACCCAAGGATTCCTAGCAGAACATTGCCCAAAGCATCACACTGCCTCCGCTGGCTTGCCTTCTTCCCATAGTGCATCCTGGTGCCATGTGTTCTAAAAGAACACATGATTCATCAGATCAGGCCACCTTCTTCCATTGCTCTGTGGTCCAGTTCTGATGCTCACGTGCCCACCGTTGGCACTTTCAACGGTGGACAGGGGTCAGCATGGGCACCCTGACTGGTCTGCGGCTATGCAGCCCCATACGCAACAAACTGCGATGCACTGTGTATTCTGACACCTTTCTATCAGAACCAGCATTACCTTCTTGAGCAATCTGAGCTACAGTAACTGTTGGATCTGACCACACGGGCCAGCCTTCGCTCCCCACGTGCATCAGTGAGCCTTGGCTGCCCATGACGCTGTTGCCGGTTCACCACTGTTCCTTCCTTGGATGACTTTTGATAGATATCTCTTATTATGTTTTAAATGTATGTAATTTATTTAACAAATAACTGTAAGTACTGCATTAAAACAGAAAAAAAAACACAAATTTTGAAAAAGTATGTGATTATTATTCATTGTTTTTAATTAATATCAAAGTAAAAGTTTATGGCGGAGACAAGTTCTTTCATATGATCTTTCCAAAGTTCCTGTTTTAATAAGAAATTTGTCAACACGGGTGAAAACTACTTTTACTGCTGTTTTATTAAGTGCACGGTGACCCACAGAGTAGATGAAGAAAAGATGAAAGATTTGCATTAGCATTGAAATCGTAAGGTCACAGACTGGACCTGCCTTGCTCAGTAGCCCTGCGGTGGTGTTTTATAGTACTGCAGGGTGCTTGCGGGTCATTTTTATGGCTATTCTCCATGCAAATGACACCCAACACATAACCATAATTCTTGGGGAGGGGCGGGGATTAAGTGCCAAGATTAATTGGGAGCAATAAAAGATTAACATTTGTGGGCAAGTTCATTAAACCTTCAAAGAGTGCTAGCAGAGTTAAGCACTAGAAGAAGACGACAGCTGTCTGATGTAATAATATTTGATAAATTAGAGGTCAGTACAACTATCTGCAGGAATCTCAACAGCACCAACTCATGCGCCCGCTGTCAGTACTGACTTGATGCTCGAATGTATAGAAATATTAATATTTAGTTGATCGTGTTGAATATTGATACAATGCGAAAGCACTCATTTGTATAGGTTTTCTAAATGAAGTGAGACTTTTGAAATGCTTTGATGAACTGCATTATTTTGATGATGGTGTGAAGGGAAACCGAGAAGGCTTCATCATTATTGTGTTTTCCAATTATTTGCTTAATATAAATATTACTGTAGGGAATTAGTGTCCCTTGGTTGGCTAACTTTTAATTAGATATTAACACAAATTGCTTAATAAACAGTATTCGACATAACATAAATGGGTGAGTGTCTGTGCAGCGAAGCTGCTGGATAGATTTATACTCACTTAGCCTACATTGGAACAATTAAGCTCAAACGTGTGGGTATTCATGCATTCACATTGTAGATTTTGCAAATAATGTTTTAATCGTTAAATTATTATGCCCCCCAGGCATCAACCTAAAAATGTTGTTTCTAAAAATTTTGATTTGAAAATGTTTCATTGTTCCCCTACAGGTCTTTGCAGGACTTGGCTAAGCAGACAGACTTGCCGTACGGCACGGTTCTGGACTCCGCCGTCTACGACCAGGTCCGCAGTAAAGGCATGAACCCTTTCGAGAGGGATCCGATGTACTCACAGATGTGGAGGATGATCAACCGGACAGGAGGAGCTGAAAACAACGTAGAGGAATCAAAAGAAGGCATCCGGAAGGTAGGACACTCCAGACGCTGTGACTACCGCCACCGTTTATCTAATTACAGTGTTTAACTAAGCAACGGTTTGTGAAGATAGCGCTAATGTTCTCTGAATAGAGATATCAAAGCAAAAATGCACTAATGTTACTTAATGGTGCTTGAGTTATGAGTGATTTAACTCTGAAAATTCCCCCACTGAATTCCCATACTAATTAGGTGCGGGTTAATGCCTTATTTGTTAACCCACGATTTTTTATTCCTCTCTTCCAAGCGTGTTTTCATTTGGAATTTTAAACGAGCTCGAGCACTGCAATTAAAAAGGCTGGTAGGCAAGTGAAGTATGAAGGCAAAGAGTCTGCGCCGCCTTCAGATCTTGAGAGAATACTAAAGAGTAAATGGCTGACTAGAGTGTTTTGTTAATGTGATATCATCTCACAGGTGCTTGGTTAAATATTGTATGACAAGGTGACACCCATGTCTTGCCAGAGGCGTCACCCTTCTTCAGCCTCTCCTTCCTTTGCCTCTCTTTTGTTTCGCCTGCATGTCTCCCTCAGTAGCATGTAGGCTTCAGAGCGCCCCCTAGTGACCTACTTTGGAGTTTCTCTCTTTATTTATGACCATGATATGATTTACATTTCAGCCATTTAACAGATGCTTTTACCCAAAGCCATTTACAAAAAGTGCTTCAGCTTTACATACGATGCTGTTTAGATTATTGTCAACAGATTGTCGCCATACAAATCCCGTAACTAATAAACAAGCCAACATGATAGAATTTTTTTGTACTAATATTTTTGCAAGCAATGATGCACGAAAATGTATATTTGTTGAAAATCATTTTTGCATTTTAATTTTAAAATGCTAATGTTGCACTGGCATTAATTGTGATTACATTGGGTAATCCTTCAATTGTTATCAATGCAATAATATTAAGGCTCCAACGGCATTTAAAATATTGTGTAGTTGTATATTTATGTGTGTTGTTAAATGCAAAATTGCCTTAAAAAAACCTCTCTATTCCCAACAGAGACAATGTTGACTTTTTTGGCACATACTATTTTGATGTGCAAAAACAGTGATCTTAATATAATTCATGAACTGGCTTTTGTCAAATACAGGCACATATTGTACTCTGTGACAATAAAGTGTTTAAGAATACTCAACAAAGGACAAAAGACTTATTTTCCATTTCTAAAGGAAAAGTGGCAGATTCTAACTAACAGAAGCCTCTCTCTTTCCTCTTCTCATTTATTACATAAATAGCCTCGCAGACTCTTTGCAAGCACAGGCAAATGTTCTTTTCAGCCAAAAATTAAAGTTCTGTCATCATTTTGTTATTGACTTTCCTCTGTGGAACAACAAAGTAGAAATTTTGCAAAATGTCAGAGCTTCTGCATACAGTAAATAGGGGAACAGGGGCTTTCGAGCTCAAAAAAAGTACATTAAAAGTCTTCTAAAACCATACAATAGCTTTTTGTGAGGAACAGTAAATAACACTTTTTGTGTTTTACAGGTAGATAAAAAGCTAAAATAAAATAAATGTTTGGAACAATGTGACAAAGAGTAAATCATGATGAATTTTCAAGAACAGCCGCAGAATTCATTGTGTAACAGCAGGACTTCTCACAGCTTGTGAGATTGATAATAAAGGAGTGTCTGTACACTGGACAAACATCTGCTCTGATTTCCCTAGCAAATATTTACAATGTTTATTCTCAATTGTATTAATCTCTTCTCTGAGCTAGTCATGTGCTAATGTTGAGGGCCCCTGTTTGTCTCATTTTTCAATAATAGGAGCAGACTGGGAATTTCATTTCTCTGCTAAGGAAGATGCTTTCATAATTCATGAGCGGAGCATACAAGATTTCTATTTTTATGGCACATTTTCACCCACATTGCAAAACATTAATACTTTCACTCAAGATGAATGTGTTTCATGAATTTTCATAGGTCTTATAAGTGTAAAAAATGAGATGTCCCTGGAACTGAAGATGAAAAAATGAAGGCAACAGTTTGCATGGCTTTTTTTTTCTTCTTTGAATTGAATTAATTTCCTTAATTGAGTAAACTTAGAAATGGTTGCCATGACTTAAAATCTGTCATCATGGTAACAATTATCTTTTTTATATTAAGTAATGCTAATTGTTCACTTTTAATTTGTTCAATATTGGCGAATTAGATTGAACCACAAAACTACTAAAATCAAGTATATGGTTGTGTTTCCCTTTTTTCAGTGTACTGTAACCTTTCAGAATATTTTCCAGTGACACTGCACTCTTAAATGATTTAATCTTAAGAAACATCATATTACAACAATAGTTTGTGTTTTCCTGTCCACGACTAGTAAATCAAATGTGGATGTGTGAAGGAGGCTTTGGCCTGGAAACTGTAGCACTCAGAGAAGGACATGAGAAGGGTGCATCCTAGGAAGACATTTTTCAGGTCATAAGATGAGATATCCCCATTATGTCTAGCTCAGTACCCACCGGAGGAGAATTTTGTACATAGACCATTAGTTGACATCAAAACATGATGGAAAGAGGGGAGCGAGAGGGGGTGTGGAGAAGGAGAGAGCGAGGTGCCTTTGACTGCAAACAAGACAGTCGATATAAGCCAGCACTAAAAGGATTTCAATCATATTTCACCATACACAGACTTCATTATCTAAGGCTTATATGGCCAGCGTGTCCATCGCCTGAGAGAGAGAGAAAAAGAAGGAAGCAACTGAGGGCCAAACACAGCTGAGAGAGGGAAGATGGAGGTAGATAGGAAGAAAGACAGTAGTTTGCACAAAAATTTACTTCTGTCATTATTTATTCACCTTCGTGTCATTCTAAACTCGTATGACTTTTCTGTGCACTTACAATCATTTGCTACTAAAGATTTAAAGCTACAAAAAGGACATAAATAACAATAAAAGTGTCTTAAAAGTTTTGGAATATTTGCTAAATATATACAGGTACACTACCGTTCAAAGGTTTAGGGTTGGTAAGTTAAGAGAAATCAACCAAAATTCACTAACTATTCATTACTGTTGTGATCAGATCATTGAATCAGTGAGTTGAACTGCCCAGTGATTCAATTTCATGAACTAATCATTGAGAATAGTTCTATGAACCAGATCATATAGCTTCATATGATTTTAAATATTTAGCATAAGTCACGAGGACCACTTTATGGTGCTTTTATGGTGATTTTGTGTTTCTTTTTCGAAGTTTAAAAGCTTTTGTCCCTTCTCACTGTATAGTAATTGAATGGAAAACAGCAACCAAGACTTGTTTTTCCACAGAAGAAAGCCATATGGATTTGAAACGATCAGAGGGTGAGTCAGTGATGACAAAACATTCAAGTGAATTCTCATTATAGAGGGCATCTAATGATCTTTCCTTCGTTCGTTCTTCATTCCCCAAATTCACATAAACACACTATACAAAGAGCTGCTCTCTTCTCATTACACAAACACTTATTTATCATTTCATTCTCAGCTTGCTCATTAGCGTGTTGTCACACCGAACAGCACAAAACAGTGCAGTGCATGTGGGAAGTCGGACGCTGATTGTTTAGAAAGCGTAATGATGAGATTTGAGTCATCACCAGCTGAGGCAACGTGAACGCATGAGGAGGCCTGCTCTATGGGAAAGATTAAAACTCTTTAACACCTGCTTGGTGCGTTTGAGAAATTTCCACAAAGATCAAAGAGAGCCGCTGTGTTTGCGTAGAACTGTGTTTAGAGTCACGACGCTCATCGTGTGCACCTGCTCACCACTTATCACAAGAAATTGCTGTTGTTGTTTTGCAGATATTTAGACCTTTGTTAATAGCAGTGTGAATGAGTTTGTGTTAATCTTATCTTTATAAGAATCCGAGAGTGTTTTATTAGCGGCATTAACGGATTTGAATCCAAGAGACAGTACTGTGGATGAGCAGTAAGAGAACATTTAGCGGTTATTTGTTAAATGGGGTTTTTGAAAGTGACATAGTAATTAAGTCAATGCAAATTAATCGACAGTGATTAAAAGGGACATCGAATCTCTGTGCTTTTGGTAGTTACAGTAGTAGTTGTTTCAACTCAACCACTGTGTCCAACTATCAGGTGTCAGAACTCCAAATGTGTTTCAGTTGGATTGAAACAATTTGTCTTTTTAAAATGACACATTAATGCTTTTGTCTGACTAAATTCGTAGCTTTCTTGCTGCAAATCACTGTCAGTGTGGACACTCTTTAAGAGTCTATTGTAAACACAATCTGTGAATGTTTAACAGCCTGTGAACAGGGCAATCCCCGAAAACTTGCTGTGTTTATCATTAATTTGTTGTTTTGTGGGGCAAAAAGGTTAGTTAAAAAGTGCAGATTCTGTCTAGGCCTGGATACAAATTTATATCGGAAAATCAGGATATGTATGTATATATGTATGTGTGTGTGTGTGTGTGTATATATATATATATATATATATATATATACATACTGCCGTTTGTGGTCGATAAGATGTTTTTTTCTTTTTTTTTTAAGAAGTCTCTTGTGCTCACCATGGCTACAAACAATAATATTATAAAATACTATTTAAAATAACTGTTTTTTATTTTAATATACATTAAAATGTAATTTATTCCTGTAATGGCAAAGCTAAATGTTTCAGCAGCCATTACTCCAGTCTTCAGTGTCACATATTTCTTCAGAAATCATTATAATATGCTGATTTGGTGCTCAAGAATTTTTATTATTATCAATGTTGAAAACAGTTGTGCTGCATAATAACGCTAATTAAATATTATATATAAATTAGTCCTTATACTACAGCAACTCTCTGAACCCTACTCCACTTAGAACACTCAAAGAGAGAGAGAGAGCAGAAAAAACAGAAAAAGGAAAGAGGAGGATGCCAAAAAGAGAAGATAGAGAAACAGTGTAGGAAATGTGGGAGGGGAAGATAATTGAGACTGGACATCACAGGTAAGATACAAATAGAGGAAGAGAGGTAGAAAGGAAATCTTGCTTTAACCTGCATTTGCCAAGACTTATCATTTTCCTCCCGATAGGTTTAGTGGAGCATTGTTGCTATAGGCATCTGATGGAATGAGCTGGCGTTAAAGCTTCAAGAAAAGGGGCAGACAGGAGAAAGATACAGAGTAGAACTCAAAGAGAGAGGATAAGTGTTCAGAAAAGATAAGAGCATTTAAAAAAAAATTGAAGAAGCGGTGCTAATTGTGAAGCTATATTTACTTTGACTATGACTTTAAATGCACACATATTCATATACAGCAATTTGCTGAGCAAAACTGAAATTAAAATAAGATCTAATTGAGGGTTGATCTAAAAGGAATTTAGGCCCCATTATCAGTCTGTGCTTCGGGAAAGACTGAGCTCAAAGGGCTGAATCTACTTGGCAGGGCATCTGACCGCATGGAGAATATTCTTTTTACTCCTCACTTCCTATATCAGTCTCTTTTCACTCCCATTCTGCTACATAAAGAATCTGCTAGCGGTAACAAGACACAAACCTCATAGGCATACAGTGATGTCATGCAGTCAAGTGCTTTTTTCCAAGCTTATGCATGTCCTTTACATGTTCCTTGTTGCACTTACAGTATACTGCCTAAATTTACTGTAGAGTCATGTGAGAATGAGAGTATACAAGATCAATGCACCTCCATGCATGCACACATTTTCTTTATCATTACAGTGTGATTGGCAAATTTCGAGACAGCGTATCGAATCAATGGAAGTTATTATCAGCTGGTTCTGATCAGATTGTTTGGAACCTTGATAGAAATTGAAGGTTTTTTGCATCCATATTTCATATCTAGACCCCAGGTTGGGAGCCAGTGTACTAGCACTAAAGCTACTTTTTGTCAGGAAGTAAGAGGGAAAAAAGACATTGCCCAACAACATTTATTTCATTCAAAATCACTAGTACGCACATCAAAATTACTAACCTGTAAGTAGCAACTTCCCAGGAGGACTTGGAAAGCAGCTTTATATCTGAGATCTCTTATTCCTGGTGTGACACTCAAAAAAAAAGAAAAAGGATTATGACAGGGTTGAATTGTTGCGATGGCTGAAATTCCCTTTTTAAAGTAGAAACAGCTGACTTAAAAGTAAATTCTGGAGCTCACATTGCCATTTCTCTGAGCGATGTTTCTCCTTCATGCAGATAAACATTCTCAATCAGACTCTTAACGAGTCACTCCGGTGAATCTTAATGACAAATGTGTTGTATTACTAGGGAAATGGAAAGCCCACACAGCAGCACTTCCACGTGGGAAAAAATGAGGGGAACGTTACTAATGCAGAAAGCATAAATTTGCAGGGAGAAACATCAGTGTGAGAAAAAAGCAAAAGACAAACAGCCTTTAAAGGATGAGTTTAATCTCCAACTCAACAACCCTCCGGTCTGCCAGCAAGATGACCCAAATTGGATCATTAAATTTCACTTCTGTATTCCTGCGCAGACGTGAGAAGGAGAATGGCCCCTCCACCCACCATTCTTTTCAGTTTGTTTTTTAGGAGACAAAGTTCAATTATTGAATTGTAAATTGATTAAAAGGACCAGGGCAGCAGTATCTAAGTGTCAGCAGCCGCATACATTTTGTGGCGACTGTGTTTGCAGAGCAAGGGGTGAGTGTGTGTGTGTATTTTCTTGAGGTAAACTCCAGCGATGCACCGCTCATTCTCATTCTGTCTGTCCCTGCATCCCTCCACCACATCTTTATCTTTGTCTGCGGGAGACAAGATGGCCCACCGCCAGGCCTTAATGGACTTTTGGAAAGCAAAGAAAATAATACATCACAGGTCGAGAAAGAAGAGGTAGAAAAGGGGTAGTGATCCTAAATATTTCTTTCTTGCCAGCACATATTTTAGAAAATGACCACGGCCATTCTTAGAAATACTACCGGGGCCTCACCCAGACTTCCATGCACATGAATACACACAAACCATTTGTTATTACCTAGAAAACATGAGCATTCATGTGTGTATTACCGGCTATGAAAAGAAATAACAGTAACGTCATGGCTTGAATTACACCGCAAAACCTTTTCCCACTGTCTCATATTGTGAATGCTGGTGTGTTACGCACATTATTGTTTTTTTCTGTCATTGTAAGTGTCGGTCGGATTTAATTTTTTTCTAAATCCAGCATCTATGACTTGGCTTACCTGCACAACACACTTATATAGTTCATGTTTTTTTTTTTTTGATTTAGAGTTGTTTACTCCAGTTTTTATGAGATCAGATGCCTCAAACAGGAGGAGTTTCTTTGCAAATCTCAGGAGCTCTGACAGCATGTTGCTAAGCAAACAGCAAAAGGGTAAAGTTGTCTACACTGGACACGACAGTTGTCAAATCCACACCAATAGACAATTATTATAAGTACATACTGCAGTTATGTCGTCTGCCACTTTAAATGCTCGGGCTTATTAAATCCAGGTGGATTCTGATTAGCTGCCAATGTTTTTATCGTTCTTCAACTGGGAAAAAAATCATTCTGAAAGTGATTCCTACAATATTGTTCCTCTGAGTCATTTAGTTATAGCTGTGGTGTTCTAGAATTAGACCAATTACTAAAACTTTATAATTATTGTTATAGTCATTGGCATAACTTTGTTTTAAGAAGTGGGTGGGACAGGAGTGAGAAGTGTGACCTTCAGTAGTACACTGAGTTTAATTTATCGACATAGAACTCATTTTTAATGTGATAGTTTCATATTTACATCTACTATAATATATTGTTAGTCCAGAGATTCTTCACGGTAGTGAATTAATACATAGATCCATGATTGGTGCTTGTGAGTTCTAATGGTCTGGCAGTAGAACTTTTGTTAGGCATGCCAGAGGTTCTGGGTTCTAATCTGGCCCTGTATAGTTTCGTTTTTTTGTGGTGAGGACAGGTCCCTTTCCCACCCACAAATTACGCCTATGGTTATAGTCAACATCCTTGGCATGAATACCCAATTTACACAAATAAATAGAAGGCAAGAAGGCAGATGGGACAAGAGAAATTAAGATCATAATTAAGCTTATATTTCTTTTAAAACTAAATTGGCAAGTTAATTGTAATGGAAAAATATTATTATACACAATTTTTGTGTCTAATATGTATTTGTATACTTATTAGACTACCACACTGATCAGGTGTGGTCACATTTAACGTTGTTCAGTAAATTTTTGCATGCAAAATCTGCATGCAATGCGAATTTTTTACATTTTAATAGGAATTTTCGCAACGTGTTCAAGTTTTTAATAGATTCACCACATTGACTAACAGAAAGCTGCTTGGATTGAAAGTAACTTCTGTGTGAGCTGTGCTTCATGCATCATTACAATATTGAAAATATACAATGAAACATTTTTGCCTGCATAGTTTTGCTAATTGACCTTTAGCTTAGCGATATGCTACTAGCCATCACATCTGGAGTGTGCCTGTTATGCCTTAAGACACTGCCCTGAGGAAGTTCGCCAGGTTTTGGAACAGAGCCAGAGTGTGCAACCTTAAATTATTCTGAAGTCGGAAGAAAGTGTGCTGTCAGTTGTGAGAGGACAGGCTTGCTGGAACTCTATATCTTTGTCATCTCAGCATGAGTAAAAAGCATAAAATGTCACATCACAGCCGCTCCCAATGCAGAGGACAGGGGCTTCATGAAGAGTGTATGTCGCAACTGTGAGGAGGACCAGAGATGGAGCGCTGCGGATGACAGACACATGAGCGATGGGGAGCACTCTGATTATACAGCAGGGTGTGTGAGCATACATGCGTTTAAAGACGTGCATGTGTGCACTCATATCAATGAGTGCTAAGAATGTCAGGATGTCTGTGTCCTAGGGACTTCTGACAGCTTTTTCTTGCCATCTTTGCAGGGATTTAGTGAAGCTTGTATTTTCCTGCTTCATGGACAAGATGCATCCACTGATCCATGCTGTCATCACAAATAGACTGAGAGAATCTGAAGAAATGCAGAAGAGCCATTACTTTCTAGACTAGAACAGTAACCTTTCAACATCAAAAAAAAAAAAAAAAAATTGGTATGGTCCAAGGCTTGGCAGGTAGAGACTGCAGATTCAGTGTTTGACGTGGTGGTAGGGTGACCTGACTTAAAATCTTGCTTGATCTCACTCCCTTCTTTCTCCCACTTGTCTTTGGCTGTTTTTTGCTAGAAGTTAAAGGGATAGATCACCCAAAAATGAAAATTCTGTCATCATTTATTCACCCTCATGTCATTCCAAACCCATATAAAGCAATTGTATTTCTTCACAAGAATTGGATTACACTCCTCAATTCATATGGATTACTTTTCTGAGGCCTTAATGGCCTTTTTCTGGATCTTTTAGGAAGTTTTTGACTTTGGAGGGACAGAAACCTCTCAGCTTTCATTAAAAATATCTCAAAGTTTAACCAAAGTCTTATGGGTTTGAAATGACATAAGGGTGTAAAAGTTCTGTCCTTAAAAAACAAAAATTATTGCTCAAATAATCTGTTAAATATTTGTTTTATGAGCGGAAGAAAAGTGTTGTTGCAGAGAGGTTAGACGACTTTCTTTGCAATCAATCTCTATATTCTCTGAGGCTAAACTTGCAGTCTCATGGCTGTCTTAGCTGCTTTATCTTTCGCCCTTTGTGTAGGAAGCTCAAAAGGATATGCACAGACCCTCTTCTCTTTTCTTTTGAAGGCTATGTCTAACCCTGGTGTGCTTGAGTAAATGATCAAAAGAACAGTTCAGCTTATACATAGCCTCAAATTCAATGTTAAATGAACCATTGTATTTTAGTTTTGTATATGCAAACATTCATAGCACTTGGAGAGGTGGAAGCTTGCTGTAGGAGTCCTTGAATCTGTTTGTTTGTTCAAGCAGCATTCAAACAATGCTGAAAATTCAAAAGAAATGTGACTTTCACAAACTGTCACTCTGTGTTTTAGTGTTGAGGATATTTTTACAGATTCTTTCTACCGGTTATATTGTTAGCTGAGTAGGAAGCGACAAGTCACAGTCTTTATGAGTTCATTCATTCAAATACATAAAAAAAACCCTGATTCATTCAGAAATTGATTGTTCAAGTGATGTTCTTTATGAATGAGTCATTGAATTATTCACTCAAATGACTTATTTAGAAACACTGATTCATTCAAGAACCAAATCAGTGAATATATATTGAGCAATATTGATTCATTCACTCAACCAATTTGTTCAAAAACATTGATTAATTCAGGAGCCAAACGTGTTGCTTGGAGATGGGCGCTGGTTGCTTCATCTGTCTTTGTTTGGAATTATATTTGTTAGCAGAACAAAATAAGTGACAATATTTTATCTAAAATGTAAGTTACTCAATATTAACTTACCATTTTGGCTAATTTTTTCCTGCTTTGTGTCAACAACTTTCTTGTCAAGGCTATGTGGCAGATGTTTGAGTAAAGAGAACTGAAATAATGGATGGTAAATGATTTTTATGGCTTATATTGTCACGAACAGTCATTGGTTTGCACTGTTCAAGCCATAAAAATCATTATACTCACTTATACTTTCTGTCAGCCATTAAGTAATTTCAGAACAAGAATTTTGCCTTGTATCTGAACACTTAAAATGTCTCAGATGTTCTTTTTTCATTTATAATGTGCTCCAGGTTCACTTTTTCACTTTTCTGTGAACATATACACACAGTGTGTCCACATATAATTGTCCTTTACAGTTAATCTGTTCACTACTTTTGCTGTCACCATTTGATCCACGACTAGTTGACACAAACTGCCAATCTATTACTCAATACAGGAAAGACAATAGGAGTTTTAAAAGGATAAAGAGTTCGGAGACATCAATGAGAATTGGCACACTATACTAGTTGTGATTCAGCGTGGGTGACTCCTGTCAAGAAACGTTTCTACCAGCCCTGGCTAAATATAGGCCTTCATACATCTTTTTTATTATTGTTATTCCAAAGTAGATACAAATTTTCTATGAGTCAGTGCTTTTCTTTTAAAAAATGAAAACCGAAAATGAGAATTACACTTCTTTCTGTGGTTCACCACTTCCACTAAATGTCAGAGGCATAATTCATCTGTTTTAGCAATCAATAGCCTACACGTTATATTCTCCCTCAAATGTCCACTCCCTGCTGAACGCACTGCTGTTTGCCATTTTCGTGTTGGAGCATTATGAAAAATTGACAAGTATATGACGGCAAAATGTTACAACTTTGACTTTGACACAATGAGATTTTTTTTCTCTCTTTTTTTTTTTTCATGTTGGAAAAGGAATTATGAGAAGCTGTTATATTCACTGAATGGTACTTCCTACTTTTTGGAATTATCCATTATGTCATAGTTTGTTTTTTAACCCAAAAATTAAAACTAACATAATTTACTTACCATCAATTTTCTTTCTTTCTTCTGGAAAACACTGAAGAAGATATGTTTTTCGTCCATACAGTGAAAGTCAATGGGGTCTGATATTGTTTTGTCATTGTTTGGACAAAAAAGCTCTTCAAAATATCTTATTTTATGTTCCACGAAGAAAGTAAGTAGTTTTGAAACAACATGAGGTTGATGCTGGAAGTTTCTTTTGGGTGAACTACCCCTTTAAGAAATAATAAGTGGTATGGGTGATTGTACAAGCTTGTTTTGGTTTGTAAAGTGATACCTCTTCATGCCACAGATACTGCACTGTAAACTGTCTTCTAAAGCCATTTTTTTTTATATATATATATATATTTTAAAAATATATATTTTTTTTTAAATATTGAGAATTTTCCTCCATTAGTCTTAGCATTGGAACAGTCTGCAAGGAGTTATATTTGTAATATTGCAAAACAACAGATTGAAATAGAGGAGTGAAAAAAAAATAAAGATTCATGCAATATCCCATTAGCAACAGTATTTCAGTTCTAGCTCAGTGAGCTGTCCTGGACTGTTTCTCAAACATCTGTGCCTAATTATTCCTCACTCCCTTATAGATCCTGTCTTTGGGAAAGAGGTACGTCCTTTTGCATATGGTCTGTGATGGACTATTAATTGCTTTTCCTTCATTTTCTGTAGGATAGAGAGCTACTAATGACAGCTCAAAGCCAATTAGAAAGGAGAGGAAACACGGGAGAGGAAGTTGTCACATATTGGTGTCTCTCCATGTTGTCTCCATCGAGTGCAGATTCGAGCACAGGCCACCTGGGTGTGTGATTTCATGTGTACCCTGCATGAGAGCTTGTAAAGACCGTTGTTCTGTCCCTCTCTAAAAACAGCTAATTAATGATACCCTTAATGCTGTCTCTATATAAAATGAATTTCATTGGTTCTCTTCTGAAAAAAATGCCAGATGACTGTGTATGCATAGATAGATAGATAGATAGATAGATAGATAGATAGATAATATATTTTAATTAATTTGACATATAATTGTTTTTTATTATTATTAATAATTTTCATCCATACAATGAAAGTATGTATGGCAAAGTATGTCCCCCTCCCCCCAGAATGCGATCGTGCCCCCCAATAATGTAAACATGCCCCCGCTCATTGTATGGATGAAAAAATTTTTTAACATTCTTCAAAATATCTTTTTTAAATGATTACAGAATGCAAACTATCCTTTTAAGCAGCACATTGGTAAAGCAGACCCTAAAATTACTGCTAACCACTTTGCATTTCTAAATGAAGGCAAAGTATAATTTCAAGTATAATTTCTTCTTTTTTCTTATGACTTTTGCTTGTTATAGGGAATTCAGCTCAGTTAAAGTTTGAACTGATACATTTTTGGGTTTGTCTGCTTTTTTTATATACAAGCAACATCAGTCGAGACAAGCTAGCAATTATACAAACAGTTTTGGTAAAGGTTTTAATCATGCATGGGTTAAATTATAATCTGAAAGAATATGGATCTTTTAAACATAAATGGATCTAATGAAAAAGTGCTTTGGATAGAAATGAAAGAGAGCCCACTTTGTCACTCGGGACCTATTTTGAAACAGAACGAAGCCGACCTTAATGGAGGTCAGGCTGTTCCATGTACAAAATCTTGCGGCTGGCACAATGGCCTCTGGGACCTTGAGCCTAGGCCTTTTGAAGAAGTCTCAGCAGGAAAGCCGAGGACAAAGTTGATTGGCTCTCAGTAATGTCGTCCTGGGAGATGATCACTCAGCAGGAATGTCCTCCTTCATCAAATAAAGCGGGCCTCTCTCCACCTCTCTTCCTCGGGTTCTCTGGAGCATGGTTTCTGGAGTGTCTTATGCTTTTGACCTTTTAGAGTTAGAACCTGAAAAATATATATATTTTTTTTTTACTTTTTTTTTTTTTGTAAATATAATAAATAGAAAAATGTATTATTCCTTAAGGTTGACTTAAGGTTTCGAATAGAAATGTGAACACAAATCCAATATATTTTGCTCTGCAACTCAAAACTAGTCGGACGAATGCTACAAATTAAAGCTGTTAGCATTACACCCTCCAACGACTGTCTTTGTCTAAGTTTCCTCTAAGTTGTGAATTTAATTATGAATATCGCATAAACTATTTGTTAAAGGCAGCTGTTCAAGAAAACATGATTATCACTTTCAGGGAAATTTGTGCAAAATGAAAAAGTAGGTTTTAGCCACCAGGGAATCCATTGTGGCTATTTTAGTTGTGTAATAAATTACTTGAGATTTATCTGCTGAAATTTGTGTCTGCTAGCTATCGCCAGAAGATGTCTTATCTTTGAGTTTTGAGATGTCAGCTGGTCATCTGTCGGTCATCAATTCTTAATATAATATCTTAAAATTCACATTAAATATGTGGCTGAAAACCCAGCATATGATGACCAGCAGGCAAACTGAATCTGAAATTACGCCTACTATACTTGCACCTTAACAAATGTGGGCGAAAGAAGTCAAACTTTGCTGCTTTTGGGAAAATATGTGTTGTACCTTAGATAATGTTGGAGCAATATCTATATATCCTTTTTAGTACTTTCATTTACTGCTGATCTGGGGAAGATATATATAATATTTTTCTGAGCTGTTCTTTCCAAATTAAATATGTGTCTGCAATAAAGGTGTAGCAGTATAACTGTGTACATAATTCACTTGGGTAACTTTGAATGAACTAGGTTTTAAAAAAAAGAAAGTAAGAACAACCTCTGTACCTTGTAAAAATTATGCAGCTGTGTCCTTTTGGAAGTTATTGATTTCATAAAAGCTTTGATTCGTTTCATACAATAGGGCTTACTTCTCACCAAATATCAGAATCCTGCTGGTTTTTATAGAGTGTTGTCATTTTTCCAAAGCCACTGAAACCATGAGAGCGTTGCGAGAACTACATTTCCAATACAGTCACATCCAATGTGTGCCTTTACTTTAACTCAGTGCCCTGTTGTTAGGAGGAAACGTTGAATATGTATGGGTGAATATGAATCTAATGAGGGCATGTGCTTGATGCCTCCTTTAAAAACAATGTACTGATTAGGATGCACTGAGCATTGTTTGCTTTAGGGAAAATGGCTTGAAATAATTACCTTGGCACAATTAAAATCACAGCCCCTATGATTGCTATAGCCTGAAGGGCTGCAGGACATGCTTCACTTTTCAATCTGTAATATGCTTCGGGTCAAGAAGTTTCTCTCTTTCTCTCACCTTTTTTTTTTTTTGCCACTTCCAGCCTGTGGTATATTTGTTCGCTATATGCAGGTCTTGTCTCTGTCACATGCCCATTATAATGCAGTTGTGGCAATTTTATCACCTGCAATTCTCTGCTGCCTGAGTTCAATTGAATTAGAATCAATAGAAAAAGGCCTCCAGTATTACAAAACAATCTCTATTCAGCTTCTCAACTTGTGGTGAGATCTTTTGTGAGGTGTGTGTGTGTGTGTGTGTGTGATACATACGAGATGAATACAGTACATGCTCCTACAGGGATGTAGAGTACACAAATTTAAATAATTAAATAATTGACATTACTGACAAGCGTAAGATATTTAACCGATTTTTAATAATTATTTTCATGTAATTAAATGCTACAAGTGAATTTAGGTCTCAAATTATTAGTGTTTTTAAAGATTACCTTTAAGTGAGTGTTAGATGACTGCAAAATCTACATGTAAACAGCTACACAATTAAACAATACATAAAAAATATCTCTAATATTGGCCAACAGCTGATATAGTACGGATATATCATGCATCCTTAAGAAAGATTTCATCCTGGATCATGAATATTAATTAGGTAATGTAGCATACAGCCTGAAAAGCAATAAAAGGGTGCTAGCCATATTAGCATATGCTTACTGATTAAATGTTTGTTCAATCGACTGCCAGTGCAACCAGTTAGCAGAGACTTTAACTTAGTCTTAGGTTGTTTTACACGTCCAACAACTTTTTCCTTCCTTCCATAGTAGGGCTGGGCGATAAGACAATAATGATAATTAATGTAGACATTAACCCCCGGTTTCACAGACAAGGCTTAAGCTAGTCCTAGACTAAATTACATGTTTGAGCTGTTTTAACTGAAAGCAACTAAAGCAACTTGTACGGACATATCTTAAAATATGTCAGTGCCCTTTTGTCTCAAGATGCTCACCAGTGATGTTTTTTTCTAGTGTACGTTTATAAAAGCTACTTAAATATCCTAATTGAACTAAGGCCTAATCCTGGCTTAGGCTAAGCCGTGTCTGTGAAACTGGGCCTATATGTATTAAAGGAGTAACGGAATATAACCTCTTTTTATTATTATTAAGCTGTAGCAGTTTTTGTGCATTTGTATTATACTAAATGTCTTTAGGCTACTGTTTTTCATAACAAATACCATAGAAACAGTATAGTTACCTTTTACCATTGTAGTGAGGTGCAATACATGGTTTTATCTAGGGATGCACCGATACCAGTATCGATACCTAGCTCATGTACTTGTACTCATACTCGTAAAAAAAAAAAAACGATACTAAAGGCCGATACCTCATGTAACGTAACTGACAGACACTGGCGGCAGCAGCAGAAACAATGTCAGCCTCAGGGGTGTGGAAATACTTCAAAATTAATGATGACAACCCACACATTGCGAACTGCATGCAAATCACGCTGAATGACAAAACCAGAAGCGCGCTTTCTCACACGCTCTCTCTCTTTCTTGCGCGCGATCAGTTCTCCTTGCGCCTGAATGGTCAAATGCACAAATAGTTGTCAAAATGTCCATCGTGTGGAGTACTTCACGTAAATACAGTCAGTTATGGATTAAGTGGACGTAAACAGGAGGCTGAAAACAGGATATGTGTCAGCAGGGCTTGACATTAACTTTTTTGCTCACCAGCTCACTGTGGCTAGTGGTTTTCCAAAGTTACTAGCCACTCAGCATTTTTATTGGCCACAATTTTGCTGTTGGGAAATTACATTTTATATGATTAAAGTTGACTTTGGCATGCTTAAATTACTTTATCTTGAGTAATTTTACGTGATTTAGAAGATTTAAACCCCTTCCACCCAAATCAAGACTACATTGTATATCAGCTGGTATGTACAGGTGGGCAATATGAGCATTGGCTAATATGAGAAATTGTATAAGTTATTTTTGTTAGGCTATATAAAAGAACAAAGAAGCAACTTAGCAAATTACAAAAACAATAATAAATTTAAAAAAATATTTTTTCAGGTTTATTTAACATGTATAAATTTATTTAACATCTTTTGTTAATGACTAACATTAATGACAGACAGGTAGCCTATTTAATTGGGCAGCTGAATGCATGGTCATAATATACTGACACATATCGAGTTATCACCCACCTGATCACATCCACTTAAGCCATAACCGACTGTATTCACGTGAGATACTCCACACGATGGGCATTTTGAGATACATGAGATACTCCACACGACTATTCAGGAGCAAGGAGAACTGATCGCGCAAGAGAGAAAGCGCACGCGAGAGAGCGCTTCTGTTGTGTGTCATTCAACACGATTCCGCCTATCCTGCCTTCACTTACAGCAAGTTAATCGATAAAGATTTGTGATTGAATTGTAATTTTGTGATACGACGATCTTGGCATTTCATTTGGCTGTAAGTTGAAATTAAATTCAACCCGCCAAAGTGGCTAGTGGGAGTTGCTGTCTTACCCGCCACAGCTGAAATCTACCCGCATTTGGTGGGTTGGTGGGTGTTAATGTCAAGCCCTGTGTGTCAGTATATTACATCCTTGGATTCGGTCTTAAAGGGAGAGTAGCCTAATTAAATGTTTGTCTGTCATTAATGTTAATAAAACAACAAAAGATGTTAAATTAATGTGTATATATCGTGAAATAAAATTTCTCATATATGGTCATATTGCACACTCATCCCATATTCCACATGAGAAATCTGGTCACCCCAGGTTGTGTTTACATTGGTTCACAGTTAGGTTATAAACATTTGTTCTGTAATATTTGCTTAGCACTTTTTGAAAGGCAGGTTTAAAAAAAAAAAAAAAAAATTTATTATTATGACTTTGGTAATTATGCCCTTTGAAGGTTATTGGACATATTGGACATTGAAATATGTGCTATAATAAAGAAGCTGTCCTACATTCATTAGTCTCACTGTGTTGTGCTTGGAAAGCTGCCACATCACCAAAAAACAAAAAAACAAACAAAAAAAAGAAATTAATAAATGTATAGGCATCGGTATCGGCGAGTACCAGAAAAAAAATATCGGTACTCGTACTCTGTCCTTAAAAAAATGGTATCGGTGCATCCCTAGTTTTATCTGTGGTTAACATGATCCAAATGCTATGGAAGACCAAATTTTACCCTATAAATATGAGATTGTTACAATTTTTACACATTACTGTTTTTGTTAATAAACATACATTTACATCTGCATCCCAATTCAAGCTACTGCTACTGTCACTCAACTCAAGCTATACTGTCAAATGTGCATTTCTAAGAGACAAAACATGCAATATTCGTTTGTGAAATGTTCATCTGTTTGGCAAGTGTTCTGTCATGTTCTGATGATAAAACCACAATTAACTGTCTGGTTTCTACAACTTTCACTCAGGAGCAAAAATCTGACTTTAAACTTGAAAGAAATAATGATTTGACATTTATCGTGATAATTATTGATATCGAAAAGTTTTATTGTGATAATTGTTTTGGCCATATCCCCCAGCCTATGTCTGTAGCCAAGCAAAATACATTTCTTAATACGTACATAATGAATATTGCTATAATGAATATTGCTAAAAATTGCAATAGGCCCATTTCTAAAGCTCTTTGCAATGTATTTTGAAACAAGCAGCCAAGCATATTGAACACTTTTAAAGGGACTCAGAACGAGCGTAAGAGTTATCGGCTGAAGCCTGCAGAGCAGCTTAATATCTGTAAGCAGTGAAGTTGCATCTGCATTCGTTGCAGTAAAATGACTGCTGCTCTTATCTAAATAAGCTCTCGATGTGAGAATATTCTCAGTGTTTTCTGAAGCCAGGAGCCACTTGCATCCCATTTTAGTGCTCAGCAGACTGACCTGTAGTTACACGCTATGTCTGGTAAGCCGTTTGGAGTAAATAAGATGTTTACTCATTTAATAGCGATTTTCTCTGAAGGCAGTCTCTCTGATCTAGCTCTGTCCTGTTGCAGACTGTTTTGAAATGCCTGAAAATTTCATGAGAAGGCTATTAAAATGTTTCTGCCTAAAAATTCAAACGTGTCTACCACCAAAAAACCCACGCAAATGTGTGTACATATTTTACATCAATAGTTACCCGTATCTTATCATGAGGTCGCTTCAAAATACATCCTTGGATGTTGAACTGCAGATAGACTTGAATTGAAAAAGAAAGCTCTCTGGTTTTCATTAAAAGCAGATTGATTCTTTTTTTCTTTCTTTTTTTTTTTTTTTACGCAAGACTTTCGTAACCTTGAAATGTTCTCTCAGAGGATAGAAGCCATCTTTCTCTTGACTTGTTCAAAGATAGCATCTTCAGTTTTGGAAATGAATACCCCTTTTGTCTGTAGCTGTTGAATAAACATAGGCCTTTTTTTGAGAATTCTTTTCATAGAGCTGAAGATTAAAGTCTGAAGCCTTTGAAAAGTTTATTTTCACTCAAAGAGCGGAGATTGTTAGTATTTAGATGTCTATATTATAGTAAGGGTCTTTTCTGCTGAACTTGTTTTGGTAGAAGTAAAATTTAGAAACGGCGACCCTGTAAACCAAGTTTAAAGATGTAAAACCTCCTTGTGCATCGCTTCTCAGCCATACTTAATAAACAATTAATGGTAAAAAGAGTAGCGAGGTCCTGCTGGGATTTAATTAAGGTTTGATTGTTTTTCAGCAATGGTGCTTTATGTGGACTAGCCACTTTTGATAAATGTTCAGCACCTGGTTGCATTATTTATGGACAGTTGGTTCCCACCTGATTTGGTTTTGAATTCGTCCTCATGTGCCTCTCTGTTTTTCTTTGAATGTGATTTCCATTGCATCTCTCTTAACTCTCCTGTTCTTTTGTGTACATATGTGTGTCTTTTTTCTCACCCTCTTAGGTGAAGTATGGACGTTTTGCATTTGTGTGGGATGCAGCTGTGCTGGAGTATGTGGCCATTAATGATGAGGACTGTTCGCTCTACACCGTGAGCAACAATGTGGCTGACAGGGGCTACGGCATCGCGATGCAACATGGCAGTCCCTACAGGGACATCTTTTCTCAGAGGTACTGTATGATGAGATTCTTATTATCTATATGTAGCTGTTCGTCTCTGGGGTCCTGTTTCTCAAAGAGGGGAGAGTGGGAATGGTTGTAACAGCCTGAGTTGTAACACAGTCATTTTAACCATTTAGGGGATGAAATCACCTGTATACATGAGTGCTACCCTCAGTAACAGTACAAGTTTTAAGTCTCTAAGTAAAAATTACAGTACAAAAAACTGTTTTGAGGTAGAATTTGGTCAGAGTAATGGATATTAAATCACAGATCTGATTCTCTTGTTTGATTTATTGTAACATTTAAAACTTTCATCTAAATGTAAAAAAAATAAAATAAAAAAACTGATTTGTACCAGGACAAATGTAGGCTAGTCCTACTGCAAGCTATCAGAGTTCCTCTGAAACCCTCCACCTCCCCCAGCTCCACCTGCCTAGATCTGCTACAGGATTTATGTCTATTTATGCAGCTGTAGCATATCTTACATGTTCACAGCAGCTTGTCTATGTATCTATTAGCAGTAGCAAGTCCGTACTTGCTCTGCAGCGGCAGCAATAATCAACAGCAGCAGCATAGTAGACCTAGTCTGCCAAGACCAAATACATTAACATTGCCGTATTCAATAACATGCTAAAACTATTCTGTGATTGTAATATTATCATTTTAAAACTTCTCTGTTTCTTCTTCTCTGATGTTGGAAAATGGGCCTCACAATTTCTTTTTATTTATTTTTTGTCTATGTGCTTAGCAGTGTGTTGCCTGAAATCCACTGCAGGTGGGAGGTCCTTATTAACGTAAACAGGCTATTAATTGACATGCGTATTTCATTTTTCAATAATGTGGTCTTGGTCAGATATCAGCTCTAATTTTAATAGAGCCATTTAAAATGTTTTTCTGTGGTTCCTGAAACAATGGAGAGGAGATTGCACAGCAACATTTTATGAGAGTTTTATAAAAGGCTTTAGCCAGTCATAGAGCTCAATTCTTCAGATGAAAAGTTACATTTTGATGTTTTAGTAAGTAAAATGACACATTTAATGCAATCTGCTTTAATCTACATGGATATATTTGTAGAATTCTGTAGACGTCGTCCCATAAAGCCCCATTGAAACTGTGAGGCATCTGGAGTCTATAGCAGATACCTGAACCTTAGATTTAATTAATAGAGCAAAATGAATTGACCAAGAGGCAAACACAGTATTTTAGGTTTGTGTTTCAGTGGAAATCTAGCAGGAGTGTTAGTTGCATTGGATTAATTACAATTTGTATTAGGACTACATAAAATATCAAAATCAAATCATAATAGCAATATGGCTTAGTGCTCATGATACGGTGTTCAGCATCTTATAGCAGCTCTGTTCATCTATGCTTTGACACTTTAAAAACTATGTATGCACATATATATGCATGCATGTGTGTGTGATTATATATTGTGATTATATATATATATATATATATATATATATATATATATATATATATAATGGTTATACTAAGGTTTCAGTTGGTTCATGGAAAAAGTATATAAACACCCACATTTTCAAGAATGATTAATTATTTTCAAATAGAGCACTTAGTAATTTAGTAAACATTCACAGTATATTGTGGAAAACTAAAATATCACAATGTAATTTTTCTAATATCGTGCAGCCCTAATTTGTATTGCTTTTCAAATAGCACATTTTTGGGCAAGCTTTTAAAGGTAATATACACTGATCAGGCATAATATTATGACCACCTCCCTAATATTGTGTTGGTCGCCCTTTTGCTGTCAAAACACCCCTGACCCATCGAGGCATGAACTCCACTAGACCCCTGAATGTGTGCTGTGGTATCTGGCACCAAGATGTTAGCAGCAGATCCTTTAAGTCCTGTAAGTTGTGAGGTGGGGCCTCCATAGATTGGACTTGTTTGTTCAGCACATCCCACAGATGCTCAATTGGATTGAGATGTGGGGAATTTGGAGGCCAAGTCAACACCTCAAACTCGTTGTTGTGCTCCTCAAACCATTCCTGAACCATTTTTGCTTTGTGGCAGGGCGCATTATCCTGCTAAAAGAGGCCACAGCCACCAGGGAATACTGTTTCCATGAAAGGGTGTACATGGTCTGCAACAGTGCTTAGGTAAGTGGTACGTGTCAAAGCATGGGCACCCTGACTGGCCTGCGGCTATGCAGCCCTACATGCAACAAACTGCGATGCACTGTGTATTCTGACACCTTTCTATCAGAACCAGCATTAACTTCTTGAGCAATTTGAGCTACAGTAGCTCATCTGTTGGATCGGACTATACGGGCCAGCCTTCGCTCCCCACGTGCATCAATGAGCCTTAGCTACCCATGACGCTGTTGCCGGCTCACCACTGTACCTTCCTTGGATGACTTTTGATAGATACTGACCACTGCAGACCTGAGCTGCAGTTTTGGAGAAGCTGTGACCCAGTCGTCTAGCCATCAAAATTTGGTCCTTGTCAAACTCGCTCAAATCCTTACGCTTGCCCATTTTTCCTGCTTCTAACACATCAACTATGAGGACAAAATGTTCACTTGCTGCCTAATATATCCCACCCAATAACAGGTGCCGTGAGGAAGAGATAATCAGTGTTATTCACTTCACCGGTCAGTGGTCATAATGTTATACCTGATCAGTGTACATGACTGACAGCATTTGAAAGGCTGGACGCAGAGTGCTTAAAGGCACATTTAGTTCAGCGTTTTTCTGTTTGTACATATTGTAGAAACACATTTCTGACCTTGGTTAACTATTTTTAAGTCATTTATTTAGAGGTATTTTGAGAAGCAGCTTTTAGGAGGAATGTTTTGTCATTGATAAATGGCATGTGTGTTTCCCCCAGTACTCTTGAAAAGCACCAGTTCTCAGATGTGTAGAGTGATGTAGTCTGCTACCGATCCGCAAATATCAGGGGGGTTATTGTTTATTGAGTACATGTGGTTTATAATCTAGCATGTATAGGCAGTTTCAGAATCATTATTTCTTAGGTTGAGAACTAAATTACACATTATTGATTGGTGTGCTGGTTCACACTGGAGGCATGTGAAAGAAAAAGAGGGAAAGAGTGTGAAATAAAGAGCAACAGAGAGAGGTATTTTAGGTGTTTTGATTGAAGGCTTATCATTCAGTCAGAAGAGTGCTGTCTCTTGTATATGATTGCATCTTTAGATGGTTAAACAGATGGCATGTTATAGAAACATATACCTGTGAAACAGTGTACATGTGTCTTTGTGCACCATCCAATGTGTTCTGATAGTTAGTTAGTTAGTTAGTTAGTTAGTTAGGTAGGTAGTCATTTGATCATCCTAATGCTAATGTAAGAATCACTATAACTGTTCCTTATACATAGGTTTAGAAATTTGAACAATTTTAATCTATAAAATGGATGGAAAAAAATCTCACAGACTTGAATTGAATGACAAACCTGAACCATTTCTGAGCACCAGAATATCATAGAGATTTGATAGAGAGAGAGAGAGAGAAAGAGAGTGAGACAGAGGCTGTTTTGATTTGAACCAGTTAGCAACCACCTCGTAATTCCATAGCAACCACCAAGGATACCCTAGCAACGACATAGCAACATGCTAAAGACCACTTTAAAGATCAGTGGCCAGCTGCATAAACTGCTTACAAGTTGGTCATAATTTTTTTTTTTTTTTTTCAAGGCTGGTCATAATTTAGCAGCTATGTTTATGTAACTGGCCCCAGAATATCTTAGCAACCACATAACAATGGCATGGTATCAATGCCCTGCACCCTAGCATCATGGCAGTGCATTTTGTGCAGGCAACCACCACTCGCATTTCCTTCATAAACTGTATAAATCTAGTTTGCATCTTGTTGTTTTCATCAGCAGGGTTATTAGAAGAGTGAAGACCAAGAGTGAAGACCAATTACCCTATTAAAATGGCACACTCTAGAGCGATCACCACTTATACCTGACATTTTGCAGCCCACAGTGCCAGTCAATTTCCAGGACAGATGTGAGCTTGCTTATACTCCTCAGGGCAGATACCCATGTCAGCCTGGTTATGGCCACATGTCGCCTGTTTATACAAAGTCAGTCCCTTAGCAAATGGTGCTGGGAACACATGACATTTTGGACTCATTGTCCAGCTGATAGAAATTGTTAGAACAGAGCTGCACTACACTTCTGCCATTGAAAACGCTGAGCTTGGTAAATAAATACAGTGTTAACACTGCAGATTTCTACATCATAAAGAGAGCCAGGAGAATTGAACACATTCCATATCCTATACTCTTTAAAAACCCTAATTATCCTTATTTAAAGTGAATTTCTCTAAGCTTAAAGGAATATTCTGGGTTCTGTACCAGTTATGCTCAGTTGACAGTGTTTGTGGCAAAAAGCAAAAATAGAGGTTACACTGAGATGCTTACAATAGAAATTATTGGGGTCAATATTTGGCTGATTTAGAAGCAATGTGAAGCTTATAATTTTATAAAAGCGTTTACTGTACATTAATTATTTTGTTAAAAATTAGGGCTTTTCACACATGAAATAGTTAACCCTCTGTCATTCTAAACCTTGCTTAAAAAGAATCCTGGGTTATTTTGCTTCGCGTTTCTCATAATTTACCGGGGTTAAATGATCTTGGGTATTCATAAACTGACGTTTCACACTGTACATTCCTAAACCCTGGGTTAAAGGATTAGTTCACTTTAAAATGAAAATTATTTACTCACCCTCAAGCTATCCTAGGTGTATATGACTTACTTCTTTCAGACGAATCAAACAGAGTTATATTAATAATCACCCTGATGCTCCCAAGCTTTATACTGGCAGTGTACGGAAACCACCGAAGCTTGAAAAAAAGTGCATCCATCCATGACGCGACGTCAGTTAAGTTTTTTCCGTAAGTTGAATACGGAAGGCGGTCTGGCGGAAACTAGTTATTTTACTTTATAACGTGTTAAATATGGATATTTTTCTTACACAAATAACGCATCGCTTCACTTCAGAAGTCCTTTATTAACCCACCAAGCCATGTGGAGTACGTTTATGATGGATGGATGGATGGATGCACTTTTTTTCAAGCTTCAAACAGGTGGTTTCCGTGCACTGCCATTATAAAGCTTTGGAGCATCAGGGTGATTATTAATAGAACTCTGATTGTATTCGTCTGAAAGAAGAAGGTCATATACACCTAGGATGGTTTGAGGGTGAGTAAATCATGGGGTAATTCATCATGGGGCCGCACGCTATAAGTTTCATAAAGGCTCTAGCTCGGGGGTGTCCAATCCTGCTTCTTAAGGGCCACTGTCCTTCAGATTTTAGCTCCATCCCCAATTACACCCGATGAAATGATTTATCTTGATGAAATGATTTATTTTGAACCCTGTCATGGAAACTAGCATGTATAAACCTTAATTAAACAATTTACTAATAAATTAAAAAGAAATTTATACCTGCATGATATTATGCTATACCCACATTGGACCAGCAGCTGAATGGATGGAGGATTTAGCTGCGGGCACCATCTTCTGGTGAGACGTGGGAATTCATTCGGCATGACCCTCACAGTGCATTATGGGTATTCCCTAGCCACATCAGTTGTACACTCTTTATTTTGGTGCATTATGGGATTGAATAAATGCAATCCATAATGTCCACTATGGTTTCGGACATCACTCTAAAAGGCTGTCCCTTCAAGTAGTGCCCTATTTATGGGGGAGATTTCAGGCACAGCCCTTGAATCTTCCAGGCAGGTGTGTTAAGGGTAGTTGGAGCTAAACTCTGCAGGACAGTGGCCCTCCAGGACAGAGCACTCTTAAGTCATATACGATGCAACTTTTTGAATGGAAGAAAACAGGCAGAAATGCTCTTTCGCTAAGATACTGCCTAATATATTTATTATTTATGCTGTGCAGCGATTTTCACTTGCACGTATCAGAGGATTATTACGAAGGCAGCTGACGTTAATGGAGGAATTTGCAGCTTTACAGACCCGTTATAAACCCAAATACACTCAAATTAATTACATTAATTGATAAATGTACTATCAGAGTAGTAATAAAGATGTTTGCTGTCGTAATGATGACAGTAGTGCACACAAAAGTAGTAGCTATTCTGTGCTCCGGCACAGTTAGCGCTCACACTGCATGTGAACCGTGCTCGAGCCCAACCGAACCGTGCTCTGGCCCACCTCTTCCAAGCGGGCCAGGGACGGCTAAACGAACCGTGCCCGGGCACAGAACAGAGCGATCACACTTGTCAAACGAACTGGGCTTGGGGGGTCAAACGAGCTCGGGCACGGTTCAGAGCGCCTAGTGTGAGTACACCCTAAAGGTGAGAATGAAATGGTCTCTTCTTCACTCCAATTTTTACGTTTTCTGTCACCATTTGACATTTTCCCCACAAACGCTGAAACATACTGTTTCCGTGACTGTCCTTAACACATGAATATTAGGCACAGGAGTGGGTGCATACTGACATTTTAACAATGTCTTATGGCTGTACTATTGAAACAGTGAGCATTGCATCACGGAAACTAATTGTTGTGGTTCTCAGCACTGACACACATGCTGTCAATCTGAACTTGTACTGGATGCAAAATATTCTTTCTGCAAGAACATCTGACCAGCTATACAAAGGGGCTCACGTGATCAATTTAGTGACCTGGAAATATTACAGAATATTTATTTTTTATATATATGGGATCTGCGGGTCTGCATAGAGAGACTGAAATCGAACAAATGGCTATTATACTGATATAAGTGTCTTTCACAATCTTTTGAGATGTCTAACATCCTTCAGATGTTCTGATTCATATTGATAAGCTGAGAAGAAATTCCATCTGTATTTCCAAGGCAAAAAAACTGCTTGCCTTTGTCTTTTTGTTTCTTTTCTCATCGTGTTTCCCAGCTCTTATCAAGTAGTTTGTCTCCCCGCAGACAGAGACATCTAATAACGTGATCATTTCTGCCGCAGCTGGTTGCCATAGCAACAGCTCCAGCAGTCCACACTCGATTCAGCACACAAGGCCCGAGAGGCAAGCGAGGAGACTACATGACAGACAGACCTGAGGAGAGAACCGCAAATCCCCACCCGCATTATCCCCAAAGAACAGAAAAATGAGTTTGAAGTGCTACTGCAACCAGGTGCAGTGAAAGAAAAAGATTCAAGCTCAGTGTCATACTGGGGTCTTAAATGAAAGCTCGTTGCAGTAGCCAGATCACCCAGTTGTCATGGAGAATCAGGTTGATCTGGACTTGTGCTGTTAACAGGGCCAAGTGTTTGTGTTTAGCCCCTGATATTGAACATGGACCACAGCCAGCTGAACTCCCTTGACTGTGGCTGGTCAGTGATAGTGAAATTTAAAGACAAAAACTCAGAGCGGAGCAGGAGAATTTGTTCCCTGCGTTTTGCCCTGGCCTGTCAGTCGAGCACAACTTGTTCAGCACACACACTTCTTATCTCCCTCTCTTTGTCTTCACTCACCTTTCACTCCATTTATCACTCCATTTTGAGAGAAGAGGGAATAAAGAACAAATAAAGTGTCTGCTGTTATGAAGCCGCTGTTTAAGAGCCCTAAAGCAGCAGGTTTGAGTCAGTTTTTAAGTAGTACAAGGCCAAATTTTTGAAGACCTCATGAAATCAAAATTTGAATTTTGTGTCTAGCCCTTTATGTTGCCTTTGGACTAAAGCCAAAAGAAAGTATAAAAACATTATCTGGAAAAAAATTATTATTTCAAATATTTATTAGTAATTCAAATTTATTTGTAAAATGCTTTCAAAAGAAATATTGTTTCACAGCAACATTTTTGGCTATTTAAATAAAAATGACAAGCCCAAACTTCCTGAATCAATAGAAAACACATCAATGTGCTCATCAATGACTTTTACCATAACAACTCTTGGAAGCTTTTAGCATAACGGACATGACAGTGTTAATGTATTTGGTCTTGGCGGAATAGATCTGCTACGCTGCTGTTGCTGCTGCTGCTGCTGCTGCTACAGTGCAAGTACAGAAACTTACTGCCGATACATACACCGATATGCTGCTGTGAGTATGTAAGACATACTGCTGCTGCACATATAGCGTATATCAATTACCCATAGCAGATCTATACAGGTGGAGCTGGGGAAGGTGGAGGGTTTTAGACGAACTCCGTAAGCACTGCTCATTAGCTGCTCATTGGCTGCAGATGCGACATGAACCAATCAGCTTGTGCCAAGTAGTTAACGCTGTAAATATCATCAGCTTGCGTTAAGGACCCATCAGCCTGCGCCATCTAGAGTTTTATGACAGAACTAGGCATTTGTTTTCATGAGGTTTGGACATTTAAAGTGCTTGAGGAAAATATCCAAGTCACAGAAAAGTTTAGCTAAAGTGAGCAGGCAAAAAAAAAAAAAAACTTTCTTTCAGCATATGGCCATCAGTAGGCTTATCTTCTCAACAAACAAGGTAAAATCTGGTCCCCTCTGAGATGTCTACTGTCATGTCTCTCATGAGATTTCTGATGATAAACATGTGGCATATCCTCAAGGGCAAAACTGGACAGTTGATTCTCACAGGAAAAATGCCTGGTGTTAATTCCTGTGGATCACACCACTCCTCATTTGTTAAAAACGCCAGGGTGTTAATTTATTAAGTACCAAGACTGTTCATTTGCCCAGTACCAGCTGCTAGAAAACCACAAGGTCAGAAACAGGCTTTCTAATGAGTCCTTGAAGGTTGACACTTGTTTTAGACTTTGGTTGAAAATTGGCACAGAAAGAATAGAACAGAATAGAATAGAATAGAATTTACCCTGAAGAATGGTTACACAAGGCGTTCTTTCAAATCCATGCTTGCCTCCTCCTCACCTAATCAGCATTGACACAAATGCTGTCAATCTGAGCTTAACTTGTACTGAACCCAGAATATTATTTCTGCAAGAACGTCTTACCAGCTGTACAGAAGAGCTCACGTGATCAATTTAGTCACCTGGAAATATTGCAGAATATTTCTTTTATATATACTGTGAATGGGGTCTGCATAGAGAGACTGAAATCAAACAAATGGCTATTATACTTATATATAGAATAGAATAGAATTTACCCTTAAGAATGGTTACACAAGGCATTCTTTCAAATTCATGCTTGCCTCTTCCTCGCCATCCCATCAGTGTGGTCAGATGTAACCTATTATCTCAGGCCTGAAGCAGCGCAGGGCATGTTGACCCACCAAGTGTTGACACATCCATCATGGCAACACTCATAAATGTCACAGACTAATTTTTCAAGGGTAGGCCGTTCCATATGTCTGTGATAGGAGTTGTTCTGTGGTGACCTCCAGTGGGAATGAGGTCTGAAAGGAATAGCTGTGTTACTGAAGACCAAGCCATTTTATCTCACAACTCATTTATCACAGTAGTTTAATACCATGGAAAATGAAAACATAAATTGGAATATTCACCATTGTTAAAATAGCTAAATGTACATATCTGTCACCACAATGGGGGATCATTTATCAAACCTCACTAGAAGGTTTAGGGTAATTGAAAAAAATGCTGAAATAAAATAAAATGTAGACAAAAAAATGTGACCTTGGCATCTAACTGAAAATAAGTTGAAGTTGAAGTACTAAAATTACAAGAAAAAAAATACTAAAAATAAAATGAAAGCTAAAATAAAATATAAAAATAAAAGCTAATTCAAAATATTAATAAATGTAATAGTATTTAAATAATACTAAAATAACACACCACCTGTATCCTTCGAATTAAACCTTGAGGTTTACGTATAATGATTTTTTTTCTTCACAAAATATATTTGCAAAACATGATTATTTTGTGAATATTGGCAACATAAAGTCATTGTATGGATACTCGAGACCTGAAAATATACTGCATTAGTAGTTTTTTTGTTGTTGTTGTTGTTTGTTTTTTAGTACTACGATTTGAGGAAGATAATAATAACGTTAATAACAACATTCATCAATTCCCTGTAAGTATCAGTGGGACATTGATTACATCTTTGCTTATTCAGTCACAGTACTTGGCATTGTAATGGCACTGGATCACAGCTCCCATGTGCTGTTCTCTTGAATTGTCCTCATTGTGGTTTCAGGTCTCTGCTATCACACTCCGAATCCTCTGATGTAACATATGTGGGCGGTGTTGCATAGCTAAATGTTGTTGGCACGTTTAAAAAGTGATCTATAAAGCAAATCTCTCAACATTGGCCCACCTTGTTGTGAGTCTTGTGAGCTGTGTCCATAGCAGAATGTGGATGGGTCATTCTCCATCTGTTGAGTGCAATGGGACATTTTTTTTTTTTTTACTCCTGTATTATATTGTTATGAGACAGGGATATGGGTATAAAAATGAAGGATAGCTTTTTGAATAAATGTCAAACAGGATTTTCGATAGCATTGTGTGTTACTGTGAATACGGAACATTTTCATTGCGTGTGTGGCTGTTTGGATAAGTGTTTGCAGCAGCTGCAGTTTGGATGTGAATATGGGCTCTTGGAAGCTCGCTAGTCTCCTCCTCTGGGGCTAAATGTGCGCTGACTCCTGACTGCAGACAATCAGGCTAGAGAGAGACCGCCACGCAATACAGATCAGCCAATCAATGAGGCAAATTCTCCTAAACCTTTGTGTCCTGTATTCATTATCATTCATTCGCAGCCGCTGGACTGGCATTAGTACAAACTGCCATCATTACATCAGAACACACTCATTTTTTATGGTGAGGAAGATGCTGTTAGCCTGCCTTAATTACTGAGGAGACACTGCCCCCTGGTGTTGGGGAAAAAAAGTGAATCACTGCAGCAACAGATGCCACTGAACAGACTGGGACCATTCCGAGTTATTTATAGGGTGTTACACAGTTCTCAGTGGCTCAATTAATGTGTAAGAATGAAGCAATCTGACATTAAATTTCAATCCATAACACAGTCCCTTTCTGTAATGCGAAACACAATAAAATCGTGCATATATTTACACCAGTAGTAAATGTCCAGACATGGAGTGCAGCACTTCAGTTATCTAAAGAAGCTTCATATTTGTCTTACTTTAGCCGACTTGAAGCAGTGAAGTTATTTCTAAACAAATTAATGATTCTTCAGTTAGGGGAACTTTTCTGTCTCCTGTAATTTTGAATGAAAATACACTACTTTAAATGGCTCTTACTTTTTCCTCTTTTTAAAGAATGTTGATATTTTGAGCTTGTCCCTACCAGGCTTTTTAAATTGATGCTGTAAAAGTTAAAATCAGTAAAATTCAGATTTGCTCAATTCAAATTAATTTTATTTTATCTTATCAATTTATATATGATATTATATCAGTGAATCCATTATTGGATATATAAGATATTTTCAGTATTTCTGCTGTAATTCTGACAAAGTTGCTTGTTTTTATTAACAGAAACTGGGAGTATTGATATATTAAATTAATTAACCATGATTCATTTAAGATTTCAAGAACCTTAATGAGAACAATATTATATAAGTTAGTGATTGAGGGCTTTAGAATTTATAATAATTCAGAATTATAATCATTTATAAGTTCAAAGTTAATTAACCGCTAGGGAACTTGTTTTATTAGCAAGTCTAATTGTTTTTCCAAAGAGCCAAAAAATATGATTACCATCACACACAATATCATAAATCCACACATCACACTTTCAGCCAAAATCCTCTTAAAATCTCTCTCTCTCTCTCTCTCTCTCTCTCTCTCTCTATATATATATATATATATATATATATATATATATATATATAGCCTAATACTGTGATGGTATGGACTCTTCATGACCTTTATTCCAGGATAAATGCTGTAAACATAGTTTGATGTAATCTGAAGAGTGCCTCCAAATAAAGAATCATCCATATGTGTGTCTGTTTTCTTGCTGTGTCCAGGATCTTAGAGCTTCAGCAGAATGGGGACATGGACATCCTGAAGCTGAAGTGGTGGCCGCGGGACAGTCCGTGTGACCTGTACTCTCCTGTGGGCACTCGGAAGAGTGGCAGCGCTTTGGACATCCATAGCTTTGCTGGGGTCTTTTTTGTACTAGCAGCCGGTGTGGTGCTCTCCTGTCTTATTGCTACGGTGGAGACCTGGTGGACACGTAGGAAAGGCTCCAGAGTGCCTTCGAAGGAGGTAAGAGTCTTAAGGGTGTATGAATGGATGAAGCTGATCATTAACTTGTATCATAAACAGAAGAGTGTGGAACAAGTTTAAATACAATAACTATGGAGATTGTCCAACTACTCAAGACCAGATGGGATCCAGTAGTTACAGAACTTGAAATTCAGCAACATCACTCCTAAATTTCCCCTTAAAGAGATAGTTTGCCCTAAAATGAAAATTAAGTCATCATTTACTCACTCTGGTGTTGTTCTAATGCAGCATGCCATTCTTTGTTTTTTTGTACCAAAAAAATGAGAAATTAAAAAAAAAAAAAAATGTATCGCTAGCGATCTTGGCCTTGCTGTACTTCCTTGCTCTACTGTGAGTTCATGTGACTCTATTAGTGCCACAGTTCACTCTGAATCACCTAGAAAAGGCACACAAGTTGTGAGAAATTAAGATGAATTAAAACGCTTCATGACATACAATGTCCAGAAATCCTAAAAAAAAGTATCTGTGTACTTTATTCACTGAATTGAACATATCTGAACCGAAACTCTATTTGTTTGATGACAGTCAGAGTGACAGTTGACAGATGTGAATGTGGCAAACACAGCAGATGTATTCACTTGAGAGAAGAAAATACATGGATTGTGTTTCATGTTTTTATTAATCTTGATTTCTCACAACTTGTGTGCTTTTTCTGGGCGAGTCAGAGTGAACTATGGCGGTAATAGAGTCTCACGAACGCCAGTAGAGCACAAAAGACCAACGGCCAAGGTCAGGATTTTCGTTAAATAATAAATTAAATTTCGGTTTGTTTTTCACCTTACCCTATTGTATACCCCTGGAACACTTGGAATATGTGACACGTCAGGTGTCACATGGGATCATTCTGTGATACTTTTGCGTCATTTTTAAAAAGCTTGATGCTGGTCGCTATTCACTGCCATTATGTGGATGAGCATGAGAGGGACATTTTTTTTTTTATTCTTCTTTTGTGGTCCTAACAACACCAGGATGAGTAAATAATGACTTAATTTTAATTTTAGCGTGAACCTTTAATGCAAGACAGCAAAAAATTAAAGAATGTAAAACTGGGCGGTACGAAAGTCTTGTGACAGTATGAGTTTATATCATGTTAACTGCTGTTTTTACAGGATAGTTGATTATATAAAAAAATATATATATATATATGAAATGGTAATAAAATATAAAATTAAAATTATATTAATATAAAATATTCATTAAAAATATACTAAATAACCATGTGGCTATACTGATTTTTGGATAATGCAGTGGATTTTATACTTCACAAATGAAAGGTACTTCATCTCATTTGCTTATTTTCTCTTTTATTTGTAACTTGATGGTCGCAAATCAAAAGATTATAGTTATTATTATTTTAATAAGATAATTGTCACATTTTAAGTTGTTGTATATAAGCCATTATACACCCATGTGACCTCAAATTATTCTGTAATAATGCAACAAGTTGCAATATTGTTTAGCAAGCGTAGCCAATTTAAACTCTGCATTGTGTTGTACCTTAATAACTTCTAGACTTGTTTGGGACACGTCGCACTCATTTCGCATTTTGTTTGTTCGATGCTTTCAGCTGTAAATAACATAAATCCTGTGGACTGATCTGCCATGGAACAAACAGTTAATTAGAATCTCTACCAGTCATATGCCATCTTACCGCCCAGCCTTGGAAGGACATTAGTATAATTAACAAAAAAGGCAAAAGCCTAAAATGAGAAATAGTCAGCATTACAAGCAGTAGACAAAGCACTTTTTCTACAAATAAATTTTTCTGAGAGCGCACTTAAATGAACCTCTCCAAAAAGAACACAATGTTGTTTAATTGTCTGCCAAGCACATTAACAGTAATAGAGCTTTGTTGAGAAAAAATATAAATAAATAAACAGGTGCTAGAAAACATATGTGCTGATAAAAGCTGCATATATCAAGATAATTACTTTAAGACAAGGCTCTAATTTTTCTTTAATATCCCATAGTTCATTTCCTGAAGATAGGTTTAGATTAATGTGTTTGCACATATTGTTTTTCTTTGTTTTTTGTTGTTCTTACAACTGTTTGCTTATTGTTCTTGGAATCCAGTTAACATTAATTAACAAATGAGCCCATTGCTTGTATTTCACATGACAACACTTCAATGTAACCAAGACATAGCAGTGACAGCACATTCATATGGCTGTGAATGAACCTTTGTGATGTTGCTCTTGATGCATTTCTTTGATTTGATGAGTTTATAGCTCCTTATTATCTTCTGCAGCTGTCATATTGTGGGTGTTTCCTTTCCTGATATTACATCCCCATCTCCCCGCATTACTCCAATTGAGTCCCATCACCCACCCCCCAACATACACACCTGACCTCTCCTCACACCCCTCCGGTCTGAGTCATCAGACTCTCCACAGGCCAAAAAAACACAGCATTTCATCTCCAGCGTTCCACCTGAAAAACAAACTAGTGCTTTTGATCAGCGGTCAGGGGCTTGTTCTTGTCTTCCGTCCTCCCGCCATGAAGCAGCTTTTATCTGTCAGGGGCAGCAGCAGGCCGCTTATGACCCCACAGAGAGAGCGGTTCTCCTTCATCCCCGCTCCTCTGAAGGCTGTCATCCACTCCACTGCTCACCATAATGTTCAGACATTTAGAAAATTAGTGTAGTGCATCTGTTCCTTGTAGAAATGGCAGATGAGCTTTTTTCAACCTGTTAGTTTTTTAATACAGCATGCCACATATAGCAAATTTAAGTCATAAAAAGTTGAATGGCTCATTTTTACTTGTTCATAAGCGAGGTCCAAATTTAACACTGAATTAAAATGGCCGGGAACTTTATCAGGAACTGTGACGTTACATGGTTTGAATTGAATTGTAATATGTGAGGGATTTAACGCAAAGATAATATTTAATAATATTTTTGAAAGAAACCTCTTAAGCTCACCAATGCTGTATGTTCGATCATAAAATACAGTAAAAACAGTGAAATATTTTTACAATTTAAAATAACTGTTTTCTATTTTAATGTATTTTAAAATGTAATTTATTCCTATAATGCCAAAGCTGAATTTTCAGCATCATTAACCCAGTCTTCAGTGTCACATGATCCTTTAGAAATCATTATAATATGCTGATTTGGTGCTCAAGAAACATGTATTATTATTATTATTATTATTATCAATGTTAAAAACAGTTGTTCTGCTTATTATTTTTGTGGAAACATAATACATTTTTTCAGGATTCTTTGATGAATAGAAAGGAACTAAGGATTTTTTTTAATTTTTTTTATATCAATTTCATGCATCTTGAAGCTATGGAAGCCCGTTTCTGCCACTAAATAAAAAAATAAAAACAGTAATTGCGACTTTCTATTTCAGAATTCTGACTTTTTTTCTCACAATTGCGAGTTATAAAGTCACAATTCTGATATATAAACTCGGAATTGCAAGAAAAAGGTTTCACGCAATTGTGTTTATATATCACAATTGAGAAAAAAAGTCAGAATTGCAAGAAAAAAAGTCAGAATCGTGACTCGTCAGAATTGAGAATTGCAATTACTGTTTTTATTTTTTTTTATTTAGTGACGGAAATGGGCTTTTTTGGAAATATGAAGCTGAATAAAAGTATTACTTTCTTTCAAAAAACTCTTACTGACCTCAAACTTTTGAATGGTGCTATATATTATATAGTATTCTTTTTGTGTGAGGCTGCACAATACATTGCGCTTTGTCACAAATGTGCATTGTCATAAGACAAAAAATATATATTTGAATAAAAATAATACAATCTAATGCCGACATATTCACCTACCACTGGCCAGAAAGTTAACATTGGACCTTCTACTGTATATAAGCATGCTAAGTCATTAATTCTAGCTAATGTAGTGGTGTAGTTGAAGATTAACACTGAGCACAGGGATGATTCTCTTTAAGGATTTTTCAAGTAGGGTGGAGCGCTTTGGCAGTCACACTTGAACCCCACTCCTTTCTGCCCCAGTGGTTGGATCATGCTGAGTTGGGCTCATTCCTCGAAGCACTCTTCCAGACGGTTCCATCAGAGTAGAAGCTTGGCAGAGCTTCGCACAAATATTCACACAGACATGCCGATAAGCACACATTTTAACACACACGGTTCGGTGAGCGAGACGTGTTAATGCCAAAAGCGACCTAGACAAGACTAACGCTAAAAATTAGCACATATCACACTCATGTCACAGATGTTTTTGGTTATATAAAGCTCTTTAGTTTATAGCAGAGTTCAATTTGCATTTCTTTACTGCAAAATTAATGTATTTTTGACTTGTTTTCCAGTAAAAAATTATCTGTACTTTCAGAGATTAATTATTGAATTAAGTTTATTTTTCTTACCCATAACAAATAGTGTTTTTGTTGTTTTAAGCATAAATTTAACTAAATTTAGAGAGATGTTTAACAAAAACAATTTGGGGCAAGTAAAATAAACTTGCATTGATTAAATTAATTATAATCTATTTATTTATTTTATTTTATTTAAAAAAAAAAAAAAAATATATATATATATATATATATATATATATATATATATATATATATATATATATGTATTGTTTTAAGGATATTTAAATCATTTTTGAACCAGGCAAAAATACTGAATAAGATAATGATTTTTGCAGTATTTGTTGTCATTTTGGCACATCCTAAAATCCATTCTTTCATCTTTCAGCATGATGCAACTTTCTGTTTGGTGTCTTGGTACATGCTTAATTCTTCCTGACTGCTTCCTCTTTTCTTTGTGATATTTATTGACACCTGGCTAACAGTGAGTTCATTGCACACCAGAACAATAGAATGACTTTGTGCTTGTGTCTTTGTCTGACACACAAACACACACACATGCATACACACACCAACACACAAGTTGCATATGCCATGGTGTTAGTTTGTCCCTGTTTTCTCTCTCTGTTTCTCTGTGATCTCGCCGTCACAGCTCCTTCTGTGGTGTCGCAATTGGTCTGAAATGATTTGAAATGACAAGTCGTCAAAACGAGTTCCAGCTCGTAGTGATGAATTACGGTTTGCCACCCAAGTCAAATGTTTTTATAGCGCACCACCTGCCAATCCAGAGCGGACGAGCAGGCGGTCCAGAGAACTGGAGGTTTTGCTGTGTGAATAAGCCATTTCACATGCCAAGCTTTGTGTCCTAATCATTCCTGAAAAAGCAAATAATGAAAAGTTCTTCACCTCAGATGTCTGCTGTGTCATTGATATTGTGGCTGTCTGGAGTCCTGCGGTGCCTCTACATTTGTAGGCCGCAGTATGAGGTCTGCATTCAAATAACCAACTGTTTTTCAGACTTAGAAGAAAGGAAAATGGGGGAAAATATATATTTTGACATCATTTTATCCTATTATATTTACAGTGACTATAGTAGTGGATATTTGAAAGTCAGACCTCATGTGGCCGCATAATTAACAGAGGCCGCTGAACACCAAACAGCACTCTGTGTCAGTCATTACTCTGAAAATGTTTGATTATTTTTCAGAAAAGACCAAAAAAATCATGTTATTCTGCTGTCAAAGCCTGAAACAACTTTTATTTTGTTGATTTTGTTTTATAGATAAGTACTCTGTGTTGAGGGGTTAAAGCGGGCGTGGGAGAGAAATGCAAAATGCCATTTTTACCATCTCACACTTCCAGGTATCTGGCTCCTTGGACATAAAAAAAGAAAAAAAAACAACGTCTGTGTGCTGACTGTTTGTTTGTTGTCTTTTTCTACTCATTCCCCCACCTCTCTGAAAACAATCTCTTCCTCATCCTCTCATCTGCCTGCTCATCTGTCCGGTCATACCTCTGTCCTTTCACGCGCGCTCGCACATGCACACAGACACGAGCAGACGGACCGTCTGTGAGGCAAGACGAGCCGTGTCATGAGCCGCAGACTGACATCATGCTCACGCTCAGGCCTTCCTCCAATCACCTGTCACCTGCATGCTGCGCCACACCGCTCGACTCAAAGCTGAGGCACACGTTCGCCATCCCATCGCGAACTGTCTTCTGCCAGCACTGAGCTACATTCTTTCCACACTTCTCCAAGCCTCAAGCCCACGTAGGTTATGAAATGCGCAAAGATAAGTTTTGTACGGACTTAAGAGAGAGAGAGAGAAGCTGAGAGAGAATCCACTTGGATGCTACAAGGAAGGTCATTACCATTTATTTCCCGGAACCTTGAGATTTACGTTTTTGCTCAGAAATGCAATAATACGGGCTTATGTTCAAGCCTACAGAGATCAATCCATTAGTTCCAGGCTACATAGAGACTAGACTAAATTGGCTAAAATAATACAAAAATGGTTGCGGTGCAAACATGATAGGAAGTTATTTGAGCTGTGTAGCTTTGGAGGGGAGCAGCCCAGCAAGCTGGCATTTGCAAAATATGTTCAATATTTAGGTTGGTGCTACACACTGAGACGAAATGCCTAATTCAGTATTTATTCCCAATACAAATATTGCAGCACGTAAAATTGTTGTTTAAAGCAGTGGTTCTCAGTCAGGGGCCTGAAGCAGAAAAATTTCTTAAATGATATATATATATATATATATATATATATGTATAAAAATGATAATGATAGTCAAATTCCAATGATAGTTGGTTATCAATCAGGCGGCCACTAGGGGGCCTCAACAAACTTCTAATAACATATTTTATAAAATATAATAATGTAATATTGTGTGTTTTAAACTCTTGATTAATAGTTAAATCTTCATAATTAATAAATAATCATTAAAATTTATATTTTTTTATTTCATAAAATTTATAATATTTATAAATGAAGATTCCATTGTAGTTTATACATTAATTGGTTGCTGTGGACCATATATATTGATGCATTAACTACAACAAAATCTTTTATTAATAATTAATGTTTTGACAGACCTAGTTTCTGTTAATAAAAAATTTGAAAACAAGCACATTTGTTATTTTAAAGGAGGTACAGAAGAAAAGGATATTTCCAGTTTTCACAAGTGTGTTTATTTACACTGTACAAATTTTTTAAAATGTACTGTAAACACTTTAGTCTGACTGAATCATACTTGTCAGGCTTCTGTGAAGTCAGACCTAGATAATGTGATTGTAGCACAGCTTCGTCCAGCATATATACATGTTTTAGATTACAATTGGCATTTGCGTGAAGATGGCATGCATGTGTATTTAATCCTTCAGATCGAGATTCGACTACACAGTGTGTCACGTATACTTGGGACAGATGGCAACTGTAGCTGCTGTAGCTCCATTATAACTGTTAAGAACCACTGGTTTAAAGATTTCACACTAGTGTTACATCAGTATCTGCACTCTCAGATGTGCAAAACTGGTACTTATAGGGGTACAGTAGCTTGTCACTTAGGAAATACCTTTAAAGTATCTTATTTACATAGTAGTAGTGTAATCCCATTTCAAAATGGTTTTCGCAGGATGAATTTTGAGTGTTTAAACTTTCGAATGATACCTAATTTATGATGATTACTAAAATATGTGATTGGGAAAATAGGAGATAAAAAAACAGGACACTGACAGTTTACAGGCTATAGGTACATATTACTACTACACTGTAAAAAAATATTTTCCTGATTTGTTATCACACCGTTGTTGTTGTTGTTGTTGTTAAAACTGCTTAGATAACATATTATTTTGAGTTTCTGTTGATTAAACCAATCTTCTTCATTGTATTAACTCAAATTTTTAATTTTAATGAACTCAAAATTCAACCAGGCAACCAGGATACTTTAAGTTAATCCAACAATATTTTTTTACATTGTAGGTACTAAACTGCACCTTTAGGGGTTGATAAGATACTGCAGTGACAAGCTGTTGTACCCTAAAGATACAATTTTTTTCTGATAGTGTATACATCTTAAGTTAAAATGCCTAGGTTTAGACTCATAATTTGTGAAATGTCACCATGGCCCAAAAAGAAAAGTGTAAGTGGTATTTATTATCTTCAAAACATACCAAAGTATTTTGAGAAACACAAGGTCCCTGTTTCGTTCAACAAAGCACCACAAATGGCATGTAACAGCCTTCCCACAATCCCTCTCCCCTTCACTTTTACACCTCTATTATACCGCCTCCTCCACTATGGTGGTAAAACAAGTACCTACGAACTGCCCCCCTGACCTCCCGTCCCCCTCAGCCCAACCAGGTTTCCCCACCGCCCCTCTTTACTCAGGGCCATGCTGCCTGCCGCTGGTGGCTGGAATCAACAAAGTGCTTTATGCTGGTCCAAACCAGAGGCCATTTTATCTCAGAGCTCCCTGCAGCCACAATGTCAGCCCACGTCACCTTGTGAGTTCGTTTTTTTGTTTGTTTTAAGCAGTCCACATATTTTATAGTAGTTAGTTAAAACTAGTTAAGTTTCAGTTTTGTCACAGCCGTGGTTTCAGATGGCTTGAAAGTGGAAAGGTTTTGTAGACTGTATCTACATATCGAAAGACCCATGTGTCACGCGACATTAATGTTGTTGATAATATAAGGACAGTACTAGTTAAGACTGTGTTTTCATTACCGTAGCTCAGTATGTTTCCCTTTTTGTACCTTCCCCCCTCTTTCTCTGTCTTGCTAACCATGCAAACACTAAAACCTCATTGGGCCTGCTAATTCTCCATCAATACCCGCCCTCAACCCTCTTCCAAATTTTCCTTTTCTTTCCTTCCATTCCCAACTGCACCCGAACACTTCCTTCCCATCTCATTTGCTCACCAACTCCCTCCTTTTCTTTGCCTGTGTTTCCTCTTCCTTCTTCACCGCCCATCCTTTTCCCTGTTAACCACCTCGCGCTGTCCCGCTTCACTAAACCATCCCGCTCTGTATCTGCTCTTATGATTACACACCCCTTCTCTTCACTTTACACCTCTTTTCTCCTCTGATCCTGTAACAACCTTCGCTCCTCCTCCTGTTCTTCTCTCCTTCCTTTTTTCCCCCACTCCACTTTCCTCCTCCCGTTCTCCCCTCCTCTAGGACGATAAGGAGATCGACCTGGAACACCTTCATCACCGGGTTAACAGCTTGTGCACGGAGGATGAGAGCCCCCACAAACAGTTCTCCACCTCCTCCATCGACCTGACGCCCCTGGACATGGACTCCCTCCCAGCCGCCCGGCAGGCCCTGGAGCAGATCAGCGACTTCCGCAACACTCACATCACCACCACCACCTTCATCCCCGAGCAGATCCAGACTCTCAGCCGCAGCCTGTCGGCCAAAGCGGCAGCCGGCTTTGCCTTTGGGGCCGTGCAGGACCACCGGACTGGGGGGCCCTTCCGGCAGCGGGCCCCCAACGGCGGCTTCTTTCGCAGCCCCGTCAAGACAATGTCCAGCATCCCGTATCAGCCCACCCCGGCCCCCAGCTTTAGCTACGGCAACGACCCGGACAGGGGCACCTCCATATAGACTGAAGGGGTTCCCAGGCCTGCGAGTTCGAAAACAAAAAAGAGATATATGTAAATACAAATGTTCCTTTTTGGTTGTCGTTTTCTCTTGACTTTTGCTCTTCGCGATGGAGCTTGCTTGTCCCGACCGAACTCGTCGAGGATGGAATAAAATGATCATTATTGTCATTGTGGTTTGTCGGGAGATTTTCTCTGTGAACTAAATGAATTTGCCTTTTGTTTGCCACATTCAATTTTGTGGGGAGAGAAAAAAAAAAGACTATCAAATGTTGCAATGATGGTATGTTTATCTTTTTGTTTTGGTTTTTTCTTTGTTTTGGAACGAAAAAGACTCTGCCAAGTGTTTCCCAGATCTGCAATAACTCAGTTTAGAAGAATCTTGTCAACTCATCGACTGAATTGTGCTTCATCTCAGCGCTCTGTTAACGTTCAGTGCTCCCTCTAGCTGAAGCGTTCGACAAGGCACTGCTAAACTGAGAGAAAATAACCTGCTTTTCTCGGAAGCCTCACAGTGAGTGACTGTGTTTCTAAGGACCTCTCATCCTCTCTGCCTTCTCCCTGAAGTTGAGATCTACGTTGAGTCTTTAAACAGACACTCTGTGGAAAAGACTCGATTGAACTTTAAATAAAAAAAATAATAAACATTATTATACTGTAGGGGAGGGATGAACAAATGCTACTAAATGTCTCTTACTGACTTTAAGTATAACAAATCTTTAATGCGTGGAATGTGTCTGGTCAGAGAGTTTTAACAACAAAATAAATGTTCAGAGCTGTCTGTAGTTTTAGTTTTCTCTTTTTTTTTAATGATTAGTTTTGAGATTGCTTCAGTGCCATCATCTTTCATTGATTTGCATCATTAAACCATCAAGAGTTTGTATTCACTTCTGTAGCCGTACTCCAGGATTGGACAAAAACATTCTGTAGAATAGCTTCATTGTATATGCCACAATCTCGCAACTGTGCGTCATAGATTTTGGAAATCAAAGAGCGAGAGAGTTTTTAAAACGAATTCTTAACACGAGCCTTAGGAGAAGGGGCTTTTTTTACTTTTCAAGTGTCAGTCCTCAACCTATTACTACGCCATTTGAAGACGCTGATACAGTGGTGACTTTTGAGGGGTCATTTGAAATATCTTTCTATTTCATTTCGTAAATATTAAGGGGTAATATTTATCTAACTTTTTTTTAAAATGCTAATTGTTTAAACAAGGCCATTGAGGTGTGGTAAGAGTTTTAAAAAAAATACACATTTTGAGGACAAAAAAACAAACCAATCCTTTTCACTAACATAAACTGTATTAATATTTACTAATGTTAGTTGTTTAGAATGAGCTTTCAGTTCGTTATCCTCTGACTAATTCGCAAATGTTGTGTGTAGGAAACAGCAACAGTGTTTTGACGCAAGCATTCTAGATGTACTTTTCTTAAGATATGATTAATGAAAGACTATAGGAGCAATTTTATTTAGTATCAGTTTAAAGATTTTTATTTAGAGTAAATGAAGAGACATTAAAGTGTATATTTTACATGCAGATAATTTTTTTGTTGGATTTAAAGAAGATATAGAGTATAATGTCTGAGTCTGTAAAGCTCAGTTAGCCACTATCACATTACAAGGAGTTCTCCGCGGTTTCTCTGACGGTAAGACATTCTCATTCGACTTCATTTTCATTTTGATTTCCGAATCTGTCAAAAATGAGGCAAGGTTTTTTTTTCCGTAAAAGAAGCATGCAAAACCTGCTATGCCTGTAACATTTTTAATTTCATACATAGAATTGTACAGGATTACATCATTTTCAACTGAGTATAATGTACAGTATTTAATATAGGCCTATTTTGTTGTATGTGTTGCATATTATTCAAATGGAACAAACTGAGGCCTCTGTTACAAGTGGCAAAGCTTTCTGTGTATAATTTGTCTAATAAACATGTTTTCTACAGTGGTTTTTGTTGTGTTGTCTGTATCATCAAAATTTGCGGATATCATCTTGAAATGCTGTACGTGTGAATAGTAACGCTGTTCTACTTTATCCCTTCCACCTTAGGATGAGCCCATCAACATGAAGTGAAGAGCTTTGAACACAATGAAGGTTGTGGTCAAAGGTTAGCCACATTTGGCTTTTGACTTTGTGAAGCAGATTCATGCACTACAGGTCAAAGTGAAAGGCACCACAGCATTTCAAGTCATGCTCTAGTGCTTGGAGAGTTTGTCGCCACAAGTCTGACCCTGAACCTGCATGTTCCAGATATAATAGGCCAAGTTCTTGTATTTGAGTCTATGTTATTTATTTGTATGTAGACGCTGGTTTCAGTACTACACTTTTTTTCATCTTATAATGATAAAAAGTTTTAAACTTACAGCACATAGTGAAGGCTGACATACAGTTGATATCTGTAGCTCATGTACAAAGAGTGATGTGCAATTCCATTTTCCATGGCAGACGTTTTCTGCTGCATGTACACTCTTAATAAAGGTTCTTCATTGGCATCGATAGTTCAGTGAAGAATCTTTAAAATCCATGGAATCAAAAGGTTCTTTAGATTGTTAAAATGTTCTTCACACTAAGAAAGCGTTTTTTTAAAGGTTCTTTGAGGAACCAGAAATGGTTCTTATGGTGTCACTACTGTCAAAACACCATTTTACACTGTAAAAAGTAATACGCTCTATCTACTCAATAAAACTGTGATTACAAGATTACAGATAGCAGATTACAAGCTATATAATTAATTAAATTTGACATATAAGAATTGAGTTAGAATTAACCAAATTAATTCCTTAAAAGTCAACCATTTAAAATGTGTAAAATTAGCTAGCACCATTACAAAAACCACAAACTGACATGAAAAGTAAAGAGTCAAATTGCCCAACTAAACGAAACACTGGTCATCATAATGATGATCAAACATTTTCAATAAAATGTTTTTCTCTTTCCTTCAGTGATTCTGCTTGTTATTATCAGTTGTCTTCAATGTTGGCAATAAAAAATAAAGATTTCTTAATTCATCTTTGACGTCTTGTCTGTTATTCAGATATTTTTGTTTAAATTTTACTTGTTTTAAATGGTTAACATTTAAGGTATTTATTTGATTAATTCTAACTCAGTTCTATTAGTTGAATTTAATTGATAATATTGCTGTTGCCAAAATTTTAGGTAGATATAGCGTATTACTTTTTACAGTGTAGAACCTTTATTTTTAAGAGTGTAGACCTGGGGGGGAAAAAAGAGTATAATTTGTGGTAAATCAAATTAGAAAATTACATTAGACTTTCATTAAATTCAAGATGTCTAATGTTTTATTGTTTGACGAACTGTAGTGAAATGGCTGTTTGTGTTTTGATAATTGAGGTGAAATCCATCTTCAAATTCATTCTCAAAAGTGACCACTACGGTAAGTGCATTATATATCCACTAGATGTCGCCTTTGATGCCTTTTCAGTAGATATTATTTCCCAAAGTTATAAAGAGATGCATAATAAAGTGTGCACCTGTTATGATATTTGGAAAATCCGAAGTTTTATTTGTTTCAGGATTTATGTATTATGGAAAACACTTCAAATGAAACGCTTGTGAATACAGTGTCTCACTTTGAACAGTGGAATCAGGCGGTTTAATTAACCTACTGAACAATGAAAGTCCCTTAAAGTCTGAATTTAATCCAGATGTTTACATTTTTATGTCATTATTTTAATTATTACATTATTTGTTACATATATAGGAAATAATTATTTTATTTGTTAAATGTTTTATATAATAATTTTTGAATAATAATTGTTGTTGTTGTTGTTGTTGTTGTTGTTATACGTGTTGGAACCCTATGATGTCTTTTATCGACTTTTATCAAGCACGCGATATCTCTGGGTTTCCCGGGAGACAGGAATGAAGAAAACAGCACGCAGACTATATCGCGGTGGAAGCCCCCATCGAGACACATTTTGTGCCCTTTTTCCAAAGAGTTCTTCAGGCGTGTCGAATGGAACATTGAGTCGCTATTGTCCCTGAGACACTTTAATAATCGACGGCAGCAATCCCAACCTGTTGTTTGCTTTAGGACCTATTCCAAGACACACAAGCCGCCTGGATGAGGCTCCAGTTGGGGTGAACTCAGGCGCCAGTCCGCAAGCCTCTGCACTCTATGAATTCATGAATAAATGTAAAAAGATAAATGTGAAGTTTTTAATGCCAGAAAACAGGAATTAAGGTCCTGTGCATCACTGCGTTACATACTTGTTTCGGTGACTAACCAGGGAACGCAGCTGTAGCCTCTGACACAGAGTTTAACAATGCACAGTTTTCTGTCTGCACATTGTCCAACTGCATGGTTTCACTAATGCCCTTTCTTACTTCACGATATTTATAGGCATAATTCCATTATTTTATTATTGGCTTTTGTAGCCTACTTTAAGTTTTTTAATTTAAAGTGTCTGTTATTAACAATCCGACGAAAATTGCATTATTATTATTATTATTATTATTATTATTATCTTACTGTCTTTTTTGCACTTGCTCTCTTTCTGAAGCTCGTGACAGCAAGGGACTGTCGCGCCTCCAGATCAAGTTTCGGATCTTTGGGAAGCTCTTTTGCTAAAAGGGCGTTCCTTAAATCGGATCAAAAGGTTTTGAACTTGTTCAAAAAGGAAACGAAACTCAATAAACTCATTGTTTAAATGTGTTTAACTGTGCACCAATAAAAGAATGAATAATTGAAATTTATTTAATGTTTATGTTGCACAATATTTATATAGGCTAATTATACGTACGATTATAAGCACAAGTGGCCTAAATTATAGCCTACTATACCGTAAACTAATAAATAAACAACTAAATTAGTAAAACCATTTGTAAATAACTTTCTGTAATAAGCCTAACTATTAAATTTCGTTCACGAAAAAATGCAAAATACAAAATGATGCGTGTTTCTTTCATTTCATGAGACGATGAAGACATAGCAAATGCCTATGCCAATGAAATGTAGGTCATCGTTCTTCTTCTTCTTCTTAATTGAAAGCTACAGAAGGTTTAATTAAAAAATAGGGCCTGTATTTAGTGTAGCATGTTCACGAGCATTTAATGAGCAAAGGTAGTTTCAAAGCACGGTGTCCAACTTTTTTTTTTTTCACAACCCATTTCTCTTCATTTCAGACTGTCGAGAAAACTTTTTTTTTGTTTGTTTTTTGTTTTTAGTATAGGCCTGCTATCTAATTTCCTAAACATAGCGTGTGAGGAGGCTCGCCACATAACTTTATTCAGTCCCTAAGTTTCTGAGTACGTCCTGTGGGACGGCCCATTGTGATAATAATTCTGTAGTTAAACAGGCTTGAAGCGCGACATTATCAAAAAAAAAAAAAAAAAAAAAAGGTTTGTGCATAATAACCTCTCTCGGGTTTACTACGACTTCTCATTGGTCGCCTACACGCGCCTGCCCCGCGTGCTCTTATTGGTCAAAGCGCCACGCGACCAGCTTGAGAAGGGGGGCTCCCCGGCGCGTGCCGGTTTTAAAACCGACGAGTCGCCCTGAGACACCAGTAAAGAAATCCTCTACACCACAGGTGTAAGAAGAGAAATCCTCCACGGCAAAAATCCCTTTCCCATATCCATAGCCACCCACTTTCCTCCAAAAAGCACAAAACAACAGAATGGATGGAATGAGCACGGATACAAGGGAGGTTGTTGAAGTCGACGTCCAGCATCCGAGCTTGGGGCGGGGGGAGCAGCGCGAGTACCCACCAGCTTTGGCACTCATGGCCAGCAGTGACCCACGCGCCTGGCTGGCTCCCGTGCAGGCTGGCACCTGCGCGGCACACGCCGAATACCTGCTGCACTCGCCCGGCTCGAGCGCGGAAGGCGTGTCCTCTGCTTCCAACTTCAGGAAGAGCAGCAAGAGTCCTGTCAAAGTACGTGAGCTCTGCCGGCTTAAAGGAGCTGTGGGGGCAGATGAGGGCAGACAGCGGGCCCCATCCAGCAAAGCGACCAACGTCGTGCAGAAACAGAGGCGAATGGCTGCCAATGCCCGGGAGAGGCGAAGGATGCACGGATTGAACCACGCGTTTGACGAGCTGCGCAGTGTCATCCCAGCCTTCGACGACGACAAGAAGCTCTCCAAATACGAAACCCTACAGATGGCCCAGATCTACATCAACGCCCTGTCCGACTTGCTTCAGGGCCCCGGTGCTAAAGCCGACCCGCCAAACTGCGACTTGCTGCCTGCCAAGGTGTTCGAAGAGGACCGCTCTTCCAGAGGATCGCCGAGCGTCTGTCGGAGAGGCACGGGCGCGGGTTACCCGTACCAGTACGATGATGAAACATTCGCCTCTTTCATGGAGCAAGAGCTTCAGTCGCCCTCTGAAACGAGCAAATCCGGTTCGGAGGCCAACAAGGACTCGCCTCGGTCGAACCGGAGCGACGGAGAGTTCTCCCCTCACTCACACTTCAGTGACTCGGACGAAACGCACTTGGAGTTGCAGAGCGAAGACGAGCTCTCGGAACTGAAACTTCCCAAGCACCGCGCTTTTTAGAAAACACACTACTGGACTGTCCATCAATCGTGTCAATCGTGTATTTGGGCTTTGAAATGGGTTGCTTTATTTATCCATTTGTTGTATGATCTTTTGACAATGATGTTGTTGTGTCTGACGCCAATAGATTTAGTTGCCTTCTCGTGACATTGACCAGACCCCTACGCCATGTGAACTGCCGCGTGCAGCAGTGCCATGGGCTCGAATGTCATGCATAAAACTGTCTTCCGTGAAAGTTTTGACACTGTTTATTCACACATGATTGTCCTGGATACGATTGATTTTAAACCCTGTAAGAATTTGCGACTTCTAAAGTTTACGTGCACTTTAAAAAACGGGCCATAGGCTTGAGAAACATTCTTTTGTCATGGAACAAGAAATTTTGTGTTTATGTAGAGGTAATGCCAATTTGATGAATATATTTAATATAGCCATTAGATTTTGTACATCCGTTCATTTTTAATATTTGATTTCAACGCAAAGTTGTGTTCTGCTTCTGTAGCTGAAGTAAGCTATTTATTTTCGTTTGCCTTGTCCATTTTTTTGCGTTACATTGGAATTTTGCTACTCGAATGTTTTGTTTTATTGTAGAAATAAAAAAGGGAAAATTAACATGATTATGTCTCTGTGTTATGTCTGTGTTATATCACAGTTTTTCATTTCGTTATACAAGTTTCATTCATCATGTCTCATCTTGTTGTTTAAATAATGTCAATTCCATACATATTGCAACAAAAGGGCACAGCTTAATGTTATTCAATGATTTAATGTTAATGATTTAAAGGTTTGGAACACTTTATTGGAAGTTATGTGTGACATGATCTGACATTTAATCAATACAGCTATCAAAACATATGGTGAACTTTTACCAGAAATACACACTTAATAAAGTTGTATTAGTTGTATATATTTTGGCAAGTTCAGTGGTTATTTGCAGCTTTCCAGCTTCATGAAAGAACCATCTTCTTGTCTTGGCTCTTTTTCAAGTTGGTTATTTGTTTTTGTTTTTGTTTTGTTTTTCATTTACACGTTTATCAGTTCAGTGTATTGATTTCTGAGTTATTTTAAGCGTAACAACATTATTTTCTATAGAGAATAAAGCTATTTATGGAACTTAAGGTTCTGTGGAATCAGGCTGTGAAACCCTTTTGGTTATAATTGGAACTTTTGATTTTAAGCGTGATTTACACGAAATCATTAGAGCTGTACACACACTCAATATACACCTACAATAAAAAAAAAATAAAATAAAAAAAACTTCAGCTGATATGCCATTAACTCATTATGTCATTCTTTCATTCTTTAACTTGTTCATTCTGAAGTTAGTTTCAAAAATATTTTAGATTTTTTTTTTTCTATCGAAATTTTACTCAAAATATTTGTCAGATAAAATGTAAATGTCCTCTTTGCGTTAATTCTATCGTCTGTTTACAGCCAACCCGAACTCATGAGAAAAAGCGATTTCGTATGAATTCGTATGATTTAATTGGTCAACCTTTAGATTAGGGACCAATTCTCACCATTGACTAACTAGGACCTTTGCCGCAATAAACTCCTAATTACTGCTTATTAATAGTTTTTAAGGTACACTCTAAAAAGTGCTGGGTTTAAAGTTTGAAAATGGACAAACCCAGAAATTGGGTTGTTTTTAACCCAGCGAATGGGTTAAATGTTTGCCCAACCTGCTGGGTAGTTTTATTTAACTCAACTGTTGTTAAAAAATGACTGTATTGGTTGCTTAAAATGAACCCAAAGTATGTTGGAAATTCACATTTATTAATATGTTAAATAAATAAACATTTATTAATAAGTTTATTAAATTTATTAATAAATGTTCACCTTTTGATTATTATTGTTGCCTCTAGTAACTATGTGTCTGATTTTTCATTTCCAACCTATTTTGGGTTTAAGCCAGCCATATAATTATTTTTAAACAATAGTTGGGTTAAGTAGAACTTCCCGGCACGTTGAGCAAACATTTAACCCAACCGCTGGGTTTGTCCATTTTCAACCCAACTTGGGTTGTTTTTAACCCAGCATTTTTTAGAGTGTAGTTGTTTGGGTATTGGGTTTTAAGGGATGTCATGCAGAATAAGGTATTAATATGTGCTTTATAAGTAGCTACAACCAATATCCTAATATGTATGCTAATAAGCAACTAGTTAATAGTGAGAACTAAACTTCATATAGACTAAAGTGTTACCAATTAATTTGTACGAAATGTAAGCATGAACAACCTGATCTCATGGGAAAACGTAAAACGATGTTTTTGTGCTGTCACTCTAAAACAGCCAAAAATGTAAAATTCTATTCTTACATCAAAGTGCATCTTTTCATTTGGTCAGAGTTTGGAAGCACTCCTCTAAAGACGTTTAGCAGAAACGTTAAGGTTTTCTTAATGCGGTGCACATGTATGCTGGTATGTTGCCAATTGCCCCCGTGCCAACTGTCAGCTTCTCTACCCTCGAGCCATGACAAACATCATGAATTATGTGATTTTGCCTATGAAAGGGTTTTAATAGTCTTCTTATCTATGACTAACCTAATGTTTATCGAAGAATGTGTTTTAACTGTATTGCGTTTATTATGTTTTACAAAATTGCTGGCCGACCCGTGGCAAGTGGTGTTGGGTGTCCTTCTGGAAGCACGCGCTGTCATCTGGTGAGCGCAATGAGCGGAGTCCCATAGGACCTGACTCGAGAGACTATACACTCGCTCAGTGAGTCTGCCACACACGCGCTCACACGCCCGCCAGCACGCACCAAAGTACACATGCTGACGTAGGCTACACACACAAACACGCTAACTCGTATAATTATCTTAAACTAAAAGGGAACTTACAAATAACATTCTTTTGTTGTTGTTGTTGTTGTTTTTAATAAAACAAAACAATTTTGCTACAGACCTCTAAAGTAAGCAACGTTTAAAAAAACAAACAAATGACAAAAAGCTTTGTCATTTTAAAACCTCATTTACCCCAAGTGAATTAGGTTATTATTACAAAAGCTCAGTTTAAGCTAGGCTATATTATATTTGTTTATTCTTCAACAGTATTGCACTCAAGAGTCACGCACAGAGTTCCTTTAGGAATAGAAGGGATAAGTAATTTTCCAAAACTTTTTTGTCTGTTCCCTTGAAAGACTTAACTGGAATTGCTCAGGAATTATTAATGAAAGTGGGCGCTGTGTACCTGCTTTTTTTGTGTCCCCACCCCTGCGTTTAACCAATCACTTGAGCCGTGTGTCTGCGATCCCTATCCAGATTAACATCGAGAATAATAGGGAATATCATGCACACGCTCAGAACGCTAAATTATTCACAACCTTATCCATAAAACCTTTATCTTCTAGTGAACCACGAGACCATCTGTGCCGTCCTGTTATATGCATCCCTCAAACGACAAACGCGCTCAAATTTCGCGACCACGCGCCTTGCTGACGCTTACCAAACTAGGTGAAAAGTTGCATTTAAGGCGCATTTAATAGCCTATTATAATTATTAAGCATAAAATTGCTGTAGTGTTTCCATATAGCCTATATGTTTGTATTCCTCGCCTTACATAACGTCGTACGGTATTATAAGGCGGAGACTGTCTCAAAATATCATTTACATCGTTACAGGACCTGTCAGGTTCAGTCGTGCTGAACTGATGCCAAAGCTTTTACCCGATATAGGCTATTTACAGTTTGTCTCCTCAACATAAAAAAAAAAAATGCTTGGAAAAGGCTAAAATGTTCGTCATTTTGTCGATACGCTTAAAAGTTATTAAACATTTCTGCTTTTAAAGGGATCTGCGGTTATGTTGTTAGTTTTATTAAGTTGTGCTCCTTTAAGAAACTTGTGTGCGCGCAGAGTAGAACTGACAGGTGCACTGTGCCCTTCCATGCAACATTCAATATGTGACCGCTATGCCGCAGACAATTAGAGCAGATTTAAACGAGCCTGGAAAAAATCAAAAAGAGAGCCCTCTCACTCTAATCAACTTCATATATCTCCAACATATAGGCTATTGTTATAGTTATTAAATTGGGCAAAAAAGTTATAGCCTACCTTTATACCAGGTCTTTTTCGTGAAGGCAATTTTATAAGCGATCACTTTTTAGATTTTTTTTACCCCCTTTGACTTCAAAACTATCTAAATCCACTCAATATTTGTAGACTATCTGACAAACGATGCAGTGTTCTCATTATTTACGAATGTTTCAAGTGTTTTCCTGTGACGTAGGAAACCCCATCCATGACTGAATCTCATTAAAATCTATAAAACTATTTTACTTCGTTAGTCTGATTTTGTTTTTTTTTTTTGTTTTTTAATAGGCTTATTAATAGAAGACTGTGAAATAAGTTTAATGTTTGTCTTTTTACTAATTCGAATTAGCCTACATCAGCAATCAGCCCTATGCTGGAGAACGATAATTATTATGCAAAAAGAGAAAGATGATTTATGGTGCGTATATATAGTCTAAAACTTTTGCTTGTTTTAATTCAGAAATAATAACTAAAATGGAAAATACTGTTATGCTACAGAGACGGGATAGGATTTTTTCTTCTTCTTCTTCTTCTTCTTCTTTTCTTTGAAATGATCGAACTCCCATCTTTACATTTGTCGTGTCTTGAGTGAATACTTATATACTGTATAACTGTTAGTTGACCCTAGCGTGCCCTTATATCACCGCATCGGTGACACCAACGTCTCTATTCGTTTTACTCATGGAGTATTCCTGACAACAGCTGGGAGATTGCCTGAGTTGAGGTTTCACATCTCATTAAATATTGAGGTAGAGCGTTGAAGGAAAAACATAAACAAATACCCCCTCCATTTCTTACGCAATGCGCGGGCTCATAGAATCTGCGAGGCTCGTGCGCAAAGGTGCTGTTGTGTTGCTTTTCAACTTCATAGAAACCTACAAAACCAACATATGGAAATTCTAAGACAGTTATAGTAACTATGGCAACATAATGTTTCTTATTTGATACATTTAATATGTTATGTAAACAAAAAAGACTGGATCTTTTCCAGTTTCACTAAGCTCTAAGTTCTGTTTTTGTTTGACAATGACAAAAATAAATAAATGTAGAAAGAACATAATGATGTGGCTTTTTCAGTTTGCACTCCAATACTGTGAATTCAAATATCACACTTAATTTTCCCCTAGTGTGTTTGTGTGTGAGGTCCTGGGGAATTGTTTGCTTTTACTCTTGTAGTTCCTTAACTGTTCTTCAAAATGATGGACAGGTTATGAAGAACCTCCACCGAAGATCGGCCTCCAGTTCATTCAGGTCTTGACGTAGTTACATATTACCAAACATCAGGCATGCACACTGAAAAAGTAAAGTGTTAAAAAAGTGAGTACAACAATATAAACTGCCAGCAGGAGCACATGCTCATTCCTATGCTTAGTTAAAAAGTGTGGTTCCTAAAGTTCATTGGAGATAAGAGGAGTAGGAGGAGCCAAGGAAAGGGCTCGGACTCTCTGGGGACACTGGAACAAAAGCTAAAACTGGGCCGTACTCTCCATCTGCTTCGAGACTGTAGCAACAACCATAGAGCAAGACAGAAAAAGAGAGAAGAGGGCATGTGGGGGTGAGGTGTACAAGGCATTCAAAAGAAAGGAAAAAGACAACTTCTGATGCAAGTGCAGAAAGTGAATGAGAAATAGAGAAAAGATTCACTGTAACATGTTATAATGCAGAGAGACTCATTCTCGACTATTTACATAAGCACTGATCTGACAGACTCGTGCCAGGTAACTGTTAACATTTGGATGTCAGCTTATGGAGACAACTCTATAAAATTTTAATGTGAAGTGATGTATTTGAGGCCTTTGTTGACAGATACACATACACCTGTGCATGTACCACAACTACATGGTTAAAAAAGCTTTGTGGTCTTTTTAAAAAAGACTGTTATCTAAGCAAGGGGAGAAAATAATAGAAAACGTCACATGAGCCGCTGAATAAGAGGTATGAATAATGCATAGGCTTCCTGTGAACACTAGTCTGCAGTCTCTCATGATGCGTATCAATGTAACCTAGATAGCCAGGATTTTTCTTGTGGAATCATAGATAATATTATTCATAATGCTCTTAAACTTGCAAAAGTACTAAAAAAAAAATGTTCAAACATGTTGAAAAAAGTTTTTGGGAACATTGGAAGTATCTGTTGAACATATGCAACAGATATTAATGCACTCAACTAAATATTCCAGGTTAAACTCAATCAACAGCATTTGTTGCATAATGTTGATAACCACGAAATCTGACTTAAAGTTAAGTTGAGGCATTTACAATGGAAGTGATTTAAAAATGTGAAGCTTATAATTTTATAAAAGCACCCAATTCTTCTGTTAAATTATTTGCGCTGTATAGTTGTTGTTTTCATTTTTATGTTCATTTTAAAGGCTTAGTTCACTTTGAAATGAAAATTACCCCAAGATTTACTCACCCTCAAGCCAGGTGTATTTGACTTTGATAAACACAATCAGAGTTATATTAATAAATATCCTGACACGTCCAAGCTTTATAATGGCAGTAAACAGGACCAACGAGTTTGAAGCTCAAGTAAGTGCATCCATCCATTATAAACGTACTCCACACGGTTTTGGGGGATTAATAAAGGTCTTCTGAAGCGAAGCGAAGCATTTGAGTAACAAAAAATATCCATATTTAACAAGTTATAAAGTAAAATATCCAGCTTCCACCAGACTGCCTTCTGTATTCAACTTATGAAAAACTGATGTGACGTCAGGTACATTTTTTTAATAAGTTGAATACAGAAGGCGTAGGACATGGCGTAAGCATTTTGAACTGCGAGAGGTGTTACACTTTCTAAGTTCAATACGGAAGGTGGTCTGGCGAAAGCTAAATATTTTACTTGTTAAATATGGATATTTTTCTTACACAAACACATCGCTTCTCTTTAGAAGGCCTTTATTAACCCCCGGAACCACGTGAAGTATGTTTATGAGGGATAGATGCACTTTTTTGAGCTTCAAACTCATTGGTTCCATTCACTGCCATTATTAAATTTATTAATATAACTCTGATTGTGTTTATCAGAAAGAAGAAAGTTTTATACACCTAGGATGGCTTGAAGTAAATCTTGGGGTAATTTCAAAAGTGAACTAATCCTTTAAGGTTTGAGGTGTTACATTATCATAGCAACAAAGTTGTGAAATTGGATATAATTTTGCATAGCAGCTTTTTTGCACTAAAGTTATGTAAAAACACTTATTGTTTAGTTTTATATAGTGTGTAAAACAGTGTTTAAGTACTGTCCCCATTCACTTCTTTTGTAAGTACCTCATTGTAACCTTTTTTTTTTTTTTTTTTTTTGCTTGAAATTCATTTTTGTGGTGATCAACATTGCCACAAGTTTGATTTTAATTTGTATCAAACCTGGAATATTCCTTTTTGAAACATATATAATTTTTATTACAAATAATCTGCAGAAAAAACTGGACGGATTAGTCATTTGTTAGCTAACCTTGTCCACCTCATCTCAATGTCTTTCAGCATGTTGTAAAAAGAAACTGAAAGGGCAGTGGTGATTCTTCACATCTTTGTTTCTCCTGTGGCTGCCCTTTTGTGCCTGCAAAATGTTCAAAGTGGACGTACCTACACCAACATGAGGCTTCTTGGGTAACCGTCCCATTCAAAGGTACACAATGGTGAGGCCAATTATATTGACGTTCAATGCCCTTTGAGCATCAGTTACATTCATTGTGGGGATATGGATGTGTGTGCATATGTATAGGAAACACCTAAACTGTAGGGGTATTTATTCTTTTTGTCGACTTCCTCATGGGTTGGGTTACATCCAGCATGCCGTTCCCCTTCCGATGAACGAGAGGCTGCGATAGTGAATGGTTGAGGTCAAAAAATTGCCTCTCATAATGCTGGAGGCCTTTTTCCAGTCACACCTCAGAACATGAGGGGCAATTCTTTCTTTAAAAGTAGTTGTGAATGCTTTGACTTACATAGATTACAAGGGGAGACAGAGAATGATTGGATTTGTGGTGTAAACCACATCTAAGACCCTCCTGTGTGGGTTTTTCCTCTGGATGCAGAATTGATATGCAGTCATGAACTTCATGATCATAGGAAGCCTATAAAATTATTATTATACACCCATAAGCCAAATGCTCATACGCTGACTTTTTGAAGTTGTAAACAAAGGTTATTGGAGTATGTTTTGCATTTCAGTCTTTCTGCTTCAAAATGTCATGTTTATTTCAATTTGTTACTTGCAGTTTCTTTGTAATTATTACTCATAATTATTTGCTGATGTTTATAGTTTGATCATTCTCTGTTGTCCACCATGCTCTCTGAAGGTTCAAATTATTGTGATTTTTTTTTTTTTTTTTTTTTTTTTTTTCAGAAAATTATATTTTATTTATTCAGCATCAAAGACTATATTTTCATGGCAAGAACATGGTAAAATCAGTTTTGAAATTAATAAAAAAAAATTACAAACATTAAAGGATTAGTTTAAAAATGAAAATTATCCCAAGCTCTACTCATCCTCAAGCCATTCTAGGTGTATATGACTTTCTTCTTTCTGATAAACACAATCAGAGTTATATTAATATATATCCTGAGACATTCACAGTTTAGAATGGCAGTGAATGGGATCAGTGAGTATGAAGCTGAAGAAAGTGCATCCAATCATCATAAACATATTCCACGCGGCTCCGGGGGGTTATTAAAGGCCTTCTGAAATGAAGCGATGAGTTTGTGTAAGAAAAATATCCAAATTTAACAAGTTATAAAGTAAAATATCTCTCGCAGTTCAAAACATTTACGCTACGTCCTATGCCTTCCGTATTCAAAATTACGAAAAAAACGTAACTGACATTACGTCAGTTGAATATGGAAGGCGGTCTGGCGGAAGCTAGATATTTCACTTTTTAACTTGTTAAATATGGATATTTTTCTTACTCAAATTCATCGCTTCTCTTCAGAAGGACTTTATTAACCCCCCATTCACTGCCATTCTAAATTGTGAATGTCTCAGGATATGTCTCAGATTGTGTTCATCAGAAAGAAGAAAGTAATATACACCTAGGATGGCTTGAAGGTGTGTAAATCTTGGGGTAATTTTCATTTTAAAGTGAACTAACCCTTTAAGTGTCCATGACATCTGTAATTCTTCCTAAAGGAAAGTATGTAAACTGAAGTCATGCACCAGGACCTCTCTTGCCCCTCACATCTCTCTCAATGCCTTGAACTCATTTAACTCTGCCAGGCTTGGAGAGCACTGGCTGTCCCACCCACTCACCTGTGAAGGCCACGCATCTATTAAGGGACTCTTGCCCCCATTGTACAGTGGCTGCACAGATAGTGTTTCAGCTGTGAGCCATGCTCTAGGGAGGGATACTGTATATTGTCAGGAGTTTTCTTGTGTTTTATTCCACTCTCCTTTCATGGCCACTGAAAGCCTCCCCTAGTCCAGTTCCCCAGAGACCCTCACTCTCAGGTATCCTGTGGGTGGAGCAGAGGGGAGTGGGGCAAGCTAGGGGAGACAAGGATATCGCTTTCAGCTGTACGCAGAGACAACCGTGCCCCCCGCCCACCTTTTCTCCCTCCCACTCCCAATTAGGGATACATGTCCGACCCCTTTTCTTTTTTTCCTCCCCATTTCCATTCATCTATTCAGCACTTGGAGAGGAGCCTCTGACAATGGAGAGTTGTGGAAAGCAACTTTGCAAATCGAACAGTGTCAGGCAGGGCAGAGAGATGGAAAAGGTAGACGGGGTTGTGTTTTTGACTGAAATAGATAGATAGATAGATAGATAGATAGATAGATAGATAGATAGATAGATAGATAGATAGATAGATAGATAGATAGATAGATAGATAGATAGATAGATAGATAGATAGATAGATAGATAGATAGATAGATAGATAGATAGATAGCAGAACGGACACATATATAGATGGATAGATGCTGAGTAATGCTTGAGTTTGTGGGGTTTTTTTTTTTTATGGAGAAAAAGAGATGTCTGAATCACTGATGAGTCACCAGACACAAGGTTTTGGATTGTCATTATAAGAAAAAGATAGTGAAACCTGAGCTTAATGACCTTTAGTGAAAACCACTGTATTTGAGTTTTTAATATGTTTGAAGTTTAAAGTTTGTTCCAGCTTCAAAGGTTAACCTACTAAAATAAAAGCACTGAGATATACAGTCACATTGAGTTGCCTATTTCCTCAGTGGGCATAACTACATTTCATCAGAGTGTCATTATTTTGTGAGCATCCCTGCAATACGAGTGTGAGACATGGGAGCGGAGAGGAGGGAGTCATGCCTGCAGGGTATACTTAGAAAACGTGACCTCTTTTTAAGTAGTTTGTGCCCAACACTTACAGAGTGACTTTTCCATGTTGCATTAATACAGCCCAGATTCACTCAAGATACAAAAGAGCTAAGTAATTAGTTAACCAGCCAGCAGGCATCTTAGCAACATAAGCCTCTCAGCACCATCACACCCCATTCCCGTCTTCCAAAACATTACTCAGCAAACCCAAGTGTTATTTTTAGCCACTATACAGCATAATAAGTTTGCTACTATTTACTCACCCTCATTCCAACCAATAGAATTTTTTTTTTTTTTTTTTTTTTTAATGCAGAAAGTTTTCTTTGATGGGTAGGTTTAGAGGTAGGGTTAGTGTAGTGGGGTAGAATATAGTTTGTACAGTATAAAAACCATATGGAGAGTCCCTGTAAACAACATATACCAACGTGTGTGTGTGTGTGTGTGTGTGTGTGTGTGTGTGTGTGTGTGTGTGTGTGTGTGTGTGTGTGTGTGAAACACAAAATGAGATTTGTTTTTTGGGGGTTTTTTTTTTGGAATATATATATTTTTTTATAAAGGGACCACATCTGTAAAGTCCAGAGCAACCCATAGCACAGATTTAAAAACAGTTGTCTGTGACCTCAAGGGGGTGCTATGGTGTCTGTGGAAAAATTGGAAGAATATTTAAATACTTTACAAAATGTAAAACAGTAATACATTTATAACAACAATAATAATAATAATAATAACAAATCTGCATAGTATAGCTTTGTGGGGTTTTTTAAGTGTTCATTGCATCATACATTCATAGATAGATAAGATAGATAGTAAAAGTGTTGAATCTTTCTAGGAAGTTTCTTATGATTGACACTATTTTCTTTAAAAACACTGCATTGAAACAATTTTAATTGTGAAATGCACTATAAAGATACATTTGAAAACTATAATATTGGGTAAAAATCAGTTGAAATGAAATAAAAACATTTACATAAGACATGCATAGTAAAATTTAGTGTTGGGAAGGTTATTTTGTAAATGTAATAGGTTACAGATTACAAGTTACCCTATTTAAAATGTAATAAGTAGTGTAACTATTTCAATTACTTTATTAAAGTAATGTAATTGATTACATTTTATTACTTTTTGATTACTTTTCTAAATGTCTAACGAATTTTTGAACTGTTAATCATTTTCAAACATTTAAACCAGACAGGGTTAACCTATACAGTAGTTCTCAACACCGATTACTGTCAGACTTCTCAAAATCCTTCATCAGATTATAATAATTTTAAATAATAATTTTAAAACACAGCCACCACAAAATCAGACTTTAACACCTCTTTTCACTTACCTAGATATTTCTGAGGTTAAATACAGATTTAAAATTATAAGATATAGTTTAATAGCTATGATACTGTTTTTGAAATCAAATCTTTGCATAGCTGTGACAGGAAACAATGGCATCTAAATGCTTTGGGGGAAAAACACAAAAAGCATATACATAAATCCAAATAATAAATAAAACAGTTATCATATAAGAATGTGTCCTATCATTTGTCCTAAACTCCTGAAACATGGTGTCTTTTTTAGAGCAGTCAATGCAACTTGGGAAAGAAATCAATCAAATCCGTATGTGTGTGAAAATATTCAGATGTAACCCCCTTTGTAATTGTTAACATTTTCATAAGTAACTGTAATTTAACAGATTACAGTTACATATATTTTGTAATTAAATGATGTAATTCCGTATGTAATGTAACAAGTTACTCCCCAACACTGGTAATATTATATATTTCTATATGTCACTGTCCTGGAGAAGTGAAGATGATTGGCAGTGGATACAGTATCAGTATGATTGTTGTGGAGCTGTTTGTTCAGGTAAGCATGGGAAAGCTCTCAGTGTCACCCATACTCAAGCTCATCTTCCCTCAATGCAGATTATCCCTACATCCCTCGTTTTCACATCATCAGACTCAATCCACATCCTCTTTCTCTTCTCCTGAGGGATGCTTCCCTCTCTACAGATCAGTGCTGCCTGACTGCACCTGTCAATCAATGTCTCTTTTCCCCCCTCTCTCTCCCTCTCTTCACCTTTCCACCCTAGTTCATTTTTCCACACAAGATATGTGACACTGAAATTAAATTTGCTACAAAAACAACTGACATGCAGGGAAAATCTTTTTCAGTGTATTGGATTGGAAAACAGCACATAAACTGGCAGAATATCAATTAATGACTGCAGTTTTTTGCCACTTATGTTAGAAATCTCTTGTGAGATTAATTTCAGCTTATCCAGATGATGCATATGACGTTTACAGGCAGTAACTAAAATCTACATTGTTTGCTCTTGATGTTGGATGAACTGACCATTGTAGCTTCCTTCATGAGGTGGTGTACAGCGTGTCAAAGCATTGCTCTTCTGTCTTTTCTTTTCTTGATGTACAGACAACCAGTCTAGCTCTTCCCCCTCCCTGCTAACACCCCCCCAATCCAAAAGTGTGTACTTTGGGGAAGAGCATGAGATGTGAAGGCTCTGCCCTGCCAGGGAGACAGGGGCGAAAACAAAATGGCACGGCTAACAAAAGGGCCTGTATCCAGGCCGAGGCTAGCCATTGTCCTGTGCAGAGCCTGTCGTCGAACGTGAGACGAGCAGGTCCCCCCTCCGCTGCAGGAACCTAATAGGAAATCAAAGTTCTCACGGAGAATGGGCCGGGCTCAGAGTTACCCTCCCTTGGGTCTTGCTGAAAGAAGAGTGCAGAAAGAGTTCTGGCAGGACCAGAGAAGGTTAATGCAGTGGATAGTCTTTCTGCTGCTTGCGTCTATGAACCACACTAAACTCTCTGTCTGTCTGTCTGTCTGTGTGTCTGTCTGGAAAGATAACTTCACTGATCAGCGTATAAGCTCTAATTGGAAATCTTCTGGCTCCCAAAACTCAATTATGCACACAAAAAATGCAATTCTAATCACTGATAAATCAGTTTTAGGGCCCAGTCACTCACAACCCCCCTTTTTTTTCTTAAAAGAAATACATTGAAATCCAAAAATTCCAAGAACTAGATGAAAACCATTTTTTAAAAATGATTTCAAACAGAAAATAAAGTTTGAGTATATGGAAAAATGTAAAACAAGGAAACTGACAAAATTGTTTATTAATGTTTAAAATACATTTTTAAAATAAATGTTTAAGACTTTTAAAGTGTTAGTTTACCCAAAAATGAAAATTCTGTCATTAATTACTGACCCTCATGTCATTCCACACCTGTAAGACCAAATGTCTCAGTGACAAGAATACTTTTTGTGCACCAAAAAAAACAAAATAACGACTTCAACAATATCTAGTGATGGGTGATTTCAAAACACTGATTCATGAAGCTTCGAAGCTTTACGAATCTTTTGTTTCGAATCAGTGGTTCAGAGCATGAATCAAACTGACAAAGTCATGTGATTTCAGTAAACAAGGCTTCTTTATGTCATAAGTGTTTCGATATTTCAATAGTTCACATGACTTTGGCAGTGCTCCGAACCACTGATTCAAAACAAAAGATTTGTAAAGCTTTGAAGCTTCATGAAGCAGTGTTTTGAAATCACCCTTCACTAGATATTGTTGAATAAAGTCGTAATTTGAATAAATACGTCTTTAGTACCTTTCTGGCCATCTGAAAGTGTTAATTAACTTGCTGTCAATGGAGGCCTCACTGAGCCATCAAAAATATCTTAATTTGTGTTCTGAAGATGAACGAAGGTCTTACAGGTGTGGAACGACATGAGGGTGAGTAATTAATGACAGAATTTTGGGGTAAACGAACCCTTTAAGATATACGTTTTTTTCATTTAGATATTTAAGAATGTGTGACACTGATCATGTGACTTCATGACAGCATATAAAATTAAACTGCATATAAAATTATGCTGGAGAAAATGATCATCAGGTTTTACACAAACTTGTGGAGTTCATGCAGCTTAAGTGGCACTGTCATTAAAGCCAAAGACAGGATAAACCAAATACTAAGACATGTTTGACAATATAAATTGTCCTGAAAAGTGTCTTATCGAAAGTAGAACCATTTCCACTGTCGAATGTCCATTTAAAAGGATAGTTCACCCAAAAATGAAAATTCTGTCATAATTTACTTTTCACTGAGACATTTCTTAAAATATCTACTTTCATGTTCCACCGAAGACAGAATGTCATACAGGTTTGAATGAAATTAGGGTGATTAAATGATGACAGTATTTCTATTTTTGGGTGAACTATCCCTTTAAGTTGATTTATATCCACTTGCGTTTGAGTCTTCAGATATGTCAGAGGTCAAGAAGAAGGCTTGAGTGGGACATGTGAAACAGCAAGCACCTCTTCCCATAGATAGAGGTGTTAAGCAGCTGTGTTAAGCTGCTTAAACACCTCAGAAGCCCAGGAGGCAGGAGCAGGGGAAGGAAGATCACCTGAGGGAAGCTTTTGACTGTGACACAGCACAGTCTTTGGCCCCCCGGGTCTGTTTCTGGGTTACCCGCCAGAGAACAAGAGCTTTTTGCGGTTCAGATTCTTGGAAGGTGTTGGATGTCTGCAGTGTCACAACTAACAAAACCATTTGAAAACAAAGTGGCCCACTGAATGCAGCGCTGCAATGTGATCCCCGTCCCTTTGTGCCGCAGTAGAAAATGTCCCCTCAGAAGCAAGGGGGAGACACACCATTTAATTCCTCTGATTTTCCCCTTTTAAGTGTATTCTTCAAAGGTGAACATGTTAACTATAAAAGAGCTATGTTACCTCTCGGGCAGAGGCAAACCCTCCCTCAGTTGTTAGATATAAAGATGATAGACAGATCTAATGTCACACTGTAAACCAGAGAGCAAGTGCATTAACTACAAATATTACAATTAAAGATATGTTTTAATTACCCAAAAGAACATGAAATGTATTTATTTATGTATTGTATTCTTTTTTTTTTTCCTTTTAATAATGCATTTTATTGAATATTGAATATATTTATTTATTTATTCATACATTTATTATGCAAGGGATAGTTCAACCAAAAATGAAAATTCTGTCATCATTTACACACCCTCAAGTTGAACACAAAAGAAGATATTTAGAAGAATATAAGTAACCAAACAGTTGATGGACCCCAATGACTTCCATAGTATGGGAAAAAGATTTTAAAAAATCCCCGTAAAAAACAGGCAGCTGTAGTTGCAAGAATTTTACCGTAAAAAATATGGTAGCAACGTTTTAGGTTTTACGGGACAGCATTACTTTACCGTCTATTTTACAGTTCAAAACCGTATAATTTAAAGGTTTATACTGTAAAAATTACGGTTCATAACTGTTTATTTTACACACTGTAAAAAAAATTGTTAAATTTACGGTAAAAAAGTATTAACTGATATAATGTTAATTTACCAACCTATTGAAGTACTAATATCTGTTTTGTACCTTTGTAATACACTGACAACCACCAAACACAGTGGTGATGAGAGTCACATGATGAATCAAAGTTCATCACAAGCAGCTTTTCCACAAGCTGAGAAGGACAATACTAATATATAGAAGGTGCACACAGTGTCATTCATACAAACACTAAACACCATCATGGTAATACATGAAATTTAAACATTAATTTAACAACATTAGATGTAACATAAAACCCTAATGTACATGACTGATTTAAAAAAAACGTATTTTTTCAACGAAAATACATCAAATGTGAAGTGTCACGCAGGGAATTGTGGGAATGTTAATTTATAGTTTTTCACTGTAAATTATACAATGACTTGTTATTTTGACTTGTTACTTCCAAAAACCGTTAGATCTATTATAGTTATTCACCGTATATAGTATGGAAACTTTCTGTAAACCAATTAACTGTTTTTCACCGTAGCATTTTTTACAGTCTTTTACCGTTAAAATCCAGTTCATTTTTTTACAGTGTACTATATGGAAGCTAATGGGGCCCATCAACTATTTGGTTACCGACATTCTTCAAAATATCTTCTTTTGTGTTCAGCAATAGAATTTTCATTTTTGGGTGAACCATCCCTTTAAAGCAGATATTTCAATTATAATCCGATAAAGAGATAGAAGGAATAGGGAATAGTTTATAAGGTTTAGGATTATTTTAGAAACTCCTTATAATTTCTATCATGTATTGACAAAGTCTTTCTGTATTTATACGATGAAAAGGAGAAAATACAGCTCCATTAAATATGGTTATTTATCATAAAACAAATAGAGACCCAGAGTAGTACATGCTTTAAACTGAACGGATTAATTTTAATTTGTAGTTGCGATTCATGACAGAGGGTCAAAATCCAGAGGGTCACTCTTGTCCACAGCGAAACTGAACTAAGGCCTTCCAACTGTCTATCTGTTGTGTTTGTCAGCGGTGCAACGGCTTATTCTTCTTTCCCTGTTGCTGTCATACTCTTGTCAATCAGCTAGTTAATTACAGCCTGTGTCTACTGTGTGAAAACCTATGTCAAGAACTTTGACCTCATGGGTTGTAGCCCCCTCCATTCCTGTCTACGGTGTCACGGCCGGAGAGGTGCTGCCACAGACCATGTACCCACTGACCACCTGACAGAACGCACTGTCCAGCAACCCGTGGCGGCCTTAATGGGCAAACGTCCACCTACATGTGTATATGAGAATATGTTATGCAAGCACAGAGGCAATGCATGTCAGCAAGGTCAAGAGATAAATGTAAGATTGTGCATGTGTGTGTGTGAAAACCCTTTCGGTGTTGACAGTGACAGATGGAGATGAAGAGGAGCAGGACTCCTGGGACTTAAAGCTAATCCAGCATCCTAACAATGGGCTTTCCTGGCGGGAGGGCTTTGACTCGCTGTGACTAAGGCAGGAGGCGGAAAATAACACACTGACATGTTTCATTAAGCTTGTTAATGCCGTCTCTGCCCCCGTCTCTCCTCCCAGATCCCACAGGCTATACGCCAGACATCCATGTTCGGGAATGCGGCTGAAGGAAGATCTGATCAATCATTGTTTACCTAAGATTAAATAAGCAATGACTGGCATGGGAATAATGACTAAGCTGTAAGTAATGTTTATGAGCAATAGTGTAACTTATGAATACTTTTCATATATGGGGACATGAGCACATGAAGCTTTTTAGAAATTATTTAATCGATAAACCTGCAGAATTAAGCCACATTTCAATGTTTTGTAGTGTGACATTCATATGTCTTCTTAATATATATGAGTTATTATTACACATAGCAGTTAGTTGAAATCTCAAAGCTAGTCACATTTTCTAATGTAGTTGAAATAAATGAGGGAAAGTCTTTTGAAAACAAGTAAGACTATATAACTTCACTTCCAATAAAATAACAAAAAACAAACATTCTCAAATAATCAAGTATCTATTGTGTATCTATTATGTACTTTTTTCCCCCTTTTTTGCATCCATTAAAGTATAAACAACTGCTGAAATACAGTTACACCTTTAAAATAACAGACAAATTCTACTTCTGCTTTTTAAAATGACTGTCCACCACAAGCACTGATGAAACAACATTGCACACAGTCAATATCACATATTGAAGCATTCTCACATCCATAAATACTTATTACCAGCTTGTCTTTTCTTCACCACAGCCCAGATTAACCGGAGACATATCTGCCTTAAAAGAATTTTAAAGAAAAACATACTCTCCACAATTCCTTTGAGGAAAATAATGTCATTTGCAGTGATCAATACCAACCTGGATCTGTGTGGAAGGCGAGAAAAAAACAGCCCGCTAAATAAATAAAGTGTAACACGAGAATCAAAATTAAAATGCCATCGCTTTGTGGCAAGATGAAAGGGAGATTGTAAAAGAAAGGCTCTGGAAGCAGATTGGGTTAGGGTGCCCGAAATCACATCACTAAAGACTTGCCCCCTCTCCACAAATTCGATCGCAAGCAATAACCAACGATTAAGAGCGCACTCCATGGGTATAAAGAGAAAATTCAAAAGTCCACTGTGACTATGGGGACTTGGCAGGATTGGATTAAGGGCCAGAGAAGGAAAGTGACCACAGGGGAGGCATACTGATCAGAGAGGAGGTGAGAGGGAGAGGCATAAAGAACCCTTCCAGCAAGCAAAGCAAGCTATAGAGCAATCATTACTGCATTTTAAAGAATTTGCTATGCATTATAGGTTTTACCCATATGTTTTACCTTATTTACTCCTAAAAGATTCATATTAGTACCTTTGGGTGAAGTTCACCCAAAAATTACAATTCTGTCATGACCCCCATGTCATTCTAAACCTGTATGAGCTTCTTTCTTCTGTGAAACAGAAAAGAAGAAATTTTGAGTAATGGCTCAGTGGTTTTTTTTGGTTTTTTTTCCCCTCCATACAATGGAAATCAATGGTCACCAAAATTGTTTGGTTACCAACATTCTTCAAAATATCTTCTTTTGTGTTCTGCAAAAGATAGGTTTGTAATGACCTTAGCTGTATTTCCATTCGCATTTTGAAGTATCGCATCAAGGGCCTCATTTATAAAATGTTGCGTAGAAACCGTCCTAAATTTGATCTTACAATCATTTCTCAGATGTGCGTACGTGTGATTCATAGAATGAACATACACACAGAAAACGAGCGTACGCCTCTCTTTCAGATGTGAAATCTATAAATCGCAAATGATCTTGAACTTGCGCGTAGCTGAATGGTTTCACTTCCCCGGGTTGTAAACAACACCTAATTAACTTCAATTACATATAAAAGATCAACAGTCATCGTCCAAATCCTTAGCGAGCTGCAAGAATAGCTTAGATTTCCAAAAACCTGCAGTAATCTGACAATGAAAAGTGTGTACGTCTCCTCAGACCCTGATGTGGCTTTAAGCACTTTTCCACGTCAAAGACCGTTTTTATGAATATGAACGTTGGCGTGGATTTAAGCATACGCACACTCTAAGATCAAATCTGTGCGTACGCACGCTTTATAAACGAGGCCCCAGAAGCCCTAATTCGTGAAAAAAGTTTTTACGCTTACTTGAGGTGGTTTTTGAAGTACGAAAAATAGTTCATGCGACTAATGGGAGATGAAAACGCATTTGCTGAATAAATTCTGATGTATAGCAAACATTAAAGGGGGGTAAATGCTATTTTATGCATTCTGATTAATTTATACTGTTAAAGAGTTGCATTCTCATGCTAAACATGGCCAAAGTTTCAAAACACGAGTTGGACATATGACATATGACAGTATTTCTGTGCCAAATACACTACTTCCAGTTTCGGACCAGGTTTCGGAGAGTTTTTTTCGAGTATGGCCCTTTATCACGTAATAAAGGGCGTAATTCCTTGTATGGGCACTTCTCCCTGATAAGCATGCACACACACATCACCCAGAGGGAAACCATGGATGGGAACAGTGGATGAGGTTTGTTTTTCTGGGGCAGCAATGAAGTTGTGCATGTATATTTGTTTGTTCCCAGAATTTCGGTGATGAATGCTTTGTAAACAAGTCTCAGTTTGATGCTGGATTTGCAGATCGGGGGCGGTGAGTAAAACTGCATGTCTGTGTTTTGTTGGCAATCGACGCAAGTGCATATAATGTAAACCATTTTTGTCCCCTTTTTAATTAATAATGATGTCGCAGCTTGAAGACGATCTCTATGCAAAAGCTGCACGTGCTTGTGACTCTTTAGCTCTGCCCACGACACGCCTCCATGAGCTCTGCTTTTTTCAGAAAGACTCGGTACAGCGTGTCTATCTTTTATAAATATGATAAAACTATGACTTTTTCGGAGATAAAAGGATTGATTTGAAGGATGCAATACTACTCTACAGGTACTTGAGATGAACTGTTTGTGTTACCTACCCTTTAAACCCACATGACTAATCGTGTGTTTCCGCTGATGGTGTTTGATTTATTGTTGGTTACTAGGTTACCAATACCACCATCATCCACTCTAACAACTTGAGGAAACGCACCTAATTCGCATTTGTTTTTGCTTTGTTTTGTTTTTAGGGGCCAAGCCCCTCTTGTAATTGTCAGTTTTCTTTTTCTTATTATTCTTTCTCCCAAAAGGGAGTCTATGGCAGCCCTATCAACGGAACATGAGAGAATGATGAAATTTGTTTTCTTTTTGTTTTTGCAAACTTTGAAAAGACTCGCTTCACGTTTGGATGGAAACCCAGCTAGTGTCATTTTTGGGTCCTCTTTAAGGGTACATATCACTACTCTGAGGCAGGGGTTCCCAGCCACATTCCTGGAGCCCAAACACTGTACATTTTGCATGTCTCCTTCATCAAACACACCTGATTCAGGTCATAAGCTCGTTAGTAGGCTCCAAGAAATGGGTGTGTCAGACAAAATGTGCGAGGGCTCCAGGAATGTGGTTGGGATGGGAACCCCTGCTCTAAGGTGCAAATATGCATCTTTTATGGGTGCAAAGTTTTACCTTTGTACTGCCACAGTGACAAGTGATTCATAAAGACTCAAAAGTTGAGATAACCCTTTATTGTTTTAATGTTTGGGGTTCCAAAGACCCCAATGATGTATGTATAAACATAATGTTAGTGATTTAAAAAAAAAATAAATAAACCTTATTTTATCTTCAATAAGCATATAAAATGCTTTTTTGAGGTAATTAAAATAATTTTGACAGATATTTCTGAGCCTGACTTTATCACAAGGTGCTCTCACTTAGATGTGACTGGTATCCAATATTGTAATGCTTTTAATATATTAATTGCTTTTGTTTGGGGTCAAATTGAATAATAATAGTACATTTTTAAAAAGTATGAATTGAAATAAGCAACTTGCAGAACTATGTGTATGTGTTTCAATGGTTATTGTCCATACAAAGTCAGTGGAGTCTACAACAACATTAGATCCTGTTGCCTTTCATTGTATGGAAGAAAAAAAAAAAACATTTCAAAATATCTTCTTTTGTGTTCTACAGTAGAAAGAAAATCAAACAGGTTTGGAATGATATGAGGGTGAGTAAAACATTTTTATTTTTTGAATGAACTATCTCTTTAAGAATTTTTAAAGGCATTACAATGTCCCTGGCGTCACTGAGACCCCAAACAGAACTTGAGTGTTAATACAAATCAGCAAAAATGGAGGAAGATAATGGCACAATGTCTAAGCGACCAAAATAACCTATGAACTCTGTGACCCAAAGTAGCCTACTCAAAATGCAAGAGTGAATAGCAAGAGGAGAAATACGAGGTGTGGTACCTCTTCTCTCCTTCATCTCACGGTGAACTTTAATGGCCGAAGCCCCCTTCTCTGATTACTTTCTGACAAATTGTCTTATCAGTCCTGAGGCCGATTGGGCGAATGAAAACATGACCCTGGCCTGAATCTCACCGACATTCATGCAGACATCTCGGGTACAACCGATGGGGCAGATAAGCCGGATCAGTGCAGCCACTGGAGTGGCTAACAAGCGGCCATTAGACTTTCTTTTCATGCATGCTGCTGGAAGGGGCCGGTGACCGGAGGGGAGGCAGGGGGAGGATGATGGTGCTGGAGAGGGGGAACAGGGCAAAGTAACCTTTTAGATCAGCATCATTGTGCGCTGTTAAGAGGCACAGCCTTTGTGCCCGAGAAGCAGGGGGAGCGGGGGGTAAGGTGGAGGGGGGCAGGCTGGAGATAAGTGGCTCCTCCTTTCTGATTCACGCTCTGCTACTCCCACAGTAGTGGATGGGGACACGGGGAGAGAGGCTGCCGGTGACACAGTGGAGGCTTTGTGGGAGCAGCCCAGACGGCCCCCTGGTTTAGAAACAGAGTGGGAAAGAGAAAGGTATGGAAAGAGCGGGAGAGAAAAGCAGAGTCACTTAGAAAGGTCAAGAGGAAGATGAGGAGGAACAAGGGAATCCGAGGTGGATATGCTCATGGAGAATCGTAGCACACCTTGAGATTGACCAGATCACTGACAGGGAGAAAGGTAAATGGGATGAAGGTAAAGGAGGTAGGGTTTAAGCTTAGGTTACACAAGTGCACACCTGTCATGTCCATCAATTTCTTTTTCCGCTCAGTGTCATTGAGAGATAAAAGAAAGAATAGGTCTGGACTACTTCCTCTCCCAGGTTTGTGGGCAGGACTGAATATCACACCTCAAAACCAGGGAAACATCACAGAGCTACAACACAATATGCATGTTCAGGACACACCGAGGACCATTCAGAATATACATACTTGTACTTGGCAGATTTATATACTACAGATCACTGTTTTCAAGTGAAATTGTTTAACTTTCTTAATCAAATAGTAAAGCAGCTAGTATGTTATGTTGTGGTCATTCTTACCGGTGGTATGAACTAAATCCTAATTGTCAAAAAATTCTTGAAAAGTGTTGGATAATTGGGAACAGAATAACATCGTAGCTCTTGATACAGCTGCACCAATTAATTGATATCAACAAGTATTCAGTAGTACGCAAAGTGTTTATGAATGATGTTTGTGTGTTGATCCTCATTTGCTTATTCATATGTAGTTCTTGATTTTAAATGTGAAATGATTAGGCACATATTCTGAATTTGTGCACTGAAAAAAAAAAACAAATGAGCAAAAACAAGCCGTTTTTTGTGTGTGTGTCACTTTAAATGCAAATGAGCTGCTGCCACTTTCCAGTAGAGGGCTGAGTTTTAACAGCTAGTGCTTTGGTTGCTCAACAACAAAGCTGGAGAATCTCACGCAGCCAAAATGACGATTGTCAGTAGCGGTGTTCAGTCTTACATTGTTCAAACCAGAGTTGGACACTGATGGAGAGAATCAGGAAGAAGTTACAACTTACAGAATGCATCCGGACATCATGTTAACCTTTTGTGCAAATCCAGCGTTGAATTTACCCTCGCTTGTGAAGCAGTCCAGCGTAAAATGACGGCATGGCAACAACACTCTACTATAACAACTCTACCTCTTTTCTAAAGCAGCCCAACATGGCCTCGCCACCTTTGTGTTCCCAGGGGCAGGGTTTATGTAAATTTTAGGGTTAGTGATGTCACTAAACCAGGAAGAAGCCCGTTTAGTCCCTACCAGCGATTTATTGTAGTCCTTAAACAGAGAATTCTTTATAAAAAAATATCTCCCTTTATATTAAACTTTGAGCATTGTAACTTGGCAGATGTTGTTTATGCGCAAACAGCAACATTACACACTAACTAAAGTTAAAAAAGTGAAATCATAATCAACCACCCCTTTAAAACTGAAAGTAGCTCATAGCATTAGCAAAACATAGTTAATGACCAAACATGCCATTCACAGTGGGGCCATAGTAGAACCATTTTTGGTTTCCCAAAGAACCTTTCAGTGAACAATTTTTTAAAAAAGAAGCACTTTTGTCTTCATATGAAGAACATTTTAATAAACTAAATAACCTTCTTCCACTATAAAGAACCTTTAGCGCAATGGAAAGGTTCAGTGGACGTTAAAGGTTCCTTCTGAAACCATAGATGCCAATAAAGCATTTTTAAGAAGTGTAGGAGTGAGGGATGTGTATAACTTTGTGAATGACAGATGTTCCAGTCCATTTAGGTCTGATCATTAGCTAAGAATAATGATTATTATATTATAAGCAATCATCTCTACAGGCATTATTTTTTATTCAAAATAAGTCTCGCTCACCTTTTATTTCTTGGTAATTCTCACAGTACATAAGATGTGGTTGGACACAAAGACACAGACAGGGGGTGCACATTCCTAAAATGAATTATATTGGACGCTTTATCATAATAATTATTAAAAAGTGGAATGATCTTCGTCCAGGGCTTGGACACTGATCAAATGGGCTTGGTGCCCATTATACTCAAAGGAAACGTAGTAGATGTTGTATGAAGTCCACTAGCAAAGTGGATGAACAAAGGCAGATCTCATGGCAAAAGGAGTGAGAATCATGACGACCGGTCCAGAGCCTGATGCTGGCCTCTTGAGACCTTGCAGAGGCCACGCTGGGAAGGGTCATGTCAGACATCGACTCCCATGGTGGGGCCCTTCTTCCTTACTCCTCCTCCACTGTGACTGTCACCACCTCCCCACTGGGCCCGTCCCAGCTCAGACTGACCCCACCAGTCCGAATCAGCAGGGGTGTGTTCCCTGCGTCACAGTCCCAGTCGAGCCATCACAGCGTCCCTCCAGTGGGAAATAATGAGAGCGAGGGCCTTGATGCTTTGTATGTCATCATTATTTGTCCAAGAGCTTTTGCCGCCTGTACCTGTTTTTAAAATGTACAGTTAATATGGAAACAAAACTTTTTGGTGGTGTTGTTTATCTTACCATATGTTTGTTCTTCATTGTCATCTGTGACACGCGATGAAGAAGCAGCAACTAATTATTATTTTAATTCATATTGAGTAATCTGGTAACACATTACAATAAGGTTTAATTTGTTAACATTAGTTAACTACATTATAGTTAACATGAACTAACAATAAACAATACTTCTACAGCATTTAATAATATTTCTTTGTTAATTTTGAGTATTTACTAATACACTTTTAAAATCAAAAGTTGTATTTATTAACATTAATAGCATTTTTTTATTTACTCTATAAATTATATAAATATTATATATATATATATATATATATACACACACACACACACACACACACACACACATACACACACACACACAAATTCCAATAAAATATATCTGGTCAAAGCAAATCACTAGTCATAAATCACTGGCTTTCTAGCTGTCTGTCACTAATATCATCTCATATGCAGAATGATGCATATGAATGATGTTTATCTTCTCAGTCAAATAATAGTTCTATAGCTGATTTTAAACTTCTTAATCTGGGAATAATTATTATCATATCATATTGCTCTTATGTGCATCAAAATTTTGATTCAAATCAAGTGTGTGTCTCTCACCTCTCATTCCTTGGGAATTCCCACAGTATATAAGAAGTGGCGGGACACAAAGAGAAGACACAGCAAGGAGGTGCACATTCTCTTCCCACACTGCCTTTACCCTGGAGATGGTCAGATCCCCCTCACTAACCCCAGCCCCCCCTCCTTCCCAACTTCTCTCTACTTCCATCTTCCTCATTGTAGGCTGATTTAATTAAAAATATCCAGCAGCACCACCCTGGAACTCGCCCGCCAGGGTGGGACCTCTAGCTGTGGTGCAGGGAGACATTGTCATTTACTGTTTGCAGACACACACACACACACACACACTATTTTCCATGTTTTATAGGGACTTTCCATAGACGTAATGATTTTTATACTGTACAAACTGTATATTTGGTCCCCCTACATCAAATGATTTTGAAAATCTAAAAATGCACAAAGTTTTCTGTGATGGGTAGGTTTAGGGTTGGGGTTACCCTAAACCTACCCATCACAGAAAACTTTGTGCATTTTTAGATTTTCAAAATCATTTTGTATGATTTATAAGCTGTTTTCCTCATGGGGACCAAAAAAAAAAAAAAAAAAAAAGGGGTCCCCATAAGGTCAAAATTTACTGGTTTATGTACTATCCTTGTGGGGAAATTTGGTCCCCATAATGTAGGGAATACCAGGTACACACACACATTCAAGTCTAAGTTTTTCCAGAAAGAAATCTGACAAACATGATGCACTGACCTGACAGGATGGCATTTCAAACTTTGTTACTCTATCAAAAAGCACTTTGCTGTTTAGAAGTTCCACTCATAGTCAATATAGTCAAAACTGCTCTGAATTACTTTTCTAATAAGCTGACAAAGCTTTTTAATATAAGCTGTTTTAGCTAAAAAAAAAAAATTTTTTTAAATATTTTAAAATAAAAAAATGTATTGCCCACAAACTCTTCTCCAGAAACAATAATTTTCTTTGTTGATCAAGGAAACATAATAATATTATACTGAGCCTTTTTTCTGCCGATTATGGTGTCTACTGTATACATTATATCTAAGGCAACCGCCGTCAACCATACATGAGAGTTATCCCAACATAAATCAACATAATTAATCTGCACGTTTCGTCCATCCTAGAATTGCAAGCCTTGTTTGACAGCTCCTGGATAATGTCTAATGAATGTGAAATGAGACAATGGCAATTAATTTTGTGATGATCTTGCCATTTGGAATGGGCGGGTATTTTGTTTTAGGGGGTGGGAAGGAGCCAAATCGCAGACATGTTGCCACGGTGATAAGGTACTCCCTGCCGCCGTCGGGTCTCGGACAAGCAGGGAGCCATGGCGACTGGATGGTGACAGACAAAGTGACAAGTCCGCAAGGATGGTAGGTCAACCTTGAGCACAATTCCTCAAACTTCCATAGGGATGTCATACACTTATGTAAGCCATTGACACAGTAAACTGATGAGAATGAGCATGGATGGAGTCTGGTCATCGCTAACTTCCATTCTGGAGAGCTTTTGATGTATGCAGGTTTGCAGAAACATCACTGGCACACACACATTATCACCATCTTAATGTTTCAACACATTTTCATTGTAGTTGTTGCAACTATCTTTACTTTGCTAATGTTGTGATGGGGTTTATGCCAATGAGACTGCAGTAAAACTAACTGGGGTCCCTGATTCAGTTCCCTGCTGTTTAGGGTCAGGAGTCTGATCAAACTCAATGTCAGTGTGCCCATTGTGTACATGGCACTAGTGTAAGTTATAGGAATCTCCATAGTGACAAGGAAAGGGAGACAGAGTGGCGGCATGGAATACTCAGCACAATTCAGGACTGCATACTGCGTACATGTACTTTTGACATTGATTCTACAGTAGTATGTGGATGGTTGCCAACTGTTATAATTATCACTGATTATACATAAAAAATAAATCCCTCTGTAAATTCACCATTAATCCTATTGAAAAGCTAGCATCTTGCTAAAAATGGAATGGGTATATAAAGAATGATCAGATAGTTTGTGCATGCACTGCTGTATAAAACATTTCAATTATCCGGTTATTCAGATTATTCCAGTAACCCAAATTATTCCAATGTTAAATTAACCAATTACATTGTGGAAATGTAGAATAAAATATTATCTTGACATGAAATGTAATAAGATCTATGTTTAAAATCTCACAAAAAAAGCTTTGTGATGGGGGTTTTGAGGCCCTGTTTCCAGTCAGGCATTCTTATGCTCTTTCTGTCAGAAACAGACACAGTGTCGCCCCCTTATGGACAAGTAGGACATGCAGCTTTGTAATCCAAGTGTGTCACCTAGTGGATGGGTGGAGTGATATATTAATGTAAAATTTGTCATGTTCGATGTCAAAATGTTAGAATTGTAAACCGTCTATTTTAATCTTTTAGCACGAAGCCTATCTATCTATCTATCTATCTATCTATCTATCTATCTATCTATCTATCTATCTATCTATCTATCTATCTATCTATCTATCTATCATTAAGTTAACATTTATTTTGTATTCACATTTCCTCTATATATTTTATTATACATAATTACTATAATTGATACATTTTCCATTTTATTTTCCATAATTGGACCTCTGTAAAATATCGTAAAGTTTAATGTTTATAATCCTGACTGAAAATTTAAAGGGAAAAAAGCCGCTCTATTTCTATTGGCTCAAAAACGGAAATGACGATTGTCAGCCGGTGGCGGGAACGTGTTATTTTCTGTATTCATTACTTACCGCACTGTCATGTTCCAATGCCGAACAATTTAAGTCTTGGGTATTTCACAGAATTTATATTTGAGTTACTTACTGGTGTATCTATATCATATCGATGAAGCTGGCCTGAATATTTAATCACCGGACAGAATCAAGAGCACTAGCGTCACCGACGGATATTAGGTCGCGCGAGACAGACGATTCTCATAACGGAAAATATTGATATTACAATGAGCTTTTTTAACCTGGACCGGTTCCGTTTCCAACGGGACAATGCAGTCGACAGGCACGGTAAATCATTGGATGAATCTAGCTCGGATAAGGAGAACCAACGGGGTAAGAACAAAAGGCCATTTCCCGCCGGGGCTTTGTTCATCGTAAATAATAATGGCTATGCTCAGCCCAGCGAGCTTCCTACCTAAAGAGCATGGCGGGCATCGTAAACGCATTTGTTTTCATGTGTGATTGTGTTGATAAGAGATTGAATGCGAGTTTATATTGTACTGTAATGTATGTAAAGCAATTTATGGTTCTCCATTCTGTAATCCGCAAGGTTTAATCTTCAACACCCTTATTTTTGGGTTGACGCTGACCTGACCTCTTTTTTTGTTTGTTTACCAGTCTATCACCCTATTTTACAGCATACTTAGGATATAGTTGTGATTCTATCTTTGTGACATGACAGGATGGTGAACTCAACCAAAATGTTGTCTTCATTCAGTATTTTAAATAAAATTCTATTTTCAAGCAGCCCACCAAAGAAAGACAGATGGTCGATCACCAGGCAAGACATCAAGACACACATTGGAGGATGTATTTGCAGATGATAAAGCTGTCAAGATGTGCAAGTAAGCAAGACTATGAGTTTGTCATTAAGTGAGCCTGCAACACGTCTTCTCAGCTGCTTCACATATTTTTCTTTAGATCTGAAGCTTATTGGTTGTCATGAGGGTTATTTATTTGAACCTTTTAAAACTGTAATAAGTGCAATTAACATACAATTACTTCACAGGGATTCAACAGAGTCCAAGCACCAGATGAACAAGGAGATGGAGGACAGAGTCATCAAACTACTGGAGATCTTCCCTCAGAAGAGTAAGAAAGATCTACTGGAGGTAAAGAGTCCCTCTTTGGTGTAACATTATAAAATTTACCTGATTTAAGTACTACTGTTAGCATTGTACATTTTTATATTTTTATGTAACTATGTTGTGACAGGTGGTTGAGAGCACCAGCACACTGGAGGGAGCTATAGCACATTGTTTGGTTTATGGGGATGAAGGTAAAGTTTTTTTTTTTTTTTTTTTAATTTATATATATATATTTATTTATCTACTTACACATGTTACACATTCAACTAATGATTTAATGCTCCAGAACACTCAATTCTTTGTGGTCAATCACGTCTGATCACTCTAGTTTTAGTTTGTACAAATTAAAGGCGATTTTATAATTGAGGTGCTGTATTATGAACCATATTTCATATAAAGCTGTCTTATGTATGCAGATTCAGGCAGACAGAAAGGCAAAGCGGGACATAGTGAAGATGATGATAATCAGCCAAAGAAGAGGAGAAAAATTGTGGTAAGATCTTTTGAATCAAATGTTTCTTTCTGCATTAATATGGAGAAATTTAAAATAGCTGTTGACTCTGATTTAGTGTTCAAATTCGGAATCTGAGGAGGATGAAGATTCTGAAGAGGATAAGAATCAGGAGCCAAGCAGAGAGAGGCAGGATGCTTTGTTGAAGAAGATGAAGAAGAAACTGCCTGATATCGAAAAAGAGGTAGGCTATAGGTTTGAAGCCATATTGAAGTCATGATGAAAGAGCACTGGAAAGTTCTGGAGAGTTTGTCTTCATTTTGTGTAACAGGTCCTGAGGGATGTCCTGAGAGAGCACGAATGGGACTATGAGAATGCCTTGGGATCACTGCTTGTGTTTTCATCAACAGGTGATTTGTTACAGCATTTCAGTTACATTTAATTGTAGTCCAAATGGACATTTTAATGTGAGAATGAATTGATTAAAAGCCATCTATGATTTATCACGTTAAGATTCAAGTTCACCAGAAGATCAGACAAAACAAAAGTCAAAATCATCTCACTCTAAGGAAAAAAATGGCAAGAGCCTACAAAATCCAGACAGCTCATCTAGTCTGTCAAAATGGCTGACAGCAGTACCACCTCCAATGTCAAAAGTTTCTAGTGTGTCTACTCCAAAAACACAAAAATCTGCAGTCAGCAAAAACACGACCAAGAATGCATCCTATAAACGGAAGAGGGGCGATAAATTGCCTTTAAATGACATCAGTGCGTCTGAGGACGAAGATGAGATTGACAGTGATGTTGAGAGTGTCTCTGATAATCTGGACTCGGAGGATGAGGACAGCGTCTCTAGCAGTCTTCAGGACAAGATCATTCAGTTTCTCCAAGAGGCTTCACTAGATGAGCTTGCTCTGATATCTGGCTGCTCGATCAAAAAAGCCCAGAAGATCATTTCGCTGAGGCCGTTCAACACTTGGAAAGATGTGGTAAGAATTTAATATGTGCACTCTGTACTGCCAATTTTAATTGTCACTCTTAATCTTACTCTTTTGGCTGTTTAGGCATTGATTCATATTCAAAGATTCATTAGACTTGGCTAAAATCCTGATTTGTGCCTCAGCTGTTTTTATTGCATTCTGAGTGGCAGGTTTGTATTTCTGGCTTTTGCCAGATTGAAAATTTAGCAGAATTTTATATAATTTTTTTTAATGAGGTGTCAAAATTTGCCACCCTACTTTAAAATTATTTGGTAACAAAATGGGAAATCTCCAAACCATTCCATGTACTAAATGCCTGGCACCGTTAGCTATCTGTGGTCAAGACAGTGAATAGTGCTGGTGGAATGACATTGGGTGATGTGGCCATTCCTGATTGCATAGATGCAAACTCCTCACCTTTTTGAGATCAAAATAGTTCAACTATGGGTTTTGTTGGGGGGTGGGGGTGTCTTACAAGGGTACTTGGGAACTTACAAGGGTAAATAACTGGTTGTTTCAATAAGTACTGTGCAGTGTTTCCTTTACTCTACTTTAAAAGTATAATGGGTAATATTTTATGTATTTGAGGTCTGAGATGTGGCAAACAGTATTGCAGTCTAATCTGCCAATATTGTCTTAAATATCCTGCATAGGATTTTGTCATTTATAACATGAGATTTTAACCAAATGTTGATTTTGGTAAAATGTTGCAACAATATGTTAATTTTTTGCACGAAAAATTACAGTTTTAGACATTAAGGGATTTTTTTTTTTTTTCATTTATTTTTTTATTACCCTGTAACTACAAATGAGCATGTAAAGCAAACAACTTTTTAAAAAATTCAGTGCACGGCATGCCCAATGTTCTCACCTTTTTCTTTTTTTTTTTTTTTTCCTTTTTTTTTTTCTCATCCCTGCGATTGGAAAGGAAACCAAAACTGTTTCAGCAAGACCCAGTTGGTACAGAGTGGCACTATTTAGCTACATTAACCACTCAACCAAATTTTGGAAGGTCTCTAATTGTGTTTCTCTTCCTTTCAGAAAGAGCAGTTCTATAAGGATAATGGCCTGTCTATAGAGCTGGTACATGGCTGCAAGGTGGTGCTTAAAGAGAGGCAGGTGGTTAGAGACCTCATGGGAAGATGTGAGAAGATTGCACAGAAAATGACTAAAGATGTCACCCAGGTCATAGAAGCGGGCATGGGCTCCATCAAGCAACCCAAAGTCCTGAGCAGCAAGTGAGCTTATATCCATTCTCATTATCAAACCTAAGCAGGGATGTGCATTTACTTTTATTCATTTTTTTTTTTTTTATTCTCTTTTTCTTCTCTCCTGTATTTATACGGATATCCATATTTTCTGATCTGAAAAGTATGGCTTGTGTAAATCCAAGAAAAAATGGTTGGAGGGTGCTAGTTGTATGATGATTGAAATCGCAAAATGGCCTGAAAAAATTACCAAATAAATTGCTAATAAATAAATTGCTAAATCTGTGGGACATTCTTAGCATATTAAAGTGCCAAATGAGAGTATGTTTCAAAAGCATAGCACTGTATACAGTTTCAGGTTTGATTCACGAGAAATGCTACTCTGCAAATGTTGTGTGTTTGAGTCGCTTACCATTTGCATTTGTGAAGGCAACATGTGCCAACCATCTTCCAAAATTATATATATAATATAATATAAATCTGTTGGCAACAAGGAGAAGCGTTAAGGTATCCCTGAGGTTTTCTAAAAAAAAAAAAAAAAAAAAAAATAAGCTCAATGGTTTAATGTTTGAAAGCAAAGAAATTAAGTTAGTATTGTAATTTTACTATTCTGTAAAATGATTTAAAAATAACAATAATAACAGTTCTAATACTTTATTACAATACAATAAAATATATTGTATTTATTATAATTATTAAATACTTGATTTATTTTACAGCACAATAGTATATATTATTGCAATAATAAAGATTTCTTTTAAACATATTTGTATTTTATTAAATTAATAATAACAGTTGGGGGGGGGGGTCCAGGTTTTCCTTTTTTTTTTTTTTTTTTTTTTTTTTTTTTTTATATAGCTTTAGCTGATCACATGCCTGCTATGATATAAGGTTGTTCCTTTTTTTTTTTTTTTTAAATTTTTAACCTCTTTGTTTTTCAATTCTGTTAGTTTCAAACTACAGCCATATCAACTGATCGGCTTGAAGTGGCTGATTCTTCTACACCAGCACAAGCTGAGTGGCATCCTGGCAGATGAAATGGTGAGTCGATGTTATCTTGAGTTTATACAGTGGTGTGAAATGATCCAAGTAGGTTACTGATTCCTTTTAAGTAAAGGACTATTACCATGGATATTGGTTATAAGTAACTGGGTCTTTCCACAGGGGTTGGGTAAAACAATTCAGGCCATCGCTTTCCTGGCTCATTTGTATGAAAAAGGAATTAAGGGCCCTCATCTTATTACCGTACCCTCGTCCACACTGGGTAAGAGACACTTATTTCAGTGGTAGTGTAGCATCTGAACATCTGAACTTTAAATACTGCTTGAGATTATTTTTTTCACTATCTCTCTTTGCAGATAACTGGGTTCGTGAACTGGGTCTTTGGTGCCCCAGTCTCAAAGTTCTTATTTACTATGGTGAGTCAGTTTCCAGGCAAGCACATTTAAACCTTTTTTTTTATTGTTTTTTTTATTTTTTTTATTGTAAGTTTCATTATTTAAAGTTTTTCAGTTATAAAAAAATATTTGCAAGGAATGAATTGGATTTTGGAACCTAGATAGATCTCAAACCCCACTGTAAAATAATACATATCAATGCATAATTCTTATTTCCTTTCTATTCCTTTGTGTTTAAACTTGTAGGGTCTGTGGAAGATCGCAGATTTTTGCGACAAGACATCCTCAGTGGCTTGATTGAATTCAACATCATAGTGTCCACGTAAGTATAAGATGACTCGATGTACTGTGATACAGTCCTTATGTAATGTTGCAAGAAAAAAAACACCAGACTTTGCATTTATTCAGTGATGTTAACACTTGCCTGTCCTTTTGTTTAGTCATTCTTATTTATTATCATCTGTATTAGTTACAATCTCACAATAGGGAATGACCATGACCGCAGTCTGTTCCGCAAGCTGAGGCTGAAGTATGCAGTGTTTGATGAGGGCCACATGCTGAAAAATATGAACTCGCTGCGCTACCGCCACCTCATGGCCATCAATGTCAGTACAAGCAGTCTTCTGTGCTGTAAACATTATTGTAAATACATTTTAAAGACATGCTGTTTCCTGCTATTCTCTCTATTTTGGGGTAGTTTGGGAAGTGCTTAATGAAAAGAGAGGAGGGTAGAAGAGTTGTTTGTGTGCATTTCTTGGTTATACATGGTTATTTGTGTCTGTCATCTATAGGCTGAGCACAGATTGTTGCTGACTGGGACACCTTTACAAAACAACCTGCTGGAGCTCATGTCCCTGCTGAACTTCATCATGCCCTCTATGTTCTCTAGCAGTACCTCACAGATCTCCAAAATGTTCTCTACGGTATACACAGATTACGTCTAAGTAATACTATATGTGCCATATCTTTTTAAAAAATGAATCTAAATGCTTCCCAAGTAAAAAGTAATTATTATATACCCAGACAAAACGCTCTCTCATTTGCACATGATCTGCTTTGTTTCAGAGGTCGTCAGAAGAGGAAAGCAGTTTTCATAAGGAGAGAATCGCACAGGCCAGACTTATCATGAAGCCATTCATCCTGAGACGAGTCAAGCGTGAGGTAGACCCTATTTTCCTCATTGTGATTAGAATCATATCTTTAATTAATAAGTTACTATATCTTTACAGAGAGGCATGCATTGCAGGACTAATTCATTACTGAGAAAATGTCACAGAATTGGTCATCCATCAAAATAAAATGTATCTACATTCTGTCCTCTGTAGTGAAAATATATATAGAATTTTATGACCAGTATATTTGTTTTTTTGCCCTCTCTGATTGTGTGACTTTGCAAATGTCATTCTAGGTGTTGAAACAGCTTCCACCAAAAGTGGAGAAAATTGAAATGTGTCCCATGAGTGACGCCCAGCAGAAGCTGTATGACAAACTTTTCAAAAGACTCAAGAAGACTCCAAATGGAGACAGTATGTGCTATTCAGTTTTTATGCCAACATGCTGTCTAGAAGTAATGCACTCTGTGTTTTAATTTGGCTATATTGTATTCAGATTTACCTGACAAATTATAAGCAGGCTGTCAAGAAGATGCACTCTCAGCTGGAAGATCTGTAAAACAAAATGGGACTGTTTTTCTATCTCTGAGCACCTGTCCCACACTCCCTCTCATCTCTTTGTCCTCAGAGCGGGAGCTTTGCAATGTGATGATGCAGCTGAGAAAGATGGCTAATCATCCGTTGCTGCACCGCCAGTACTATACCACTGACAAATTGGCTGCCATGAGTAAAGCTATGCTTAAGGTGAGGACTGGGAGATTAATGTGTAAGGGAGGTTGAATAATAAATACTGAACTGTGCATATAAAAACAAAACATTTCATCATTGATTCAGCCCTGGGAGTTCTTGGTTTTTTTTTAGTGTAGCAAGTAGCTGTATAGTAGTGGTTCTCAACCTGGAGGGGGGCCCTCAGCAAACATCCAAGGGGGCCTTAAGATTAGAATAATTTTTAGAATAAAATTAGAACTTTTTTTAAAATAAGGTGCAACAAGCATTACAATGTTAACCACAAAAACCTTTTTTTTTTTTCTTTTTTTTTTTTTTTTTTTTTGGAGAAAAAAAAAACTCTAGGATTGTAGGACTCAGGATGTAGGATTTGCTTAAAATTTGTGAAATTTACTAGCAATTTCTGAGTAGAAATTGTTTCAAAGAAATGGCAAGTAACAACCTTTTAATCAAAATTATTTAAGATTTTCTACTTTAAATTCAAAATTTTAGTGTTTTCTTGTAAAACATGCTCTAATTATCCTTTTATTTTAATTTTTAACCATTGTCTACAAATGTAATCTAAGTTTAAAAGTGATAAAAAGACTTGGAAAAGTCATGTAAATTAATAAAATTGGTAATTTATAAAAATAAAATAAAAATTGTATACTTTTTAAAAAATATATATATACATGTATTTCTAAAAATGCTAAGCTATTAAAAATATTTAATTGGCAAGAAAGTGACATTTTGTAAAAATCCTTATCCATCAAATCACAAACATCTGATAAGGTTCAAAGGGCCTTTGAATTTTGTACCTTGCAGTCAAAGAGGTTGAGAACCACTGTTGTTGTATACTGTCATTGAACTGACATGGTCCTGTTTATTTTAGGAGCCGACACATTTTGATGCCGACCCTGCACTGATCCAGGAGGACATGGAAGTGATGTCTGATTTTGAGCTGCATAATTTATGTAAGCAGTACAGCTCCATTAGCAATTTTCAGCTGGATAAAGAGCTCATCTTAGACTCTGGGAAGTTTGCGCTGTTAACCAAGACACTCGCTGAGCTCAAAGAAAAGGTTTGTCTTGATGCTGTTTAAAAGTTGCATTATTCCCTTTGAGGTGTCTCAATTTAGTTTGTTTTATTGCTATTAATGTGTTAAAATAATGTATTATTCTTTAACTTGATATACTAACTTAATATCTTTTACCCCAAGGGTGACAGGGTTGTGCTTTTCAGTCAATTCACCATGATGCTGGACATTGTGGAGATTCTGCTCAAACACCTTGATCATCAGTTTGTTCGACTGGATGGTTCTACTCCCATGGCAGAGAGGTGGACTTTAGTACCTAATGTCACATTGTTTGCACTGCACTCTATTTAGATTTGATCTTCAGGACTGACCATCCTCACTGTTACTTAGCAAGTAATAAAATGTGATTGTTCAGACAGCCAATTTTCATTAAAGATTGTATCTACATATACTGTGGCAACCATAACTTGGTCATGAGAAAAAGAGCTTAGAAAATTAAAAAGTTTACTCAAAATTCAGTTCATAGTGAAAGCAACATGTGAGCATAAATCAACGTATTCAGACACCGCTGTTTACGCTACTGTGCTTTGTGTGTGATGTCCCAAAAAATTAAAAACAAAATGATCCAGAACAACTAAACAGATTTGAGTAGAATGAGCCATAAACTCATGATTTTTGCTGCCTGTCTGAACAAATGTTAAATCTACTTGAACCCTTCCTGTTTCTCTAGGATTGGTCTCATTGACAAATACAATACAAGTCCTGAGATCTTTGTGTTCCTTCTGTCGACTCGGGCTGGTGGCCAGGGAATCAACCTTGCCTCTGCTAACACAGTCATACTGCATGACATTGATTGCAATCCATTTAATGATAAACAAGCAGAGGACCGCTGTCACCGAATGGGGCAGACCAGGTTGGTTTCAATGCAGTGAAATGGAGATTAACAAAGAAGGAAATGTAGTTCCTGATCATGTTTTTGCATTGCAGAACAGTGCAGGTGATCAAGCTTATCAGCAGGGACTCGATTGAGGCTTGCATGCTCCGCGTTGGACAGGAGAAGCTAAAATTGGAACAGGACATGACCACTGATGAAGGTGAGTGTCTGCAGACCCACAGGTCACAGAAAGAGAAAGAAGATGGAAAATTTAAAATGTTAACTCTCACCATTCAGTTTCTTAGTCAAAGAAACTAGTAAATTGATGTATTCAGTAGGGATGCACAATATATTGGCCATGATTCATATAGGCTACATAAATATGGGGGGGGGGCGGGTATTGCTGTATTATCAGTTGTGGTCTTATCTGGTTTTTCACATAGGTTTATTGAACCTTTAATCCATTGTCACTTGTTCTTTTGTTCAGGTGAGGATAGTGCTATGACTGAACAAATGGCAGAGCTGCTCAAAGTCTCACTTGGCCTTTAAAACATAAAGAACCTGGAGCCAGTAGCTGCTTTTCCTTTTCCTTCCACTCAAGTGCAAACAGCAACACAAAACCATAAACCTGACTTTTTTTTATTACCAACTAACTTCATGTGGGTTTGGTCAAGACTAGCCGTTTTCCAGTGTTCAAATATTTGAGGTCAATTATTAAATGCACACAAATGTACTGGCCATAGAGGAGACTGTATTACTCAGGGATCACCTGAAATACTTATGTTAATCTTCCACACAATGTCTTAATGTGCCATCTGAATGACTGTACTTGACTTGCCAGCAGAGTTTAGCCCCCAACAGGACTGGTGAGTTGGTTCCAGATTGCAGACCTGCTGTAAATAACATATCTGTTGAACTGGTTACACTTGTACCTTATCAAATTTGTTCTGCGTGTGTGTCCTTGTATTATGTTTTTCTAAATAAAGATATTTAAATTTACTGAAACTGTCTGAATTGTTTTAGAAGCATGCATAAAACAGAAAATGGGTTTTCTTTAAAAATCTAAAATCTGTATATGTATCCATAAAACAAAAATTTTAAAAGTAGTCAGCCATTGGATTTAAACACAGAGAAATCAAATTAAATTTCTAAAAACATTCCTGAAAACGGTTTTGAAAAAGGCACAAGCCACAAATATTAGTAAAGAAAGGGAGAAATATTATTTTCACTTTAAAGACACTTTATTTTTTGTTTTACATTATGCATTATTATTTGAGAGCACAACAGAAAAAAAGACCCTATTTTTCAAGCACCTTATTACGACCAATATTTATGTTTTAAAGTCATGCTCCCTTTAGCTGGTGTAAAAATAATGACTCGTGTTACGTCTGTCGTCATGAAATGACTCGTTACCAATCAAAATGTGACGCAGGTAAAAGGAAACGATGCATTAAATTGAAAGTGTCATGTTGTCGATAGGGGCGCAATTTTAGTAAACGCTCCTACGGGTCGTATTTCAGGGAAGTGACAAACGACCTATATAGGCGTATTGGTTGGAGGACATGTTGCAGCAGACTATGTGATTAAAGTGTTCTTGAGGGATTGTCTACATTTCAGTACAAACAAACATAACGGGGTCATAATTTTAGAAAATGCACAAAACAAATAAAAAATAATATTAAAAAAAAAGGTTTGTTTTTCATTTATGAAATTTAAATCAGTATTGCTTAGGATAATAATAATAAGGGGAAAAAATTGCACATTTCTCATACCATCACCAGATGCAAATCAATATGATTTGATTACAGTTACAGTACATTACCTCATTCATAAGTAGCTCTGAATAAAAGCATACGCTAAAAAAAATCGATTTATATGTAATGTAATATAATGAAATCTGTATTCTCACTTTTTGTTCATTCTGACTCTTGAAAATAAAACTTTACGTTGAAGAAAAGTAGATTTTTGTTTGTATATGCTGTCCATTATAGTTCTTAGAAAGAAAATTGGAATCGGCAAAAATAGGTGTTGGCAGATCACACTATCAAAAAATCAACCCATGAGAGTCAATGATTCAATTACCCTTTCAAAAATACTGCCACTTGCTTCATTACTGAATAAATGAATGACTCGATGACTCACTCATTAAGACAGTGACTTACCGCCACCTACTGGTGGTTTTAGTTTATTATTTAAAAGTATCACTCATTTTAACATCATTGCTTATTTCTCTTTTGGACATTTTTAATTTAAAACATTATTTATTTTATAAAGGTAAAAAAAAAAAAAAAGCACTTTTCAGTTCACAAGGGGGAAAATATTGTCCCTTAATGGAAAAGGTGTGACTACAGCAGTCTAAGTGGAAGAGAGGGGGTATGCAGAAGAATGTTAAATGCCTCAGGGGGTACGCGACTGTGAAATGTTTGGGAACCACAGCTGAAGTGAATTTAAAAACAAGCAGGCAACTAATATGCACACTTAATTATTCGTTTATTTATCGCAAGTCATCATCATTGCAAAAACCCCCACTGGTTTATTGTTTTAGTTACTTTGTAGGCCTACTATGGATTCTTTAGGACAAGTAATAAGTTTAAGAATGGGAACATGTCATTGTTTTTAGTGACACCTGTGTTGCTTGTTATTTTTTTACATTTTCCATTGGTAGCCCAAAATGTGATTGTTAAAGTATAATAAAAAAGTCTGAAAATGTGAAGTTGCACTTCAGCTTTATGTGACTTTAGTGAAATTGCTATACCTAAAGTAAATAAAATGGCCTAATTTGATCCTACAGTGTTGCTACTCTGCACATGCTTTTTGATCATTACAAATAATAATGCAAAATTATTATCTTAGAATAGAAGATATGCTGTCTCTCGCATCACATAAAGTATCAATAGTTATGTACATGGTCTTGAAGAGGATCCTTTTTTTTCTGTCTCTGTCTTGACTGTCTCATTTGGACTCGGACTCAGACTTGACTTGGACTCGAACCTTTTGGACTTGGACTTGACAAAGGTGGACTTGACTACAGCCCTAATACACCTTTACAAATCAAATACATATTACGGCATAAAAAATTTATAAATGCTGACATGCTTAAATGATTAATTAATCGTAATGAAAAGAAAATGGTTTAGGTCTTCTGAATTTATATATTTTTTTCATAGAAGTGAAAAAATAGAAAAATAGGTAATGAATATTATCATTATTATTATTATTATAAAATTAAAAATCTTTGTTGAGTAATTCAGATTATATACAATTATTTTTAAATTTTTTGTTAACTTTGTTAAACTTAATTTTACTTACTTGAACTCATGCTGTTACATCACTTGGTGGGTTTTCATGCGTTGGTTTTCTATGGAGAATTTTGCATTGAGCACCGAATAGAAGGAAACATCAGCTTTAATGGAGCTTGAAGTGGAGCTTTTTTGGTCCAGCCATGACATGATGATCTCAGAGTTTGTTTCCACTCCGTTCACTTTCTGTGGAATAACAAAGACTTCATCTGGAATGAGATAGACACCATCTTCTGTGGTCTGACACTGGGAATAGCTCAGATTCATCACCCGTCCCATGTCTATGTTGCACAAGTTATCCCAGCCTCCACCTGGTAGAACCTCCAATGCTTTTGAAGATGGGTTTTTCAGGCATGCATGAAAAGTCCATTACTGGGACGAATGAGTGGATAAAGGTTGCAGATATTGATGCAACAGCAGAGTATCAGCAGACAGAAGGCTCTCGACTCCATGATTGTCTGGTTTACGGTGTAAAAATGCATTTAAATTGCACTTCTTATTTATAGGAAGGATGCAGGATATCAGGGCGTGTGATCTTCAGTGAACCAGGCAGTCTTTTTTTTTTTTAAAAATTGAATGAGTTAACTTTTTTTTTTTTGTCTACAACAAACAATCAACAGAATAATAGAAAATGAAACTATTTGCTGCATATTTTGCTAGAAAACACTGTTTATCATCATGCCTCCACCCAAAGTAGAACTTTGAATTAATATTCCCATATTTCTCTGTAATATTTAATATTATTTAAACTTCAGTCAAAGCTCTCTATTTGACTAATTTACCGTAAGCAATAAATAAGTAATAGTAAGAGAAACTACACTCTTAAAAAAGGTTCTTTGTTGGTAATTATGGTTCCATGACGAAAAAAAAAGAAAAAAAAAAACAGAACTGCAGTGGCAGCAATGATTTCTCTCATATTAAAAATAATATTACCAAGCATTCTATTTCGATCAACAGAAAAAATGTAAAAATAACTGCACCTGTTTCTGAATTTTCTTACAACCAGCGCTGACACTAACAACTCTAAGGCCCAGTTTCACAGAAAGGGTTTAGCCTATAAGCCAGGATTAGGCCTAAGTTCAATTAGGGGCATTTAAGTATCTTTTATAAACATTCACTAGAAAACGGAAAGAAAAAAAAACATTACTGGTGTTCATCTTGAGACAAAACAATGTTGCTTTTATATAAAACAGTTTAAACATGCATTTTAGACTAAGACTACCTTAAGCCTTGTCTGAAACCTGGGGTGAAACTCTTTGTGTAGTCTTTGTGGCTCCACTGAAGTGAAAGTGTTACAACCCTACCTAGCTGGGTTTTAGACTTTAGACAGGAACACAGTGAACATCCTGCCAAGTATTTCTTTTGTGTTTCAAAAAGACAAAATGTCATATGGGGTGAATTATCCTTTTAACTGAAACAGTATTACTACAATTACTTTGATTTAAAAGAAATTGTAAAATGTTGATTGTCATACTCAGTTTGTTTTGGTTTTCATGGACTTTCTGTTTGCTGTCATTAGTCACATGTTCTTTTGTTATAGTTTCCCGCCACACATCAGTTTCCATCGCTACATGAAAAGAGCAATATCCGGGTTAAATCGGACATTGGAAATTTCAGTAAAACTTAAGATGTACAACCTGTGTGCAAAAAATGTTAAGTCAAGCCAGTCAAGCGGGGGAAATCCCGTACATGTCCAAACACTTGAGGTGCACAGATCTTTTTTCGGATACAGGATATATCTGATTACACACACTAGACATGTTCAGAGATTTCCAGTAAACCAGCATCCGATGTCATATCTTTTCTTTTTTGTGGTGTTTATCAGTTAAAAATCAATCATCTTTTATATAATTATGCAGGTTATTTGAAATTAATCCCATTTTAAATTATTCAAACTCACTTAAAATACTCAAAAAGCTACTCAATGGTAGCACCAGCTGGTGTAAAGATGTAACCAACAGAAGGTGTCACCGACCACAGTTATTGCGCATGGTGACAGCGCCCTGTATTTCAGAAATATCAGATGAGGGAAAGTGAAAATTCATAAAACCATTTTAAATACTTTGGCTTGCTTTGATTTTTTCCATTCTTGTTGCTGTCCAACTAACAAAATTGCTCTGTATTATCAATGAGAACTGTACAATGTACTTAGACAGACAATCAATCAATCAATACACATTTTCTCTGTCACAGGATCCTCCATTCCCAGCCCCAATCATTCATCTGAAGGACTTCGGCATAGGAACCCTCTGAACCACCAGTGGCAGTTTCCACAGGATGAAAAAGGACATGGTAGAGGATGATGGGGTATTGATATCTCACTGATGGGAGTGCTGTTTAAACCTCACAATGACACATAAGCCAGCCAATAATGAGTCGGCGTTCTGACGTAGAACCTGGAAGCGCTGGACGTGAACAGCGAAATGAGAATGACACAGAAGATATTGTTGAATAAAGTTGTTATTTTTGTTTTGTTTTTGCGCACAAAAAGTATTCTCATCGCTTCATAAAATTAGGGTTAAACCACTGTAGTCATGTCGACTGTTTAAACGTCTTTAATACCTTTCAGGACCTTGACAGAGGTAATTAAATTACTGTCTGTTGAGTGAAATCTTAACAAACAAAATAAGAGGGAGTTGGTTTTTTTTAGTACTGCCCTGATAAAACTATTTCACCTAACGTTTTTATATTTAGTCAAAATTATAGCTGAACCAGAACAACATCATATTTGGTCACTCTAACAGGAATCAGGCCATGAAACAGGAAGCTGTTGTAAGTCAGGCATATAATGTCCACCCTGCCACAAACTTCACATGTTTGATAAGAGTCCTGGCCTGAAGACATCTACATGCAAAAATTAACTTAGTCATAGCGCCACCTGTTGGAAATATGAAATGGCACTGTAATTTTCTTCCTTTAAAGTCCCCCTGAATTCAAAATGTACGTTTTTTAGCTTTTAGTATTAATATGTTAGCCTTAAGGTTATGGATAAGTTGGTGTGTTCCAAAACAATTGACAAAATTTGCATTTAGGAGATATGTGTTCAAAACTTAGAGTCTATCACTTCCGCTAAAATGGATCACAGATTTTCCTGACATCACCACGCACTTCAGCATCTCATCAGATCTTCTGTCCAATCAAATGCTCTCTAGAATCTGAAGTCCCGCCCCCTCCTACACTACCAACAGACACATGTTTTCTTACATTAGACACTTTGTTCAAAAACAAAATCACCTGTTATCATTGGGAAAACACTCTGTTCAAAATGCAAAACTCATTTGGCAATTGTAGGCACTAACATACACACCTGAAAACACTTGCACAGAAAACAGAACACCAGTTGGTCTGAGCCTTAGCACTACAAATACACCTCAGGTCAGCCATTTTGAGAACTTTGCAAGCATGGAGGCAATGAGAGTCAGAGTAAGAGGAGGACAAAGAGAGAGAGGAGTCGGACGTGGAAGAGGACGAGGACAAAGACGAGGACCAGTGCAGAGACGTGTATCAGATGACATCAGAGTTCATCTACATGGATGAGGCAGGCTTCAATCTGGCCAAAACCACGCATCGTTGGACAAAGGGCTGTTGTAAATGTAGCGATTCTTTTTAGAAAAAATATCAATCCAAGGGTGGATTCGGCACACAAGGCAATATTTTTCCTGATGCTTAGCCTGCGAGGACATCGCCTGTGATGTTGATGAGGTCTTGTGGCCAGATCCGAACAGAAGGCGGATTTCCATAAGCCCCCCCCCCAGCCACTCACCACACACACACACATGCACACACACACACATACACACACAAAACAAGTATATGTTTTTTTCCCCCAATAGCATTTTATCCAGTAATTGGTTGTTGTTTTTTACTTTTGTTTTGTTGCTAAATTTGATGATTTGGGATTCTATTTTTCTTTATTTCTGTAAGAATGTTTGTTTTTTGTAAAAACTCTTGTTTGATTACTACAGAAATTCTACTTTTGAGTTTTACAGAAGACTGAGTCTGAGGAAATGACAATAAAAATAGAAACACAAAGACTGCAATGTTTTATATAAAACCCATCAGTGTGTTGCTGGTGATATGGAAGAGTAATTCATATGGTGCTTGTGTGTATGGTTTTGTTGCAAGAATTTCATTTTTAGAAAGGAGTGTTAAGTTTTGATTGCAGTGTTTCATTTTGGCATAGATGTGAGTTGTTAATCTCCAAGTGCTATGTCTGATTGGCTTGTGTGTAGAGTTTTGATATAATGAGCCAAATTCTGCAAAAAGTGTGAATGTATCAATGTTTTTAAAATATTTAGCAATGTTTTTTAAAAATATTTAGCAATGCTTTTTTTAAATGTATTGATTCTTTTTGAAAAAGTAGCAATTCTTTTTAGAAAATTAGCGATTCTTTTTTTAAGTAGCGATTCTTTTTTAAGAAGCGATTCTTTTTAGAAAAAATTGTGATTCATTTTGAAATAATAGCAGTGCTTTTTAGAAAAGTAGCAATTCTTATTGAAAATTAGTGATTCTTTTTTGAAGAGTAGCGATTTTTTTAGAAAAGTAGCGATTCTTTTTGAATATAAGCTATTAAAAGTAGCGATTCTTTTTGAAAATTAGCTATTAAAAGTAGCGATTCTTTTTATAAAAGTAGCAATTTTTTTTTAGAAAAGTAGCAATTCTTTTTAAAAATAAGCTATGAAAAGTAGTGATTCTTTTTAGAAAAGTAGCGATTCTTTTTGGAAATAAGCTATTAAAAGTAGCGATTTTTTAAAAAAAAAGTAGCGATTCTTTTTAGAAAAGTAGCGATTCTTTTTAAAAATAAGCTATTAAAAGTAGCGATTTTTTAAAAAAAAAGTAGCGATTCTTTTTAGAAAAGTAGCGATTCTTTTTGAAAAGAAGCGATTAAAAGCAGCGATTCTTTTTAGAAAAGTAGCGATTCTTTTGGGGAAAGTAGTGGGTTTTTTTTTTTTTTGAAAAAATAGCAATTCTTTATGTAGATTGTTTTTGAATGAATATCACATGTTTTTTAATAAAAGTATTGATGCATTTAGAATAAATGTAATGATTGTTTTTAAGGTTTTGATGCATTTTGAATTAATGTTTTAACTGTTGTTTAATGTATCAATGTTTTAAACATGTAGCGATTCTTTTTGGGAAAGTAGTGATTCTTTTATAACAAGTAGCAATTCTTTTTAGAAAAATAACGATTCTTTTTGAAAAAGTAGTGATTCTTTTTTTAAGTAGCGATTCTTTTTGAAAATAACCTATTAAAAGTAGCGTTTCTTTTTAGAAAAATAGCGATTCTTTTTGAAAATAAGCCATGAAAAGTAGCGATTCTTTTAAAAGTAGTGATTCTTTTTTAAAATAAGCAATGAAAAGTAGCAATTCTTTTTAGAAAAGTAGCGATTGTTTTTGAAAATAAGCTATGAAAAGTAGCGATTCTTTTTAGAAAAGTAGCGATTCTTTTTGAAAAATAAGCTATTAAAAGTAGTGATTCTTTTTGAAAAAGTAGCAATTCTTTTTAGAAAAGTAGCGATTCTCTTTGAAAATAAGGTATGAAAAGTAGTGATTCTTTTTAGGAAAGTAGCGATTCTTTTTGAAAAAGTAGCGATTCTTTTTAGAAAAGTAGCGATTCTTTTTGAAAATAAGCTATTAAAAGTAGCGATTCTTTTTAGAAAAGTAGCGATTCTTTTTGAAAAAGTAGCGATTCTTTTTGAAAATAAGCTATTAAAAGTAGCGATTCTTTTTTGAAAGTAGCGATTCTTTTTTAGAGAAGTAGCGATTCTTTTTGAAAAGTGATTAAAAGCAGCGATTCTTTTTGAATAAGTAGCAATTCTTTTTAGAAAAGTAGCGATTCTTTTTGAAAAAGTAGCGATTCTTTTTAGAAAAGTATCTATTCTTTTTGAAAAAGTAGCGATTCTTTTTTAGAAAAGTAGCGATTCTTTTTAGAAAAGTAGCGATTCTTTTTGAAAATAAGCTATTAAAAGTAGCGATTCTTTTTTAAAAGTAGCGATTCTTTTTTAAAAGTAGCGATTCTTTTTTAGAGAAGTAGCGATTCTTTTTGAATAAGTAGCAATTCTTTTTAGAAAAGTAGCTATTCTTTTTGAAAAAGTAGCTATTCTTTTTGAAAATAACCTATTAAAAGTAGCGATTCTTTTTGAAAATAAGCTATTAAAAGTAGCGATTCTTTTTAGAAAAGTAGCGATTCATTTTAGAAAAGTAGCGATTCATTTTAGAAAAGTAGCGATTCTTTTTAGAAAATAAGCTATTAAAAGTAGCGATTCTTTTTTTTTAAAAAGTAGCAATTCTTTTTTAGAAAAGTAGCGATTCTTTTTGAAAAGAAGTGATTAAAAGCAGCGATTCTTTTTTAATAAGTAGCAATTCTTTTTAGAAAAAAAGCGATTCTTTTTAGGAAAGTAGTGATTCTTTTTGAACAAGTAGCTATTCTTTTTTGAAAAGTAGCAATTCTTTTTTGAAAATTAGCAATTCTTTTTGAAAAAGTAGCGATTCTTTGAAAAAGTATTGATTCTTTTTGGGAACGTAGCAATTCTTTTTAGAAAAAGTAGCAATTCTTTCTTGTATTGATTGGTTTTGAATAACTGTAGATTGTTTTTGAATATATATATGCATTTTGAATAAATGTATTAACTGTTCTTGAATGTATCAATGTTTTTAAAATATATAGCAATTCTTTTTTAAAATGTAGAGATTCTTTTTAAAAAAAAAGTAGCGATTCTTTTTAGAAAAGTAGCGATTCTTTTTGAAAAAGTAGCAATTCTTTTTAGAAAAGTAGCGATTCTTTTTGAAAAAGTATCGATTCTTTTTGAAAATAAGCTATTAAAAGTAGCAATTCTTTTTTAAAAGTAGCGATTCTTTTTTAGAGAAGTAGCGATTCTTTTTGAAAAGAAGTGATTAAAAGCAGCGATTCTTTTTGAATAAGTAGCAATTCTTTTTAGAAAAGTAGCTATTCTTTTTGAAAAAGTAGCGATTCTTTTTGAAAATAAGCTATTAAAAGTAGCGATTCTTTTTAGAAAAGTAGCGATTCTTTTTGAAAAAGTAGCGATTCTTTTTAGAAAAGTAGCGATTCTTTTTTAAAAAGTAGCGATTCTTTTTTTTTTTTAAAAGTAGCAATTCTTTTTTAGAAAAGTAGCGATTCTTTTTGAAAAGAAGTGATTAAAAGCAGCGATTCTTTTTTAATAAGTAGCAATTCTTTTTAGAAAAATAGCGATTCTTTTTAGGAAAGTAGTGATTCTTTTTGAACAAGTAGCTATTCTTTTTTGAAAAGTAGCAATTCTTTTTTGAAAATTAGCAATTCTTTTTTGAAAATTAGCAATTCTTTTTGAAAAAGTAGCGATTCTTTGAAAAAGTATTGATTCTTTTTGGGAACGTAGCAATTCTTTTTAGAAAAAGTAGCAATTCTTTCTTGTATTGATTGGTTTCGAATAACTGTAGATTGTTTTTGAATATATATATGCATTTTGAATAAATGTATTAACTGTTCTTGAATGTATCAATGTTTTTAAAATATATAGCAATTCTTTTTTAAAATGTAGAGATTCTTTTTAAAAAAAAAGTAGCGATTCTTTTTAGAAAAGTAGTGATTCTTTTTGGAAAAGTGGCAATTCTTTTTGAAAAGAAGCAATTAAAAGTACTGATTCTTTTTAGAAAAGTAGTGATTCTTTTTGAAAAAGTAGCGATTCTTTTTAGAAAAGTAGCAATTCTTTTTAGAATTTTTTTTAAATGTAGAGATTCTTTTTGAAAAAGCAGCGATGCTTTTTAGTAAAGTAGCAATATTTTTTTTAAAAGTAGCGATTCTTTTTGAAAACTAGTAATTCTTTTTGGGAAAGTAGCAATTCTTTTTTGAAAAGTAACAATTCTTTTTAGAAAACTAGCAATTCTTTTTTTTTTAAAGTAGCAATTAAAAGTAGTGATTCTTTTTGAAAAGTAGCGATTCTTTTTAGGAAAGTAGCTATTCTTTTTTTAGAAAAGTAGTCTTTTTTTTTTAAAAAGTAGCGATTCTTTTTAGAATTTTTTTAAATGTAGAGATTCTTTTTGAAAAAGCAGCGATGCTTTTTAGTAAAGTAGCAATATTTTTTTTAAAAGTAGCGATTCTTTTTAGAAAAGAAGTGATTCTTTTTTGAAAAGTAGTGATTAAAAGTAGCGATTCTTTTTGAAAACTAGTAATTCTTTTTGGGAAAGTAGCAATTCTTTTTTGAAAAGTAACAATTCTTTTTAGAAAACTTTTTTTTTTTTTAAGTAGCGATTAAAAGTAGTGATTCTTTTTGAAAAGTAGCCATTCTTTTTTTAGAAAAGTAGCCATTCTTTTTGAAAAAATAGCAATTATGTTTTGAAGAGTAGCGATTAAAAGTAACAATTCTTTTTAGAAAAAGTAGCGATTCTTTTGGAAAGAAATTGCAATTCTTTTTGAAAAAATAGCAATTATTTTTTGAAGAGTAGCGATTAAAAGTAACCATTCTTTTTAGAAAAAGTAGTGATTAAAAGTAGCGATTCTTTTTAGAAAAGTAGCCATTCTTCTTTGAAGAGTAGCGATTGAAAGTAGCAATTATTTTGAAAATGTAGATTGTTTTTGAAAAAGTAGAGATGCTTTTTAGAAAAGTATCAATTCTTTTTTAAAAGTATCGATTCTTTTTTGAAAAGTAGCAATTAAAAGTAGCGATTCTTTTTAGAAAAGTAGCGATTCTTTTTTTAAAGTAGCGATTAAAAGTAGCGATTCTTATTTTTTAAAAAGTAGCGATTTTTTCTAGGAAAGTAACGATTCTTTCTGAGAAAGTAGCGATTCTTTAAAAAAAAGTAGCAATCCTTTTTGAAAATAAGCAATTAAAAGGAGCGATTAAAAGTAGCGATTCTTTTTAGAAAAGTAGCGATTCTTTTTGGGAAAGTAGTGATTTTTTTTTTTAAAAGTAGTGATTCTTTTTGGGAAAGTAGCGATTCTTTATGTAGATTGTTTTTGAATGAATATGACATGTTTTTTAATAAAAGTATTAATGCATTTTGAATAAATATATATATGCGTTTTGAATAAATGTATTAACTGTTGTTAAATGTATTAATGTTTTAAATATGTAGCGATTCTTTTTCAAAATGTAGTGATTCTTTTAAAAAGTAGCAATTCTTTTTAGAAGGTAGTGATTCATTATCGATTCATTTTAGGAAAGTAGTGATTCATTTTTGTGTGTGTGTGTGTGTGTGTGTGTGTGTGTGCGTGTGCGTGTGCGTGTGCGTGTGCGCGTGCGTGTGTGTGTGTTTTATGCCTTTAATAAGGTGGGAGATTTGAGGATGGGTTATTGTGGGACAGTGCTGACTGAAAATTAATTTGTAGAAAGTATGGAATCCACTTAGATATGCTTTTGTGGTTCTTGGGTGATTTTAAGAAAGTTGCAAATGAAGAGATAGTGAGAAGAGAAAAGTCAGGAAAAGTTAGCTAGTGGTGAAAATTAAATAACTTGACATTTTTTCCAGGCTAACAAATATGATTGAAGTGTTCTGGGAGATACTGCTTGCAATATGTGGTTGATAGATAAATTATGGAGATGTTGCAAAGGGTGCTTTACTGGAATGTCAGTTCTGAAAAGGGAGGTATTGGGGTGGGAGACGGGTCTGCATGTGGAGCCAATGTCCTGAATTTCTGCAAAGTAAAACGTGAGAGAGAGTAAGCAATTTGGTTTTTGCATCTTGGAATATGTTCTGCTTTAAGTATGAACTGGTTACAAGCTAAAGACCAGATCAGACATGTAATGAAAGGCATTAATTCTGCGGAATTTGATCTGCCTTTATTTATGCAGAAGACTGGTGGAGTTGTCGCAATGAAAGAGAATGTTTTTTGAGGCCCATTCTTTCCCCCACAGGGTCGCGGCAATGACGATTGGATAGAGTTCAAATAACGCGGATGAGGATCTAGAGTGATTCAGGTTTGCAAGCTCCGGGGGCCAGGTTGAAGTGAACCAGCGACCTTGGAGATACCCCCTGAAACCGATAGAGGGGGCTGCATCGGTGAACATCGGATATCGGGACCTGCATCGGATATCGGGACCTGAGGACGTGGTCGTCATAAAAGAAGGTGAGACCGTTCCACTGTTCGAGAAATAAAAGCCAGAGGTTTAACATGGGCTGTTTAGAGTGATTGAATAATTTAAGCTGAGAACAGAGGATGCTAGAGAAAGGAGACTGGAAATAAATGGGCGGCCTTGAGGCACAATTCTCATCACAAAGTTTAGATGTCCAAGCAGAGAGAGGAGGTCACGTTTGTTGATTTGTGGAGTGGAGGTAAAACTTTGGATCACACTGATAATTCTGTCAATTTTTTCTTTTGGCAGCGAAGCCTGGAATTTGACTGAATCAAGATTAATTCAGAGGAACTTGAGGGAGGTGGTAGGTCCCTCAGTTTTCTTGGATGCAATTGGGGTAACTAAATCTCAAAAAACTATTTGAACGGTGGTGAGGTGGGCAGCCGGGGGATTTTCGCTAGGTAAGACAGTATGGAAATCATAGAGTAAATGTATGAGGTAAAGGATGCCATAATTGTTTGCGAGGATCCAGCATAGGGCTTCGGACAGTGTGTCAAAGATTTTTGGGCTGCTTTTACATCCGAAAGTCAAACATACGGCGAAATAATATTAATCCTGCCAGCAGACTCCAAAGAAGTCAGCGTTTATTGGCATAACCTTGAAGGCTGATGTGATGTCAAGTTTGGCTAACCAGGCTCTGTGACCAGCAGGTTTAATTAGCTGAATCGCCTGGTTGAAAATAGTTCAGCGAGAATTCTGACAGAGGAATTAGGCTATTGATGCTTGGAACGAAGCAGTCGTGGGGAGCGGAAAGATCGATAATGATACGTTTTTTTCCTGAGAACTTTCTTGCAATTCCAATGGTGTTAATGCGGAAGAATGGGTCTAATGGGTCGAATGGGGCGATCATAATATTAGAATTCACCTCCTTTGCGAGGAGGGAATCTACAGTGTCTGGATCTGTCAGGGCAGATTGTAAAATTCTTACAAACAAAAGTTACAACCTTGTTGTAAACCAGACAGAAGGTAGCGAGTGAATTGCTCGTCGGGGTGTTTTTTTAACTTGTGTGCTAAGAGAGGGACATTAATAGAAGAAGAGAGGTATTTTTTTTTTTATCTTTATTGTTTTTTTGCTGAGGATTTGTACACAGGACATACACACATGGCATGCACGCTGCCACAAAAATTACAAATGTGCAAAAAACAGCATCTTTGCTGAAGCAACAAAAATCACTGAAGTTGTTTCAGACCTGATGGTTTAAACTGGAATGAAAACGTCCTTTATGTTTCCAGAAAGAGAGCGATCAAGCCCAGATTGTGGCACGTATGAGGTGGATTTAACATCGGTGGAGGTTGGCTGAGGGTTTGAGGAGTTTTGGATTTGAGGGCAAGAATGGGACAGATGATTGAGGGATCTACAGATGGCACATGAAATATTGCAGCAGCCTAGGAAAACTCCGTTGTAGAGTTCAAAGTCCAGGGCTCCCCAATATGGGCATTGATTTCAATGCGCGACTTTCGTTGCGCATTTTGCAGAGAATAACTTATGATACGTGTAAAAATGGCTGCCGCCTAACAATGATAAGTCAGCAATAATGGATAGGTAATCGTTCAGTTCTTTTCGTCTGTTTGGAAAGACTGAACAAATCACCTCAGAATATTTTCCAAAAGCTATAATGAATTCTGCTAGAGAGAGGATGCGATTTGAATTAGAGTGTGAATCTTTGAGAATGACAAAAAAGTGCCACAGTCCATGGAGCAAAGGCAATCTTTTTGTGGAATGGGAGACAGAAGAGAAGCCATATCAGTGTGGCTGAGGTGCATGGGCGCCTAGCCGGAGGTGGGGAAGAGCGAGTTCCATGGTGGTGCCTTGGTGAATTCGCCGGAGGACGCAGAGAAGGACAACCTCGATTCCCATTGTTTTGTCCAGAATTAGAGCCAGAGTTAGATGGTCCTGGGGTTGGTTCTACGACACCGAAAGATACTGCATCACAGGAAAATTCGTCGTCCAAGGTAAAGAGCTGCACTTCGTTGGGTTGGGAGATGTTTCACGGAATTGGGTGGGGCCAATGGACTGAAAAATTTGTCAATGGGATGACGCAGTGTTTGCAGCTTATATAGTATGCACATAATGATGATTGACAGGACTGAATGTTTAGGCTCCTCCCGAACCTACGTTTTGAACTTCATTATGAGCGTTGGCATGGATTTAAGCATATGCACACTCTAAGATCAAATCTGATTGTGTGGATGTTGTAAAAAAAAAAAAAAAAAAAAAAATCATTTTTTTTTAACTATCCTTTTAACCATGAAACAGTACAACTACAATTCTACTGCCAGTTTAGACTACAGATAATAAAATAAAATATTTTTTTATAAACAATAAAGACCCATTTACTCGCTACAGATGAAAAAAAAAGAAGATAGAAGACAAAACTTCATTATGATTTTATCTGAAAAAAAAAATGACATTCTTTTTGTAATAAAGTAAAGTAATTCCACTTACATAATGCTGGTAATACTTGATGTCGTCTTAAATTGAAGTTATAGAGCTACTTACATTTTTAAAAATTACATTTCTGCCATCATGTACTCAATCTTATATCATTCCAAATCTGTATGCAGTTTTTTTTTTTTAAATGTTCATATTTTATGTTCCAGAGAAGAAAACAATGTATACAAGTTAGTATGCAGGACCACATTTAAAGGTTTGTGATTTGTGAATCAGTTTCAATATCTAGCACCCTTGATGGACAAAAAGACTGCTCACACATTTGTTAAATTATGAGGAGCTTCTAAAACCTCTCTAAGTGATTTTAGTGTCTGAGAAGAACACACATTTTACTGTCATAGTGTTGTTTGTTCACATCATAATGTTAACAATTCTTCAAAAAGACCTACAAACACACATTACAGCATTTAAGGTAAATTTTAAATCAGTGTCACCTGGTAATGTTGTCAATCCCATTCAATATGTCATTTATTACTTGAAGTCCTTTTTGTGTGTCCTTTGGTTCACCTGTTAATAATTCCATTAATTTAAAACAGGGGTGTCCAAAAGGGCCACTGTCCTGCAGAGCTTAGCTCCAGCGTGCCTCAACACACCTGCCTGGAAGTTTCTAGCATGCATAGTAAGATCTTGATTAGCTGGTTCAGGTGTGTTTAATTGGGGTTGGAGTTAACATCTGCAGTGGCCCTCCAAGAGCAGGATTTGACACCCCTGATTTAGAACTATGGTAGAATGCTACAAGTTATATCCTAAAACATTGTGCGTTAATTAACGAGTATGTGTGCTCTCTGGGAAATGAACCAATGACCTTGGAGTGGTAAACAGAATTTCATGCTTTATTTATTGTAAAGTTATTGTACATGGTCTTTAATGACTAACCAGTTAGTTTAATTGTAAGATCTGTTACAAAACATGAAAAGATCTCATTTTTCACTTTGTGTTACATTACAACCACAGACATGCATAGGAATCACATTATTGAAAGCAAAACTATTTTCTGTCTTCTGAGTTTCAGTAACAAATCTTCTACAAGTCTTAGAAATAAACAATGCAGTCTTCCACTTTTTTCAACAAGAAACAAAATGTGCCATTACATTTGAACACCATAAATGTTGGAAATTTATTACAAAAAAATAATAATGAAAATGTGATTATTTTTATTTGTGCCTATTTTTTCTATATGATCTGTGTATATGACGTGTCATCTCTAAAAATTAATATGCAGAAATATTCTTTATAATTATAGTTTGTTCAATACAAATAAAAGGTCTTATGTTTTTGGTGAATATCTGCTACAACTGGGTCCAGTCAGGTGAGCATCACAAGAAGCACTGTAAGTGAAATAAAGGATGCCACGCTTTAATTTACAGCTGTGTGAATGAGTCCCACGTTCAGGTCTGACCACACATCTCCCCACCATGTCATTATAAATGACATCACTGTCCCACACCTCAAATATGAGTTCATGACCAAACTCAATTGATCCAAAATCATAGCTGATGTTCCATTCAGGATCATTATTGTCCATAACCACCTCAGTTTCCTCATACATAAGGTTGTACCAAACTTTCACGTAGCCGTCAGTGTGTGTGAAGAGATCTGCTTTCAGGCCTGCGGCTCTCTGCACCAACACTGTCAACGTGCCACGGGCGGCTCGCATAGGGCAGCAGTTGTAATCCAGATTTGGTGTCTGAGAACATCCTCGATTCTCCTTGTGATCTACAAAAAGCATGTTTTCTTCAATATACTCTGTTACTGCACTTTTCAGATTGGCACTAACCTCAGGATCAGCCACCAGATGATGGAGAGGGAAAATTGCATATGATATAACATCAGGGTTGTCATGCAAGCTCATCATCCAGTTCGAGTACGCTTCAGCTGGGCTTTGGTTTAAAACAAGGTCTGGAAAGTATTTCTCACCTCCCAGCACCTCTATCTTGTGTGTCATGAAGCCCTGGTAGAATCCCATGTTCAAGTTATCTTTAAGGATTTGAGAGCATTTGTTAGAGAGAGACACATTAGCTGGCAGGAACCCTAAATTTATCTTTAACTCAGTATTCAGACAGTTCTTGATATCGGTCTCAGAGTAGCCCTTCAGGGTTGCAAGACAAGTTCGAAAAGCCGTGACCCGTCTCACTCGCCCTCCCAGATGGACTTGACGTATGTAGTGAGTGCCGTACGTATCTATAGTTCTTCGGTACAGGGGTTTTGTTTTGTCATCATACTGTGTTGGAAGTCGCTGGAGATGTTTTGCAAATTCATTGCTGATCTCTGGGTGATCTGTAACTCTGTAACTGTAAATGAACAAAAAAATAAGTCATCTGTCAGCAGATTCTAAGTGCGTTTTCTAAATAAAACTGTAATTTGCCTGATGTTGTGTTTTTCAGTGTTTTTTTTAGTTATTTGGTCAAGGGACTTGATAAGAAAGTACTTAGTAAAGCATGCTCAGGATTTGTTTTTTAGATAATGCTGTGATTTGGCTGACTTTTTGGTTTTGAAGTGTTTTAATTATGACTAATTTGGTCAGATGAGGATTACATGCTAATCTAAGCATCCTTGAGATAAGGCCTCTTCCTCATAATACGTAATCTCTCAAGGAAAAGAAGGCCGACATTCAAATAATTTACTTGCACTGCAGCTTGCTTTTAAATGTTGTGTTAACTGGGTTCTTATGAGCCTTGAAATATGTGACTGTCTCTGAATAGCTAACAAGAATGAACTTAATGAAAATACAAAAATATATATATAACTTTTTTTTTACTTAATAGCCTAATATCAAGCTGGTATTCTCAAGTCACCTTATCATGAACCATGAGAAAATGAAGGCTGCAACTGAACATCTATTTAGTATCTGGCTTCGGAATGACCATGTATGAATGTCAGTGCACTAGAGCAGAAAATATCAAACGTGACATTTATTTTAAACAAAGGTAACATAAGCGCATTTTTAAGCAAAACAAAGGGAAATGTTTCAGAGGAACTGACTTCATTATATCCACCAAGTCGCATTAGGAAATTATTCTTTTGAAAAGGTTTAGCATCAATTGCCTTTAGTTGCTACCTGCCCTTATAATTTGTTATCAATGCAATCATATTCAGACATTCTTTTTTTTAATGGGCTTTTTGTTCCTTTATTCAGACAGGATAGTAGAGAGCAGACAGGAAAGCACTGGGGCAGAGAGAAGGGGCAGGATCAGCACACTAACCACTAGGCTATCAGCGCAGAAAATAGTATTCAGACATTTTAAGTGTTTACGTTTTTAAAGCTGAACATATTGTCCTCAAGTGGTTAAAAAGAAAAGTTCACTTCTGAATGAAAATTTCCTGATAATTTACTCACCCCCATGTCATCCAAGATGTTCATGTCTTTCTTTTTTCAGTCGAAAAGAAATTAAGTCTTTTGAGGAAAACATTCCAGTATTTTTGTCCATATAGTGGACTTCAGTGGGGTTCACCAGGTGGAAGGTCCAAATTGCAGTTTCAGTGCAGCTTCAAAGGGCTGTACGCGATCCCAGGCGAGGAATAAGGGTCTTGTCTAGCAAAATTAGACAAGACGAGCAAGACGACCCCCACTGAAGTCCACTATATGGAGTAGAATCCTGGAATATTTTCCTCAAAAACCCTAATTTCTTTTCGACTGAAAAAAGAAAGACATAAACATCTTGGATGACATGAAGGTGAGTAAATTATCAGGAAATTTTCATTCAGAAGTGACATAATCCTTTAATTCGTCCTGCGGAGTAGTGTTTTGGTTGTGTTCCGGCTCTGCTCCTCTGTGCGGATGAATGTAGTTAGAGGCACCAGTGTGCACGTGGATACAGGACATGTGACGTGACACACCAGGGCGAATAACGTATGTATGCAATTTCAGTCAAAGTATATTTGGGTAAAGTCATTGTTTGTAAGATAGATTTTATTTGCACTCTCTTATTAATGGCACTGTTATTTTATCACAAAAAGTTACATAGTGTAGCTTTAAGTGTTCCAATAATTTTGGGGCTGCTGTACCTCAAACATGTAACACTGGCTAAAGATTTCCCAAATGTAGTGTTTTTTTGTTTTTTTTAAAGCATAATTTTATTTTATGTATCATTTGAAATTAGTCACTTTGATATCTTAATGAGTTTAAAATGAAGGTATAAGGCTTAACAGATGATATTTATGAGTTCTTAGAATTTCGTTTGCCTAATTTGGATGAGATACATATTGAATGGTCAGTAGAAATACGATGCTAAATGAGCCATAAACTCATATGGACTTACCTGTAATATGTGCAGCTGATCTCATGGAGGGCAAATGTTGCCTTATCCATTGCATTCTGAGAATGGGCAAATTTAGCAATATCTGAACGGCTCCCTCCCAAAATCGCCTTTCCAATGTCATCAAGGTTAAGGTCCATTTCCCAGTTGTTGTTGATGAGTGATGTTGAACTCTTCATTAGGGAGTCAACAGAATGATGAAGAGCAGTAGAAAGCTGTTTGCTGCAGCGGCTGAAGGGACGCCAGTCCAGCATGGCTGAGGGAAGTTTCTGCATCTGCCCTCCCTGAAAGCGGTTCTTGCAGACCGTACAAGTGGCGTTGTCCATGTGTGACTTGACATTGATCAAAAATGCACCTTTACGGCGCATCCTGACAACGTCAAAGCCTTCGCCTGCCAGGTTGTAACCAGGCACAAATGGTGCTTTCTCACATTCTGCCTGAGAGCCTGTGTGGCAAGCTGAACTCATGTCCCAGTGTGTCATGATCAGAGAAATGCAGAGAAACACATGGAAAACACAGTGATTTTTCTCCATGATGATATCTACAGGGAAATACAGGGGGGTTCACATGTAATATTTCATTTCTTCCAGAATGGAAAAACATTAATGAAGCAATATGCATGCAAAATGAAAAGAAAAATACTAAGAATATTGGTGTACAATTATAATGAAAGTACTGATTGCAGTTTTTTATTATTATTATTTATGCTGAAATGGCATTGCTAAAATATCCAAACGGTAAAAAAAAAAAAATCACCTCACCAAGTTCAGTGTTATCCAGCTTTCATGCAACAGTCTGCTCCAGCTGTGTTACACCACCGTAATGACCTACTTCAGAAAAGTATTTTTCTGTGTTCTTCCAAAAATACAGTTTCTTCATAAAATGTTATTGCTGTAGAGTCACTTTCAGGGAATGCTAATGTTGAAAAGGAGCATTGTGTGAAAGCCTGAGCTCGTGGCATTTATGGAAGGGTGTGTCTTCCTTTCAAGCCCTTTTTTCTATGCAGGGAAGATTTCATCCGCTGACTGGTTTTGTTTTGATTTTTTTTTTAGTGAATACCAGCTGTGCAGTGGGGGAGGGTTCTCATGAGACCTCGCATAAGAGAATTGAGGATGAAGTGCAAGGTCAAGCTTAATCATGCAGGATGATGTATATTTTCTTTTGGATATGCGGAAACACTCACGTTTTGTTTTTATCTATGATGTATAGAAAATTATAGAGGACAAAAATGCCAAATTTAACATTACAACAGCCCATTTTATTGCCTGAAAAAATGACCTTTTTGGTTTTGTCTCTCTATTTGTGTGTGTTTGCACGTTCCAGACAGACTGTCGGTTTGTGCATTAGTGGTGGGAATTTTTCCAAGTGGTGCTCACTCCAGCTCCCCCTCTCTGGACATAATGGGCGGAGCCTAGTTAGGTCTAGCGTAGGGGTGGGGAACATTGATCCTGGAGGGCCATTGTCCTGCAGAGTTTGGGGGGGGGGGGGGGGGAATCATTCATTCCTTATGAATGATTCTGATTCATAAGGAAAGAAACTTAGGTGTAGCTCAGAGACGTTCAATGATGGCTCCATTTAGAACTCTTTCCATCAGCGGAGCAAAAATAGACAAAGTAGCTGTCTTTTGTCTTTTCAGTATGTCTAACTTTTGCTTGACGATATGTGTTTGATTATAGCACTGTGTTTTCCTGGGACTACAGAGAACAGTGTCTAAATCACAAAAAAGGAATACGCTGATATTTAGCCTTGCTGTGTACAAAGTTGTTGGTTTAAATGTACAATATATATAATATATTATAATACATTTATTGTAATATACATAAAATAAATTATATATAAGAATAGTGACAGTTGGCCTTAATACTGCCAAAAACACACACACAAATTTCTACCTACTAATTTTGATTGTTTACTATGTTATCAAATTCATATTTCCTGATTTATGAGATTCTACTGTAACTTTTTAAAGGGAAACAGGTAGTTGATAAATAGGGCAGATGAACTTAATTCCTGTTTTGTTTGTTTGTGTGTGTGTGGGGGCGGAGGGGGGGGGGGGGGGGGGGGGGGGGTGCGGATGGTATTTGAATCATGACCAGTGTCCAGGGCAGCACTCCAGGGCAACACAGTCTTACATAGTGGTGCTACTTTAATTTCTCTGTATCAGTATGCTTTCTTACTTGTCATGCAAATGCAAGTTAGAACAGATAATTGGCGCCATCTAGAGTCTTCGGGTAAAAAAAAAGACATTTCTCAGAAGATGAGATGAGACAAGAAGACAAGTAACTGGGATTTTTTGAGAGATTAATTATGATATACAAATTAATAGTCTAATGTTGTTTACAGTGTTTGTCTTTGTGTGGCTGGACATATCAGACACACAATTATTTGTTATATTTCTCAAATAATCTACAATACGAGGGGTTTTCCAATAATTGAAAAACCCAACAGAACAAACTATGATGTAGAGTTTTAAGGCACTGCCCCCGAAGAGCATCTAACACCCCAAATGCAGCTAACACTAGCTCTCTGGTTACAGTGGTAACAAAGATAAGACTCAAATGTAGACAACTCAAATGTAGTTTTACTCTAAATTCACTTCAAAACAGACAAATCTACCTTTTTTCTATACAGTTCGTTCTAATCCTATACCTGCTATATATAATAACTTGAGATATGTACAGTGTAACCATATATGTTCTTTTACATTGTTTTGCATATGTATTAATTAAAACTCTATTAAGGAATGGTTTAGAATTGCACACTGTAGTTAACCAAGATCTAATGTATAGTCCTCTGACTTAAATTAGTTCTCTCTCATCAAGACAACTTTAGCAAAGATCAAGTGGAGCCTCAACAAATTGCATCAGGACAATTTTATTCAGTCGAGGCATGCATCAAACTTAGGGCCAGATTTACTAACAGCTTGCACCAGCACAAACCCTCTTTTGATGGTAAAAAACTACTGTCAGGATTTACTATTAGCACTGAAAAGGCATGGACACAGTTATTTATGGGAGGATAGTGTGTGATTTACTAAGGTTTACGCTTGTCAATTTACTGGTATTTGCGCAATTATTTTCCGCGCCAAAGAAGCACGTTTTAAACGCTAATTTGCGCTGCTCTTGGTAGATTGCTTTGGTCGTTATGGAAATGATCCGGCTGCTCCTGTGTTCTATAATTTGCGCGTCGTCAATAGGTCACGTGCAGATCTTTCCACTCCCATTTGCTTCTTTTTGGAATTGCACTCTCACGCTAATTTGCCATGTTTAGTAAATCTGGCCCTTGGAGCCATTATTCTATAGTTTCTCTTACCCCTTTTAAAGAAGGGTGTATTAGAAACTGATGGTTTGCTCAAGGCTGTTGATCTGCTGAACTTCAAATAATGCTATAACTTATTGCTTTTCTGGATTCTGCTTCAGCTCTCTTTCCATTGCTAAACTGTATATGCATGTATGTGTGTGTATGTTAGATTAGTTTAAGTGTTTGGTCTAGTTAATAAAGTCTTGAACGTGTCACACGTGAAGTTGTTTGTGGTTCATGCTTATATACTGGAGTCCCTAATCATGCAGATTTTGGCTACATGCTCTGAGTAGTACTGTACAGTATGAAAGTTATTTCCCACACCCCGGAAATTAACATTTCTTAGAATTAATAAACAATTAACACTGAGTGTTCACTGGATCAACAGGTTAGTTGATTGTGGTATTAATTTTGCTACATCAAGTTAATTCTTAGAGCTGATCTAAATATTTATCATTAATTAGGCCAATAGCTAGTTGTAATTAATTATTCATATTTCTTTTTTGGCTAATTTGCTACATCATGTAGCTTCCACCTTGAAAATAGTCAATTACAATCTCCCTAGCATCAAGTAAGTGAAACACGTATGATTTAATAACTTAACTTAAAATTAAGATTTTCATCAAGATGTCTTTATATTTATTTACAAGGTAAATCTGTCTGGTGTGAGGTTCCTGGTCATGTTGCATGTCTAAGTTAATGACATTTAATCAGCTTTTCTTTAAGAACTCTTTATTAGTCACAAAAGCACAAAAACGTGGGTATACACATATATCAATAAAAATAATAAATCAGTAGAAAATAACTTTATATAAAGCCCATAATTATGTATATATAATTTATTGCCGAGTACTCTTATTTCACAACAGACTCGCTATAAGATACACTACTGAAACATTTACTGTACAGTATATCCTTACACTGAATCATTTTTAAATATATATATTTTATGACATTCCACTAACAGAAACACTTCCTTTCAGATTTATTCCAATGCTTGAACTGTTAGTTGTATGTTAGTTGTATTTTTACAGAATGATTACTGACTGAGATCACTAATAGTAAAATAACTGCTGTACCTGTTACTGCTGCTGTAGCATTATAGCATTATAAAGCTTTACTGTAAATCTCTGAACAGTCATCTTAAAGACATTATGAAAGTAGGGATTGATCAGGGTTTTCATTTGCAATCTCATTCTGTTGTTCACTCTGAACCTCTATACTGCTCTCACTTTGACCCTCACTATTAATCTCTTCATAGCCTTTGCTCAACCCGATGGCAGAAAACCTCTTTCTCCTTTTCATTATAAACACCATTCCTATGACCACAAGAGCAACCAGAATCATTACACCAATGGCTACACCAGCCTTTTCTCCTCTGGACATCTGAGAAGAAGATGCATCAAACATTGATGCCATTTTGTTTATCTCACCAGGCTTTGCCAGTCGCCACATTTTAGTTTGTCCAACTCTCACCCAAGAACGATCGCCTTCTGTCATTACAGCTACAGTGTTTGTGGCAATCATACTGACCATTGGTGGTCTTGTGAATGGTGGGAGTCGGATAGGCTTTAACTGACCACCAGTGAACACACCGGACTGGACACAGTACAATACCTGACAGCCATCACTAATGGCAGCAAGATGTTGACTGAACTGAGGTGGACAGCGAGATTGACCCTTTGCGAGAGGGTTGCCGGACTGGCAGCTGAAGAAACCAGCAAAAGGCACAGAGAATCTTGTTCCAGCCTCATAATCGTTGCTCAGACAAACCATCATGCCATTAGACAAAAAGTGTTGGGTAAAGTAGTTTGGAGGACAGCCATTAGATTTGGTCAATGGGTTTTGCATGCCTGGCCCAAATAAACCTCCAAAAAGGTAGCCAGAGTACTCTGGGGTTTTCTGAGTTGAGGAACACCAGTAAGTTTCAACTTTTGCATGACGGACACGGTAAGCATCACCACATGTTTGCCTGCAACAAGTAGACAACCACAAGAAACCACATGAATAACAGTGGCTGTGGCATTCATAATGATTATAACCTCTTTCTACTGTCTCAGAGCGTAACAGGGTGTTGCTGTACTTTGCAGGGCAAGAATAATCACCAGTGGCTGGGTTTTTCTGTGCTGTCTCATCACAGATGGTATTTCCATCTGATGTTAGTGGAGTGCATGTTTGGTAAATGCCACCAAAGCTAAGATTGGTGACTGGACCCTCACAGGAAGCATCATCTACATTTGCCTGGAAGTTGAAGTTTTTGGAATCTGGACTTACACAACCTGGAATGGTATTTACTTTATAGTATTGCTCTGCAGCCTTACGAACTGATGAAGCCATTTTGTTTACTGTTGGTGTTGGGAGGTCTGGGAATGTGGATGGATTAAGAAAATAGTGCAGCGGCAGCCCAGAGCGGTCAATAGCGACAAGATTATTGAGCGTACTCTCTTGCCACTTCTGCAAAGTGATGCCTGGGTAGAATAAAGCTCCACCGTGGCTCTGAATTAAAGAATATGTAATGTTACCCTGATAACCGCTGTTTTCAGAGGTTCCCTGGGATGTTTTGGCACCAATATCAAATTTAACTTTGTCAAAGAAGTTAAATCCTGCTGATGCAGAAACAGAAGACATGTCTGACTGACTGTTAGAGACATAAGACATTTTTATATAGTCCTCTTGCACCAAAGTAGCACCTGCATCAATACTTGTGATGACATGAGTACCATAATCAAGTATGAGTTTCTCTGACAGGTACGTTGCTTGACGGGTTTGATTGTTCTCAATAGCGTCTGCAATTTCCTCTGCCTGTCGAGCAAAGCGGGAGTCCAGAGTGAAGTCAGGATACGCCTTTACTGTGTACAGATGGTTACGGACCTGAGAAACAAATATTTGATAATATGAGAAAATGAACCAAGGATTGACAATCACCATTAGAAAATAGACAATATTCCATACTTTTCCCATCATATTTATTTATTTGTTTATTTTTTTCTTCATATTTTTCTTCGTATTTTTATATTCACATTTTTTTATTTTTTAGAAGCTAATAAAATTTAAAATACTACATGTTATTTATTTTGGTATTAGAATGGTTTTTAGATTTTATGTTGCCATAGGTTATTCAAAATTACATTTCTTTCTTAGAAATAATAAAACATCTTCTATATTTATCCTGCTAACCCTGTTCATACAGTCCATATAACTCAGTATGATGTTTTTTACTTTTATTTTTGTACTTACTTGAACTCGTGCTGTTACAGAACTTTCTTTCACTTGGTGGGTTTTCATGCGTTGGTTTTCTATGGAGAATTTTGCATTGAGCACCGAATAGAAGGAAACATCAGCATTAATGGAGCTTGAAGTGGAGCTTTTTTGGTCCAGCCATGACATGATGATCTCAGAGTTTGTTTCCACTCCACTCACTTTCTGTGGAATAACAAAGACTTCATCTGGAATGAGATAGACACCATCTTCTGTGGTCTGACACTGGGAATAGCTCATATTCATCACCCGTCCCATGTCTATGTTGCGCAGGTTATCCCAGCCTCCACCTGGTAGAACCTCCAACGCTGTCAAACTTGAGTTTTTACGACACACACGAAGTCCATTACTGGGACGATAGAGAGGATGAAGGTTGCAGACGTTGATAAAACAGCAAAGCATCAACAGACAAAAACCTCTTGACTCCATGATCACTACATGCGTGTTTCACACTACTTCAATAAAATATATGTGACAGATTTTAGAATTTGTTGAGTTCCTTAATAAAGCCACTTCTCTGTTTCATATCCGTCATAAAATCATGAGACAATGAACTTCCTCTTCATGAATTGGCCACCTTGAAGACACAAATAGACAAAAGAAACTTCAACCTCTGTTGAAATGTTCAAGTTTTATTGGCTGAATGAAACAAATATTTTTTCTTGTGAATTATGCCCTATCCCTTGGTAAATTGATCTATGCAGTTATTCTCATTTTTCTAGGTCTTCATAATGTCCCATAATTTTTAATCATGTAGGAGGGTTGTTGTTTTTCTCACTACTTGTTTCTAAACAAGAGGAACTGAGATTTTTGCTGCTTCTTGTTTTAGAAGAATATGGCATTAACAAGCCTTTTCAAATCCTCTTCAATATGAGAAACATTCAAAAACTGCTGTGGGTGTAGATCATGAAAACCTCTAACATGTTTTGTCATCACTTTTTGTACCATATGGTGCCATGGTTTTATATTTTATTATGTCAAAAGTACAAAGTACAGAGACTAGTACAAATATACACTGCAACGCACATGGCCTGATGTCATTCTTAAGGGCTTTTTCAACAAATAATAAAATAATAATTAATTCTACTGCATTTTCCGCAAAATTGCAAACTATTCATCTATGAGGTTTGTATTCTGTGCATTTATCCAAGCGGTCAACATGTGATGTTTACATTCAATAAATTTACAAGCCATAATTTACCAAACTATGCAGCAGAAGATACTGTCCAAAGTACTTTTGAATGCTCAAAGCCTGACTGCACCTTAAAAAGACCATTTAAAGAACTGAAGTTAAACTGATAAAGAACCAAGAGTTGAAGCAACTTTATATTTAGCATCACTATTTTTAAACCACAAACATCCAGTGACATGTTAAGTTCAAGTTCAATCTAATAGCTGGCAAATGGATTTTGACAAGCCAGGTATGTGGGGAGAAAATTATGAAAATTGACACTCTAGAAAACATGATCCATTCAAGCACTAAAAGATAACCTTCCTTTACAGTTGACAAATGGAAGAAACCCAGAAACCTCATCACCTATAGAGAATAAGTTACACCACAATACACACGTAGTGATAAATGGTGCAGATACTTGGAACTTGGAAGGATTTGTTTTCAAGATGAAAGAAAACTGCTCTCGATGTTACTGTTTCTGTCCTAGCATTAATGTGAGGAACAGTTCAGTCAGCACATTCATTTGCATATGCTTTTATTAAGTCTTTTCTGCCTTGCTCTTTTATTAATGTAAAAACCTAATAGAGGCTATAGGATATTTTAAGATAGATATAAATAGCGTGATAAAGAGCCTTTCTGTTTGGCTGCTGTTACAAGCTGAAGAAGCCTAACCTGGTACTACTTTGAACCATGTAGAGCATCGCTGGCAGTGGACATGAACATAAACTATGTTTTCACCATCAAGTTATTAGATTAGCATTTATACATTTGTGTATAAAAACGGAAAGTTATGTTTTAGATGCTGAAAACAAGTTTTCATCCACTTTTCATTAACTTTGTGATTTCGACATTTCACTAGTGACAGGAACGTTTATTTCTACTTAAACAAACATTTTTGTAACTATGTTTCCAAATTAGAAATGAAAATAGGCTTCATGTTTTACGTCTTTTTTCAGTTTACCCTGTAACGCTCTAATGTAATTTATTACTTTCAAATTTTCTCTAACAGTTGCTTGAAGTTCAAACATATTGGTGATGTATAAAGTAATTGCGCTCCTGGATGAGCATTTCTTATATGAATACGTGAATAAGTGACGTGTGTAATTACGCAAGAGCTTTATACGCGTTATTCCACTAGATGGTGTTCTCAGAAAAGCAGCAATTCAATGTCTAATGGCATAGGGGTCTCCAACCCTGCTCCTCGAGGACTACCATCCTGCAGCGTTTAGCTCCAAGTTACCCAAATCAAGCAAACCTTAACTAGCTAACCAAGGTATAGCAGGTAAGTGTGTTGTAGCAGGGTTAAAAAAAACTGAAGTCTGCAGGAAGGTAACCCTCCAGGAACAGAGTTGGCTACCCTGAAGGACGACTTACTGCTTTTCAGAAAACACCATCTAGTGGAATAACGTGTCTAATGTAAAGCTCCTGCGTAATAATTACACTTTTCACTACAAACTACCATCACTACCAATGTAATTCTTAACATTTATCATCCGCTGGTATTATTTGCCATTTTACATTTCTTAGTTATGTTAAAAATAATAAATATAAAGCATATAATAGAGTTACCTATTAACTCTATAAAAGTGTATTATTAGCCCAAAATGGGAATTAGGCTATTATTAATTTTTAAAAACACCAAATTCAATGCACCATGAGACTAAAAAGATTTTCATTAATTAAGAATAGTTTTATTTTATTTTTTACAAAGGATGCAATACCCTTTAAAAAGTATGAACAACAGCCATTATCCTATTTCTTGGCCGTTTTTGCTTTGCTTGATTTGGAAGCTCTCCGTTTGGCCCTCTTGGGTCTTGTGGTCTTCTTGACCGCAGCTGTCTCGCTGGCCTTTCCAGGACTTCTTAAATTTCTCTTTCTCTTCTTAGGGGATTTCTTTGCCCCGGCAGATTTCTTGGCCGTCTTTCTCTTTGCCTTCTTAGGCTTTGTAGCAGCTTTCGAGCCGATCTTAAAGGATCCAGATGCTCCAGTGCCTTTGGTCTGAATCAGGCGACCGCTGGCCACCAGCCGCTTAACTGCTAGCTTGATGCGCGAGTTGTTTCTTGCCACATCATAACCACTGGCAGACAGCGCTTTCTTCAGAGCGACCAGAGAGACGCCACCACGCTCCTCTGAAGATGACAAGACCTTGAGGATCAAATCAGACACACTGGGTCCTGACTTCTTGGCCTTGGATCTTCGTCTTGGCGTTTTGGTTGCAGAAGATGGGGCTGGTGTGGCAGCTGACATGACTGACAGTTTATTTGAGCTGGAACATCAGATGGAAGAAGATGTCTGATGAGAGTGAGTTGAAGGGCGGGTGCGTGCAATTAAAATACTTACCATGAGAACCGTGTAGACTCTAGTAGTCCTGAATTCAGCGCCTTTTATGAGCCGCCAATAATTTGTGTTTTCCGACTAATATAAAGAGTACGTTTTTTGCTCTTTAAAATAACATAACGACCTGGATTGTCCATCAGAAAATCAAGAAAGTGCCACAGGGACATTTAACTTGTACGCAGCATCCAAACAATACAGTGATCATTTGTTTTTTATTTGCAAATGTGAAGAATCGATGTGCCGTGCCGTTTTAAGACTGAACAATGTCTGGACTTTATATAATTACATGCTTTAAAACCATTGTTTACATATTATGTGCCATATTCAGCGAGAGTGGACCATATTTAATATCTTCATGAATTAATAAAGCGAATATTTTGCAGAGTTTTTGAACAAATAATACATTTTCAGTCTACTAAAACACATTTTCAGTTTCAGTCAGTTATACGTTATGGCCGTACAAAAACACTGACACACTGAATAAATGTAATTATTACTGCAATAACACTGATAAATTCTTTTTAATATATTCATTTTTTATTTTTTTATTTAGTTGCCATCGCCTACCAATCTGTCAGGTGGGATTGTTTGAGATCTGAGGCTATTAAATGTCGTCCATTGTGCTTATTTGGCTGTTAGCTTTATAGTGCTATCAGTAAATATATAGGATATAGTAAAATAATCTTAGTTTAATTCATAAAAGCAGTTAAATTCTTACAGTTTGATCTTCTGGAGTTTCTGGAGACCAGAAGGGTGTCTCCTAGATGCTGAAACCTTATCTTTGATGCCATGTCAGTTGGTAGATAAATGACCTAAAAGGACCCTTTTGGTTGTTTTGCTTGTTTCAAAGGTTTAATTTGTTGGCAGTTTATTAAAAGATGTTAAACATGCTGACATTGTGAGCACTTTGTGTTCTTCAAAAACAATATAACTTATATGATTTTAGTTTTCATCATGATTTTATGTGCTTTTAGCATTTTAATTTAGATTTGAGCCAGATAAATTTTAATATCAATAATAATTTAATAATTTAAATACTTTTAAGTCATCCTGCAACCCCCTTGGAAGGTTTCTGTTTGAGAACATGTGCTCTAAAATGTTAGTGTAACCATCAAGAAAAAAAATAAAAACATATTTTCTTACACCTTGAATACATGTGTATTCATCTAAATCATCATATTATTTATTTTTTTAATTAAAAAAAATAAAAAGATTTTCAGAAGTATCATGAAATTAATAATTTATAATTTAATAAAAAATGATATAATACATTTTTGGGGAGTCGCCCCACACAACATTTTAAGTCAAGTCATTTTACTGTTACTTTTGTGACCAACTAAAATTTAAAACTCTGTGCTGTGTTTAAGTTTCATCAAAATCTTCATTAAGCCAATTAAATTTGTGTTGCAAAGTTCGACATATAGTATAGACTGGGGCTTTTGCTTTCACAAGGGTATTGAGCATTAAAGGTAGGGTAGGCAATTTCAGAGAGGCTAGCAATAGCAAGCTAGCTTTGAAGGCATGAGATCCCACCCTCCTTTCAGAGTGCTCTCCAAAGCCACACCTCCTCCAACACAAATGAACATTCAGCACTTCCAGGTGCTGAAACCTGAAACCGCTGAACGTAAAGAGCATATGAGAATAACACAAAAAAATATATATATATTTGTTTTGTTTTTATGCACAAAAAGACTTCTCATTGCTTCATAACATTAAAGTTGAACCACTTGAAAATGGTGGCTATATTACTATCTAAGGAAAAATCACATACCTTCTGAATTTTACCAAATACATCTTAATTTACGTTCCGAAGATGAATGAAGGTCTTACGGGTGTGGAACGACATGAGGGTGAGTAATTAATGACAGAAATTTTAGTTTTTGGTGAACTAATCCTTTAAAGTCCCCCTGTAAACAATAACTGTATCCCTTAAAACTCATCTTTGATCATCAAAATTACAAATTTAAGCAGTTTTTTGTTCCTGTGAAAAAATTCTTAATGCCTTAAAATAGCTTGAATGTAACTCTACAACCTTGCCTCATTTAATAAACACAGATCTTAACTCTTATGATAATCATTGGCCCGGTTTCACAGAAAGGGCTTAGCCTATAAGCCAGGATTGGGCCTTAGTTCAATTAGGGCATTTAAGTAGCTTTTATAAACTTTCACTAGAAAAAACATTACTGGTGTGCATCTTGAGTCAAAACAATGCCACTGACATATTTCAAAGTATTTTAAGTATTTTAAGTAAGTATTATGTATTTTAAAGTTACTTTCAGTTAGGATTTGCTCAAACGTGCATTAATTCTTAGCTTAATTCTTGTTTGTGAAACCACAGAATTGTGAAAGAGCAGAAACTACTTACATCATTTGAAACATTATAATTGTGTTTTGTTTTTAAATTACAAACCCTGTTTTATTGAAACAAGAAAATCACACTGTACCACAACAATCAAAAAACAAAACAAAAAAAAACAACCCATACCTTAAATTGACAAACACCGATATGAGCAATCAGCGTATGAATCTCAACAATGGTGACAACAAAATATTCAAACAATCAGATCAACTCACAGAAAGCTTCTAAAAGACAGAACAAAAACCATAACAAAAAATAAAAGCAAATAGTTAGAATTAAAGAAAATAATAGGACAATACAGCTGCGTAATTTATTCATGCTGTGATGCATGCTGGGAGATTTGTACTATTGTTCCCAACATGCATGCATGACACTTTTGATTGTTACCATTGTTGAGATTCATGTGCTGATTCTTGATATCTTTGTGTGTCACTTTGAATTTTTTTTTTTTTTTTTTTTTTTTTGTATTTTCAAATGGGTTTCTGTAATATAGTCTGTTGTAGTATAGGGTTTGTAATGTAAATGTATTGTACTCCATTTCAATTTAATAATAGGCTGTTATAGAATGCATTGCAGCATGAAGCATGTCACCATTGTTGAGATTTACATTTGTAGAAGGCTCTATGGTTGGAAAGATGCTTGAGAAGCCCTGCAGCGGTCCACCTGTAGCTTTCACCTGCATACCCACTGTTGAGTTGAGCCCTGTCTTTATTTGGATGGGAGATCTCCTGGGAGATTGAGTAGTTGTGGGAAAAGGTGTTAGGGTTAAGGTGAGAAACCCTAGAAAATAAGGGGTGTAAACCCTGGGTTTTTGAAAGAAGTCTCATATGGTCATCAAGCCTTCATTTATTTGATAAAAAATACAGAAAAACAGTACTATTGTGAAATATTATTACAATTTAAAATAACGGTTTTAATACTTTAAATCATTATTTACAAACAAAACCAACAGTTTGAACTGTTTCAAACTCAACCATTATTGAAATCTCATAACCGTCATTTCAGTCTAGAAGGGGAACAGAACCAACAGCCATTGAAACCGTTGAGAATAAAACCAACCATCATAGAAATCCTCATAAAGGAAGAAAGGAACAAAACCGGCAATCATTGCGATCTCAAAAAGGAACAAAATCGACCGTTGTTGAATTCTCGTAACGAAACAAAACCATCATTTAAATCTCATAATGAAGCAAAGCTGATCATCATTGAAATCTTGTAACGAAAAAAAACCGACACTGAAAACCAAACGTCATTAACATCTTGTAATGAAACAAAACCGACTATCATTGAGATCTAACTGAACAAAACCAATTGTCATTCAAATCTTGTTAAGAAACAAAGCTGACCATCGTTAAAACCTTGTTAGGGAACAAACAGGGGGGAAACAGCCAGTCATTGAGATATCATAACCGAACAAAACCAACCGTCAATGAAATCTCATAACAAAACAAAACTGTCAACCATTGAGATCTCGCAAAGGAACAAAACTGACTGTCATTGAGATCTTGTAAGGACTAAAATCAACCATCATCGAAACTTGGTAAAGAAACAAAACCGACCGTCATTGAAATATTGTAAAGGAACAAAACCGGCCGTCACTAAAATCTCGTAATAAAACAAAACTGACTGTCTTCGAGATCTCATTAAGGAACTAAGCGACTGGCACTGAAATTAAATAACGGAACAAAACCAATCAGAAAATAAGAAAAAAAATAAATAAATAAAATGAAAAAGTAAAAGACGACACACAAAGACATAAAGAATCAGCACATGAATCTCAACAATGGTAACAATCAAAATTGTCACGCCGCAATGCATGCTAGGAACAGCAGTACAAAACTCCCAGCATGCATCACAGCATGAATAAATTATGCAGCTGTATTGTCCTACTATTTTCTATAATTCTAACTATTTGCTTTTATTTTTTGCTGTGGTTTTTGTTCTGTCTTTTAGTAGCTTTTTGTGATGTCCACAGTTGATCTGATTGTTTGAATATTTTGCTGTCACCATTGATATATACGCTGATTGCTCATATCTGTGTTTGTCATCATAGTTTAATATGGAAGCTCTAAAAGGCTGTTGATTATTATTATTTATTTATTGTGACTTATTTTCCTAAGGCTGTGGACTATTTATTTATTTGTATCTTGATTTCCATGGTCTTTTAGGGCTTCTGCAGTCTTATTTTTTGTAGATTTAATTTTTCATCATCTTGACATAACAAAAGTTGTTTTCTCGAGATCACGACTTAATTTCTCGTCATCTTGATATAACAAATGTTCTTTTTACAATGATTGTTTGATTCTGAAACACTGCACACGGATTCTACTGTTGCTATAGTAGCGAACACAACTTTCACGCGCATCTGATCGACGGATAAACCGTGCTCTCTTATATGTTGTGGATATTTCAGCAAAATGTTTACTTCGTTTAATAATAAAGTCTACAATAAATAAATAAAAGTAATCAATCACTGTTCAATCAATCTATGCTAAACATTTTATTTGTGTAATTAACACGTTTACATTATCAACAAAGCAACACCATTCAACACATTCAACAGCTCAAGCGCAGGCGGGGTGCCTTCAGAAGGATGCCAGATTATTCTATAACTATTCTAAAAACTTTTAGTTGCTTGGATTCAACCCACTTTATTTTCCTCATAAGAAACAACATTTATGGGACAGTTCATGTTAGATTTTGTTGCTGATATTAATTGTGAGTTAACCAAGCAGTTTTTTCAGGATTTCAGGATTCCCCTATTCAAATAGATAGGACTTGGTCTTGGATGCCCAAAGTAGCTGCCTGGAGGTGTTGCAAATATGGCCGCCGAGTGAACAGACTTTCCTTGAAAGGGACTTTGACTTGAATCAGAGCTCTGGAGAGACTGTGTGCAGCATTACAATATTGAGTTCTGGTTGGTCAATCTCTGTTATAGTTTGTTAATTATCATACAGAGAATTTTAAAATTTCGTTTACATGATAAGATTTACATAATACATAATCTGTTAATCTAAAGGGGATGGTGGCTTTACAAGGGGATGCTTTTTGTCATTTTTTTCAACAAGGGGGATGCATTAAAAACTTGATTTTCACCACAGGGGGACTTTAAGTACTCACCCTCATGTCTTCCAAACCCGTAAGACCTTCGTTTATCTTCGGAACACAAATTAAGATATTTTTGATGAAATCTGATAAATTTTTTTTATATCCCCAATAGAAAGCAATGTAATTACCATCATTCAAGGTCCAGGAAAGTACTAAAGACATCGTTAAAATAGTCAACGTGACTACAGTGGTTCAACCTTAATGTTATGAAGCGACGAGAATACTTTTTGAGTGCAAAAACAAAACAAAAATAACTTTATTCAACAAATTCTTCTCTACAATGTCAGACACAGTTGACGTAGTGAATGCAGTTCTGTGCTTCCATGTTTACGTCCGAACGCAGACTCAGTAATTATGCATCAGACGTTCAGCCAAGAAACTATGTTGTACCCTGAAGTCTATAAAAATGTCAAATACTTGACCTGAAAACAGTTTATATAAATTATGTCATTCAAACTGAACTTTCAAAGCTAATGGGTAAAGTTAAAGCTAAGCCACATTGTGTCATTAACAAACCAGCTACCATGTTGCAAAACCACCTTGACCTCAAAATGACATAACATGATTTCCAACAAGACCAACAAGACCTAATTAAATAAATTATAACTTTTGTTACTTGTCATAGAAGAAAAAGACTATATTTAAACTAAAACATATTATTTACATCAAACTTAACTGTCCCACTTTTTTTGATGATGTGCATCTGTCCCAATTCAACTAAAAAAATCTAGTGAAATGCAATGCCAAAAGTCTGTCATTATCACAAAGAAGTTATACTTCTTTAAATAATTTGTTCTAAAATATTACATTTAAAGAGTCCTAGAATCATAAAAAGAACTCAAAGGTTAAAAGTAAACAGCTTTTATGAGTCCACTATCACGAAACTATACTGTGCCACATTCTTCCTGTCTTCTCTAGTCACGTCACTTCGGCAACGCCGGATGTTTGCGGTATTTAGGACCTAGGGGTTTCTGTTGTTGGCGTATGAGAGAGCATGTGACTGACTGAACTATAAAGAACGCAAAAAAAGAAGACGTCACAAACTCAAAAGAAGAAAAAGGAGAACGTTACAAACTATCTGAAACATTCCCAGCTTCGACTCCTATCACTCAGCAGAAGACATGGATTGCGGAATTATAACATCCAAAAGCGTTCTTTTGTTTCTTAGTTTAATATTTTGGGTGAGTTTGTGGTGTTCTTTTTAATATACGTTCTGTTGTCATTTTTGTTGCTTAAATATAGCCCATCATCAGATGTAAGCGCTGGACAAAATTTTATGAGGTTTACAAATCTACGCTGTCCATGTTCCAGGTTTTGCAATTGTTTGATGACTATATTTGTAGGAAGAAGGGTCCTTGTGATGACTATGTTTATAGGACGAAGGGTCCTTTATAAGCATAACAATAGTTTGTATTCATCCAGAGGTTGTTTCTCCTCCTCCAGACCACTAAATTAATGTTTAGTCACAGTTACTTGCTTCTGACAGCGAGCTCTTCTCTAGAATGTAATTTAATTTAGGGTGAGTCATTTGTTTGCTCTTTGTTTATACACTTAAGACAACCATATGAAAGGGCTTCAGTGCCTTTTGCTATGCAGCTTTTAAACGTATTCAGACAAGTTTATTTCAGAGTTGATATAACTGTCAGAGCTTATAACTTGATTTCAATGGAAATAAAGATTTTTTGATGCCCGTATTGTCTGTGCCATCCTGTAGGCCTAGTCATCTGGCTCTGCTTAATGTTGCGTGCTCTTTTCTGGCTTCATTGATCACAAAGGGGTGTTCTGTAGAAAACCAACACTTCTAAATCTTCTGCAATTTTCCTGCTCACAGAGACAGAGACAATTTACAGAAACCAAGACAAACTTTTTAAGGGCTGAGACCCTCAGGGGCCCCGTTGTTCCCCCTTCCCAGCCCTGTCTGCATGGGACACATTTTCCAGTTCCCCCAACAACAACAGTGCAATAAGTAACAAAACCTGGAAATCTGAGAACTGAGAGTTCTCATCGTAGCATCTTTGTTTTATTGCTGTTGTCATGTGTACTGTTCTACCTCAAGGGTTTCTGTTTTGCTTTTACCGCTTCTGCTCAAGCTGAGGCACAAGACCAGCATTCCAGGAAAGATTAGTGGGCAGGAAAAGGTTACTCATGGTCTCGTGACTGTGCATTGTGACTGACTACTGAAGAAACAGATCATGTGCTAGCAAGTCAGACATAAACCAGAGTTCCAAAGTGTACTTGTTATGAAATGACACCATATGACATCATGTGAGAGATGATAAATGTATTTATTATGGAACTGAACTATGTTCAACTATGATGATATATATGTTTTTTAGATATATATATATATCTTCTGTTGAAAATTTATATGTATATAATATACACACCATTATTTACAACAGAAGGTTTAAATTTAATACATTTTTACAAAATTTTACAAAAAAGAAATGTAATTTCAGTTGACATCTTGATTGTTTTTTTGTTTTGTTTTTTTAAACATTTAAATTTCATTATTTTAATATATCAATAATAATTTTAATGCTCTTAAGTCATGAGTTTTTTTAGGCCCCTTAGTGGGCCCCAACCCCTTTGGTTGAAAACCACTGCTCTAAAATGTCATGAGGTGTAACCATCAAGTAAAAAGTAATGACATATTTTTCTTACACCTTGAATACATGTGAGTGTATCATGAAATTATATTTACTATTAATTTTGGGGGGAGTCCCACCACATGACATTTCACCTAAACTCATAATAAAAAGGTCTAATTATCTGAGATTTTAGGTTTTATTGACCTTGACATATAGTCATGGGAGTCTGCAGGGGTCCTCTCTATGTTTATTTGTCAATTTGTGTTGCACCACTGTAAAGTTTTAATGCTATTGACCCACCTGTTGTTCTTTTTTAGGGTGCTGGAGTGGCCCTTGCATATGTTGGTTCTTATGTGATAAAGAGCTACAACAGCTTTGAAGACTTTGTGTCTGATAAATACAGCATCATCCCAGCAGCCATTATAATCGGTGTGGCTGTGGTCATGTTTGTCATCGGGACCGTTGGCTGCTGTGCAACTCTGAGGGAGTCCAAAGTCGGTTTAGGCTTTGTAAGTATGAGCCATTCATCTGTGTGTACACCTTTGTGCCCAAAGCTTTTGTTTGATCGAAAATAGAGAGTAGGGTCCATGTGGTGGTTTCTATTCCTTTTTTTAAAGCCTTTAGGGTAAGTACTGTTTTCATCATGCTGTAGATTTTCGGGGGGTTTAATATTTTATACTTTTCTCTGGATTTTTCATTTAGTTTCTTATCATCATCATGATAATCTTCGCAGCCGAGGTGACCGCTTTTGTGTTTGGCTTCATCTACAGGGGCAGAGTAAGTTATTCTCATATAACTTATGAATAACATTTTTAAAATGGGATATGAATCATCGGAAATTGTTTCCCTGTGATGTTTACAGATTAAGGGTGACCTAGAAAAGTCAATGAAAGACGTCTTCCAAAAGTATGATGGTCTGAATTCTGAAACCCATGCAGTGGATATCCTGCAATCACAAGTAAGGCTGAAAGTTTCCTTCATATCATTGGAATAATTTTTGGTTGCACAGGAAATAACAGACAAACTGAGCAGGAAATGGATGCATGAAGGAGTCTCATTCTCTTTATTCTCCCCCTGATCTTTTTGTACATTTACTCTCCACTTTTACATTCTCAGTTGGAGTGCTGTGGGGTGAATAACATCACAGACTGGACTGCATCACCATGGTTTGTCCAGCATAACAACTCTGTGCCACATTCCTGCTGTAAAGCAAACACTACACAATGCACTGGTCAACTCACCCAACTAGATCTTCTGAACACACAGGTTTGAGCGGCGTGTCATTTCATTTGATATTGTGCATTATTGTATTCAGTGAACAGTGTTATTTGAGTATCATTTATATACTATTTTAGTATTTATTTATTTATATTTTTTATATTTTAAGTTTTAGTTGTCTTTTTTTCTATTTAGAATTGTTCAGTTTTAGTCATTTTAGTACTTCAACCTTCAACCTTATTTCAGTTTATATTTGCATTTAAATTAGAGATTTCCAAATTTCTCTACCGATAACCGATTATTCAGAGTGATATCTGCCGATACCAATAACCGATTATTCAGAGGGATATCTACTGATAACCGATTATTCAGAGGGATACCTACCGATAACCGATTATTCAGAGGGATACCTACCGATAACCGATTATTCAGAGGGATATCTGCCGATACCAATAACCGATTATTCAGAGGGATATCTACCGATAACCGATTATTCAGAGGGATATCTGCCGATACCAATAACCGATTATTCAGAGGGATATCTACTGATAACCGATTATTCAGAGGGATATCTGCCGATACCAATAACCGATTATTCAGAGGGATATCTACTGATAACCGATTATTCAGAGGGATATCTACTGATAACCGATTATTCAGAGGGATATCTACTGATAACCGATTATTCAGAGGGATATCTGCCGATACCAATAACCGATTATTCAGAGGGATATCTGCCGGCAGATATCACTCAGAATATTTGGTTATCCGATACCGATAACCAATTATTAAGAGTGATATTTGCCGATACCGATAGTTTGGGGGTTCTGCCTTTTATACCTTCTTTTAAATTAATGATAATTTCATTATAATTAATAATTAATCATTATATTTTTAATTACACATAATTAACCAAAACGTGAATCATACGTAAACCAAAATTTTGACTGAAATTTTTTTTTTTTGATAATTATTGATGTTCAGCCCTCAAAGTTTCAAGTCTCTACGACTTACGGTTTGGTCTGCCCAATCACTTTTAGGGGAGAATGCTGATCCTTGGGAAATTTAAAAATTACAATAGGGTTTCAGCACTACACGCTTGAACCCTTAATAATTTTAGTTTTAGTTAACAATAACAACACTGGCATCAGCATATTCGGCATATTGGATCAGCATATTCCCAAGCCATTTTCTTGAAAATATGTAATTGTTTTTAAACAATTTTTGTGGGGGTAAAACATTCTGATGTTCCTACAGGGATGTGAAGCTAAACTGGAGCAGATGCTTCAGGATGTGCTTAGTTATGCAATGTTGGTCATTCTGGGATTTGCCATCATAAAGGTACATAAGCTTATTTTAGCCTCATCATTATCCTTGTTTATCGGACAATGAATTTAACAATTTTTTTTGTGTGTTTCTTTTTCAGTTTTTTGGGATGCTCAGCATTTGTGTCATCACCTGCAGAAGCAAGAAGAATGACTATCAGCCTCTGTATGCGTGATCGTAAAATCTCCTGAATCCCTCTCTGGAGACAGTCTGTTCTCAATACTGTGCAGCTAAACACAGCGTCACTGGCACCATAAAAAAACTGATGTTTGAAGGTGTGCCAATATTCCAAAAAATCAGTACAATCTTTTTTTTCTTTTTCTTTTTAAATACCGATTGTTTGAAGAATGCAAAAATGCAATTTGAACACAAATGCTGACAGGAACCACAGAGGTGTGTGGCCAAAAAAACCCCACAAAAAACTGAACGTTATCAAATTATCACAGAGGGGTCGGAAAAAAGTGACATTTTGAAGTATTTTTGATGGTTAATGTTTTTCTGCCAAATAGGTTTATATTTATAGGCCTATCCAACTCCAGAAAGTTTTAGGAAATGTTACTATAGCAACGTTTCACCAAGTGTGTATAGATTTAGGTCAAACTTTAGAGTTGATAGATGCACTTCATTTCTTAAGGATTTTATGTGTTTCTGTGTGCTTTAGTTTCTACATTATGTTCAATTTTTTTTTGCTGCTATCCAAATTATGTCTTTATAGTTGTCTATGTGTATTATATCTATTAATATGATTTAGCTCAACAGAAGGATATTAAATTATGAAAATAAATTGGTCTGTTGAGTGTATTTCTGAAATTTTTAAGATCACAAAAGTGAATGTTAATAATTATCCTCAAATTACTGTTGTTTATCAACACCATTTCTGAGGAAATACCCGTGTGAATTTAGATAAATTGTAGGCGTTGACTTTAGTTATTATCTGTCTTGTGCTGACACATTTGTAAAGATACTTCTCTTGAAAGTAAGCCATGAACTGTCATTATCAGAAATGCTCTGTTGGTCTGCTTTTTGATGCAAATAAGACACTATCACTGCATTTTGAAAACCATCACTTGACTCCTTTAAAAATGAACAAACTGTCCCTTACTGTGTGGTGTTAAAGTGTTTTCAAATATTCAACATGATTTTAAGCTGAATGTAATCAATAAACAATTCAATGTTCATAATACTGTAAAAAGTTCTGGGTGAATACATAGCAAGAAAAAATACCAGTTAAAACCAAGTAATTACATCACTAATTTGAATGTAGTCATATTCAGCTTTGTTGTTTTTTTAACCAGAGAAAACCCCAAAAGAACGAGACGAGGCCCATTAAGTTTAGTGCTTTAAAAATAAATAATAAAATACAAAGAAAAAACTATTTGGTGAAAGAAATCGTGCCATTACGAGTATCTGATTCTAAGTCGTTTGCAATTGTATCCATTAGAGGTCGCTGCAAGCTTTAAAAACCCTGTGGTAAATTTTTCAGAGGACATAATTGGATATGGCGGTTGAGAGTATTTCACTTCATAAAAGCATCTGTATAATCTAGCTATATACATTATCAATGATAATAAGCATATGCATAATATTAGTGTAGAAGTAACTAAACAACACTGGTTTGTTTATCATCTTACACTGCTTACATGTGTATCTATACTCTTCGTTTTTTTGTCCTCTCGCTCTCTGAGCTGACACTGGTGTTTGGACAGAGGAAATGTAGACGAACTCCTCATTTATCTAATTTCCTCCTTTCACCACTGACTCCTCAGTGCGGTAACCTGACCGCAGTCAGGATGAAGCGTTTGGAGGGCAGCCAAACACTTTCTCTCCTGCTGAGGAATCCAAAGATACTGCATCTCTGCACTGCCGGAACCGAGGTGCTCATTTTATTTCCAGGAACTGCTGTACTTGGTCTTTGTGCATTTATAAACTTTGAGTTGAAGGCACATAAACAGAATGAGGGCAAGAGAAGTCAGAGTGTGTGTGAGTACAAAACAGAAGTAAAGCTCTGGTAGATCATATTGACATCTAATCTTGACACCCTCAGTTCACTTTGTCTTGTAAAAATGATGAGCACATCACACTGAATGGAAAACATCATTGCTAGCAGTACTAGCTAGTAGCTCAGTATTTCTGTAAGGTAAGATAAAATGCAAATAGTTTTAAACAATATCATTATAAATGTGTGTGTGTGTATAAATGCAGTGTACATAGACATTACCACAAAAAAAAAAAAAAAAAAAATTAATCTAGTATCTTTGATAGTCAGTAAATTAACTTATAAACAGTGTGTCTGTAAAGTGAAGCACTTTACATGTCAAAGACAGATGCCCTGACCAGTCAAAACCACTAGCAGACCTGATGCCACAGCCCATCATTTAAGTACAGGATATGTTGTCCTGCACAAGCGCGCAGGTGTCAGGATCACTGTCTGATGGACGGGGAGGGCGTGACGTCATCAACGGGGCACCAACGAGTTTGCCAAAGAAAAGCTTGTAGATTCATTCCACAGTGGAAGAGGGACACCGGGAGTCGAACAAATGAGGTGTATCTCAAATGAACGCTCTCTCAGCGGTTTCTCCGGGTGACACTATCGCGGGTAAGATCTTATATTATTCTCTGATAACACACACGGAAAATTCCTCACGGCAGCAGCAGCAAACTGACAGACTAAAACCTCCATCTACCGGACTGCACCAGTACCAAGATTCAATAACAAACTCTGAACTACGAAAACATCACTTTCCCGATGGAAAGGTATGTCCACTTGTGCTTTTTCCAACACAAACAGAGCAAAGCCGTGAAACAGCTGACAAAGGCAGGCGACGGTAAGAGAGCCAGGAGCATCGCTGCCTTTGTAGTTTTCTCCGCGGATGGGCCGGAAGATAAGAAGACAGTGTTGTCAAAATCTGATACTATACTCTATTTCTTACGTTTATAGGCTCTTTTGTCACTTCTGAGTAGACTTGCGAGTGAAACTACTCTTATTCTGTATATTACGCACGGGTTTGTGTATATGTATCTGTTCAATTTCAGAACCAAATACAGGCGTTACTGTTGTCACACAAAGGCGAATGAATGCAGTGCTGCCTATTGTGTGTTCAGCTGGACCCACAGCTTCATTTGTGCTCCATTCACAGGCTTAACAAGTTCTCCGTTTTTATTATTTTACGTTACCAAACGTTGTGCATAAATACATTCAGCGTAATAAATGTATACATTTTGTTCTAACGTGCAGCAACAAATTGCATCCGCTTGCACGGCCAGCGCCATAGTCATATGCATTATTTATAAAGTTTGGCTCACCCACTAGTGTGGTCCCATTGGTTTATACTAGATTCTTCTGTAAACTCTTAATTTTTTTTTTTTCCCTTTCCTTTTTCAAAAAGTTTTACACAAAAAAGGAACAGCATTTTTTTAAAGATCTCAATAAAAATCATCATATGAAATAATTATTCTTAACGTATCAGTGTTCTAGAAAGCGGTTTTATTCTACATAAACGGGTCCGTCTCCTCATGGGTGCCGCCATGTTGACATCACATGACCTGTGGTGTCGCGCTGTTGATGAGTTACTACTACTTCTGATAAAAATGTTACTTTTTTTTATCTAGTTCTTAAGGCACGTTACAACACAAACAATTAAAACCAATGTCCATTAAATTAATGTGTGTATGAGATACTGAGATGTCTGAGAAAAACATTAAAATCAAAAGATACACAGTTGTGGAGTAGCTTCAGTTGGTAAAAAAAACAAAAAAACAAACAAACGTGCGTTTAGGCCAATGTGTCCAAAACCACTGGTAGCATAGAGTGCAACAGTCGGGTTTCCCATTTTCCCAAAATCCCATTCTTTTTCTATATAGGGGAATTGATTTTTAGGGATAAATGATAAACCTTTAAAGACAGATCTACTGTGAGTTAAGGTTTGTTGCTTTTGTTGAAGCCGCCAGCATTATTTCAACTTATTCTTTAATATAAACGTGTTCAACTGCGGAATTACTGGTGAAAAACTACCCATGATTCTGTGGAGAAATCTCGACCAATCAGGAAAAAAAACAAAACAAGCAAAAAGATCCCTTTTGTGCCCGCCTATTCCCATGAATCCCTGTAAATGATGTAATAGAGTCAGTCTCCCTACACTCTCAAACTACTTTAATATTTGTGTATATATGCATGCTTTGCAGTAAAAATGTTGTTTACGCAATCAACATCTTTAAATCAATAGTTCATCCATCAGTTTAAATTTCATTGTCATTCACAATGGTTTATGGGATTTTAGTTTTTTCCTCATTAAAGCCGTTAAGTACACACTCTGTACTTTTGTCTTTTTTGTCCGATTTTAAAATACTTTTTGCTACAAATCAGTGTGTAATGTTTTGATTCACCTTGTAGCTGGATGATTTGTTTCATGACTTGTTACACTTTAACAAGGTTTTATTTATTTTTAATCCCTATGGGATAAATTAATAGGAAAAATACTTTCACAACCAAAGCAGCTGAAAAAGTGAACTGCTGCACTCTGTTGAGGTGAATAAGAGCCAGCTAAATGTAAACAAAAACTTACTCAGTTCACCTTTAAGAACTGATTTGGAAAACAAGGAATAGTATTGTAGTGATATCAGACTATGTGGTCTAGTGTTATGAATGATGCTTTGTTGCTCATTATTTATATAATAACGTAGGAAACCACCAAGCTGACGTTCTATAAACTATGAAATGTAAAAATGTTAATTTGATCATATTTCTAAAGCGTACTTGTCCCTATGTTTATTGTAATTGTAATCTAATGATATATCTGCTCTCTCTTTCTTTCTTTCTTTCTTTTTTTTCCACTGAAGGGAATGCATGCGGAGCATGACACGTAGCTGCGTGAGGAGAATGGAGGGTACAGGACAGCCTGGAGCTGGAGACGGCAAGTGAAAGCTCTAGATTATGGATGAAACTAACCCATGATTTAAGTATCTGCTGTTAATGTTAAAGTCAAACATCACAGAGAACCTCCAACTCCAGTGCAGGAGTGTAATTCAGATTCAGTATAACATGGAGTGTTTTTGGGGTAGGGCTGAATCCTAGGAGACTGAGTTACAGAGTGTTTGCTGTGTGCAGCAGGCACTGGCTGACTGTGGGATGTTGCTATGGAAACACTTGCCCTGTACTGGGTGTTGAGTTGTATTCCACCCAGTACTGTGCCCCCATTGCTTTGATAGTATGCAACTGTGATTTAAGATCTCTTTCTTTAAGAAGAAGTGTTATTATTGCGTTATTGCGTTGTTAGGTTATTTATCATTCTCCTCACTCTCTCCAGCCTCTCACAGGCAATGCCCTATTGCTCCTCTCTAAGCAATGGCCTGGCAAAATACATCCCCATTCCGATATGGCTTTGACCTGGGGGGACATTACCAGGATCTGCGTCCTCTGGGCATGGGAGCATCAGGCCTCGTCCTCTCTGCGGTGGACAGGCGCAGCGGCCTGCGTGTGGCAGTGAAGAAGCTGGTAATGCGAGATGCCATCAGCGTAAAACACGCTCTGAGGGAGGTGAAGATCACCCGTCGTCTTCAGCATGAGAACGTGGTTAGGGTGTATGACGTGTTGGGGCCATCCGGTCACCCTTTACCCCGTGACTTGACCCATGTGCCGGCAATATACATCGTGCAAGAATGTATGGAAACTGACCTGGCAAGGTTACTCGAGCAAGGGCCGTTGCCAGCAGAACACGCCACCCTGCTCTTTTATCAGCTGCTTCGTGGGCTCAAGTTCATCCACTCGGCCAACGTGCTGCACCGTGACCTCAAGCCAGCGAACATCTTTATAAACACGGAGCAAATGCTGCTAAAGATCGGAGACTTCGGCCTGGCTCGCATTGTCGACCCACATTACTCGCACAAGGTAAGATTCACAGCGGCAGGGCAGGAATGACTGCAGCGCAAACCGTTTCACTCACTAGAAAGAATAACCGCTAACTAGATAGGTCATTATTAGAAATCGCTGTAATGTTTCTACTAACAGAGATATCTGAATGATATTTCTTTATCAGTATTCCAAGTTAATTTGTTATCAGTGCTGTAGTATTAGTCTACTGATAAATGGCATCATTTTGTGAGTATCTACAATTGTATTCATCAGTAAAGTATCATATTAACATTCATTCATTCAAGGTAGCATAACAATTAGACATTTGCCAAAAAATGTTTAGATCAAAAATAAATAAATAAATAATAAAATATTATCCCATAATCAAATAATAATCCCAATTTATAAATTAGCTTGACAATAAGACATTGATCAAAGAATGGATTTTTTTGTGATAATTTTTAACTTTTTTTTAAATAATAACAATAATTGTAAAAATAAAAAATACATATGTTTTTATTGTTGTATTTTAATGATCACTTATACATTATTTGATCAAACAGCAGAAATATAACAAAAAATAAAAATCTGTTCTTCATAGTGATTATTGGACATTGAAAATATAGAAATAATTTGTATTGGTATTGGTCAAATATCGATTCTGTTTATCTAGTATGAAGTCTTGGATTACTCTACCTGTGGAGTTTTGGTGAATGTTTTTGGCAATAATGTTTTTTGTTCATGTACCAGGTTATTTTTTATGTAAATACCATGATAATTGTCAGGTAACCTAATACATATCAAAGTACTATTACAATCTGTTGCGGCTACTGTGCGATGGTACTTTTTTTAAGGGTGTGGTTCAATTCATGCTGAATAACACTGTGAAGAACAGGCTATATTAGTTCATTTTTGGGAACTTTTAAATGTTAGTTGTGTGTACTGTCATACTGTTAGTTTGTACTGCCTTACAAGCTTTCAGTGTGGTTCACCCTGCAGTTATAGTCTGGCCTTGATTAGCAGAATCACATTTCCTATCAATTATCATGTGCTGCAGGCTATTAAGATAATGACATATTAATCCATTTACAGCTTTATCATCAACATAACATCCTTAGGAACAGAAGTACTTTAGATTATCTGCTCTTAATCTTTCTGATGGATCTCATTATCATAAGTCTAGGCAGCTACAGATTACATTTAAGCAGTATCTGCTGTGCTACATACAAAAAGTTATTATGCATCTCTTAGACATTTTTTTTTATTTCTAAAGTTAGTTAAAATAACTATTGATTGATATAGATTGTTTAGAATGGATAGTTGTTTGGAGAGTTTATTGAAGCATTTTTGGGCACAGTGTTTTGTTTTTGCTTATTTGATCCTGGTACCCCATTAATATAACAACTACAGTCTGTCTGTAGTTACTTCATATTTCTGTGCATTTCACATAGATGGATGTTTTCAAACTTTGACATATTGCATTACACAATAATTATGAACAATTACCTTGATGTTATGGCAGCTGAAAGATTAATGTGGCACTCTACTGTCTCATTGTGCTTCTGTATTATTTAGCAGAGCTCACTGTGTAACACTAGCAGACCAGGAGAACAACATGAATGGAGAGCTTTGTGTGAGACAGGACAAGGTGGGGTGAATGATCAGGGAAGGGGGATAGTCACAGTTTGGGATGGAAAGAACAGCCAAAATAAAAACAGGAAATTATAGAAGGACTATTATTGCAAGATCCCTGTTTAAAATGCTGATAGTACACTGATAGTAAGATAGCTGAGATTGCAGACTCTATAAGAGCAGCATCCCTCTGCTCTCATGTCGCTCAAAATATTCATTTATTATCAAAATGTCAAAGCTGCTCTGTCTTTAGTGGCTTCAAAAGTTGTACACTTTGTGGCAAGACATTTAAAGAAACGTTTTTGGTATGTTTAACTATAAAACAATATATTATTGTGCAAAATTAATTAAAAGTATTCAGTCATTAGTATTGTATTCAGTCATTATTAGTCATTAGTCTTTCATGTGGAGAACTCTTCTCATATGTTTGCAATTTGCATAATGATGCATTTAAAAGTTAATGACTAACGTATCTTTACAAAAGTTCACAATGCTGTTGCAGATTAAATATAATGTGGATAACATTGAATAAATATCTTTTCATCAGGTTAGATACTGATTATTAATCACCCAAACCCCTATCTAAACCTGTCTTGTGTTTGTAGTTCTAATCGAATCTTCATCCAATGTGCAATGTGGGCAATATTAGTCCTTAGAGTGTGCACGGATCTGCACTTCGGATTCTTACCGGAAAAAGTAGACCGTCCGGGTACCTTTGGAATGCTCATTTAATCATACTACGATATGGGACACACTAATTCTAATTTCGAAAACTATTTAGGATTTATAGTATGAGAATTGGGACAGAGCAATGATCAAGACAAGGTGATTTAAGTGACTTTGAACGTGGCATGGCTGTTGATGCCAGACGGGCTGGTCTGAGTATTTCAGAAACTGCTGATCAACTGGGATTTTCACGCACAACCATCTCTAGTGTTTACAGAGAATGGTCCCAAAAAGAGAAAATATCCAGCGAGTGGCAGTTCTGTGGGCGAAAATTCATTGATGCCAGAGCTCAGAGGAGAATGGCCAGACTGGATTGAGTTGATAGAAAGGCAACAGTAACTAAAATAATCACTTGTTACAACTGAAGTATGCAGAAAATAATCTTTTGAGCGCACAACCTGTCAAACCTTGTACTACAGCAGCAGAAGAAGACCACACCGGGTGTCACTCCTGTTAGCTAAGAAACTGGACAGGAAACAGGAAACTGAGGCTGGAATTCACACGGGTTCACCAAATTGGACAATAGAAGATTGGAAAATGATTGCCTGGACTGATGAGTCTCAATTTCTGCTGTGACGGTCAGAATTTGGCGTAAACAACATAAAAGCATAGATCCATCCTGCCTTCTATCAACGGTCTAGGCTGGTGCTAGTGGTGTAATGATGTGGTGGATATTTTCTTGGCACACTTTGGGCCCCTTAGTATCAATTGAGCATTGTTTATTGTTGCTGACCATGTTCATCCCTTTATGATCACAGTGTACCCATCTTCTGATGGCTGCTTCCAGCAGAATAACGCACAATGTCACAAAGCTTAAATCATCTCAAACTGGTTTCTAGAACATGACAGTGAGTTCACTATACTCAAATAGCCTCCACAGTCACCAGATCTCAATCCAATATACCACCTTTGGGATGTGGTAGAATGGGAGATTCTCATCATAGATGTGCAGCTGACAAATCTGCAGCTACTTTGTAATGCTTTCATGTCCATAATCGACCAAAATCATTCCAATATACTGATTTGGTGGCCAAGAAACATTTCTTGTTCTTATCAATTTTGAAAACAGTTGTGCTTCTCAATATATTACTAAAACTTCTAAGTTTTTTTTTTTTCCTTTGGTCATGTCTCATCACCCTTAGGATACCAAGTGAGCCTGGACTGCCACCTGTGTTCCCCCTCTAAAATATTAGTGTGTCATTGTATGCATTAAGCTTGAGTGAATTAAGGGCAGTAGTTCCTTTCACCCATTCACTGAGCGAGTGCCTGCAACTCTGCCACTCAGTGCTGAGAGCGTCTGTTCCCCTCTCAGCATGGAGGGAACATTCAGTTCCCAAATCTAGAGGACCACAGATAAGTGGAATATGGATTCACAGTAGCATCTGGATCCACATATGCTAGCAGTGCAGGCAGGGGACTGATACAGCCCCAGATGGTTCTACTCATTCAATACGACGTGAAGAATAAGGATGATGTGGACTCTGAACTTTATCTATAATTTAAATAAGGAACCAGTGGGCCAATTCAACTGTTCTGTAGCTCAATTATGATGGCTTGACCAGCATAAGCAGCAATTTAAAAATATCCATATATAAAGAGATAAAAACATACAGTAAGCTATATTAAATTCTTTAATCATTTTACTTAATGACTTATGATTGTCTTTGAAACAGATAAGACTTATGATTGTTTCAGAAACTTGATAAATCAATCCACAAGTGTATTTAGAAAAATTTTGTTGTCATGGATATTATAATATAATATAATATAATATAATAATTATATGTGACCCTGGACCAAAAAACCAGTCATAAGTTGCACGGGTATATTTGTAGCAATAGCCAACAATACTGGGTTTACAACAATATGGGTCAAAATTAACAATTATTAATTAATGATTATTAAATCATTAGGATATTAGGTAAAGATCATGTTCCATGAAGATATTTTGTAAATGTCCTACCATAAATATATGTGAGTGGATATGCGTTGTTAAGGCCTTCATTTGAACTTTAAAGGCGATTTTCTCAATAATTTTTTTTTTTTTTTTTTTTTTTTTTTTTTTTTGCACCCTCAGATTCCAGATTTTCAAATAGTTGTATCTCAGCCAAATATTGTCCTATCCTAACAAACCATACATCAATGGAAAGCTTATTTATTCAGCTTTTCATAAATCTTATATATAAATCACCCTTATGACTGGTTTTGTGGTACAGGGTCACATATATTATATTATATTATATTAATTATATTATATTATATTATATTATATTAATTATATTATATTATATTATATTATATTAAAGATTTTTGTGATAAATATGAAAATAAATAATCTAATAATATTTATCTTACACATTCTAAAAATATTTATTTATCCTATTTGTGGATTTTTGTCCAGTGTAAATGTTGGCAGCAGAAAACATCCTAAATGTCGAGTCTGTGTGTTGTCTGAGTATGTAAGTTGCACTGACGTTTCTTGACAGCTCAAAATCAGCATCGCTGACATTTGGTCAAGATGCCTGATTCCTGACATTTTTTTCCCTTATTATTATTATTACTCACTTTCATTCTTTGTTGGCCTCACTTGCTTGTGATTGTGAACAGTTTCAAAGGTCTGTGTGAATCAGCTCCAGTGAGAAGACAAAGGCCCTCTGTTTAAGCAGGATATGTAAATATCATTCTCGTTTGTGTCACCATCACCCTTCAGAACCACCCTACTGAGGCTGCCTGCTAAAATCTCACAAATAATTCATCACCTGAGCCCTGGGGGAGAGTGGGAGGTGAGAAAGAAGAGGAAAGGATGAAGGAAGGCAGGAAGGATGAGCTGAAGGAGATTTATTGGGAGTCATAGGGTTACTGTATATCAGCTGCTTCTCATCAGACTTTACACAGATGATGTCACATGGCATTTTTTACACCCTACTCTACTGTTTATATATATATATATATATATATATACACACACACACACACAAACACTACAGTTTGTTCGAAGAAATTAATACCTTTATTTAGCAAAGAAGCATTAAAGACATTTATACATATATTTAAATAGGTTTATTAATTTTCTTTAATCCAAAGTAACTTAGTGTACAAATCCGGATTTCTTTTTCAGGCTGTCAACCTTCAAAACTACAATAAAAATGACAATTATCCTATGAAGTACACCATTTAATTGTTATGACATTATCTTTGCTATGCAGGGTTACCTGTCAGAGGGAATGGTCACTAAATGGTACCGTTCACCAAGACTGTTGCTGTCTCCAAATAACTACACTAAAGCAATCGACATGTGGGCCGCAGGCTGCATTCTGGCTGAGATGCTCACAGGACGCATGCTGTTTGCAGGTAAGGCTAGAAGAGCACTCAGTAATGAGCATGGGGCTGTCATTAGTGTTTCTCTTGCTCTATTGGTTTTGTATAGATCTAGCGGTTCACTTGAGAAACAAGAACATCAATCTTCATTATCCAGACTCGGTCTTAGAGCATCCTCTAGTGGCTGTACCTGGCAAAGTAAAAAGAGATGTTTAGACCTGACATATCAATCAATTTCTATCATTTTCATTTCACAGTACTACATTGGTAAGATTGTTATAAATACAATATTGCTAGAGTATCAATACATGCAACAAAAGCAGTGACTAGAATAGGAAAAAAATTGTATTAATGATACAAATAAGGTAAAGTAAAACAATACAAATAGCGGTAACAAATTGGTTACAGACCATACAAAAAGAGTATTTAGTGTTAAACTATATTTTTGTATTGGCATGATTGTTATACATTTAATTTAGCCAAAGCATCAGTTCATGCAACAAAAACAGTGACCAGAAAATAAAAAGAATGTATTATTATAAAAAAGGTACCAGTAAAAAATATAAAATAAAATAGGAAATATGGTTATAGTTATACACAGACAGCTCGATTAAAAAAAATTCTTGCTTACTACACAAGCTTGGTGTAACATAGTTTTTATTATAAACTGTAAGATCTTTATTTATCAGTATGGGAATAGATTAGCAGTCCCAATGAGATGTTTTGTTTTTTTTAAAGAAAAAAGATTAGTTCATGAAACATGAACATGAAAATTACCCTATGATTTCCCCCCCCTTAAGCCATCCTAGGTTAGGGTGATATTAATAATCACCCTGATGCTCCAAAGCTTTATAATGGCAGTGCAGGGAAACCACCTGTTTGAAGCTCGAAAAAGTGCATCCATCTATCATAAACGTACTCCACACGGCTCTGGGGGGTTAATAAAGGCCTTCTGAAGTTTAGCGATGCATTTGTGCAAGAAAAATATACATATTTAACACGTTATAAAGTAAAAAAACTAGCTTCCACCAGGTCGCCTTTCGTATTCAACTTGCGAAGAAAGTGTAATGCCTCTCGCAGTTCAAAACGCTTACGCCACGTCCTAAGCCTTCCATATTCAACTTACGAAACACTTTTTCGTAAGTTGAATACGGAAGGCAGTCACTTCAGAAGGCCTTTATTAATTTTCCGTGCACTGCCATTATAAAGCTTGGGAGCATCAGGGTGATTATTAATATAACTCTGATTATATATAAGGATGGCTTGAGGGTGAGTAAATCATGGGGTAATTTTCATTTTCAAGTGAACTAATCCTTTAAGTGGTTGTTTGCACCTTGGTGTAAATAGCCCTTGTGCAGTCAGACAAAGTTACAACACCTCTCTGTTTGTTTCTCTTCTCTAAGGTGCTCATGAGCTGGAGCAGATGCAGCTGATTTTGGACACTGTGCCTGTTATTAGAGAGGAGGACAGACAGGAACTGCTGAAGGTCATGCCTTCTTTTGTAGGTCAAGGGTGGGAGGTCAAGAGGTCACTCAGAGAACTACTGTTGGAGGTGGAAGACAAAGGTAAGATGAGAATATTTATTTTTTAATATGTGATTCTGTGATACATCAACAGTTTCAGTCACTGAATCCACATTTCAGGCATTGATTTCCTGGAGTGCATCCTCACCTTTAATCCCATGGACCGGCTGACAGCAGAAGCAGCTTTGTCTCATCCATACATGCAGAGATACTCATGTCCTCAGGATGAGCCGGTTTCCCTGCAGCCTTTTCGCATAGAGGACGAGCTAGAGGACAGTGTGGTCACTGAGCACGGTCATGCGCTCAGCTCCCACTGGGACAGGTACACCGCTCACCTGTCATACATGAGGCACTCTGATTTATCAACACCCAGTATTGTGTCATTTGTTACAGTTTTCCTGGCACTCACAGTTCCACTGCTGCTGACACAGATCTACGATAACATAAAAAAAACACTCTTGCTAAATCTATATAGCTGAGAAGAATCATTATTTAGTTCATAAATTAAATTTAAAGATTCAAATAATGTACAATCCACATTCCTTCCTTAAAAAGGTTTTTATTCCTGTTGTATTTCTTACATGGACCTTATACTGAAATCAAAAACTAATAAAAAAATAATAAATGTAATTAATAGTAATATTAAATACAGTAAATAATAAATTTAGGGTTCACTCAAGTTGAATGAAAACAACACTGAAAGAAATGGAAAGAAATTAATCAAGACTTGGCTGATGTCAGAAGTCTAAAACAGCCACAAGATTAAATATAGTATAAAATAATATATTTAATTAATAAATTAAAATAGTATATGGGTCAATTACTTTTTTTTGTCCAAAGGCCTTAATAATAATAATAATAATAATAATAAATAAAGATATAGCATCCAAAGTATGTAAGGTAGTACAACTAGATCTCTTTTATCGAATCCAAAAGGTTTTAATTATATTTAACTGTCCAAAGGCCAATACAGCCACTTCATACATCATATATCAACATAGTGTAAAATGGTATTAAAATTGCGTTGAAGTCGTTGCTTTGTTGTGAGAAAGAATGTCCGGAAAAATTAATTTAATTGATGTCATTCAGAGTAACCAATATTAAGGGACCATTTTGGATCAAGTCATGCGGTCAGTATCATGTGACTGGATGTGCCATCATTCAGACACCTGCAAAGGACCACATGGTCATGAAGCAAATTAACTAACCCTCTTTTAACTATTTGAAAAATTCATGTTTTAACTTGCTCATACGCGTGTCCCGAAACATCAGGTCATTCGGTACAATGTTGTAATATTAAAAAACTTGTACTAAATATAAAATGTTTGATTGTCCTTTTGTTAGCTAGCTAGCAAGCAAGCTAACTAGATAGCTAGCTAGATATTAGCCTGTTAGCCTTTTCGAAAATCTCGTCATTCGGTATAACCAAAAGTGTAATTTGGTAAAACCGAAATTTTGGTTAAATCGAATGACTTTTTTGGTGACTAATTTTATGTAAATCATGACAAAAGCAGTGTTAATTGATTATAAAAACCACAATCTCATTAACACTTAATAAAACTTCGAAATTAATTATCTCCATTTTATGTTTGTTTTTTGTTTTTTTTACATTTTTAAAAACTTTATTCGTCAATGACCCATATACTTAATTCGTGGATAATACAATTTAAAATAAATAAAAAAACGTACACTTTCTTTCAAAAGTACAATTTTTAAAATTAAAACTGTTATTTTATGTAATATTATTACAATTCCGAATTAACTGTTTTCTATTTTAATATATTTGAAAATTTTATTTATTCCTGTGATGGCATTAACTGAATTTCCTGTATATAGTGGCAATATATGCTCTGAAGTGTCTGCATTCATTGCATACATTTCACTGTGACACAGTGTTGCTTTAGTGTTTTCAAAAATATCTATATTTCAATATGTATCGACACTAAAAAAAAATATCTGAAGTGATTCCAATACTTTTTTTCTGCAGTATCGATACACCAATACCTGCTGTGCGTTCTTGCTCTCGCAAAATGTCCATCTTGGCAAGTATTCAGTCAGTTTTGGAATGTAAATAGTTGAGAAAGACAAATGTTGTGTAACAGTATACTGGATCCACGCATAAGCTCTTAAAGTGACAGCAGTCTAGTAGACCTGCTGCTGTCTGTCATGTTAATCAGAGAACAAAAGACAGAGAAAGTCACACACTGCTCTTGACCGAATTTGTAACTTAAATTGTTAGCATTAATCTGTATTTAATTTTTACAATGAAGACACTCCAATGTTTTTACTTTTTAATTTCTGTATATTTCTTACTAAATACGTGTTCATTTAATTTGTCTCTTTATTCTATTTTAGTAGTAGTATTATTATTAATTTTTTTTTTTTTTTTTTTAGTTTCAAATAAAGTGTGTGCAGCAAAATTACCCAAATGATAATAATAATAAAAATGTCTATATGGCAGTTTTCCCTGTGGTGTCGAAAATGGTATTGATTATCGTGTCGTATCGAAGTTAGAAATTCCAGTATCATGACAACACTAGTTGCTTCTAGGCAACAAATATATTTCTCATAACAAATAGAAATAATAACAAACAAACAAAATTTTAATGAGACTCCCTGAATGCTTTCAAATGTTTACTCACTAATGAAAAAAGGTCTCTTTCTGTAAACGGTCTCCTTCTTTTCCTACAAACTATGTACAGTACAAAGCCAAAAAATATTTTAATATGACTACCAGGACATAGTATGACCAAAATAAAGCTTTTAGTGGTTTGTTGCAACTTTATTATTTGGCAGTTTACCATCTTTATATGCATCAGGTTTCTGCAAAGCAAAGAAATGGGTTTGTTACCCTACGGGTACATCATGCAATAGCGGGTTGCCAGATATAATAAAAGTATGTAGCAAACAAAAGCAGTTTGAGCTGAAATTTGTGGACCCAATAAAGTGCAGTACTTGTGATTACTAGAGCATAATGAAACCGAGGGAAAAAAAGAATTTCAGTTTTGGAAGAGCAAAATAAAGTCTACAGTCGTTCTTTGATGCTCTTTAATGTTAAAAGTTTGTGGGAACATGCACACTGGAAGAGTGAAAACAAGGGTCACGTAAAAGGCAATTTACACAGATGGGTACTGAAATGCCCAGAGGACTTTCCAGTAGAATGCTGTTCAAATATAGAAACTTATTAAACCCCTGCATAATTAAATCTCATAGCGGACTTAATAAAAATGTCATTGTTGTCTTTTATGTGGCCATATGGGCACATCTGACACAAAGTCTTCATTTACTGTTCAGAGCCAACAGTGAGAGGTGAAAAAGCTTGTTAGCTTAGATCAGGAACAGAAATTAACTTTTGAAACATCCAATTATGCTGCTGTTGAAAGATGGTCAGATGGTCTTCTTTACCACCATTTGACTCTTTTCTCTGTTTGCGAAAACAGTTTGTGGTTAAAGCAATGCACTTACAATGGTCAGGACAGAAGTATTTGACAGCACACACAAGTTTACTGATTAATTTGATCGCACTAGTCGACTGTTAACATGTGTAATGTGCAGCTTAATGGCTATATTAAACTTTTACTTTTTACTCAAACAGATGTATGATTTTGTAAACACTACCGTTCAAAAGTTTGAGGTTTTTGAAAGAACTGAGGCTGCATTTATGCGATCAGAAATACAGAAAAATTATTACAATTTAAAATAACTATTTTATATTTTAATATATTTCAAAATGTAATTTAGTCCTGTGACAGCAAAACTGAATTTTCAGGATCCATTACTCGTCTTCAGTGTCACATGATCCTTCAGAAATCTTTCTAATATACTGATTTGATGCTCAAGAAACATTTCTTTATAAATATCAATGTTAAAAACGGGTGTGCTGCTTAATTTTTGTGGAAACCTTGATACTTTTTTTTTTTTTTTTTTTTTTTTTTTCAGGATTCTTTGATGAATAGAAAGTTCAGAAGAACAATATTTATTTGAAAAAGACATCTATTAAGGTTTTTACTGTCACTTTTGGTCATCCTTACTGAATAAAAGTATTAATTTCTATTCAAAAGAAAAAAATCTTCATATCCCCAACTTTTGAACGGCACTGTATACTTTAAATAACACTGACTAACTGCTAATATACACCACTTTATACTTTGTACAAATGTTAATATGTGTGTTAAATCTGTGTATACAATTTTTCCAGGTATGATGGGAGTCTGTCTTCAGATGTTTTTTGGCGACCACAGGAGCAGTGTGGGTGCATGCAAAGCGTCTCAGAGCTGGGAGAGGCAGAAGACGACGAAGTTCAAAGAGATCCACGAGCGAGCTCGACGGCTCACATCGAGGAGGCTCAGGTAGACCCTCGCAAATACTCCCACAGCAGCTCCGCAGAGCGCTTCCTGGAGCAGTCCCACTCGTCTCTGGAGCGGGTCTGCGGCCAATTCACGGAGCTGGACTGCGGCCGCTCCTGCGATTACAAAGTGGGCTCTCCGTCCTACCTGGATAAGATCGCGTGGCGAGAAGGGAAGCCGCAGCACTACTCTGAACCCAAGCTAATACTGGACCTGTCTCACTGGAGGCATAACAGCATGTCTGCTCCAAGGGGTGGCAACGTGGAGAAGCTTCTTGCTGAGCCTGGAGATCTGTTTCAGGAGATCTCACGCTGGGTGGAGAGCACACAGTCTGGACTCCACTCGCCCGGTTCTCCTCAAGAACCTCTCACCTCCCCGTGTTCCCCTCCTCAACCGCTGTCTCCTACAATGCTGCCTCATTCTCACACGCAAATCCCAGCGCATTTGCAACTGTCCAGCCCTCAACAGCTCCAAGAGGACGGAAGGAGTCCCACCCCACTCTTCTCCGCTCCTCCATCTCTGATGCCCTCATCTCCTTCCTCTCCTCATCATGATTCATCCGATTATCCGTCTTCCTCTATTTGTTGTGAAAACGATAAAGAGCCCGCGCAGATGGATCCTTCCGGAGAGGAACATTTTGACCTAGATGTGTTCATCTCTCAGGCTCTGAGGCTTTGTAGTCAGAGCGAGGTACTCTCAGAGAACGCGGATGCTCCCAAACCAGGCAACGTTAGCCGTGTTCATAATATCTCAGATCACAGACCCTCCAGAACACAAACTCCAACCCCTGAGATTGTCAAGGCTCACGAGTGCCATAAAGAGCACTGGTAGAAGAGATGTATGACTTTTTATTTAATGATTTTAAAGATTTTTGATTAGTACAGATTATTTAAGATGGCATGAATTAATGTGAATACCGAGGACCTTTTAAAGACTAGAAGACTTTTGAGAATGTTGTTTTATTATGCTAAGATTCTCTATTCCACCAGAAATCCAAAGTATTTACCTCTAGGAGGAGGATCACCTGGCAAAAACATCTGAGATCTCAGATATGAATTGAATGGAGCCCTGAGGGCCCATGGTGATGTGAACATTTTTATTTGTTCCCCCAAGAAACTGTTCTCTCTCAAGAAAATGTTTTTATGAGAGACATCTGTGTGCTCTCGTATTTGATTTCCCGTACTTCAATGCTCTGTAAACTATTCCAACTTTTTAATATTTTTTGGTGAATTAAAGCATATGAAAACTAATTTTGTTAGACAAATTTTGCAAGTTTCTTAGGAAATGAAAGGAAAATGCAAAAAGTATTCTTTTTCCCCCTTTCAACTAATTTTCCCCCACAACTATATCTCTTTAGGCCCTTCTGTAAATTTGAAACTAAAATGTTTTATTGAATGTTACTAAAAGTTTTGTGCAAGAGTGAAGGATTTGTCTGTTAATTCTGTTTAGGTCTGCATAAGATTTTTAATTTGCACTTAATTAAATTATTAAAATAAGTGCATAATGGAAGTAATTTTTCAACCGTTATCTAAAAAAAATGGCACTTTTGATATTAAAGTTTTCACTTAAAACGAAATAAAGACTCTAGTCATTTCAGTGGCCTAGAAAAAGATGTTTCATTCTACAGAAGTCATTTCCCATTATTGTCCACCATAGTGTCTAGACAAAGACTATATATACCAAGATGGTTCACTCATATTGCTATGAATCGGAGAAACTGCTACGCATAATATGGTGGAGCAAGTACTTCTAAATAAAAGAGCCCATCGCAAATGGGTAAAGTCATTGCATCACTGCTGTTCGAAGCTTTGGTTCACTTGGCACTGCACATGCACATTGGCTGGACCAACTTGAAATAGTTTTTTTTTTTTTTTTAAATACCATTTGAGGATAAGAAATAACATTTATGGGACAGTTAATGTCAGATTTTGTCACTGATTGCTGAAATGTTTGAATGTGAATTTAGCATTTCCCCATTCAAGTAGATTGGTGTTGGTCTTGCATGTCCGAAATAGCTGCCAGGGTTGTTACAAACATGGCCGCCAAGTGAACTGGCTTTACTTGAAAGATAATTTGGTAAAGAGCAGTCAGACCCTTTTTATTACTAACCCCCCATCACCGGACACTTTTGGTTGAAGAATTAATCATGGCTGCCAAATATGCCTGTGCATAGGATATTTTTACAATACCATTGGTAAAGCAATTGGCTCCACACTGTCAGTATAAAGTTCAAGAGTATTAAATGAGTCAGCAAAACCAACAAAATTAAACTTAAGTGTGTAATTTCTATGCCACTAGTGACACCAACCATCTTTTCTTCTCTTTTTTAAAAAAAAATAGTTTTCCTGAACAATCCCCCATCTTTCATTGGTAGGCCAAACAGAAAACCCTGCCCCAAATTCCTGCCATTGGTTTCCATGTCAGGATGCTTAAATGTCTTATATATATTCACATTAAGCTGGGGTTGTGATGAATCATTTTAACAAAAATTACAAACTTCAACTTTAAGACATCAACCAACAAATTAAAACAGGAGATCGGTAGATTGTTATTATTCTTTGTAATTTTAATTCCCATAATTTAATTAGTTAAAATGCAGACAACTTTCACAAAAAAGTTCCAAAAAGAAAGAAAACAGCAATACAGTACATATGCAGATAAGGGGGGTTTGTTAAATTAAATTTAAAGCCCTGTCTTCAGATGGTACCAGACAGTTAACAGCATAGCATTCACATCATCATGGAAATAGAGATGACACAGCAGGCAATCAGCAGGCCAGCAGAGGATTGGGCTACATTCTATTTTCAAGTGCAGATAAGAACATGGAAACTTAAATGATATTAGTACACTACGAGAGAATGTCTCTATAGGCTGCCAAGAACAGTTATGAAACCTTTTGTCGTCATCACACCGGTTGTGGATATGGATGATTTTGTTTGCGCAAATCTTACATAGTGATCTCTTTGAATTTTCCAATTATAAAATGTCCATCAAAAGTTTTTGATCTAGCATAGTAGTGGTTAACATGCCATTCGTTGAATATGTAACTCAAAGCTATCCTTGTGGCCAAGCTACTGCAGCCCAATGTTCGGTTACGCAAATATCTAAACGCAGACACAATTCTGAAATTCAAGGCAACTCAAGTGCGCATCGCATTCTCAGTGTTGCTGCAAGGGGTGCTATAGTATGGACCCCCTAAAGCAGGGGTGGGGAACGTTGATCCTGGAGGGCCATTGTCCTGCAGAGTTTAGCTCCAACCCTAATTAAACACACCTGAAGCTAATCAAGGTCTTCAGGATTACTAAAGTTACAGGCAGGTGAGTCTTTTTTTAGGGTTGAGCTAAACTCTGCAGGACAAAGGCCCTCCAGGATCAACATTCCCCACCCCCGCCCTAAAGGGACATAGTGATGGAAAAATGATGTCAATGCTTTTGCGTTCTCTCGCAAATGTTTTGCATTCGCCCACAAAACTTGAGTTATTTGCGCAACGGGAAACGCAAGAAACATTGAAATATATTTTTCTTATCACCATATTGCTTTAGTGGCTTCATACTATAGTTTATCTGAAAGCAATTTACGCTAAATCCCGCAACATTCTGAAGAGAATATAATTAAGAAATTTAGTTAAAATCAATGTTTATAGCAACTTACTTGAGTAATAACACATTTGGTTTAATGTTAGATACATCTGAAAGTAACTTGGTGTTTTGACTAGTTTTTAACAACCCTCAGCACTCGAGTGTCTGCATTTGTGTACTTGCGTAAAGTATGTTTTTTTTGTTGTTTTTTTTACTGCGCATGTGAATGATTTTGCTGGTGTGCCGCTATAAAACAAACCAAATCATAGCAGAAAGGCTGATTATATCGCCAGTTTGATGCAGGTTAGTAAAACATTTTACTGGATTTTGCTGTGCCCCTGTCTGACTCTCAACGTTGGTATTGCCACTGCTGGTGAAGCGCCGATTGACCACAGTCTGGCAGCTCAATATTGCATTTCAGGGAAACAAAATTACAAAGTTATTCAACCTTACTTCTCAAAACATAATCATGAAAAACTGTTGAATTTTAACAACTTACAAACACTCTCTCTCACGCAAGGGAGAGAGACGTCCCTGGGCAAGAAAAAAAAAAACAATGGATATATGAAACCAATCCACATTACTAATCCCTGTCGGAACTTTTCGGACTCTTTTGCAATAAAATCATCTTTAAGAAAATGTTCAGTGGTATTCAGCACTGAATTTTCTTTTAGTAGTTACTGGTACTTCAACATAATCGCTGCTCAGGAGCCCAGTTTACTCTCCATGTAAGAACTCGCCACCCAGGTAAAACTTATATATGTAGAAAAATATAGTTTAATGAAATTTATATATCTATTCATTTTTTTATTATTATTTTTTTAATCATATCCACCATGTAAAGTTGTGTACTACATGTAGCAGTGTGAGTAACACAGGATCATGATGGTTCACACTGCTAAAACACAAAATGACATGAAACACCTTTGCACTATGCCTGGTTATTTCATATTTAATTTGTGATTAATAGTTAGTTGATTGGCATTTTTAGGCAACTGCAATGAGTTATTCTACAATATGATTACAATGTAAACACCACAGTACTTAAGTTACTGTATCCAACAAACAGTAAAGCACAACATTACAAGGCAAATGGCCATATAAGCATAGATTTGTTCTTGATGAAAAAAGTAATACACACACACACACACACACAAAAAGAAACAGCAACACTTTGCATTGGTTCAAAGCCACACATTTGTACAGTTTCCAAATCTGGTGACTATCCCGAGGCAGATTACAATGGTGTCTGACAAACATCTAAGCTCAGTTCACTTGACATAGCATGGTCATTTTTGGACGGAAATCATGAGACTTTTTGGTTTCTTGTGGTGTCAGGGCCGCTAATAGGTTGTTACATATTGACCTTTCATTATAGGACACATTTGTCACATATTGTCCTGATGTTAAACAAATTCCAGTTCTTATAAACCTCAATGTGATATCAGTACTGAAGGCTTTATCAGTGAGGCTGAATCAAGTAGCTGGATGCTGATATGAGATTCACTGATAGCCAGACTCAGCATCTAATACTGCCTCTCAAAACACCATCTATGTGAAGTGGGTAAATCTATGTTTGTGCTGGGTTTATGGGTCACCCAAGTGCCTGTCAGGGGATTTTGGCTGTTTCGGCACATATAGGTATTTTATATTGGCATCATCCATTGGGCTCGAAGAACATTATATACTATGGCTAGACTGAACTACTAGCATCCTTTATATACTTTCCGCAATACAAAGACAAACGGATCTCTTTTGTCTGGACATCATTTAGATTGTAATTACAAACACTGTCAAAGAGATTGGCAATGAAACTTGACCATCAGAATCTTTGGCTATTGTTTTTTCAAAAAGGAAATAAAATCAAATGGGTTTAAATCACCTATTGATATGTATGGTTTTAAAAAAGCTGAATTATTGAAAGTTTAAATTCAATACCTCAGATATGCTCCTTTTTTTACATCTTCAAATAATGGTGAATTCCTAATTTTTCATTGACATGGGAATCTTTTAGGTTAGTCGATTGGAGAAAAAGTTGTAAATCGTTTATTTGAAGTTATTTTTGATATAGCCTGACAGGATTATGAATGTAGCGTCTTGTCATAAGAAAAGTAAATGTTTAATATTTGATCATTTCCATATGCTTGGAAGAGCATACGTTTCATGCAACTACCAAACCTGGTCTAAAGTCTCCTTAAATGTAACAATATAAGACCTCGAAATAAGACATAACTAAAAATCTAAAATCCAAAGCTGAATATATACACAGTAGAAATTATAGTAGCATACATAGTTCGAAACATGATTTTGTCTTCACACCTTTGTTTTTGTTTTTTTGTTTTTAAAAAAAGGTCTGGATGCTAACATATCTAAAAATAAATACAACAATAAAAGAACAGGGAATTCTTGCACATTATCCACTAGAAAAATGATTCATCTTATATTTCATGTATTATGAGATAGCACAGTTTTGTCACTTGTCTTTTATGTGGCATAGAGGGTTGACTGAGGTATGATTTTAGCAATGTAGCTAATGTAGGTTTTGAACAGCAGGATGCTTCTCAGTGTCATTTACGCAGAAGTTTGATGTTTCAGCGGATGGCAATAAAGGTGCGGTTATAACGCACCACACATGGCATATTTTTAAAACATTACATTTAGAGGCCCAGGAGTAGTTAATAACTATATTTTGTGCCAATATACTGTGAACTGTGCCATAAAAGTCCCATTCTTCATATACTGATATTTTATGTGAGATCGGCAATTGTAACGGTTACGAATGCACTGAGTATGTGCACATCTGTTTAGTTCTGTCTACTCCTTTGAACATGTAGGACCACAGATGTACGAAAACTATTTTTTTAGAACTTTGAAAATGTACCATTTCATATCACTGAGTCAAAGATCTTGCGGTTTATGGTAACATTTCAACAAAACAATAGAAAAATGAAATAAATACTCTTGACAAGATTAAGGATATTTAAGTCAAAGGATTCTGGATGCTTTTCCAGGCAGCATTTGAAGACTCTCCCCACCCTCAGGCTGTCCCCTTATATCATGATATTTAATTTTTTTCTGTCTCAGTTTTATTTTTTCAACATTACCCTTCTATACCTCCCTCTCTCTTCCCCATTTTCCATCTCAGACGTAAGGCAGTATGCCATAGACGAACAGGGCCATGACGGCAGCGCTGAAGAGGCCCGCTACAGGGACGGTGACAAACCAGGCCAGGAAGATATTCCGGAAGAGACGCCAGTCCACAGCCTTCTTAGAGCGGATCCAGCCTACCGCCACCACTGAGCCCACCTGCACCCACAGCAAAGACAAAATCAGCAGTAGCACGATACACAAATATGAAATGAAAACAATATAACATGGATTTCATCTTTCAGATGGGGAACTACAGATACGATCTTCATGGAATGTATTTTGTTATTCCTATAAAGGCTTTTTAAAAACCCCATGAAATCACAAGCATAGTTTTATGTCCTGTTTCTATCTTCTGTTGAAACGGGATGCTAGATTGAGGCATATTGAAGTGCTTACCCCATTATTTATTTATCTTTTTTTATGGTCAAAAGCCCTGGGGGCAACATGGCTTAGAAATGTAGATACATCTTGTTGTTAACAGACTGAAATATATCAAGATATAATATATTACTATCTTTACTATAATGAATCATGTCATTCCAAAATGGTAAGACTTTCATTCATCTTTGGAAGACAAATGCAGATATTTTTAATATTCTCTCATCATGATTGGCCCTCTAACCATACATCAAAAAGAATAAAAATACATCATAAAAGTAATCCATTTGAATCAAGCAGTTTAATCCAAGTCTTCTGGAGGTACATTTATGGTTTTATTCATATATAAATTTGGTTTGTTCAGTTATATTTCATTTGGGGTTTTATATATATAAGCTTTATATTAAAAAGTTCAAGCATGCAAGGTTGAGCTTTTATAGCAATAAAATCCTAAATTAAATCTGATGGCAGAATTTTTGTTTTGGCTGAACTATTGTTTTGAAGCTCTCATTCTTGCAAGTCACCAAAGAAAAATAGATCACAAAATGTCAAAATCTCATAACAGTCTTTAGTAAACAACTGAATGTTCAAAAAGCCTATAAAAATCTTGACCTATAACTATATTGACCATGTTGCTTAATTTTATATCGCCATCATAAATATATAGAGAATATTTGATATATTGCACACTTACACATTATAGAGAGCATTTTACCAAACAAAAATGTGTGCTCTTAACTAGCATATACTGTACATAGCTTCAAAACTAAGAGGCATGAGCTAAAAGCCACAAAACTCAGATTTTGATTTCATAGGGTCATGTGCTTAATATGCGTCTCCTGAATGCACTGAAATAACAAAATACATGGATTTGATTAATTGTGCAAAGTCCTGGGGGGCAGTGGTTAGTTAGAGGACACAAAGTACCACAAGGTTTGAAATTAAGCTTTCTTTTTCTTTAGAAAATCTGGGTCATTCCTCACTGAATTACAATTAAGACCTAGTGCCCAGTGCTTTTAACAAAGCCGTTATCCTGTGCTGCATTAGTCATGTTCTCCTTTTGCTTGAAAGGTAAAGTCATGTCATGTCCTGTCCTGCCTTCCACAGGGCAGCGGGAGGAGTAACATTTCCATACATGCTGTGTGACTCAGGGGTTCCGGTGACAGGTGTTGTGCTAGATACAAGAGCGATCTGGCTGTTCTTATACGGTCAGTGTAACTGAAGCCTCCGTCACGGGGGGCTAAATCTGGAGCAAAAGTCAACCCAAAGTCAACAACGGAGAATAAAAGACTTTAGGCCTTTAATTCTCCCATGAATTTCTTCAAGATTTAAACCCCAAAGTTCATGTAAGATGCTTGACCTGTGGGCCATGCAACTAATCCGTGAATCAAAGACAAGCATCGTGACCTTTCTGTGAATTTGGTGGTATCATTTGTTTAGCAAACAAGCAACTCTATTTATTGAGGCTCTAATCAATATACACCTGATGAAGATGAGACTCCTCCACAGCTGCTATGTGTTTGTTCCAGTTTCAAAATGATGCAATATAGGTGGTTTTACTGGATAAATCTGATCATGAACGGCCTTGCCAATTCATATTTTGGATGCTATGACACAAAAAGCCCATAATGGGTAAGAGGGTTGAAAAAACAGCCTAAATCAAAAAGTGGTCAGTCAAAAGTGGTGTTGTTATTGTTAACTTAAAACTAAAACTATTTTTAAAAAAAATCGATTTCATCATTGAAATAATATTAGGTTAAAAACTTAAACATTTCTAAAAGTAAAAATATATGAATATAAATGACTAAAACTTAATCTAAAAAATGAAAATTGAAAATATAAAAAAAATAAAAGCTAATTCAAAATCATAAATACTAGTTTATAAATAATAGTAAAATAATACTGGTCAAAGTAGGGGCTAGTAAGTTCGGGACCAAATGTTGTTTATATATTTCTGCATTTAAATTGCTGCATATAGTGGTTGGATATAACTGTTTGATATAGGGTTAAGCATAGTTTTTAGCGATTCAGATTCTGCTTATTGATTCCTAGTTTCAATTCCAGTATGGTAAAAACATTTAGTATCAAACATATTTATTCTGTGTCTTTTGGCGAAATGTTTTGCTGCAGCTGATTTGATTTTCATGAACAAAAATCAGCAGCCTAAAGAACACTAATATTTTACTATGTTTTTAACAAAAATACCACAGGAAAAACAACTGAACTAACTATTCAAACACTTAATAGACAAGTAATAAAACAAAAACAAACTAACAATAGCACAAATAAACAACTGAACAAAGTTCATCTACAGAAATTGTAATCAAATGTAAAACAACACTGCATATTTTCTTTTTATAAATAAAATATAGATGAATCCTTATTTAAGTAACAAAAGTTATTCAGTCAATTTAAGTGAATGATCTTCTTTCTCTTTTGTTTGATTACCGTTAATGACAGACTGCAGCAGGTTTATTAGGCTGCTGTCACTTTAAGACCTCATGTAAGATCCAATATACTGTTACACATGCGTTTTCTTTCTCAACTGTTTACGTTCACTTAAGAAAAAAAAAAAGAAAAAAAACGACTCTGTTTACGAGGATATTGTGACATAAACCCGTGTGTAATTGTGCGCTCAAGTGCAAGAAACGCGGTTCTCTGTGCGAGTGCCGAATTGAGTTCTCTTTCGTGTCTTCTTGCACTTGAAAATGGTTTGAAATCACAATAAAATGCGCACACAGGAATCAATAAGCAGAATCAAAGTTCATTTTATTACAAGTATCTGATTCCAGAATTGGATTTCGATTCCAAACCCTAGTTGGATACAGTCAAACTTTTTTTAAATTATGTTATACTTTTTAAATTGCACAAAAATTAACATGTTAAATTGACATCCCTAAACCAAACTATTAACTCTTTCCCCACCATCTTTTTGGAATTTTCCATCATTTATGACACAATGCTTCTCCATCATTGATGGAAATTTACAGCAATCCATGTTTTCGCTATTACACATCTTCTCAAAGAGTACAGAAGGTAACATTTTAGTATGGGAAACAATTCTCACTTTTAACTAGTTGCTTATTAGCTTGCATATTGGCTGTTTATTAGTACTTATAAAGCACATATTAATGCCTTATTCTGCATGACCATATTCTACACCACTAAATCCTACACTATACCTTGACTTAACAACTAGTTGCTACAACAACTTTGCTTTACCTTACCAACTATTATTAAGCAGTAAATTAAGTTTATTGAGGCAAAAGTCATAGTTATTAGTGAATATGTGTTCCCCATACCAATGTATGATCGAAACAGACGTCAGCAATCATCAAACAACAAACAGCCTAAAAACTGCCAAACGTTATCGAATGAAATGTCGACCCAGGACATGGTATAGGTCTGTTCAAGCTTTGGGGGTGCTGATGAACTCGATCTACTCCATCTGTGTTTTAAACGTCGCCATGAATCTGATCCAGATGTAGTGTTTTACAAAAATGTGATTTTCTCAGCTTTTTGTTCAAAATGTTGCTTTATTTTTTTAAATAAAACTTAGCCACATACAAGTGTTGATGAAACAAAACTATGCGTGAAGCTATGAAGCTTTTTTTTCCCCCATTTGTTTAAAAAGAAGAGGCTCTGTACTTTCTTTTGATATATTGCATATTTAGCTATTCACACAACAAAATATTCTGGGGCTCATGAAAATTTTGTGAAAATGATCAAAAATGCTGCTGCTGGCTTTTCAAAAATGCTGGCGGGGAAAGAGTTAATGTTCAACTGACAGCCCTAATCCAAACTATTAACATCTATTAACGTTAAATTGACAGCCCTAATCCAAATTAGCCTCAATCCAGGTTTTAAAGCACTAGAAAGACTTTACAAGATGCTTATAAATCTGAATAGAGGTCATGGAGCAGAATGAATCCAAATATGCTTAAAAGCCTCTGAGTGTCCTTGAATCCCAAAGCATCCCAAAACTCCTACAAAAAGCACACGCAAGAACAGAGAATACAAAGAGATCAGCTCATTTCCACTCCAAAGATTTGTAGCAACAATAAGTGAATAAGCTTTTGTATTGATTTTTGACTATAGGTGAGGTTGCTGGACTCATTTCTGTCATGGTAATGAAGAGAAATGAACTACTTTTAAATGGCATCACTGCAAGTGACATGGTGTGGTTAACACATTTAGCATCTCAACTACAATGTGAACTACACCTTTATAAAAAAATAAAAATAAAAAAAAAACCATACAGACTTCGATTAATGCCTTTTCTTTAAAACAACTTAGTAGATGGAAAAAAAGAATGAATCAAAAAAGTGAATTAAAGCTGCAATCATGGAGTGACATGTTTGCAGAGGTGAGCACTGATTGGCTGTTCTGTGATTATGCTAGTGAAGCTATGGGGTGGAGTTTAGCACTACCAAAGCTTCACTACTATATCAATACCTTGCAGTGGGTGGAGCTTATAGGAACGCCCACATTTGAGGCAACAAGCACTGTTAGAGCGCTCATTACTTCAATGCAAAATCCACTGTGAAAAGACGACAAATGACAAGACAAAGACAGATAAAACGTAAGAGACACACATAGCATGGAGCAAGACACCAGTAGCACGAGCATACATGGACAAATACACAGCAACATGCCATGAGAGAGATGAGGAGGGGACAAAGAGATGATGTGGTGAAGCATCACTTAAACACAAATCTGTAAAGAGAAGACCAAGGTTATTTCATTCTGTATGCACCAAGGCCACGTCTGAGAGAAGAGGAGGGAGAACTCGTCTTTATTTCTAAAGGGTTTGAGAAAGCCGTCTTAGCTTTGATTAGAGGGTTCATTGTCCCAGGATTGACATCAGTGTGAGGTAAAGTTGATTTATAACCATCAGAAACAGCAACCAAGCCAATGACATCAGTAACTGGATGACTCACATTTGAGAACCTAGGATGCCTGCCAGAGTAATCGTGATTAAAAATAAATACCTCAAATGACATGAAAAAGAGGTGCTTAACTTTCAGAACTTTCATCCTCTTCAGAAGGTCAAGCAACATATATGAGATGCTTTATTTTATATTGGTTACATACGTTTTGAAGAATTTTTTCAACCCGTTACTAAAAATGTTGGTAATGTTGTCTAAATTATGGGTAACACTTCATAATAACGTTCATTTATAACTTATTAGTTAATGATGAACTAATCATTTACAAAACATGATAATACATTCATAAATGATTAATAAGTGATGTTGACATTTTACTAATGGTTTGTTCATTTGTTCATGATTAACAATTGTTTATTGGGATGATGATACAAAACAATTTTGACAAATACTTCAATGATTTATAAGTGATAAATAATGTATCAACTAATAATTTACCTACTAATGTAATAAACCATCTACTAATGATCTGTTTGATTTCACGATTTTTTAAGATAACTTACATTTGTAAATCGTTAGCATACCACTTATTAATCATTTATGAATGTATAGTCATGTTTTGTAAATGATTTGTTCATCATTAACAAGTTATAAGTGACTTACATCTGAATTAATGAAACACTCATAAAATTCAGGGTGTCAAGTGTGTCAAGTGTTGCTGTGCATCATTATTTATGATTCATAACAGCATCATATGCTGAAAGCTGATTTTGGCAGCTCTTGTTCCCTGTAAAAACAGACAGCTCCCTCCTCTCTCCGGGTGGCGTGGACACAATAACCTGAGGGGGCCAGCTGGGGTCTGACCCAATCTTTACCTTGCAGTGTGTCGTACTGATTGGAAGTCCGATATTGGACGCCAAAACAACAGTGAGCGCTGAGGCCAGCTCAATAGTGAATCCACTGCGGGGGGAGGGCAACAGAACACAACTTTATACAGTTACACCTGCAGTTAAACCAGTAATGACAATGCATGCCACGGAGAGAGGCTGGTACACACGTACTGCATGCAGGTCTGGAGGAGCGGAAACATTTTAACAGGCATGCAAGAAGTCCACGAGGAGATGAAGGTGGTGCAGTAACAAGAAAACAGGGTTGACAGGTTTTCTGTCAGTTTTTGCCTATAAAATGTGTCAGTATATATGTGTGAGGGAGTAAACGTGCGCGCACGCATGCAGGTGGAAACAGCGGCAGCCTTGTGGTGATTACGATTGTGCTGAAATTGTGCTGATAAACTCTCCTGTGGCCTCTTAAAACACACACAGACAGCAGGAACATGTGGGTAAGATATGCAGTGCGCACAAACAAGCAGACAAACCATCCACAAAATAATGCAAACCTATCTAATCAGCAAGTTTTGAAATAAGGCATACTTGCATTATCCCCAAGTTAAAGTGCCCCTATTATGCTCTTTCGGAAATTACCTGTCATGTAGTGTGTAATATAGCTATGTTTGAGTGTAAAAGGTTTACAAAGTTTCAAAGATCAAAGTACAAATAAATGGAGTTATTAGCTGGGTTTTCATGCAAACGTGAAGTGAATCTTTTCAAAGTTCGCAAAAATGTGATACTTCAAAATGCGCTTAAAAACAGTGATGGAAACATAGCTATTGTCTGAACTGCATGAAACGAGTCTTCAGTAATTCCAGTCTTAAATCCTGCATGAATCGATTTAGGTTTATAACAAATTTGCTTAATGTCATTGGCTAGGTCTGCTTTAACCTGCCCTTAAACACTGTACATCAGCTTGTGGAAAGCTAATTGTGGTGAATTTTGATTCATCATGTGGTTTTCTGTTTTACCACCTGTATTGTTATGGTGGTTATCAGTAAGTTATAAAGGAATAAAGCAGATTTTAGTACTTTAGTGGGATGGAATATTAACATTGCATCAGTTAATGAAATATATGTTTTTTTTACAGTAAGTTTAAGTCCCGCAAAACCTCAAATATCGATACCGTATTTTTTACAGTAAAGTACTGGGGACCACAGCTGCCATTTTTAACAGTAAATTTAAGTCCAGTAAAACCTAAAAGGTTGCTACGGTATTTTTTTACGGTAAAGTACTGGAAACCACAGTGAAATTTATGGTAAACAGAGTGGTTAACAGAGTGCAGTTGTAGCTAAGAACTGAAAAGCTGTTTTCTGTGCAAAAGCAAATCCACTTCATATGCACTTCCAAAGGATGCAAACTCGTGCTCGAATTGATATGGTAAAAACTTACAGTGCATGACCAGAACAGAGTAGGCTCATGAAAAGTAGATGCTTAGAGAGACCGAATCCTTTATTGAACCGTTTCAGACACTCTGAGAAAAGAGGTGATGCTGCAATGTGTATATTATGAGAAAATGAAAGTTTTATGCACTTTGGATGCATGTAAACCTATTGTAGGAGACCTCCAAAACAAAATTAGGAACCTTTAAAATAGCATAATAGGGACACTTAAAAAAAAAAAAACAACTCCTTCCTGTCAACAAACATCAAAGCCAAAGAGCAACCTGACAGATGCTGAGGTCATGTCGATTGTTATTTTTGTGAGCTATGCAAGGGAACAGGGCTGGGAACATGGCCACCTGATCCACACTCACTTAGATTGTCATGCAGGATTATAGAGTGACCCTTCAATGTGAAACCTCTACCATCACTAACACGTATTTCCATAAACTGCTAATTTGCGAGCAAATCAATATAATTTACAAATAATACTATTTCATTTCTATAAATAATAAGACAATACTAACTTTTTAAAAACAATCCTAACTTTTTTCCAATCCTTAACCTTTATGAATTTTCTTTTTTGTTAAAGTTTGTTGTTACTACATATATTTTTTTTTTTTTAATTGGCAACGCAACATTAATGCTACATATTTAACAACCATGCAACATTTTTCTGTGAAGCTGTAGTTCCATGTAAATCATTAGGATTTTTTAGAGAGAATTAGGCGGAAAAATTGTTACTTTAACTTCTAATATAAGATACTTTGATTTGGAAATAAACAGTGTGCCATGAAATAATTCAGGTTTAATTGCATCTAAGGTAGTGTTACTTTAGTATCATTGAGATACTATTATATTTTCTTTTTTAATACGTTTTTTTTAGTATATATATATTTTCTGTTTTTATTTTAATTTTAGTTAAAGTTTTAGTTTATTCGTTTTTTGTTTTGTTTTTTTTAAATATGTCCAAATAGTTCTTATATATATATATATATATTTTTTTTTTTTTTTTTTTTTTCAGTATTTTTTGGTACATTAGCTAAATGAAAATGAGAAATATTTCCTTGGCAACTAGCTGAAATAAAATAAGTTTGTTTATGAAGTTACAGTTTATAAAGCTTATTTTATTTCATTTCAAGTAAGAATTTTTTTTTTTTATGGTTTCAGTTTTAGTTAACAATAATAATAATAACAACCCTGATCTAAGGAAAAAGTGAAGATGGATGACATTGACGGTAAAAAAAAAGTCATGTTCAGGGTTCACAGTCTGAGTGTAGAGACATTAATATAATTTTTAAATGTAATATTTTAAACATATACACTGTTTTGGAGCTTAGATGTTACTGTAGTCATGTCAACAGAAAAATATTATTAAATTAAAATAATTGGCCTAGTTTAAAGGAAATCTTATTTAAAATAATCATCTTTGGTTTTGGTTTTCGGCAGAGTGTTTCAATCAAGTTACATTTCAGTGTATCAGTGTATAGTAATCACAATTTCTTAACAAGCATCCTTATAAAAATGATCTGCAGCTCATTTTCTCAGAACAATGATGAGACTTCTTTTTATAGGGTAAAATCTTTTTTTCTTATTATCAACTTGAGCTCATTTGTTTTTGACAGTTTGTCTTGTTACTAAGAGAACGCAAGGTCGCTGAGGCCATGTGCACAAGTGTCTTGCTAAATTTAGCAAACCCAGGCAGTTCTGAGCGGAGGGTGCAAAACAGTGACTGGCCTCTTTAAACTACCTTTATTCTAAAGTGTGTTAAAAATGTAAATTACGGTCATTCTGCGGTGAAATTTAACCGGATTTGTGGTGGCAACACAAAGAGGGATTGAGGGCAAGTACCCAAATGAGAGAGGAGAAAAGCTGATATACAGAACTAATCTAGCAAGATTTCAATATCAGATAAACTGCAGCCAAAGCACATGCTCCGTTTCTGTAGACTACGATTACACCTTCAGCACTGCTTTAGGACCAAGAGGAAGGATTTAGTTTTGTCAGATTTTTACATCAAAACTGGTCCTCCATTTCTGCTATTTTCCACTTGCTACAGGAAAAGATAGACAGCTTTTGTATAGTCAGAAGTAAATAAACATGGAAAAATGGTGTGTTTTTGGTGGGTTAACTGTAGGAGGCCACTTATATTAAGCCTGCTGTACACTGTGCAATTTTTCTGTCCTTTCTAATTAGATTAGATTATATATGAAATGAACCCAGAGAGATCCTGGGTGAAATTACAAAATGGCAAAATTATGGCCAAAATCGCACCGTGTGCACTGGGCTTAAGAAGACTTCTTACACTGCTGGATTAATCACCACATCTGCATGCAACAGAAGCACACGCATTAACCATAATGCACAGACATCATGCACTCTGTCAAAATGCTGATCTCACCTGGAGGGGGTGATTGGAGTGAGGTCTTTGCCCATCGTTTGAATGACACGTCGACCCCAAACCCACAATCCAGCACAGATTCCTAAGCCGCCATAGAGCAGCAGCCAGACCGGTGTGGCCGCTTCCTGCATCACCCCACCCTGGTCGTATATCATCCACAGGGCCACCAAAGGACCAATTGCATTACTGCAGAAAAGACAAAACAAACACAGAGGAAAATTACTACAACAAGGATACAAATTATATGGAGAGCAAGCCATGTGGTCTTTAAATCAGCATATTACTTTAACTCTGCCACAAAATTTATCTTGATTACAAAATGAGAACTTTTTTTTAACAAGTACACTACTACTGTTCAAAAGTTTGGGTTGGCATGTTTTTTTTAATGTTTTTGAAAGAAATTTCTTATGCTCACCAAGACCGCATTTATTTAATCAAAAAGCAACAAATTAAGATATTTTGATGAAATCCGAGAGCTCTCTGACTCTTTAATAGACAACAATTTAGCCACCACTTTTAAGGTCCAGAAAGGAACTAAAGACATTGTTAAAATAGTCGACGTGACTGCAGTGGTTCAACCTTAATGTTATGAAGCAAAGAGAATACTTTGTGCGCAAAAACAAAACAAAAATAATGACTTCATTCAACAATATCTTCTTTTTTTCTGTCATTCTCCTACGTTTTTTACGTCCAGCGTCTTCTATGCTTTTTAAGTCTGGCTCAGTACTGGTAGACGCTGTTCACGTGAACAGCATGACGCATGCGTGTAATGCTGACGCAGGAGCCGGCCGATATTTGACTCGGCGTTCTGATGTAGAACCTGGAAGCGCTGAACTTAAACAGCATACGAGAATGACACAGAAGAGAAGATATTGTTGAATAAAGTCATTATTTTTGTTGTGTTTTCATCGCTTCATAAAATGAAGGTTGAACCACTGCAGTCACGTCGACTGTTTTAACGATGTCTTTAGTACCTTTCTGGACCTTGAAAGTGGTTGTTAAATTGCTGTCTATGGACGAATCAGACAGCTCTCAGATTTCATCAAAATATCTTACTTTGTATTTTGAAGATGAACGAAAGTCTTACTGGTGTGTAACAACATGAGGGTGAGTAATTAATGACAGAATTTTCATTTTTTGGGTGAACTAACTCTTTAATGTGTCTATTACTACAGCATTTTAAATATTTTGTGCTAGCAGAAGTGGTCATTTTTTATAAATTAATTTGCCCCCCAAAACTAGTGATACTTTAAAATAATTTGAATGCACAAATAAATATAATTACTATAAAATATTAATAAAAAACTATTGTTAACACTACATTTTTATTTTTGTGATTTTTCTACAGTGGAGAAGTGACAGGAAATGATAGGGAGAATACTGTTTAAACTTAACACTAAATAAAAACACAACAAATTAAATTGTCACCAATAAAACCAATTTAAAGATTTCAGCCATTTAAGGCATTAAGCAGCTGAAGTTAGCCTAAACTCATGGCCATGTCTCACGTCTTAACAGTCTGGATATGTGCCAAATCATCTGTAGAGCCATGAACCAGATCTGTGGCATTCAACTGAGGGCTTGTTCTCAGGACACACTAATGCTGTGGAATGTGAAGAAACGATGCAAATAGTACAGTAGGTCTTATTCTGACCTCGCTAATCTCACACTAAAAAGCAAAAATACTAAAAAGAAAATACTAAAGTTTCTCAAAAGCATACTGAAACATAAGAAATATCCATCGTAGGAAAAAGAATCTTGGTTTTGAAACCTATAAATACTTCATGTGGCATACCTGACATCGTTCCCCCCATGAGCAAACGATCCAAAACAGGCGGTGAGGATTTGCAGGAAGTGGAAGAGCAGGAAGACTTGAGGCTTGTCCTTTTCCTCCTTGTCCTCATCAACACAGTCCTCCAGCACACCTTCAGCAGGGACCCGGGGCTCCCTTTTATCTGCTGCCAACTTCACATCCACATCGCCTTCCTCTGCTTCAATCTCGGCCTCCGCAACCGCGTTACAGTAGCTGGAGTAGCTGTCATAGCGCAATCGCTTCTTCGAATAGAAAACGCTGTCGCCCACTAGCTTCTCGCTATCCTCTGGAGGAGGGGCGCTGGACTCCGACCGCATCAGTGGCTGCACCGGCATGCCGCAGATGGCCGCTGTGTAGCACGTGTAGCTGTTGTTGCGGCGAAGGTGACGGTAGTTGTTGTCGGGACGCGAGCCGCTGCGCTCGTCCTCCAGACGGCCCAGGTGGATCTTGTGTAGGAGGTCCTTGTAAAGACCAGAGTCCTTGTGAACCGTGTGATAGACCTGGCCATCGCTGCGCATGTGTCCGTCAAAGCTGAATCCCCCATTGGACACGGGTGACTTGAGGCAGCCGTTGGTCATGGAGTTGGTACGACCTGACATAAAAAACGAAATAAACAAACATATAAGGTCATTTTAGTCAAATGGAACCCATTAAAAACAAGATAACCATGTCCTTTTACGTACCGTAGACTCTGCCGTTGGGCAGGACGGTGCCTCCATTAGCCAGGCTGTTCAGCTCCCCTGTCGACTCCTCGGTCAAGGGCAGCACTGCATCGTTGCTGCTTTTCGCACCTGGAAGCTCTTTAAACACAGGAGCTTCCTCTTCCTCCTCCGGAATTTTATCCAAACTCTCATCAGAGATGCGGGAAAGAGCATGTGCTTTCTTCAGGCGACCTGTTTGACAGAAAAATGTAGGAAATCATTGATAAGAAAGGTATCAAAATTAGGTATCAAAAGTAGGAATGCACAATATATTGGTACCATATTGGTTAATGCCCAATATTATTTTTTTTTAATGATCGTATCTGTATCCATATTGGATATTTAATTTTGCTTGCTCATTTCTCTCTTTTTTTTTTTTACATTTACATTAACTTTGTAATTATATAACACTGTAAACACTGATTGTAATCAATTACCGTATTTTCCAGGATACAAGTTGTGTTTATCATCTCAAACATGATGATAAACACAACTTATATTTTAAACAACTTATATTTCAATGCAACTTTGAAACACGTCAAGCACGCAAAACATGAGCAAAGTGCACACATTTAGAGTGTGTATACAAGCTTATTTGTATAGCGCACATCCCAAACACTGGTAGTTGCAGTTTTGCTTTAAATAAATTTGTTTAGGCTTGTCATTCATAATAAATGTTGATTATAATGAATGTCTCATTTATTTGTTTAATACTTATATATTTTTATTCCTTTTCTGTTCTGAATACAATAAATTTAGTCTAATTGTTGTGGAGTGAGGATTATTTACCAGTATTTTACATTATTTCTGAATGTAATGATAAAATGTGGAGTATACACCAGTGTATGTGGGGGTTTTTTTTCTCTCAACAATGCAATTTTAACCGGGTGTGACTTATAGTCAGACGTGACTTATTTTCTGGAAAATACGGTCATCTTTAAAGGGTTGGTTCACCCAAAAATGAAAATTATGTCATTTATTACTCACCCTCATGTCGTTCTACACCCGTAAGACCTTCGTTCATCTTCGGAACACAAATTAAGATATTTTTGATGAAATCCGATGGCTCAGTGAGGCCTCTATGGAGAGTAAAGCCACCGATCCTCTCAAGATCCATAAAGGTACTAAAAACATTTAAAACAGTTCATGTGAGTTCAGTGGTTTTACCTTAATATTATAAAGCGACGAGAATACTTTTTGTGCGCCAAAAATGTATTAAAATCACGTGATTTTAGCTCTCCAAACTACTGATTCGATTCGTAAAGCTCAGAAGCAGTGTTTTGAAATCACTAGATATTGTTAAAAAGTCGTTATTTTGGGGTTTTTTTGGCACACACAAAGTATTCTCGTCGTTTTATAATATTAAGGTGAAACCACTGTACTCACATGAACTGGTTTAAATATGTTTTTAGTACCTTTATGGATCTTGAGAGTTTGAATGGCTTTGCTCTCAATAGAGGCCATCAGATTTCATCAAAAATATCCTAATTTGTGTTCCGAAGATGAATGAAGGCCTTAGAACGACATGAGGGTGAGTAATAAATGACATAATTTTCATTTTTGGGTGAACTAACCCTTTAAAAACAATAACCTTTCCAAATAACATTTTTTTGTTGCATTTTGTTGCAACATTATAATGTTGCATTTAAAAAGATTTATTGTAGTTTTAATGTTTTATTTCAAATGTGCACTACAATTTAAATGTTTGGGGTCGGCAAGATTAATATTATAACAATAACAATATTACTACGATTTAAAACAACTGTTTTCTAGTTTAATATATTTAAAAATGTATATCCTGAGATATCAAAGGTGAATTTTCAGCAGGCATTAGTTTAGTCTTCAGTGTCACATGATCCTTCAGAAATCGTTGCTGATTTGATGCTCAAGAAACATTTGACATAATTATCATTTTGTTGAAAACAGATTGTGCTGCTTAATATTTTTATGGAAACCATGATACATTTTTTTTCAGGATTCTTTGATCTTTTACAAAAGATTTCTATATCAAATACCAAATATGGTTTCTATTCATCAATTTAACGCATCCTTGTTGAATAAAAGTTCATTTCTTTTATTAATACATAATCATTTTAATTAATACAGCCATACTTTTATTATCAGTGCATCCCTAATCAAAAGGAATGTTCTTTGCCCAACGGGGGGGGGGGATTGGGGAGTGAACTGGTGAAAAAAGCTGAAAATTAAAAGCAGCATTTACAAGATTACAGTGAAAACAACAAATCAAGCAAACATAATCACTAATAAACATGGATAATCCATGCGTGAAAAACTGATATCGGTATGATTACCACTGGCCCTTTTAAATTGAGCAGTGATAATGAACAACAAGCACTTTAAATTAGTGCCTATCATATTTAATGCTAATTTGACCTTTACTAATAGAATTGATCCTTCTCAAAAGCTTAAGAGCCAATAAATAAATAAATCATATTTTTACAACATCTCACATGGGAAACCGCACTATGAAATAGACCCTTGATCTGAAAACAAATTCAACAAAGCATGCAACACTTCAACAACATGTTGATCCGTGAGTGAAAGCAGTGCTTTAACATATAATTTCATTAGTGATTCATTTCATTAAGGCACTTCTCTCAATCAAAACATGTGGGCAGCCAATCTTGCATTGAAAAAGGTACAGTGACTGCACAATGTCCGTGTGACTCATCTGAAAAAAATGGTGATGTTCTCAAATAAACAGCTTCAGTTTATTTGCTTTTCATTTCTCTCAGCATCAGTCAAACGCAACATGGGCCCACAAGCCAGAGCCAACAAAAGATAGTCTTTACATTACAGAGCGCCCCAGCAGAGCAGCAGATGTTAGGCAAATCCTTCCCCTCCTGATCTGGTGAAGATGCCTCATGCTGAGTCACATCTTTGACTTTTTCCAAAGCTAGATTAGAAATAACATCTAACTTAATGGCCAGATGTCAAGTGCAAAAACAATTTCTGCAAATGTAGTTAGTATACAATTACAATTGTCCTTGGACAATTGATTCCTAATCGGAAAAAGAAATAGAACATTTAGGGCAAATGGTACAGAGATCTAAGACAGACATTAAAAACACCTAAAACCACTAGTCTGCGGGAGGGAAAAGGAAAAGGACAGTACGTACTTGCTATTTTCCTTCTCATCCAGGGGCAAACAAAAAACCAGACCACACCGGCGCATACCACAGCACCAGCCAAGGTAATGAGGGCAATAGCCCAGACGGGGAGCATCTCCAAGCCCAGTACTGCACAATAAAGAAAGAGCGTGACACGGTCACACACATAATTAAAGTTTGCTGTGAGATTTAAAAACAATCAAGTGAATACATTTGAAAGTAAATGCATTTTATATGCAAAGCTGTATCAAAACAATGTGGCCTATTCAATGACAACAAACAATCTTAAGGCAGATCAAGGACGTCTTTTAGGTGAATGTGCTATCATTTCAAGACTGGCTTACAGGGAGCTCCAGTGTACATGATGGAGAAGGTGTTGATTCCGATGGTCGAAGCGTAGAAGAGGGGCAAAGCGCGGAGACCATTGGGAACTGGGTCATCCTGTAATGGACAGATCATAGAAAGAACATCAACTCTGAATAAAACTCATTTCTTTTGTTTATACATTAAAGTCACTGTGATTCTTTAATAAAAGTAGTTGCAATATTTTGTAGCTTAAAAGAACCACTCCATTGTTGGTTACAATTTAAGAGCAGCACATTTAAAATCAGTGTTATTTTAGTGTTTTTTATTTAGCATTATAGTATTATTTATTATTTTGAATGAGCTTTTATTTTTAAATATTTAGTTCTCACTTTAATTATATGTAATTTTGTCATTATTAGTATGTTCTATTTAGCTTTTGTTCAATTAATTTTTATTTCTAGTTTTAGTAATTTTAGTATTTCAGCTTAAACTTATTTTAGTTAGTTGCCAAGTCAACATTTATAATTTTCATTTAAGTTTTTTTATTTTTTGTATCTAATATTTATATTTTATTTTATTTCTGCTTTAATTCAATTAGTTATTTCAATTAGTTTTAAATACTAATTCAATTCGTTTTAAACACTGATTTAAATATAGTCTTAAAGGGATAGTTAACCCAGAAAAGGAATATTTGATTATTTAACAACCTGTTTTATTTGAAACACAAAATGAGACATTAGGCAGAATGTCCAAGCTGTTCTTTTCCATAAAATGAAGGTGAAGCTTGGGTTATCATCAAAACGAAAAAAAAAAAAAAAAAACCTGTCTATTTCAGAGCAGACCATTTTCAGTCAGAGCTGCACGATTCTGGATAAATTGAGAATCACTTTTTTTGTTTGTTTGTTTAAAATAGAGATCACAGTTCTCCCAAGACTCAGGATAGACAACTAAACAAAATAACATGTAATTAAACAACACATTAAAAAAAATATATATAGTTTTGAATGAATGATTAAATTACTTGCTCATAAAAGACTTCACTTGTTTACTGGATGATTCAGCATTTTTGAACAAATCCCTTGAATGAATGATTCAATGGCAAATACTTTTTTATTTTTAACAGTTACTTGTCACCAACTACTTTGTAAATGATACAATTCTTATTACTTTCAAAAGGTGATTTTGATCGCTACCATAGACATCAGTGTTTGTATTTAAACTATAAACTTTTATCCCAGTACTTCTGTGATAATTTGAATTATTGTAACCGATCTAATGACGCTATGTGGTTGAAAAGACTGCTTGTTTAGAAGTTTCATACCTATACAACACCTGCTCTCTCTGGCTCAGTGGCAGCGGCAACGCAAATTTGAATGTTCACTGTGATCGCACTTGTCAAAGGTTTAACAGACAGAGCCGAATCGTCGTCATTTAGGAATAAGATCGCATGGGTGTTTGAATAGAGATCTTTTACTGATTAATCATGTAGCTCTATTTTCAGTGTAAATTAAATGTAAAAAAAACAACAACAACAACAACAAAAAACTTATGGCTTCAGAAAGCTTTGAATATATCACACAAGTAGTATTGACAGCTTTTATGATTTTTGTTATTATCTTATGAATTTTCTTGTCTTTTTGGAGCTTGGCATTACAGTATATCACATTTTACTTGCATTATACAGAAAATAGCTGCTTGTACATTCTACTAAGCATCTCCTTTATTTGTCACAGAAGTAGAAAGTCATACAGATTTGGAAAAACAGGCTGGTGAGCAAAAGAAGAATTTTCATTTTTAGGTGATCTGTTCCTTTAAACCACTGTGCTTATGTGGCCACAGGTAAGAATGCATTTCCCAGCTCCTAACTCTTTAAGGCTTAAATATTTAAGTGTTTACAGAAGCAGAGCCTACACCAGGCACACATTTTAAAGATGAACTGCTGTCGACTGCAAAGCAGTTGCTGTGACATCGCAGATGAGCTACTGTCAAAGCAAAGCAATCTAAACAGCCACAGGCACAGTTACTTGGAAATATAGCTAAATGCACATTAATCTGTAAATATAATGAAAACATGTGAGGTCTAACAAGGACTCGTTATGGACCGGTATATAACACTGAAGTAGGGCTGCACGATACTGAAGAAAAATGTGATTTTTTTTTGCAATAACTTAATGTGATATTCGAAATGATACAATAATGCTTTAAGTGTGTAAAATAAATTTTAATGATATTTAAAAACTGAAATCGATATAACCAACATACATTTTTCACATTCTTTTGTGAGAAGAAAGTGTTTTACTGTACCAATTAAAGTAAGTGTCATTTTAACGTCAGTGTAAACCAGAGGGTTTAGGTAGTCCTACATTAGGTTTAACAACAGAAATTGAATAATAAAATGTAAAATGTAAAACGTTGAATAACTCTTAACATAAGAGTGCTTTTAATAACATTAAGCATATGTCACAAATATGTAACAGTCCAGTCTACTCTCTGCATCAACCTAAAACTTAGACTTAAAATCATGCAGTTATCGCAAGCCGTTGTGTACATTTATGCTATTTCGATATATCTCGTAGCCCTACGAGCCCTAGGATTGGGAGAAAACCTCTACTGCACTTTAATGTTTATACCGGATGTGTGAATAAAAAGAGAAAAACACTTAAAGTCTGAGTACTTTATTTTATTTTATTTTTTTTTATGAAATTTGTCAAAGTGAGATCAGTGAAGTAGAGTGATGTAAGACAGGTGTAATAGTCGACCCATGACTCACCTTGTTAAGAATGAAATATCTGATGATGAAGAAGAGCAGGCCAGACATCAGGCCAGACAGCAGAGGGGAGATGAACCATGAGGCAACTGCATCAAATAAACAGCAATTACTAAATCAACAGCATACCAATATAATGATGCATTACGCTGCTAGAGGCACAAAGGCTAACATGCGACATTACATCAATTACATATCTGTTACTAGAATATTGACAGTAAAAATGAGATAATTTACTCCAGAAAAACAATACATAAACGCATTCATTACCATTCAAACATTTGGGGTTGGTGAGGTTTTTACACTTTTTTTGAAAGAAGGTTGCATTTATTTGATCAATAATGTGAAATATTATTACAATTTACAACTGTTTTCTATTTGAATATATTTTAAAATCTAATTTATTCCTGTAACGTCAAAGCTGAATTTTCAGCATCATTAATCCAGTCATCAGTGTCACATGATCCTTCAGAAATCATACTAATATGCTGATTTGATGCTGAAGACACTTTATTATCAATGTTGAAAACAGTTGTGCTGCTTAATATTTTTTTGTGGAAACCATGATACATTTTTTTTTTTTTTTTTTTTTTCAGGATTCTTAGATAAATACAAAGTTCAAAAGAACACCATTAATTTGAATATTAAAAGTATAAATCTTCTGTAACATTATAAATGTCTTAACTATTAGTTTTGACCAATTTAATGCATCCTTGCTGAATTAAAGTATTAAATTCTTTTTTTAAAAATTACTATCCCCACACTTTTGAACAGTGTAGCAAAGCATAGCATTAAGCTATTAAACAGTAAAAGACTGACTTTAAGCACTCAGTTACATCAAGGCAATGAACAAAAATGTTTGCTGGCATGCAAATAACTACCACAGTATGATAAATAGTGAAGTTCATTATAGATTTTTTTTTTTTTTTTTTTTTTTTTTTACCAATTTTGACTAACTGCATCCACTGTACTCCTTTTGTGCCAATAGCAACCATGGAGAAGCCAATAGTAGATCCCACAATGCAATGAGTTCCAGAAATGGGCAACCTCAGAAAAGAGGCAATGAGCTGCCAAACCGCAGACCCTGAAAGAGACGGGAATATGAGTGGGAGGTGGAGCAACAAAAAAAGTCTTTCAGCCATATGTTCTCTTCCCTTCTGTCTTCAATACAGTCTCTAGAAGGGTTTACTAATAAAAAAAAAATACAATATAGCTATTCATTAACAACTGACATTAAAAAAATTACATAACTTCTTTTAAATCATCTATGCAATATTCTAACTTTGAGTTTCACATTTCTAGATTTACATTTTTAGATTAAAATTTTTAACTCAGGCATCAGCTAAGACACTCACTATACAACATGTAATAATGACTCCCAGAATCTGGCAGCCTACAAAGAATAAACAAATGCCTCACTAAGCTTCTTCATCATTAATCTTCAAAATGACACACTGAGGTTTCAACTTTAAATGAGTCATTACTTACCAACCATAGCGCTGACCTCTCCTGCCATCAGTATCGGCGCCGTGTCATTGTATAAACTGACATCTATAATTCCCTTCCGAATGGTTTCCCCGACCTTGGCACCGAGGAGCATGGAGCCCAGGGTCTCAAATATGGAAGCCAGGATGCAGGCCTGACGTAGCGTCACCACTCCAGACCCAACCGCTGTGCCAAACGAGTTTGCCACGTCATTGGCCCCCACTGAAAATGCCAGGATGAAGGCTATAATGAAGCCAAGCACGACCATCCACAGGTACGTTTCCGTTTCCATCATGGCTTTTGTTCACGCAAAGCTTACAAATGAATCCCAAACAACTACAAAGAACTGGAGTATTGTGCTGTACTATGAAGGAAATTCTCCTTCGCTTGGTTTTTATTTCTCCCAACTTTCCCCAGGCTAAAAGAGTTCTTGGGGGAGAGGTACACTGCTAACTAAGCCGTTTAACCTCAGTCTGTAGAGTGCTGAGCAGTGTAGGCAGGAGAGAGCATTCCATTGTTTGGCCCTCTAAGTGTCCTGTCCACAAAGACGCCTTCAGCTGTCAAAACAAGAGAGAAAAGGACATCACTACACAGTATTCACACTTTCCTTATAGACTGCGTAATATAGCCAAAAAAACCATGGGAAATGGAAAAGTTTTCGGGGACATCAAGAAACGTGAGAGATAGGACATGAAAAAAATTAAAATAAAGGATTAGGGTCATTTTCCACATATAAAGTACAAAAATGAGGTAGAAACATCAACAAATGGTCAGTAAAAAGAGGTGCTGCTTATCCTTCAGACAATGTTGATTATTAAAAAATAAAAATAAAAGTTTGGGACACATTTAAAACAGTGATCCAAGTTTTGTTTTGTTTTTTCTAGTAATAAACATCAACTAAAAATGAGTATGAATGAGTAACAGGATGGGAAATTACTGCGCAGGAAGGGCTATCTATAGGAACTAAATGCCAGTTTGTCGTTATTTTCCATAAATAAAAGAAAAAAGTCACATATAACTTTTCATATATGGAATGAAATGGAATGGTATATGGTTATCCTTAAGAAAATGGTTACTATAAACCTCAAGAATACATTTAAAACACTGATCTAGTGTTTGTTTTTCTAGTAATAAACATTTTAAAAGACAAGATTCATAATTACAAATAAATAAATAAACAAACATGCCAGAATGCGTAACAGGTTTGAATATTTGCCACTCCGAAAGGGCTAGCTAGTTCCATACATTTAAGAAAAATATTTGTTTGGTCATTTTTTCTTGAGTAACAGGGCTGAAGGTTGAGCTTAAAAACAGAAGAATTTGTTTAATAATTTAGAAAATTAAATGAGAATTGACTTGTCTTCCCGCCACGCTGTAAAAAAAGTCCAAATAAAAATGTAGAGAAATGCTACATTGTTTGGAATAAGGGGGAAAATCTTAATCCCATAACAAGATTAATAATCAGAAATTTGTTTTGGCTACAATGAATTGAACATTTCAACAGATTATGCATGTGAAGATTATGACGATATTATGACGTTATTGTATGATTTCAATCGTTGGAAAGAATCCGAAAAGTCAAGAACTTTGAAGTGAGACAGACCAAAATAACCATGTTTAGAAGGTGCCATACAGACATCTCATATGCTAAAATTAAATTATCATGAAAATTTGCCATATTTTTTTGTAAGTACAATCAAGATTTATTGAACAAAAAACATGGGATTTCAAGGTTTGAAATCAGATATTAAATAGCATTACATAAAAGAGAAAGAAAAGCACTTGATCACTTACATTAACTGGCCACCTTACACTACGACACCAAGGGCGAAGCATTCAGATGTGACCAAGACACAATGTGACTAACACAGTATACGTCCATTACAGAATGTAACAGCGCAGTAAGCACTGCAAAACAATCACTCGTGCTTCACACCTCCTCTCGGCTTCTTGGCTTCGTTTCTCCCACTGAGGTGAAGCAGTACAGCGAGTTGTGCTCCAGCTGCACTGTGCAACACTGCAGAGTCGCAGCACCTAATACCCGCTTACAGCCTCCTCGCTTCCTGCTTTCCCCACTCTAAGAATCTTAGTGGGTTAAATTCATTGGAAAACGGCAGGTCTGTAAATGGGCCACTATGTGCTTGGTGAAATCTGATCAGTCCTGTTTATCAGAACGACTGATCCCACACCACAAGGGGACAGTACAGTATTTAGACCATCAGTCAACAGCTGATGACTGAATGGACTTTAAAGCATTACAAAGACACAGTATACGATCATATAGTGACGTCAAAACCCACACCTGTAAAATTACAGAGCGTTCTCACCACAGGCCAGACCTGCAATGCAGAGGGTGAAAAACCACTGCTCAGAACTGATACTGAAGTCAACTCGAGAGGGGGACAACGGCACATTCTTCCACTTCACTAAGCCTTTTGTTTAAAGGGAATTAAATGTAAACAGTGGGAAAGCCAGACTAATACATGCTCAAGGTATTTACTGACTGTGTGCAAGCGTCACGTGAACGGCAACACCTCACGTATCAAACATAACATGGTTGTTGACAGGGTTGTCACAAAAGATAGTCTGTATAGTATTTACATTTATGTTTTAGTCACCCATGGACGTCGTCAACACCAAGATGGCAGAAATAGGATGTTCGAGAAACCTGTCTGAAACTGTCCTTGTTTTTGCAATTCGATTTAGTGCAGACCACTAACTTTAAAATCACGTTTCGCAGGCGGGGAAATCGAGTCCTATAGAATTTCCAATCGGCATATTAGAATGATTTCTGAAGGATCATGTGACACTAAATACCAGTATAATGGCTGCTGAAAAATCAGCTTTGACATCACAGGAATATATTACAGTTTAAATATATATTCAAACAGAAAACAGTTATTTAAAATTGTAATAATATATACACATCTGTGTGTGTGTTTGAATATATATCTATATTATTTATTATACACACAGTGCACAGCATAAATGTATTAAACATATACATAATAAAAACTGAGAAATATATGTCATTAATATCCACAAAATAAGTAAATTAGCCAATTTTGTTTAAATTAAGGATTGCAGAAATGAGTACACTGTAGATTTAATTCAACAAATGTATAATATTCTAGTACTTAGTATGCCCTCCATAATTTTGAATATACTGCTCTGACCCGTCTTGGCACGGAGTGTACAAGTTCATGACAAATTGTCACATCTGTCCTGTTTAACTCCTGGATGATGAGCTCCTTAAAATGCCTTGATCTTTAATGTGGAGTGTTGCTCAACTCGTCTCTACAGAATCCCCCACAGGCGCTCAAGAGTGTTAAGATTGAGTGCAATACATGTCCACAGAAGGTTTTTCACCTTAGGAGAATGCATATCCTCATTGCCATGTTGAAAAAAATGCCCAACAATTCAGGGAATGAGGAAAGGGTAACATCATCCGTTTCAAATTTGTGGATTAAATTACACAGTGGTGTGTAAGTTTGTGGATTAAATTACACAGCATTGATACAGCACAACTCCCTAACACCTTCAGCACTCATGCATCCCTATATAAGAGCTTTACTACCACTGAACTTTACTGTGGGAACCAGGCACTTCTCACTGTACTCCTCCTCTAGCAATACCATAACATTTTGGATGCAGGTATTTTTGGATACCTGTTGATCAAACATTGCTTTAAACTTAATAAATTTTATTTTGTTTTATTTAGTAACTTTTAGGAGGGTGTACTCATTTTTGCTACACAACATTTTATCACCTTGATAAGAAAATCTTATTTTCCTAAATATTTTTTACATGCTTCTTTGGTAATTGATTAAGCAGACTTGCTGGAACATTTTATCTTTAAAGAACCCTAACATGTCTTCTAAGTAATTGAGTAATTGCTGACTTTCAGAAGTTTCAGAGGGGGTGTACTCATTTATACTGTGTATATGTATTTATTTATATATATATATATATATATATATATATATATATATATATATATATATAACATGTATAGCTATTCATTTCTTGCATATATGTTCAATTAAGTACAAAAACAGCTAGTAGTGAGTGAACTTCTAAAGGAGTTATATTAACACATCCAAGAAGCAGATCAGAAAAATATGCAATCTTGAGATATAAGTATGTCTAATGCATACTAATAGCAGGTCTGGTTTTTAAAGAGGTGCATTTTAGAACTAGTAATGGTTACAACACATTTTTGGAAAACTAATGCAATGCCAAAACACTGATACTGCCATGTGACATCAGGAAAGGGTGATGAGCTGAGACAATTGGGATGAAATTCGATTTTTCTGCTGCTCTCGGAAATTTGAGGTCTATTTCTTTTTGGCCCTTCAGCTCTTTAGCAATCTGTGTAACAGCTTTAGCGGTTCATTTGTTGACAGCACCTGTCAAAGCTTATTTTTCACACTATTATTGAACTGATTCTTTTTATGAGAATACAACCACCTTATTCACTATTCAGAGAATCAGATATCAACAATAATCTACATTATTATTTGTTCACAAGTTTGACCTTGTTTAAAATGTAAAATGCAATCAGTCTGGGACTATACTTACAATTTAAGACATACTTAGAGGGTTAGTTCACCTAAAAATGAAAATTCTGTACTCACCCTCATGTTGTTCCACACCCGTAAGACCTTCGTTCATCTTTGTAACACAAATTAAGATAATTTTTATGAAATCCGAGAGGTTTTTTTTTTTTATCCTCCATAGACAGCAATTTAACCACCCCTTTCAAGGTCCAGAAAGGTACTAAAGACATTGTTAAAATAGTCGACGTAACTGCAGTGGTTCAACCTTAATTTTATGAAGCGATGAGAATACTTTTTGTGTGCAAAAACAAAACAAAAATAACAACTTATAACAACAAAAAAATAACAACAATATCTTCTTCTCTGTGTCATTCTCATACATTGTTTATGTCCAGCACTTCCAGATTCTATGTCAGAACGCTGATCATTTACTCACCCTCATATAGTTCCAAACCTGTATGACTTTCCTTCTTCTGCTAGTTTGTTTTGGTTACCACTGACTTTCATTGTATAGACAAAAAAACCCACTGAGACATTTCCCAAGATATGTTCTTTTATGTTCCACAGAAAAAAAGTAATTCATACAAGTTTGGATCGACATGAGGGTGAGTAAATAACTTAAAAAATAACTATCCCTTTAAGGGCCCATACATGCAAACATGAAAAACATTAAATAGGGTGCACAAACCCTTGTAAACCCTCTAGGCTCAACGATTTATGATGCATTCCAGCTTTTTTTTTTTTTTTTTTTTATTCCATAAAATTTAAATTATGACACCATGGGACATTCGACACTATTAATCCCTGGGACACAAAACATGCACTGGGAGAAGAATATCACCTAATACTAACTAATCTGAATATTATAAGCATTAAGCTTATACTTTGATTGTTAAACACAGGAATGAGTGTGTGGGGTCTTTTTATACATAACAATAGTAATATAATGCACCCTGGCTAGTTTTTACAATGCATTCCTCTTGATACTGACATGCCCTGTCCAATATATGAGGTACATACAGAACCTGTTGCGTTCAACACGACACAAGAAGAAAGGAGAGAGTGCAGTAAAAATGTGTCTGTAATGACTGCAGCACTCTAAACTCTAATCAAGAGTACTCACCTTTGGGCTATGCAGTGCTCAGAGTTTTCCCCCTTTTTTGGAAAGTGGGGGTCGGAAAAAGGGTCGAAAAATGAGAGATGGACAGATTAAACGTGAGGGATCATGAATGAAATGATGTGAAAATGCTAAAATGATGTGCTGACTTAAGCCAGTAAAACAGGAACAATGAGACTGGTCAATGGATTCAGACAAAGAAAAGATCACAACGTTGTGTAAAATGTAGAATGAGGAATTGCCAGATGGAAAGTCAGATGTGTTGCAGGACGACAGCAGCGCGATTCTCATTGAAAAACCTGTCACTGCAGTCTAGACTGCTTCTTAAAGAGAGGCAGCAGCATCACAGGCCAGCCAGCCAATCACACACATGCTCAGTGGGAACGATGGAACTGATTTGCTAATGCAGCATGGGAAGAAGGAGTGAGGAGGGAGATCAAGCCAATGAGAGTGAAGAGAGAAGAAGAGGGGTGGGTGATTCCTCTCTAACAGTCAGGAAAAGGCATGCAGTCACACCAAGGACATTCAATGCTGTATACACAGACTGCTGGCACCATAATATCTGCATTATGTCTCTCTAAAGGCATTTAGTATCAAATAAATACAAATTACCAAACGCAAGAGGGAAATTATTAAAGCACCACAGAACGGTCTCTCCCCAAAGTGGAGCGGGCAATTTCAATATTATGGGATATGCAAACACCCATCCTGGCACAATAAATAAAAGGAAGTCAATGGTACACAGGTCATTTGTGTGGAGAAAAACATGGGTAATGTTAAAAAAACAATGATATATTACTTATTTTAAATATATATCTATCTATTGTAAACCAAACTACAAAATACTGTCAAATAAGTATTAATAAAATACATAGCCATCATTGCACTCATTAATTTGTTTTTCAGGTCCCTACATAGGCTATTGTCTTTTAAGAAAGGAAGGACTGAATTATGAATGTTTCTGACAGCAATATACTGACACTAATCTCCACAGTGAACAATAAAATCGCATCTGGTTTCATAATCTCATTACGCAGGGCTCCCACACCTTTCAACCAATGATTTTGCATTATTTTTGAATGATATTTCCAGTCATTTGGATAAACTCAACTCTAAACTCTAACTAAACACAAAAGTAAGGATTTTTCTGCTACCCTGCTTGGAAAAGAAGTTCAGATCTCTACATGCTCTGCCAATATTTTCAGTGACCCCCATATATATATTCTAAATGTAATATTTATTTTGAAAATATTTCAGACCTTAATGTTTATTTTTAAATATTTATTATTAATTTTTTAGTTTAACACATATATGAAATGTCAAATAGTTTGATATATATCTTTAATAAATATCAAAATATAAAAATTAACAAATATTTGTGTTTTCTTTACAAAGAATGTGTGCAATAATAGCTAAAAAAAAAAATTATACACACCAGACAGACAGATAGATAGATAGATAGATAGATAGATAGATAGATAGATCTTTCTTTTTGTTTTTCTATCTTTCTTTGTCTCTTGCAGTGTTTGGAACAATCAGTGCTTTCAGGATGATGATATCATTATCATGTGCCCCCACCCATTCACAGTCCACCTCTCTTGCTCCGAACAGTGAACACTCAGACAAAAACAAAGGCAGAACAAGCGACTAACCCTCTCCAGCACATCACAGACTGCCCCGCGCCGCTGACACTTGAGGGATGTCTGTAGCTCCGAGCTGATCGACTCACCCTCAGGTCATCCATCTCTCAGTCCTTAAAATAGCCAAACCTCCAGAAACAATCATTCATCCACTGCTGAGACTGTAGCTAAAGGTGATAGCTGCAGTTATTGGAACACTCTCTCCAACAAGAAGCATCAGAAGAGGATGACAGGCTGTCAGACATTGTCATAAGCAATTCTGGGCCTCATCGCTCTCACATCTACACAGCCCTGACTCACAGACTAAGCACAATACCAGCAGCACATCACGCAGTGTTTCAGAACACAACACTTTTATCAACTTGTCCTGTGGCACAGAGATACTCTAAACAAGTCTGTGTGGTTTCTGGCATCATGGGAGATAATATATGGGTGGTTTGCGAATAGAAATCCGTAAACAAACAAATGACATTCACAGGATGCAATCTAACGACTTCCTTCTCTTCCTTTGTTGTGCTGACGAAAGAGACTGAAAACCACAGAATAACAGCCACTGTGTTTACAGTGTTTAAAGTGTCCATTGTGTCAGATGAGATAACATTACAAATGAGTGGCTGGTTTTATTTTTAATTCAGAAAATTCTAAACTTAAACTTAAAACTAAAATCAACCATTTTAATGCTAAAAGTGAATTCAGGCATCAAACACATTATAATGCACGGTATGTAAAATGATTATTAATAATTTTGAGATTTGGTATTGGTAAATATTACATTTAAAAGTGTTAAATGTAAGCAGTAAGCATTAGATGATGTCAAAACTAATGTAAATGAAAAAAAAAAAAAAAAAAAAAAAAAAAATAGAGATGCACCGATTGCAATTTTCTTGGCCGATTCCGTTTTTTTTTTTGTTGTTTTTTTGTTAGTGTGATCTACAGATACCGATTTTTGCCGATTCCGATTTTCTTTCTAAGAACTATAATACAAAAATCTACTTTTCTTCAACGCAAAGTTTTATTTTCATTAAAAAAAAAAAACAAGTAAAAAGTCAGTAATAAAATAAGAACAAATAAAAAATAAAAAAATGTGCAAACAACAGCACAAATAAATGCAATAGAATAAAGAGAGCTATAAAACTAAAGTTTTTCAGGTTAAGTAGATTTTAATTGAGTGTTATTTTACATTGGTTACCTTAATTTCTGTATTCTTTATTGTAAATATTAAACACAGATTTATTCTTACCATTAAAGTTATAAAACGTATTCAGTCAAGAGCAGAAAGTTAATTTCTTTGTCTTCTGTTCTTTAAATAACATGACAGACAGCAGCAGGAATATTGGACTGCTGTCCCTTTAAGAGTTTATGAACGGACCCAATACTGTTACACAACATGTCTCTTTCTTAGCTATTTAACTATCTAAAACTGACTGTTTATTTGAATAATCGCCAAGACATTTTGACATAATTTTGTATGTATTTGACCATTTAAGCGCAGTAAGCCACTCATTTTAGTACTTGTTGTGACTGTTTGACTTCTGTCTCTGTTTGAGACTAAGCATGGCTTGTCCGCTCCACTAATGTAGATCAGTGGTGCGCGCTTTTGGTGTGAGTGCGAAACCTGCGGGAATGACTAAAATTATACGCAGTACATGCACTATTTAACCTGAGCGAATGAGACGAGTGAGAGAGAGAGGAGGCGCTAACGTTATTGCCTGTGCCGCTGGTAACAAAACAGATTGGCTCGGAATCGGTAAGAAGTGAGACTGATTGGCCGATCACCGATCCGGGCCGATCATGAGGAAAATTGGCCGATTCCGATCGATAGGTGCATCTCTTAGAAATAAATAAATAAATAAATAAAAAAGAAAATATCAGCTATATAATAACTGATATGGCACCAAATACCAATATATAAGGCAAGTTTTCATAGTAAAATGTACTATTATGTAAAATTAATTATGAACTGACATACAGAAGACATTGTTAAAATTTTAATTGTTCTGAATTTATAAAAAAATAAAAATCACTTCTGAATCAAACTGAAAATCAATGATTTGTAAATGAAATCAGTTAAGTGCAAACCCAAAGATTCACAACCCTGATGTTTTTCATTGCTTTTTCAGTCTGTATGAAGTTCATGACAGGCATCCTGCGTCAAATAAGCACTCAAAATCAACAATGAAGCTCCACAATATTATGAACCCCCCGCACAGACATTGATGGTTTCAGATGTCTGCCAATAGCTGCTTTTACACTGATAGCAGGGTGCTCACTTCCTAAACTGACCCTAGGGTGCTGGAAATAGTCATGACACATGAGGCAGTTCAAAGAAAAGAGCAACCAGCTGTCCATGTACATATTCTATAATCAACTGTAATACATACAAAACACCCTCACAGGAACAAACTGCACACAGACACCCTCTTGAGTGCACACCACTCCTCCTCTAGTGCCAAGCAGTTATCTGATATTTTTAGATGGGCACTCTGCTGTCTGTGTGGTGTTGGCAGGAGTAATAAGTGCTTTGGTGGATGGTTTATGGAAAATATTAGTTTAGAGGCTTCCATTCATGTTCCCAGCTTGAAAGCGTTGGAAAGCTTAGGTGTTACGCTGTTAAATGTCATGCAAACACGCAGCTCGCAGTGCGATAAATGTCCAAATTAAGACCTGTGGATGGCTGAGAAATGCAGATGAAAAGGCCTTGTGCTACTAATATAACTACTAATTTGTCATTATAGACCCCATGAAATGGCTTTGACAAGTTCAGTTTTCTGGCGAATCAGAGGTGAGGCAAAGGGCTTGTCCCTTTTTCATTCACGGCCATAAACTATAAAACATGCTACTGCAAGCCATGACAAAAATGCAGTTTTTTTTTTTTTGTCTCCCTATAAAAAACAAAACAAAAAAAAAAACATATACTGCAAAAATGCAGTTCATTTTTAAAAAAACACAAACATTTTCTGTGGGACTTAAAGTCAAATAGTCTGACAAATATCCAGAAACTGTAATAAAGAAAAAAAAGTCTAATTAAAAGGCTGAAATCCATTTTAAAAATTGACAACTTTATTCACGATAAAACTATGTCCGCTTTACCCAACGGTTTTGTGTATCACTACACAACACCCTTAGCAACCATTAAGCAATGTAAACTGTTCTCAATCGATATTATTCATTGAAGCTTATGTTATAAGCTAACTGTATTATGCAGAAGAGTATTGTGAGAAAGAGATTGACTGAGCGAGTTTATTACCTGCATTCAGAGTCAGTATTTTTCTTCAGGTCAGTTCATAATAAAAAATCTGTTTAAATGTCCGATGTATTATCTTGTCCTTTTAACATTTAAGGGGTTTTCCCGTGACTGACAGCGTTATTCAAAGCATTTGTCAGTTGCGTCTTGTTCCGAGTTCACAAAAGTTCAGTCTTTTCAATGTAAAAGTCTTCACTACTGACTGACACACTCATAAATAGTCTTTGCCGCCATCTAATGGCGTAATAATGTAACTTCTGTTGTTGTTCACGGTCAGGGACTATTTTTTCCGGGAGAAGGAAGGCTTTTAGTGAAAGTTTACTTCATGAAAGTTGCATTGATACATATTATACAGCCTCTCTTACCTTATTGCTTACATAATATAATATAATGTATGCAATATTTATGGTACTTTTTTAAAGTTTGTTTACAAAAAACTTTTTGTAGGCACACAGACTAAAATCCACAAAATGTAAATTTTCATTTCATGAGGTCTTTAACTCCATAACATTACATTTATCTGTTTTTGAAGGAGGAAAAGAGTTCCTTTTAAAACATCTGCAAATGTACCGGTCATTTCAGAGACATATTTGCCAAAATTATGTAGTAAAGGCTCAGTGACAGTATGCCTACAGCAACATCTAGTACACTAGAGGCAGCCCGTGGCTACTGTCGACCTGCCTTTCTACTTTACCCTAACATGCCAACTGCCAACACAAATTTGAATTGCAGTCACAATGACTTATCTAAATTTCATCGTCAGATTTTTTTTTTTCCTCAATTCAGCCATCTCTAGATCGAGTGACTAAAAGATTCAGTGATGACAACCACATGACAGACCTACACACTATTAATGACATGTTCGAAATTTTCACCCATTACCCTATAGTGCGAGTAGCGCTACAGTGTCATCTGGGACTGGTTCCAGTTGCCGAGGAGTGACAGCAAGACAACAACAAGCAGCCATGTATTTCCATGTGACAAAAAGAGAAAACAAACCCTCTTTACACACTGAACTTGTACATACTGGCAAAGCACAAACTTGTTTGATGTTGAGAAGGGCATGTACAAGGTGTTTCTTTTCTTCCTCCAGTTCAGGGTAAGGCTCTGTGGATTCCTCCACCAAATTTATTGGTGGGCGTAAATGGAGTTACTCAAAAACTAAACAAGACGCAACCATGGGCATTTTAAGCATTTCATTTTGTGCTCTTGTAACAACAACCTAACTCTTAACACCACTTAACCTGGTCATAAATTGAGCCACGGCACTTAATTTAAAAAGCCATTCATCTTCATGATAGCTTAATGGAGTCAGCGACTTCACTTCGAGAAGCCAAATGTTTGCCATAATGTCCCACATTCTTGTTTAGAAATATTTTAGAATGTCACTATTTAATAAACAATGACAAACTAATGTGTTCATTTCCTCTCCTTCTTATGTCATGTTTTTTTCTTTAAATTTCCTCCTTAGGGGGGAATTCAGCCACAATGTTCTGTTACAAAAAGTACCATAACCTGATCCGACATCTTCACAACACAGTCATGTCCCTTTACAAAGAACTAGCCATTGTGTTTAAAGAGCACCTTCCAGCAGTTCCTCAGACATATCAATGACTTATTGTTCCTTTAGTGTTGCAATGGGCATGGTAAATGGGCAACTTGCCTTCCTTTGAAAATGCCAAGCGAAGAGCCAAATGTTGTCGGGGATACACACAAGGCTGTGTTGTGAGTACTGGCATTCAAAGCTCAGAGGGAGCGTATGGAAAGTATTGTGAGAGCAGCAACAGGGAACATGGAAGATGGGTCATTCACTCCTTGTATTGTGGAAAACTACCTCATTCCTTAATTAAAGGTATTAAATCATTATCATACTATACCTTAGATATATTTATTTTTTATCAGCATCAAAGATATATTTGTGGCAAAGATTAGAAATAAACTAGTACACTCTAAAAAATGCTGGGTTAAAAACAACCCAGTTTGGGTTTAAAATGGACAAACCCAGTGGCAGGGTTAAATGTTTGCCTAATCTGCTGGTTAGTTTTATTTTACCCAACTATTGTTTAAAAATTACTGTATTGCTTGCTTAAGATGAACCCAAAGTATGTTGGGAATTAACATTTATCAATATGTTTAATAAATGAACATTTATTAATCAGTTTAAAGCTGCTGTCTGTAACTTTTTTTGGGTTAAAAATTATCCAAAATCAATAATTGAGCAAGTACGTAACCAGCCAGTGTTTAAAACTATCTCCTTACCTTAGCCCAATTCATAACGGTAAGATTGTAATAATGTTTTATAATTCAGGTGGTACTGGTGGGTTTTCGCGGGAAATTCGAGCATGTCACCGTTTGTCTTTGCGTCATTACGTCACCTCTGTTCACATAATGAATGAGTCCCAGCTAACTAGGCTATAGTTGTGAGGCAGATCATAGCCTTTCCTCACAGCAGCTGCAATAATTAAACGTATTGTTTGGATGGCGGATTGTATGCTATGACAAATTAACGTTAGAGATTAGACTATACAGAAATTGAAATCTACAAGTAACGCTAATACACACTAAATACATAGTCACGCAATGCTGATGTTGTTAACATTAACAATTTGAGAACAAAGTATAACGATAAAAATAATTTGCACGGTTTGACGTGATCTGAGCTAAGCAATCGTTAGATTTAATCACCACTGGCAGACCGTTTTATTGTAATGCTCAGTTGGTCAGAACAAAAGTGGCAGACATGTTACTTGCTTGTTCAGATTACATTTTCTGGTGAAAATTCATATTTAGTCTTCAATACTTCAAGACTATAATCTGTGATTCGGAAGTACAGTATCCACACCGATGTGGTGACTGACAGCAAACATTAGATTCACCTGTGCTGAGGAGCCGTGCCGAGGCACAACCCACATGAAGATGATAATTCCGCAAATAACTGCAACTGCAGGTTTCAAACAGAGATGGCGACAAAGAAGTAAAACTTATGGACTGCAGCTTTACTGAATAATAATGAACAACAAAAATATTATTAAATTGCTTATTAATAAATGTTCACCTTTTGATTATTATTGTTGCCTCTAGTAATTATGCGTCTGATTTTTAATTTCCAACCTATTTTGGGTTCATTTTAAGCCAGCCATATTGTAATTTTTAAACAATAGTTGGGTTTAATAAAACTGCACGTTGGGCAAACATTTAACCCAATCGCTGGGTTTGTCCATTTTCAACCCAACTTGGGTTGTTTTGAACGCAAGAATTTTTAGACTGTAGTGATAAATAATATACAAATTAAAATAAAATATAAAATCTTTATATTAATTTAGTATTTGAAAGAAACTCTTGGTACTTAAGGTACCAAGTTAAGGCTGCACTTTACCAGACTTTAGTGCAAAGACATAATGCTTGCATAAAAGCTCCTATATCACAGTATACAATTTTAACTGCTGTGTAAAATCATTTATGCCACCTCAATCTGAGCTAGGGCTGGGTATCGTTCAAATATTTTCGATATCAATAGCGATTCCTGAATGATACCTTTTTCGATACCAGTTCTATAAAAACTGTTTTAACAAGATTGCATTACCTCAAAAAATCTTTGGTTTTATATTTTTAAGTTTGACTTTTCTTTTTTACAGACTCAAAGACTCAACTCCTGAGCCACTGCACAAAGGAATAAAAAAGGCTGCTTATAAATTAACATTTATTTTAAATTAAAGTTCTTATTTGGCTAAATTAGATTTCCTTAACAGCCTTTAAAAACAGGCTTTACTCCCTTCAAACTTATATTTTGCCACTGTTTCCTTACATCATTGTTGGATATATAATTATATATAATATATAATGATATCATTTCTGTTAGTTAAGCTTGTGTATATTTTTAGTTAAAGCAATATCTCATGTATGGTTTTCCTTTTTGTTTTATATATGACCACTAGGAGGTGCTCCAGGCACATGCTTTCCTTGATTGGTTTTCTCTAAAGAGAAATACATTCAGTTGAAAATGAAAGTAAAAGAGTGACGCACGTTCGTTGCAACTTGCCGTGAAATGAAAGTCGTGTCTTTTTTAAAATCAACACAATGATTTCTCTCTTATCCACCCGCAATTAATTGGAATGTTATTTTTTTATTACTTGGTCCGACCCACGGATCATAAACATTATATATGCTTTTTCAGGAGACAACCATTTGAAAATGTCCGCTCTGAGGGTGTGGTTGATGCTTGCACACAGTGGCAGTATTAGGAGGTGGTGATACCCCTTTTCCACCAGAACTGTTCACGTTCTGGAGCCAGAGACTGTGCTTGTGCAGGCAAACTAGAGGCCGCCACGAACCGGAACGAACGCTGATGTAATGCTGCTGTGTGTTGTACCTGCCTATAACAAGTCTAAAAACACTGCACGTCCCGCTGTTTGTGCAGGCAGTGCAGCACTTCTGTTTTGCTGTTCACAGTATCTGAAGTGACTGTAGTGAACCGGCTGCTCGCATAAATAGCCGGTACTTTCACCCGTCCTTTTCGGAGATAAACTGAAAGTGAAACCGTTGAATTACTCGCTCTCTTGCACTCAGGGTCTCTCTCGTGCGCATATAGTTTTATATATTTAGATATAAATAACAATGTAGTGCAACGTTATTACATTGCTCAACAAGACAGCGACAGCATTTCTCCGCCCACTTTCCCCAGCTCCATTTGGAGGTATCGAAATTTGGTACCGAATGACAAGACACTTTTCGATACTCAACAGTATCTAGGCAATTCAGTCGGTACCTAAAAAGTATCGAATTCAATAACCAGCCCGAATCTGAGCAGTATAACAATCTCTGAAATGACACTTCAGAAGCGCTTTTATGCCACCTTTGCAGTGTTATTTTAGCATTAGACATAAAAAGATGTGTGCGATAAGACCATACATCCGTACGATTTAACTTGCTTCAAACGGTTTATTCGTTTTTCATTGATTGAGGTTAACTAAAGTTTTTCTGTGAATAAACTCCCTGATAATCGCAGAGACTAAAAATGTTTTAGTAAGTTCAACAACTCAGCAAACACTTATCAGATGTAAGCCCAGATACATAAACACTAAGAGGCTGTTGCTGTCTGATTCTATCACAATGTACACAAAGCACGTGCTGCTGCACATGATGCTCTAATACTGCTTTTAAAGTCTCTTCTTGTGTGTAAAGAAAACACACATTCGCATACACGTTTATTACATGACATATGATCAATTTTTAGACATTCAGTGATTATTTGACATTCTGCCCATTCAAATCTGTGGAGAAATGTGTGACCTCAACAGAAGGTGAAGTCTGTTTTGTAGGTCCATAAAAGGACATAAATCTGATATACCACCAAATGATATTGCGTGTGGTGAGGAAGCATACAAGGCTTCCAGTATATAAATACTATTGGAAAAAATCATTTCATAGTCTTGTTGTGCTGATTCATCTTTCATAGCATATTCCAATCAAGATCAGACTGAACACAAACTATAAATTGTACACGCGTATGATTATTTATCAATATAGGAGATGAGGAAGGGAGTCTAGACACATTGATTTCACATGTTTGCATAATATTATTGTCCATTATGTTCCTCAGATTTGACTGAATTAACTGGCCATTTTTATCTGAAGTTACTTAATATAACATAACGGATAGTTTAGATTCTAGACTGGTAAGAAGCAGCCATGTTATATTTAAGGACATGGTACAATAGTCAGGCTCCAGAAGTAAAAATCCCATTTATTTTTTTCGCTAAAATAATTGATTTTCAACAATAATTTAATAAAAACCATTGAAGACAGACCTACTGTGAGCTGTGCGGTTTGTTAATCAATGGTAGATGTTTTTTGTACCATGTGGTACAAGTCATAGCTCTCAGAAAAGTTTACATGTTGTTACAAGTTCTACAAGCATGTGACGGCTTTTTACAGTTCAGAATCGTTACAGTAATTACGACATGGCGTGAACACACCTATAGTGGAATTCCTGGTGAAAAACTACATTACCCATGATTCTGCAAAGAAATCTCCAATCAGAGAATCAAAATAAATCCCAAATTATACTAAAAGAATGACTTAAATATGTTATTGGCAATGCTTCTTGTGATTGTTCTTTCCCTCATTAAAGCTGTTAAGTACACGTTCTTGTACCTTTGTCTTTTTGTCCAATTTTTGAACAATTCTTTACTTCAACTTGTAATGTTGCCATTCACTTTGAAGCTGTTTGTGCAAAATAGGACGCCTAAAAACATGTTGGGCGGGTACTTTGCCATATCACTGAGCAGCTCACAAAGCAGTTTGTTATTTGTGTTGCATAGCAACGTTCCTTTACAAAACTTCAACAATCTTCACAATAAAACAATGTTTTTATGTAATTGCTGTTTTTAAATGTGATAACAGAATTATAAAACGCACAGGGGTTTCGTGCCTTTTACACCTTAATTAATTACTTGTTACTTGTAATTAATGACTAAAAAGCAATATCATAGACCCATTCTGTCATAGTGAATAAGCACAGCTGTGACTATATGTGGCAAGAGGCAATTCTTTTCGTGTGACACTGCTTAACTATAAACTACATTTGTACGCTATATATTTAAAAATAATTTATAGTAAATACGTGCTTCTACATTTTTAAAAAAAATGTTACAACAGACAATCACGTGTATAACGTCTCTCAAATCACTGCAGCCTGTCAGTTGCTGTCTTGTCTCGTCTCGTCTCGACAGGCTCTTAACTGACTAGTGCGACCTCTTACAAATATATAAATTCACATAAAAACAATTCAGCAAAAGCTCTGTCATACTCACAAAACGAACACCATGCTTAATACAAAGCGGTTAATAGCATTAAATACCAGGGGACAAATCTGACCCTGAGAAAAATCAAGCAATCCCTCCCATTAATATACAATCATTTTAGAGACAATTTCACCGCGTCTCAAAGCCATATGTAGCTGCACACGCGAGTAACAAAGTAATACGCGGGCCTTTTCCTATTCCTGAGCGCGTGGTTCTGAAAATATTCCTGGTCGCGTGAATCTAATCCATTGACGAATTATCGACGGCTTGACAGCGGTCAGCGACACAGCTCTTACTCACCAAGAAGAAAATGTAGTCCTCCGGCGAGGCTTTACGTGCTTTAAGCGACCAGTCTAAAAGCCGTTACTTTATGAAGAGAATTTCAGTGAGGAGATTCCTAAACGCTTCCTTCAGCTCTGGCGACCATGTTTGTCCTGACTGACTGACTGACTGTTGCTGGTGTGCATCCGGGCGCTTGAGGGATCGGGGGGCAGGAGCTTTCTGTGTACGGGGAAAAAACCAATAGAATCTGTCTGCGGACTGCAAGAGGGGCGTAACAAGGGGGCGTAAACTTGATGCAGGGGGCGTAACTTGAAGTTGTCCAAATCACACAGAACCACACGAGATGTCAAAACGAAATGATGTCGGCAAGATAAATCGGTACAGAATCGTACTACTTATAATCGTTTATTTAACATTATTTGTCTTACCGTGGTCAGTATCGTCATATGTCGGCATGACATATTGCGATCCTTAAGCAGGAGATGGATGAAATATACTGAATTGTGATGCTGCTTGTTTTCTCCATAATTTATGCACTTTAGTTATTGACTGGGGAAAACACCGGACTTAAGCTGAACGATGACACCATTGTCTTTAATGCTGCATTACAGGAGAATTGAATTTTGTTTGCATCGTTTAATAATTTAATATGGTCACTTGCCTATAAAATCCAACATAATTATGTATTCAACAATATATATGTGTATAATATATATATATATGAAACTTTTATTCCTTATAAAAAAAAAAAAAAGGACGTCTGAAGCACAAAGCTTAAATGAATTGACATTAAGCTACTTTTGAGCAAGTATTTATGAATTTATTTGTCAACACGCAGATGCACACATTCACATTGGTCACTGGTCTCTCTTTAAAAAAAAAAAAAAAAAAAAAAAAAAAAGTTAAACCAACAACAAAAGTCTTAACAGACAAATTTACATTTACATTCCAATAAATGTTTCATATTTGGTAACAAAAGTTACAACATTAGGTGTCATGAATTAACAATGAATAATCATGTTTTACCATTAAAAAAAGGCATCATTAAACATCAACCCCAAATGTTTAAGACAATTTTTCCATTTTAACAAATATTTCATTTTGGGTAACAAAAGTTACAGCATTAGGTGTCATGAATTAATAATGAACAATCATGTTTACCTTAAAAAAAAAAAAAAAAAAAAGGCACAGGCACAACGAGGTCTTTGACGTGTGACCTTGTTTAAGCCGTTTACTTTAACCTTAAAAAAAAAAAAAAAAAAACATTACTTTACAATAAGTTACAGCATTAGGTGTCATGAATTAATAATGAACAATCATGTTTACCTTAAAAAAAAAAAAGGCACAGGCACAACGAGGTCTTTGACGTGTGACTTCTTGTTTAAGCCGTTTACTTTAACCTTAAAAAACAAACACACACAGAAAAAAGCACTTTACAATAAGTTACAGCATTCGGTGTCATGAATTAATGAACAATCATGGTTTAAAGAACTGAATCTTGGTTACTGTTAAGGTTCATATTGGTTAAAGGGTTAGTTCACCCAAAAATGAAAATTCTGTCATTAATTACTCACCCTCATGTCGTTCCACACCCGTAAGACCTTCGTTCATCTTCAGAATACAAATTGTGATTTTTTTTAATTTGTTTATGCACACAAAAAGTATTCTTGTCATTTCATAAAATTAAGATTGAACCACTGCAGTCACGTCGACTGTTTTTCTGGACCTTGAATGTGGTAAATTAATTGCTTTCAATAGAGAATTTAAAAAAAACAACAACTCAGATTTAATAAAAAAATATCTTAATTTGTGTTCTTAAGATGAATGAAGGTCTTACAGGCGTGGAACGACATTAGGTTAAGTAATTAATGACATCATTTTCATTTGTGGGTGAAAAACAACCCTTTAACAGGGGAGTCTCAAGGGGAGTCTCAAGAGGAGTCTCTATTCTGTTGATATGAAAAATCAGGTACATTTAGTAATATAGCAGGTGTCTAGCAACTCATGATGAAATAACTGCACAATGTAAAAACTGCACATAATAAAAACGGGAAAAAACGTGTGTGGAGACAAACCAAAGTCCTGTCCCCTTTCAGCTGAAGTATCAACTAAATGGCAGTGGATTCAAGCAAATGGGCGTTTTAATTTGGTTTATTATGGGCTGTTTTAGATATGGCTGTTATAGAAATGTATCCTTGTGGGTGCAGGAGCCACGAGGTCATTGTTTTTCTGAGGAGGATGATTGTAATGTCTGGATCACGTGACGAGAGATCGATTCTTATCCATAATGAATCTCGATTAGGATAAGAATACACTAGGTATCAATACTTAATTATTAGTAATATTTTATGTCTCAGAAAGCGGGCAGGTAGTTGTCAGTATTCGTATTGTTACGTAACAGCATTCGCGCGTTCTCAACACATGCGCGCCACACGAGACTAGTGATATTAGGAAGTCCGACTCCGTCCTTTATTGGACCTTTCTGCGAATCGGTTCTACTAGTGAATCGTTTAAAAAAAAAAAAAAAACTTAAAACGATTCAGCGATTATTTTATGCTCGGACGTAATTGCATAATCATGTAGTCTACATTACACCCTAACGTTCAACAAATATGTTTTATTAATAAGGAAGTTCGTTGTAATTTCATTTGTGATTCATCTCATAAAAACGTCATTTAGAACCTAAATATTTGCATTACATTAAACAACATTATTGTAAAATGACGTCGTGCCTAACATCGCCCCTTAGCTGTTATAAATTCACTGTAAACCACGGCTTCTTGGGGCTTAATGCTTTAATGCATCACGTCATATGCATTTTAATATTTTAAACCGGGTGAATTTAGAATAATTGGGACATTTTCCCCACTCATCTCAATGGCAAAAAGTGGCAATTAATGGCAATTAATTATTTACTTTGATCAATTTTTTTTTTAATGAATCGTTCAGACCATGTTGTGATTCAAAAGATTCATTGAACCGATTCAACTGTGTAGAATGATTTGTTCATCAACATACACGAGACAAGTTCAGAAGAGCAAAACGACAAGTTCACGGAGTTAATCCTAGACATTGATTTACAGCATCAGAAAGTAAGGAAACATTTAGGAATATAGCATGATCTTCACCTCTGTTAATTACCTGCATCAGTCCGAATTTTGTGCCATCGGGGTGCTTCAATATAGGCGTTATAATAATAATAATAATAATAGAGGACAAGTTATTTCTTCAGTGCTCATATAAGATATCGTTTATGATACCGTACGATAAAATGAACCCTGTATGCTTATATATTCTACATATGGCCGTTTGCATAAAGTTAAATTATTCGAGAACTTAATAGCCTACTTGTATTGAAGTTTTTCGTCCACATACTAATGCACATTCAACTACATTTAAGAAGATAAAAAAATGCCAAACTCATTGCTGCTACGAGATCATTTAAGATGCAATACTGTAATATGAACTATAGGCCTATAGCCTATATATAGTGGCCGTTTGCATAATTAAAATTATTATAGGATTTGATACTTGATAGTTATATTGAGATTTTTCATCCACATTTAATACGAGCAAAAAATGCTAAAGTTGTTGAACAGCGCCATCTGCTGATGCAAATGTTGATTTAGTAACACTAGAAGTGCTCGTTAAATAATAATAGAAAATATTACAGTGAAGATTGCACATTTCTACACCTCACTAATAACATCCCTCTTGAATCATATAACAAACCGGTAACTAGGGATTGAGCAATGAGGCAGAAAACATTTGACATCCATTCAGTTCAAGCTATTCCTGAGTAGGCAGTGGCTGGCAGAGCCAAACAAAGCCCTTCTATGAGATTTATTAAACTGGAGAGTGAGTGAGTTTCACTTCTGAGTCTACTTGCATAATTTAGCATCTGTTTTGGACAGTAAATAGAAAATGGAATTGGCCAGAATTTTAACCACTAGGTGGCGGTGGAGCTTCTTAAATAAAGTGCCACAGAGAGTTCAATGCAGTGCAGTGCAGTGCCAGACAAATGTGCTAGACAGGGCTGATGAGAGCAAGAGAAGGGCAATTAGTGTGATGATGAATTAAAGAGTGAGTGTTGACTTTTCTTCACAAGATCAATAATTGTAAAAACAAAATGTTAACAAATGAGGTGAGTAGTGCACATTTATCATAAATCAAGTTATCAATCGTTATGTTAATCAAGCTGTTATTTAGTCATACCTTTTAGTCTTCCCATGAAAAAAGTTTGGATTTTCACGGAGTCACAGCCAGCACCCACCAACACCAACACCAACACATTGTCACCAGATCTACACGCTCCACCCACTCATTCAAAGTCTCCCGAGTTATAATCACCTGCACCTGCACATCATCAAACACACTATAAAGACTCACATTCCCCACACTTCTGTGTCTGGTCTTGTCATATGTACCTGCTTACCTGAGCCATCTGGATCTTCTTCCTCCCATCTTCCTTCATCTATTCTCCATTCCTTCGCTGATTTCCATTCCTGCAAAAAGACATTCTAAATTTACCATTTCAGCTAAGTAACTGTTCAAAAGTGCTTGTGCCTATACTCACCTGCATTCCCCATCTGCCAGTTTCCGTGCCTCTGTTATAAATAAACATCCTGTTTTACAGTTACCTGTCTGCCTTCATCTGTGTCCTGACAGAAGACCAGACCTCATGCAGAGCATCTCGGATTCTGGCGGGGATCGGTCTAAGGATCTGGTTGCCGTCCTGGTCGACGCAGTTTGAACCTCTCTCCAACTGTCACCCACAAGCACTTCACCTACAGACCCAGCGGATGTTGTGCACGCCGTCCATCAGGCACTCCTTTACCAGCACCTGCTGCTTCTCCCGCTGCCATGGCCCGACCAGCGATATTCTCCGGTGCGGCGGATTGCAGTGGGTTCCTTCTGCAGTGTTCACTCTTCTCGAAGCCCAGTCTCAACTTTTCTCCTCGGAATGCGCCTGGGTGGCGTTCGTAATCTCTCTGCTCTCGGGTCGAGCGCTACAGTGGGCTCAACCCCTATGGGAACCCAATGCCATCTTAACATCTACCATCGCAGCCTTCTTCAGTCACTTCCGCAAAGTTTTCAGACAAAGCACAGCTGATCTTTCTGTACATGGCCAACTCTACAGCTTACATCAAGGTGAAGAGTCAGTGAGTATGTACACCCTCCGGTTTCGTACTTTGGCGGCTGCTAGTGGCTAGAACGAAACGGCACTCATCACAGCCTTTTGTCAAGGCCTGAATTCTCATGTCAAACAGTTAATGATCGTTTACGATGATACTATGGGGCTGGAAAATCCAATTCATTCCTTCCCAATGTTATTCTGCATGCTCACTCAAAAACCCCACTGTAACTCCTCTGCCCACCGTACCATCTGTCGCCCTTCCAGCACCAGAACAGATGCAGGGGAATTCCTTTCGCCTAACTCGAGCGGGGCGTCAGAAGAAAATTCTTCAACATCTATGCCTATACTGTGGGAGAGAGGACCATGTCATCGCTACCTGCCCCAACCACCACGGCCAGTGGTGAGTACTATCCAACTACCTGCTCCAATTGCTCCTCTTACCAGAACGACTGTGCATATCCTAAACCCTCATGTCTGTGTTTCAGCGCAAGCCCTCATCGACTCCGGTTCCGCAGGGAACTTCATCAGCAACCAAATTCTCCAGAAACTGAATGTATGATGTAAACTGTGCATGCAGGATCTCAGAATACATACCATCCAGGGAAAGCCGCTGGGTCGTGGTCACATCCGGCATTTCTCCCCCAGACTGACGCTCCGCATCGGATGTTTACATACAGAAGAAGTTACGTTCATGGTGCTGTAAGGTTCCACCGCTGATATCATCCTGGGATGCCCGTGGCTGTCACAACACCAATGGACATCCAATGGAACATGGGTGAGATCCTCAAATGGAGTAATAATTGTTTCAAGAACTGTATATCACCGATCAGGAAGTTCTCCTCAAGTCATCAGTCCTTCTCTTCTGATTTCAACTCCATTCCCATTCACTCCACCTCCATTGAAAGTCCTGAAACTGGACATCAAGTCAATTCCTCCTGAATACTGGGCGTTCCAGGATGTGTTCAGCAAATGGTTGGCCACCCAATTACCACCTCACCGGCCATAGGACTGCGCCATTGACCTGCTGCCAGGGGCTACTCTACCCAAAGGTAGGGTTTACCCATTGTCCATCCTGTAACAGAAGGTCATGGAGGAGTACATACAGGAGGCTTTGAAACAACGCTTCATCCAACCATCGACATCCCCTGCCGCTTCAAGCTTCTTCTTTGTGGCCAAGAAGGACAGAGGCTTCAGGCCGTGCATTGACTACCGTCATCTGAACTCCCAGACTGTGAAATACAGCTATTCCTTCTTCTGGTCCCAGCAGTTCTGGAGCAGCTACAGGGAGCTCGCATCTTCTCCAAGTTGGACCTGCGGAGTGCGTACAACCTGATTCGTATACGCCGGGGGGGGATGCGTGAAAGACTGCCTTCATTACACCATCTGGACACTATGAATAGCAGGTCATGGCGTATGGCCTGTCCAACTTTCCCTCCGTGTTCCAGAGTTATATGAATGAGGTGTTCCAAGAGTACCTCCATCGGTTCGTCATAGTCTACATAGATGACATTCTCATCTACTACTGAAACCAGGCCGAACATCGCCCGCCACTTCTCCCAGGTCCTTGAGAAGCTACGTCAACACCACCTCTACCTCAAGCTGGAAAGTGCGAGTTCCACACCACCTCTGTACGTTTCCTTGGCTACATCATCGACCAACATGGCATCCAGATGGACCAAAGGAAGGTAGAAAACATCCGCAACTGGCCATTACCCACTACAGTGAAAGAGTTAAAGCGCTTCCTTAGGTTTGCCAATTTCTACCATCGCTTCGTACACAATTACAGTCTTCTCCGTGCACCCCTCACATCGCTCCTCAAGCGCCGGCCCAAGTCTTTGTCCTGGATTCCATCTGCCCAAGAAGCCTTCCATCAGCTCCAGGAAGCTTTCCTCACCGCTTCGATTCTGATACACCCCAATCCTGATCTACCGTTCATTGTTGAAGTCAACAACTCATCCACCGAGGTCAGGCGGTGTTGTCACAGCGGCAGGGTGATCCTCCACAACTCCATCCATGCGCCTTCTACTCCAAGAAGCTATCCCCGGCGGAGCAAAACTACAATGTCAGGAATCTAGAACTCCTCGCTATCAAGTTAGCTCTGGAGGAATGGAGACACTGGCTGGAGGGGGCAAATCACCAGTTTGAGGTCATAACAGATCACCAAAAACTTGAATACCTCAGAGAAGCAAAGCGACTAAACCCTCGCCAGGCTTGCTGGGCTCTCTTCTTCACCAGGTTTAATTTCATGGTTTCCTATCGCCCTGGAAACAAGAATTGTAAGGCAGACGCCTTGTCTCGTCTGTACCAGCCCGATCCTGAATGCTCCTCTCCTGAACCTGTCCTCCCTCCAGCCATGATCGTCAGCCCTATTCTGTGGTCCATCAACCAACGCATTTCCCAAGCTAATCTCTCCGAACCTGCTCCACCGGGGGCTCCTGAGGGGCTCCTCTATGTTCCACCGGCCCATCATCAGCCCCTCATGGACTTGGATTATACATCTCCGGGCTCTGGACACCCAGGCAGTTCACGTACCCTCTCGCTCCTGCGTGAACACTACTGGTGGCCCTCCATGATTTAGGATATCTCCCAGTACATCAGTGGATGCTCAGTCTGTGCCGTTGCCAACACCCCTAGGAGACTTCCAGAGGGCAAACTGGTCCCATTACAGAGTCCTCGCAGACCCTGGTCTCACCTGGAAATAGACTTCATGACATCAAGCATTGTTCACCAACGTCTTCCGTCATTTTGGCATCCCTGAAGACATCATCTCTGACGCGGACCTCAGTTCATATCCAGAGTTTGGCAAGCCTTCAAGCTCCTGGGAGTGTCAGTAAGCCTGTCATCTGGATACCATCCGCAAACCAACGGCCAGACTGAGTGCAAGATCCAGGAAATTGGGAGATACCTGAGGTTGTATTGCCACCGGAACCAGGACAGCTGGAGCCAATTCCTCCCCTGGGTGGAATATGCCACCACAGGGCTCACCCTGTTCCAAAGCATCCTGGGCTACCAACCACCTCTCTTCCCCTGGTCGGGTGAGCCCTCCAAGGTTCCAGCTGTCAACCACTGGTTCCAGCAGAGCGAGAGTTTGGGACTCAGCTCATGTCCATCTCCAGCAGGCAGTACGGAGACACAAGAAAAATGCAGATTCCAGAAGAGCTCCTACTCCTCGTTACCATCCTGGCCAGAAGGTGTGGCTCTACGCGGGACATCTTTCTCCGACTGCCATGCCACAAGCTGAGTCCCCGGTACATAGGTCCATTCACCATACAAAGGCAGCTTAACGAAGTCACCTATCGACTAAACCTACCAGCACAGTATTGTATCCCTCCATCTTTCCATGTTTCTCTGCTTAAACCCCACACTGAACCCTTGTCTCCATCCACAGATTCTGGTGGCGATGCGTTACCTCCTCCCGACATCGCTGACGAGGAGTCCATCTACCAGGTACAGGCCATCCTCAACTCGCGACGACGGGGTCCCTGACTGGAGTACCTTGTCAAATGGGAGGACTATGGCCTGGAGGAACGCTCCTGGGTCAACCCACAGGACATCCTCGACCCCACGCTCCTCACACAATTCCACTCTGAACATCCAGACCGCACTGCTCCCTGGGGTCGAGGTAGACCCCGTCATCGTTGCACCTTCCGGTCTTCAGGAGCCACTCGTTGAGTAGGGGGTACTGTCACGGAGTCACAGCCAGCACCCACCAAGACATTGTCACCAGATCTACACGCTCCACCCACTCATTCAAAGTCTCCCGAGTTCTAATCACCTGCACCTGCACATCATCAAACACACTATAAAGACACCCATTCCCCGCACTTCTGTGTCTGGTCTCGTCATGCATACCTGGACTACTTACCTGCTACTTACCTGAGCCATCCGGATCTTCTTCCTTCGTCTGTTCTCCATTCCTTCGTTGATTTCCATTCCTGCAAAGAGACATTCTACATTTACCATTTCAGCTAAGTGACTGTTCAAAAGTGCTTATGCCTATACTCACCTGCACTTCCTATCTGCCAGTTTCCATGCCTCGGTTATAAATAAACATCCTATTTTACACTTACCTGTCTGCCTCCGTCTGTGTCCTGACAGGGGTCTGGATGTTCTTACTGATAAATTATTAATAAAATATCACTGTGTATGATCACCCAGGTTTAAATTTATAAACAGCAAAATCTTTTTTTTTTTTTGAGTAAAAAAACCTGTTCATGCCTTATTGTAACATGAGAGTTTATATCACCAATCCATCTCCACATTAATTACACTGAACTGAATGTGACCATATACATAAAAAGGGTAAGGCCCAATGATAGTAATAAATTAAGCTTGCAGATTTTCAGTCTCTGAATATGATCAAGATGGCAAGCAATGTCTAAAACATGCTCACAAGATAATACCAAACACAATGGTATTCTGTTCTATGTATTTATGCTAAAACTTTTTTTTTTTTACTAATGAGCAGCTTCTCAGTGAGGATGTCATATCTTAATTATAATTAGCTTATGTACCATATTTAAATAGTACAAAATACAATTATATATATTTTTTAATATAAATTTAAAAGTACATTCACATGTACAAATAAGATTATAAAAATAAAATAAGATTCAGGTAAATTTCCACACAAGAGTTCAAGTAGGGCGGTGGGGGGTGGAGTACTAAAAACTCATAGGTTCATAGGTTGTCAGAGAGTTAAAGAGCATGGGACCATAGTGACTAAAGTCCACTTTTTTGCCTTTTTTTATTTTATTTTTTTTATCAAGCAGACTGCAGATAGAAGATATGATTTAGCAATTATTGCTAAAGTACACAGGGGCAACATCATAAAGACATTTAAAATCTGTTCTATAAGACAGCAGTGAAGTGCCAAAATTTGATTCCTTAGTACAGAATGAATCTACATTCTGTAATACAAGGTAAGTCACTTAAATTCACTTCACTCTGGGATTTGGAAGACAATAGGTGAGCTTACTTGTATTAAATGGCACAACATACACACACACACACACACACAAATCAGGAATGTGAATTATGTCCTGGTCAGAATGGGCAGAGAAGATTCTGATTGGCTGAGGGGGCTGTCATCATTGAGTTTTGAAGCTTGTGGTCAGATTAGATGAGAGAATGAGAACAGTGGCAGTAAAAAGAAGGATCAAGATAGCAGGAAGGACTCACTTTAAGCCTTAAGAAAATCCATCATGACACTCACTGAGATTATATTTATCTTGACCGGGACTTGCACCATCCTGGTTTTTGGAGAAAAACTAGTCTGCCTTCTTATGATGCTTGCCCCGAAGCTCTTCTGTCCTCTTCCTGAGTCTTTTTTCACCTCTCTGGGGAAATGGGCAGGTGAGATACACCAAAATTTTGATTCTATTTCATGTATTTTTAGCATGCATTTTTCTGTATATAGCAACTAACAAGCAGTCAAGTTTAGTTCTAATATTATACTTGAAAAATTTATGCAAAAAAAAAAAAAACCCCAAGATAATCTCATTCAGCAATAAAAAAAATATATATACAGTATATATATATATATATATATATATATATATATATATATATATAGACCCCCCCAGACTGTCATGCAACCCAGGGACCCTTAGTATAAAAAAAAAACTAGTTTTTATTGGTAACACTTTATAATAACTTTCAATGACATTATTTAATGTTACTGCAATAAATCATGCTTAATAGATGATAAGATTAAAAGTAAGTTATAAGTTAACAGTTATAAATGCCATGATTCAAGCATTTAAGAAAATGCACTGTTTCTTGTATCTTCTCAACGGACCCCCTGCTGTACCGAGGGACCACTGGTTGGGAACAGTGAGAGTGAAGGAATAACTACGTCACCCTCCTACAAGCCAGCACTACCTTGGTTTTGTTCCACTGTTTGACCCAGGAACAAGTTTCTCATTTCACTTCTAATTGTCACTCACAATGTGTCTTGCTTCCCTAAACAGGACTTTTATTGTTGGAAAAAGAGGGACCCTCCTTATAGCTTTCTTGAAATCATACTGTGTATACGAGTTCAGCAACACAAAACAACAATTCCAGCCACTTTTTCCCAAGCTTCCCTTCCATTCCATTCCGGCACTGAGAGTGACAGAGAACAAAAGGCAATTAGAACAGTATGTTCCAGGACGCTATTTCTCTTTTCATTTCTTGACTTTGAATGGTTGTTCCTGTTCATTTGAAATCCAATTAACATTAAGTTTTCTTTCTTTCTGCAACTATTCTTTCACTTTAAGGCTTTGAAAAGTTCTTCCCGGTGTGTGTGTGCATTACAATGTCCCTTCTCAGGGGGTGTTTTCTAGCATGTTTAGACATAGCACATCTGCTATTCCTTTCACTTTGAATAAATAATCATGCAGAAAGTTTTGTAAGATGTTCTGCACATTCTAGAATGTCACAGTTGGTTCGGCCTGTATGAGTGCATGATTGGATGACTATATACAGTATATTCCCAGGGAGTGCATAAACTGAGAACATAAACATATATAAACATTATCAAGAATTCAAGTCAATGTAAGTCACATTAATATTAAAAAAAGGTAGCACTTTACCATAAGGTCCCATAAGTGATTGTTAGTTTATATGCTTTAACTAACAATGAGTAATAGGCCTACATTGTTACACTATTTATTAATATTTGTTAACATCAGTTAATACAAATACAAATGTTAAGTGTTAGTACATTATTTCAGGTCTGATAAATTATATTAACAAATACAATTTTTGATTTTATCAATGTATTAGTAAACTATAAGATTAACTTGCTTTAGAAATATTTTGTTACTGTAGTTCATGTTACCTAATGTAGTTAACTAACGTTAGGCAAATGGAACCTTGTGTTACCAAAACACGTCATATATAATAATATTTACATAAATATATTTTATAATTAATAAATATTAATAGGACATTTATTTATTATAATTATACTTATGTACGTAATTATACGTATGTACTGCTCTCATGACACCTTCCTCCAACATGGTTGAGTTTAGGGCTTCTGCAGGTTATCAAATGGACAACCCCCTCCCTTTATGTTTTGTCAATTTTAAGCCCATGATATCTCAAAGGGGCTCAATGGTAGAACCAGCATCCTAGTTCCATCCCTGCTCTCCACCTCCAAATTCAAGATGTTCTTAGCCCTTCACCATGTTGGTTCTGCCACTGCTCGTTCTGTTTTATCCATATCCACCAGGATGCTAGCTCTGTCTGTTTGGTGATGTTTGCTACCAGCTGCTTCCTAGCCTGGCCATCAATCCCAAGAAGTCCAAGGGTCCTCCAAAGTTACTGCCCTGCAAAACTCCTAGAGCCAATCTGACAGGTTCCAAGCCTTCCATCCTTTCCACTGGCACTCAAGAATCGAAGCCTGATATTTCTTAAGCTTGCGTTCTTCTTCCATCCTCTCTTCCCAGGGTTCTGTCAGCTCAATAAGTACCACCTGCTTGGTACCCTTCGACCAGAGTACAATGTCAGGTCCGAGGCTAGTATGGATTATTTTCTATGGGAATTTGAGGTCTGCCTGCATCTCCCAGTCGTTTGCCATGGCCAGGACTCCTTTACTCTTTTAAGGCCCCTTAAAAAGGGGTTTAGTCTTCTTTCTTGCCTGCTTCACCCCACCAGCTGAGTTCAAATTTGGTCGTGTTGCCACCGATATTTTCCATCCACCAAACTTGACCTGCACATGGAGAGGATGTGCTCAAGATTAGCTGGCCTTCCACAAAACATGGTCTCCATCTTTGGAGGTTTGATGGAGTAGGTAGGACATTGTATATGGAACACAACAGAAACTTAATCTGATGCTCTTCCATGCTCCAGATGTTCTGCCTCTCCCACACTCTCCCACCTCATCCAGTTGCCCTGCTTATTCAGTTGCCTATTCAGACTTAACATGTGACCTCCCTCTGCACCATGCCACGCTGTTCCCTTGTATTTGTCCGCTTCCAGGTTACTCTGGTCAAGCAACCTAGCCCTTACCATCCCCAGCCCACTGACCAGACAATGTCAGCATGACTCCTCCACCTCCCTCAATGCTCTGCCAGCTAACCACTCACGACCTGTTCTAACCTCAGTGTCCACCTGACGTACTCTTACGTCTCTCTCACAACATCATAGCCTGCCATGTTTTTGTTACCTTATACTCCTCCCCCACTGATGTTACTGGCAGCTGCAGCTTGCTGCCTGTGCTGTACAGACCTATGGAGCAGAAGCTTTTTCAGAACACTCAACCATCTCCTCAAATAGTTGTTCATCTTCCTTTCCAACCTCTCCACAGTAGAGATGGGTACCTCATAAATGAGTTTGAGATACCATGCTGGTATCCCCAGGCCTTATACTTGCCAGGTAAGCTGCTCCATCACACTCTGCTTGTCATTGAAGTCTGCCCTGTACCACTTCCCCAAGCTCTTCACTGTCTTTTCTTGGACCATTGAAATGGTGTCCTCTTATGGCTTGTTTCCATCGAGCGGTATGGTTCAGTTCAGTACAGTTTGATTCAAGACGTTAAACCCTGATCCGGCTTGCCTTTCCACCGCCAACAGTACTCTTGCTTGATAGGTGTGGTGTATGCCGGAAAAGTAGATATTCTTGCGTAAAGAACAAAGTGACAGTAAACAACAATGGAGGACATACAGCAGCTTTGTTTGAGCAAAGGCTGAAGGCTGCAAGGAAAAACAGCCAAAAAATAAACATTGTGTTGCAACGTTATTGTGTTGTCATTCCCCTTGTAGCATGCGCAAGTGACTATTCTCTGTCAACCAATAAAAGTTCTGCAGTGAGCTTAGCTTTGTTACCGGTACTATTCGAACTTTTGTGCTAGGTACCCCAATGGAAGGGTCCCAAAAAAGTGGTACAGTACGGTTCGGTATTTTGGTACCATATACAACCTCTGACAATGGAAATGGAAATAACTGCGTACCGTACTGTACTGAACTGAACTGAACCATACAGCTCGGTGGAAATAAGCCATTAGATTTTAAAGCGAAATCAGCGTGCTCAACCAAATCTCCCTTTGGGTACTGATCTTACCGTGATGGTCAAGTCATCCATGAATGCTCTGATGGGCACCTGTTGGGTGCCATCTGCCAGTGCTGCACCCCATTGTAACTTGACAAGGAGGTTCATTGCTGCTGAGAACAGAATGACTGAGACTGTACACCCAGTGACAATGCCCACCTGCCAGTGAGTGGTAAATTCCCTGCAGATGAAACACCTGTTAACCGTACTGAAGTAGCACTGCATTTATTAATTTATTATAAATTATAAAACGGAAGCAAGCCAACTGAAGATTGCATGATTTACAAAGGTTTACAAAGATTTTGGCACATTCAAAATATTTAGCTTATCTTGAGATCTCACTGAGATTGTGAAGCAGAGTACTACTTGTACTTCTTGTACACAAGAACATTGGTGCAAAGAAAGAGCGAAAGCATGGGAAACAACTTAAGTAAGAAAGACACAAAAAAGCCATTTTCCCACGCAGAAGACAACACACGGACAGTTCAAATCTTTCTGCAATGAAAGCATGAAGGCAGTAATTACATCTTACATAATTTCCTCTGTAGCACCCCAGCACCCCTTTCCTCCCATTCCCTTGTACCACCTACAATGTGAACTTCTCTGATGGACTAATAGTCAGAGGTGGAGAGAAGATGCAGCTCCAGACTTTCAGAGAAAATTACTTTTCACACATATGCACTACTCATGCTTCCTATTTGTTTATTGAACTGGTAGGTACACGCAGTCAAGAACATGTTGAACAGACACTGACTGCCTATCATCTGAAGCTTGTGAGATTCTCAGAGGGAGTGATGGGAGATAGATTATCATGTTCTGGATATACTTGAGAGTTCGAGAGCTTATTTTCTGTAATAAAAGACATAGGCCTAAATTATGTATAGGTCATAGTTATTTATATTGTAAAAATATTGTTAAATTGTATTTTTTTTTTTTTCTCAAATTGAATAGGTTGTTGATCACATTTGTTCAGAATTACATAAATGGACACATCAGTGAATTAGAGACAGAATATAAAATTATTAATCTTACCGTTTATGGTTTGAAGAATAATACTGAATATTTCCTCTGTTTCAGTTGTCACTGGAGGGTCAGATGGAATAGGCAGAGCATATGCAGAAGAGGTAACAAGACTACTGCCTATGTGAAAACTATTTTATTATGACTATATCTAATATTGATATTAATTACTTCAATAATTAAGTGGATAAAAAGGTAACTATTAATATTAATTTACTAGGTAAATATTGTTATGCTTATATTTATTATGAACAAAAATATACACTACTACATTAATTATTACTTTTATTCTGCAAGGATGAATTAAATTGATCAAAATAAATGGCAGTTAAGACATTTATAATGTTAAAAAAAATTCTAATAAATGCTGTCCTTTTGAACTTTCTATTTATTAAAGAATAATGAAAAATAATGTATCATGGATTCCACTATAATATTGTCACAGTGCAGGGAAGGGAAGAGGAACAGAGGATCTTATTTGGAATTAGTTTATTTACAAAAACAAAGTTTCACATATGTAAAGACAATACAGGACAACGAGAACCAAACTGAGGGCTCAAATACATGGCTAAATGAGGAACCAAACCAGACTCATGTGAACATAATCAATCAACCAATGAGTAACCACAGAAACCAACTGGAACAACAACTGGAACAAAGGAAACAGGAACTGAACACAGGAAGGAAACACAGGAACCAAAGAAAAAACAACAAGTGTCCACACATAGGACATTACAGTTACAAATATTAGGCAGCACAAATGTTTTCAACATTTATATTAATAATAATAAGAAGAAGAAGAAGAAGAAATAATACATCTTGATTCACCAAATCAGCATATTAGAATGATTTCTGAAGGATCATGTGACTCTGAAGACTGGAATGATGCTGAATTCAGCTTTGCTGTTACATGAATAAATTACATCTCAAAGTATATTCAAATAGAAAACAACTATTTAAAATTATAAAAATTGTTATAAAATAAATGCAGCCTTGTTAAGCATAAAATACTTTAAATACCATTAAAAAAATCTTACCAACCCCAAACTTTTAGGCCTGGTTTCACAGACAGGGCTTAGCCAAAGCCAGGATTAGGCCTTAGTTCAATTAGGATATATAAGTAGCTTTTATAAACGTACCCTAGAAAAACAAAATTTACTGTTGTGCATCTTGAGACAAAACAATGGCACTGACATATTTTAAGATATGTCTGTACAAGTTGCTTTCAGTTAAAACAGCTTAAACATGCATTTTAGTCTGGGACTAGCTTAAGCCTTGTCCATGAAACCGGGGGTTAGTGTATGTATAAATGAATAAAAATCTTTACTCAGCTCACTGATCCCTGAAATGTTTTACACTATAAGTACTGCAGAATTTCTACACAGCAAAATCCCCAGAGTTAAATCAACTCTGCTCAAAGTACATTTGGTCCTTCTCTATATAGTGTTTAAAGTAACACTGAAGCAGAGTTAAAGTTGATGAGATAATTAAGTGATGATTGAGCATTAGTGATGAACACCTGCTGTTAAGAGAAACACACGAAGAAAAGAGAAACACACGAACTACAGTTGACTTCAGCCACAGCTTTGAAATCTGCTGAAAGATAAAAGACATTAAAACTCTGAAGATCTCCGTAGAGGAGGATTAAACAACTCCACAAACAGCATTAGCAGCTTCACTTATTACTGACCAGATTTACTTTATTTTTGTTAGAAGTTCTTATTGAGAATTAACAGAGGTTTAGATGTTGATGTTTTATTAGGGAAAGAAAAAAGAAAACAAAAGGAAAAAAAGATGCCTCCACCATAGAGAGGGACCAAATTTTTCTTTTTTCTTTTTTTTGTCAAAAAAGTGATCTCAGAACACTTTCTTCTACAAAAATGTGTATACCTGTGAAGTAGGCCTGTAACCAGCCTGAAACAGGAAGTAATCTTTAGCTTGGTCTGCTCCAAATTCTTTGTTAAGATCCCATACTGTATTAAAGCAATAAATTACCAGCTCATCCCCTTATAGTATAGGCTGTTTCTATAACACTTTACAATCTTTGTATTTCCTGTCTTTCTGTGCAGCTTTCAAAACTAGGTATGAGCGTGATCGTCATCAGCAGAAATCAAGAGAAGCTTGACAGAGCAGCCAGAAAGATCGGTGAAGCGTTTACTGTTGAAATTTCAGTTTCTTAGCTTGTCTGTAGTCTTAGAGCTCAGTTTAACCAGCTTTCTTTTCTTGTTCTGACAGAGCTCACTACAGGAGGGAAAGTCAAAGTAATAACTGCTGACTTCACCAAAGATGATATATATGGACACATTAAAGAAAACATTGAGGGTCTGGATATTGGTATTTTAGGTCAGTAGGTATCAGCTATCTCGATGTGTCAAAATATGAGCTGCAGTTATATTAAAAACAGTAGCATTACTGTTACTTTTCTTTAAACACAGTGAACAACGTTGGGATTCTACCCACCCAAATACCCTGCAAGCTACTTGAAACATCTGATTTGGAAGAAGTGAGGTCACCTACGGTTCATACAGTCATTGTAAATAATGCGGGTTTTCAAACTGTTCCTGCACAGATCCTTCTCATCACTGCAGATTTTCAATGTCTCCCTTTACTTAAAGTCGGCATGAAACTATAGTATATGCTCCTATCAGCTCCCAATAACAATGTAGTAGTAATTATTTTAGATATTAGTAATAGAAAAATGCCCACTGTAAAACTACAGTACATGGAAGCATGTTGTAATAAAATATCACAAATATCAGTCATTCTATCAAGCAATAGCTGTAGATATGGTAGACCTATTACAGAGTATTTATAAGATACTGTCGTTTATATGTTTCATGTGGTGGCCTCTTAGAGAATACATGATGTCATCAACTGCAATGTAAAAGCTATGGTTAAGGTGAGTAAATGCAAACAGAACTGTACACTATGAATACTGTTGGCTCTGTAAAGAAATGCTTATGTTGCTCTATTTTTAAAACATCTGCTTAATGCATACATGTAAATGTAACTGGGTCTTTACCACTCACTCATATACTGTACAAATGGATAAGGCAGGTGGGTCACAGTGGTCACACCCAAAACTGAGTCACAGCTCTGACAGGGTTGCAGAAAGCAAGGAAAAAATGCAATTAATTAAACGCAATTATTGATATAACTGTGCATAATTAGCAAAAAATACATGTTTATAAACTTAATACTTAAAGAGAAAAGTTATCTCTCATCAACATCAGCATAAAATGGAAGTTACAATAGTCTTTTCTTTCCTATTGTGACGTATATTTAAATGAAACAGCTTCTCCAACAGGAAAAAAATGTTGGGCGGGACTTGATTTTGTCCATGGGGAATTGATTAGATAATTGCTGTGATCTCATGTGAGTGACAGGTTATCCCGCCCTCATGCAAGTAAACACATCAGAGAAGAGATGTCCCTGTATGAGGGAGGGGAAGTTATTTTGATTAAAGATTATGAGGGCACATGAATTTTAAAAATATAATGATGTACACAGATAAATCATTTGTAATAAATACTGCAATATTCCATAAAAATTAAGAATGAAGTCTGTCATGTTAATAATTTTGAATTTTTGTTAGGCATATACAGTTAGTATATACATATTACTCTTTTGATTTTTTTTTTTTTTTTTTTTTTGTGGTTGAAAATTTAGATTCTAATCAATGTTGAGTGGCCACTTGACGTCCAACATAAAATCCTAAAGAAAAGCCAGATAAGGACCATTGGTTTAGTGAGATTTAGAGATTTAATAGAATGCGCTCACACTTTTTTTCTTTTTTCTTTTTTTTCTTTCATATTTAGATGTGCAGAATTGTCCTACCAGGAATGCAGCAAAGGTTTGGCCTTCTCTGTTAAATAGTTTTCTCATAATTGTTTTCTCAAATTTTGGTTACACTCTATTTTGATGTAGGGTTAGGGTTAGTGGAATAAGTTGACATGTAGTTGCAAAGTTACTCATAGTCAGTAGTATGTCTGTTGGGGTCCGTCAAAATAAAGTGTTAGCAGAGACAGTCTACTAATACTCTAATGAGAGTTAGTTCAAATGTAGGTTCAGTGTTATTCATAGTAAACAGAATGTGTAAAGGGGACCATTAAAACAAAGTGTTGCACATATTTTAACATATGACAAGCACACTGACAAAAAGTATTTCCTTAGAGGAAGAGGAGTCATTCTGAATGTGTCTTCTGGCATAGCCAAAATACCCTGCCCTATTTACACCTTGTATGCAGCATCAAAGGTAAATTTAGTTAAGAACAAAACATCTACACAAAGTTGAAAATGTCTCTCTTTTTCTGCAGTTCTAACTACCATTCTGTACTCTTATTAGCAATGTCAACATATCAAGTAAAAAAAACCCAACCATATATATATGTGTGTGTGTGTGTGTATTATTTAACATATATATGTGTATATTTTTAGGTTTTTGTTGAGAGATTTTCACAAGGTCTTCAAGCAGAATATAAATCCAAGGGAATTATTATTCAGGTGGAATACATTTTTTAAATAACAGTTAAATAATGTTTTTGTGTATCAACGTTTACATATATGGCTAATCAGGAGTAAGATATCAATGTCTTCATTCCCTAATGTATTATTTTTTTCTCAGACAGTGGCTCCATTTGGGGTTTCAACATCAATGACAGGACATCAGAAGCCAGATATGGTTACATTCACAGCTGAGGAGTTTGTGAGGAGCTCACTGAAGTATCTGAAGGCTGGTGATCAAACATATGGCAGCATCACTCATACCATATTGGTAGTTGTTATATATACATTATATATACATATCTGATTTCAGGTTCTTTATTGGCATCAATGGTTCCATGGCAAACCTTTAACGTCCATTGAACCTTTCCATTGCACAAAAGATTTATTATAGTGGGAAAAGGTTGTTTAGATTATGTTCTTCACACTAAGAAAAAAAATGGTTCTTTTAAAGGGTTCACCCAAAAATGAAAATTCTGTCATTAATTACTCACTCTTATGTGATACCCACACCTATAAGACCTTCATTCATCTTCGGAACACAAATTAAGATATTTTTGATGAAATCTGAGAGGTATATGACTCCTCCATAGACAGCAATATAACACTGTCAAGTTCCAGAAAGGTAGTAAAGACATTGTTAAAACCGTCGAAGTGATTACAGTTGTTCAACTTTAATTTTATGAAGCGACGAGAATACTTTTTGTGCGCAAAAACTAAACAAAAATAACAACTTTATTCAACAATATCTTCTCTTTCCTGTCATTCCCCTACGCTTTTACGTTCAGCGCTTCCAGATTCTACGTCAGAATGGCGACTCATTATTGGCTGGCTCCTGCGTCAGCATCACACACATGCGTCATGCTTCTCACGTGATCAGCTTTGGCCAATAAGGAGTCGGCATTCTGACCTAGAACCTGGAAGCCTTCACTGTGCTTTCTGCGACACCTGTGTAAGGATAATGAAGATGAACGAAAGTCTTATGGGTGTGGAAAGACATAAGGGTGAGTAATTAATGACAGAATTTCTTTGGAAAACCCAAAATGGTTCTTCTATGGCACCTCTGTTAAAACGCCTTTTTGGAAACTTTATTTTTAAGAGTGTGTGGATTTTCTGTACATGTACCAAATGCATGTATTGTTTCTGACTAACATGTAATTCTCCTATATAGGGCGGGATTGTGCAGTCCATTCCCACCTGGGTCCTGCAGAGTGAAGCGTTTCAGCATTACTTTAAGAAATATGTGAAGGAAAGGGTCAGAAGCTGAGAGTTGTCATTCTCTAAATATGTATACAGTCCTGGGCAAAAAATGGGCCAAGTCAAAAATGGCTAAACACTAAGCTTTTAATTCTCTTAAAGGGGTTGTTCACCCAAAAATGAAAATGTTGTCATCATTTACTCACCCTCATGTTGTTCCAAACCTGTACGAGTTTCTTTCACAAAAGAACACAAACAAAGCAATTTTGAAGAATGTTGGTAACCAGACAGCTGACAGTAGCCATTGACTTCTATAGTAGGCAAAAAAAAAACAAAAAACCATGGAAGTCAATGGCTACTGGGTTACTAAAATTCTTCAAAATATCTTCTTTTGTATTCAACAGAAGAAAGAAACTCGTACAGGTTTGAAACAACATGAGGGTGAGCAAAAGATGACAATTTTCATTTTTGGTTGAACTATCCCTTTAACTACAAATCATTGGTCAGGAAATTTAAGCAAATGCACTACTTAAAAAGCCATTGCTGTAAAACATTGTTAGTCAGATATGACAGTTTTTGGCAGAATATGGGAAGTTGTATATGGAATAATGAATCACAATAAAACACGAGTTGCATAGTGATGCTCCAGAGTGGTGTCTTCAATAATCTGCTGAGAAATATCATTTTAAATGCATCTCTATCACAGTGAAGCATGGAGGAAGAGATGTCATCCTTTTTAGCTGCTGGTATTGGCGAGCTATACTTCACTGTGAAAAGTAACAGGAGAATATTGCAGAATGGCTTGCTTTCCACAAATCAAAATTTATTGGAATGATCAGATGAAGAAAATTGTCAAGCCTAAATTGCAAAGACAACCAAGAAGTGGCTTCAGAACAAGTCTGTCAGGCTCATGTTTTGGCCTGGTCAGAGTCCAGATTTGAACCCTATAGTGAATATTTGGTCTTGCATTAAACTCAAATGAACTGGGAGAAAATGTTCAACCACTCATGAACTGTTTAAAGCCATTAACATTGAGTGGAACAACACTCTTCCTGTAAAAAGCTGTCTGCAAGTTGGGAAAGGCTGTTTCACGCTGTTACTTTATCCACAGTATTTGTGCAATTCTTGCTAATTTCCTGACCAGTGATTTGTAATTAAAATGGTTAAGACCATTTAAAAACCACTAAATATTTTGGCATTTTTGACTTGGCCCTTTTTTTTGCCCAGGACTGTACGGTATTGAGCATTTGATACTTAAAACACCACAACGGTTATGTCAATTATGACAATACTGTATGTAAAAATACTAGACTGCAAAAGAAAGTGAGAGGACGAAACAACTGACAGGCCTCCATCCACGGTCCTTCAAAATATGCTATATCAGTGTTGATAATGGAATGTAATAATTATTAATCATAATCATATCAGTAGACAGGAGATAGTTGAGCAGAACTGACCTTGATAACACTGACAGAAGGTCAGTCTCACTAAGGCCAAATGACAGTCTAAGAAATGTGACCTTGTTTTTTGTCTATATTTTAAGATTAGAAAATGTTTGGTCTTATTTAAAGAGCATTTAAAATCATGTTTTCCTTAAAAAGATCCACAAAACACTTAAACAGTTTTTTGGCGCCACATAGTGGTTAAATGCACTTTCACATGATCTTTAAAGCTTGAATGTAATGTGCTTTTTTGTGTTGTCATTATCCCATTATTTTGACTTTTATGTGAATAATCACTCTGTAGCTGCAATGATATGTGGATAGCACTACAAGAACGCACATTTTTTATTTATATGATATATGGATATAGCCTACATATCAACATATTTTAGAACAATTTCAAGAACAGTTACAAGTAAATACATCCCCCACCCCACCCATTAGAAATGAGGCATCAGAGAGGGGAAAATAGTTAATTTCACATGTGAAGAACCCTCTGAGAAATAATTGGGCACTTTTAAAACATCTATTATGATATAATTACATATTTGCAATATACAAGATGTTAAGGCTGGAATACACTACACAACTTTTTGTCCTGGTTTACAGTCTATACAAGTCACCGCTGCCGAAAGTCAGAGTCAGTTTTCAGATTTGAGTTGAACAATTTCACCGAAAAATTTATTTTTCCAGTAACAGATATTACACACTTCACCACACTACACACTTATGGATCTTCCTGCAGCAAAGTCACTGCAGTTAACTGAAAAAAGAGCTGCTAGTTTTGTTTCTGTGACACTTAGCCAGCAGAGGGCAGATGTTTGATTCTGCAACCTGAAGTGCATCACATGTAGTGTGTGGATTCAGATTTCAAAGATCTCTTGAAGATTCTGAGCAGGTAAACGACACAGACAAGTGCAGTCTGATAGGGGATTTCCATTTTAGATGTAGTTCTTAATAAAGCTGTTGAGCAAGCTGTCTTGATTGAAATACAGTTGACAGGATAACTATCAGTTTCCACTCATATTAAAAGGGTTTATGTTTTTACTACAGGGAATTTCCACTGATCATTTATAATGCTACTGCTTGTAACAGAAAAGACATTTATGTGGAATAGGGCTAAGGCAATAATTAAAATAAAAACACTGGGAAATGTATTGTGTTTATCATGTCTAGCTGGGTAAGCTGTGCTTGTTTTGACTGCAGCAGTGATTTGTGAAAATCTAATGTTTTTTTTTTTTTTTTTTAAAGTGGCAATTTAAACATTTAAATATATATTAACTTTAAATGTAATATCAAACAACACACTGTAGTTAAAATTATAATCAAGTACTTTGCATATGCTTTAGTATGATAGTCAACACATGGGGCCGTTTACACAACACCGTTTTCGACTAAAAACTGACAACTTTTTAAACTTTTGAAAACGGGTTTCAAAGTGTAAATTTTTGAAACCGATACTGTTATTGTCTCCATGTAAATTACAAAAACACACATTTTTGAAGACGGTGACGTCATGTGCATGCGTTTTTCGTGTTCAGTTTATAGGCGTGTAGTGTTTCATTTAAAGTGACCTTGCCAACTGACCCAGCAGCAGAATACAGTGTTTTTTAACCCCTTAGCATTCTTGTCAAATTTGCCTAAAACGCCTAAAAAAAAAATACCCAAAGTAAATTGCATGCTGTTCTTGAACCATTTGGAGTATATGCATGGTTTTGGTCTCTTTTGAAAGTCATGTGTACCATGGGCGGTACAGTGGAATGCTAACAAGTTAATCGTTTTCACAGTTCGGTGTAAACAGGGATTGTTTTGACAACACTGTCGTCTGTACGCGAAAAATGCAAAGGAAAAACGTTTCCATTTTTAGCACATTGTTGTCATGTAACGTAGCCTAAAGCATGACAGAAGATTACAATGGGGCCGTTTGCAAGACAACATTTTCAACAAAAAAAGGAAAACTTTTTATGCATTTTGGCCATTAATTTACTGGACAACAGAGTTTTGGCGGCCTGAAAACACAAGCTTTTAAAAACGGGTTTTAAAGTGCAAGTTTTTGAAAATGATACAGTTACGCTCTCTGCGTAAAATACAAAAGGCCCTGTCCCAAATGGCACCCTAAACACTTGCGGTCTAACTAGGAGCCCGCATTTTCTCGACATAACGCCGCTTTGACTGTCTCCCGTCAAAAGCGGCGTTTGCTGTTTGCTGTGGAGTTCAGTTCAGTGCGGGCTCGGTAAAAGTGCGCATCAAGGGTGCATATCGACCGCAAAGGGGGTGCTTGCGAGCACCCTTCTGAAATTAAAAATGGGGCACCCTAGGTCTCATGGACTTAACAGACATGCGCACGTAGCAGCCATTGTAAGTCCACAAGACTGAAAGTGCGCATGAAGTGTCATTTGGGACAGGGCCAAACACAAATTTGTGAAAACCGTGATGTCATTTGCATGTGCATTACCTGTTTGGTCTATAGGCACGTAGTGTTTCTTTCAAAGTGACATCGCCAACTACTGGCCTGGCATGCATAATACAGCGTTTTTAATCGTTTTCGCGGATCCATGTGAACAGGGATCGTTCTGACAACGTTGTTTGTATGCGGAAAAAACGCAAAGAAAAACTTTTCAGTTTTTAGTACATTGTTTTTGTGTAAACGTACCCTAAAACATTATTTAAAACATACTCAAAGTAAAACTTTGAATTTGACATTATTAAAAATGTATTTAAATGTTTTAAGAATCATAGACATGGTGTACTCTCTTTAAGTACACTTAAAGGATTAGTTCACTTCAGAATTAAAATTTCCTGATAACTTACTCACCCCCATGTTCACGTCCTTCTTTCTTCAGTCGAAAAGAAACTAAGGTTTTTAAAGAAAGTTAGAAAAGGTCACGTGTGTACTGCGGAAGGGCGACAAACTCCCATCTCCAACTTCAAAATTGTCTGACATCGTTGTTTTAATTATTTTTTTATTTATTTTTTTTGTAAAGGGCGTTTGGCTTAGTCTTTGCACGTTCGCTTTGTAGACACTGGATCTGTACTTTTAACTACATCACGCGTGACATTTCTAACGGTCTTGCTATAGCCTACAAGATGAGCATTTGTGGTTAAAAAGTATATACATTTTTTATCATTTTTTAGAAAATGAATGATCGTTTCGCTAGACAAGACCCTTAAATCACACATTTGGTGTACATTTGGGACAGTTTAGAAAATAGATGAATTTAAATAAGGCATATCATGTTAGAAAATGTTTTGTTTTTGTTTACTAAATTTTGCAACGTTTAACAGCTGCATGTAGTCATGAGCCAACAATTTGTTTTCATGTTGGAAATTTTCTGCTGAAATAAACGAGCACAATGCATGTTTATACCAGCAATAAGAACATGAAAGTGAGAGGACTGCTTTGTCATCATTCTAGGACTGCAGTCTCAATAAGCTTTGCTTGTGTGGTCCAGCTTCAAGGGCTTTGAGTCCCAACACACATAAACAGCAGGCAGATGTAGGAGCACTGATTGTTTACCAAGCTCTCAATTCTCTAAACAACAGATCAAATGACATTGAACTCTGGCAATCAAAGAGAGAAGCCTTGTTCCCCAATGGGTAAATATTTACCCTAATATATCAAAAGTCCCATTTGTCAATGCCTGGGACCAGTGGTGGACAGTAAAGAAGCATTTTTACTTCGTTATTGTAGCCTGCTTAAGTAAATTTTTCACGTATCTGTACTCGAGTATTTTTATTTTGAGCAACTTTTACTTTTACTTCACTACATTCCAAAGCATAAGATCGTATTTTTTACTCCACTACATTTCATAAAACATATCGTTACTCATTATTTTAAAATGATGCTCAGAGACGCAAAAGCGGTGTCCGATTCGTGCACGAACTGATTCTTTTCAATCATCCTGTTAAATCGGTTCACAAATCACATCAGCAATTCATTCGCGAATTGGACTGATCGTATTGCAGCTGTTCTCGAGTCAACAGATCACCGATTCAATGATCCGTTCAGAGCGACTCTCCAGTGAATGAATTTACAAGTCTGACTGAAAGTTAGCCAAGAACTGGGGATCCGACTGATGGTGAAAAGTAAGTCGGCCTACTAATGTTGAATTTTAGGATGAATTACTGTAACTGAAAATCATATTTAGGTCAGTTGTTTTTTTAACTAAATCTGCTGTAAAGGGTGATCTGTTTAAGCCCATTGAAATGCTTTAATGCGACACGTCCACAATGTGTCTACGCGATCTCGATTCAAACAGATCAAATCACATTTTAAAACCAACTTGCCGCTTCAAATAACGGTTGTATCGATTACATCATCACGGCACCAGGAGGCGACAAGTGACTGTTAAAATGTATTTGGCATTGAATGATTCATTCAAAAGATTTGTTCAAAAACATTGATTCATCCAGTAATAAAAAAAGGGAAATAGTCATTAAATCATTCATTCAAACCCATTTTTTAAAATTAATTAATTAAATATTTTTAAATAGACTGCAGCAATTAATATTTTATCCTCTAGTAAATAATTATACACAGTTTTGTTTAGTTGTCTATTCAGAGTCATGGGAGAATCATGATTTCTATTTGAAAGAAACAAATAAAAATCTTGATTCTCATTTTATCCAGAATCGTGCAACTCTAACACAAATTAAAATGACACATGCACGTTCATCTTCCCTGCTGCTGCAGCAATTTTTTTTTAAATGTTATGTATTTAGCCCTATATGTTTCATCTGTTTTTATATTGTTTATCAACACACATTACATATTATGTATCTGCATCCACTAATCTTCCAACCATACTGACTAGTGCTGGCTATTTGACAATTCATAATCATTCATAATTATTTTAAGCAATATGATTATATAAAATATATAATATAAAATTAAATTATATAAGTGGCCTATATAAAATTACAAAATAAACATTCATCAATCAGTACTTTTTTACTTAAGTACATTAAAAATCAAGAATCTTCACTCAAGTAAAATTAAAAAGGAGCACTAAATACTTTCACTTGAGCAATATTTTATTATACATATCTGTACTTTTACTCAAGTTCTTGATTTGTGTACTTCGTCCACCGCTGCCTGGGACAGGCATAACATGCACACTTTGTAAATAGTTCCTCTTTACTGTCTATTTGTGTAATTTTCCCCTTCTTTGCTCTCAAATGTGTGCTTTTTTGGTGTTTATCGTGACAAGATCTAAAAACATCATTAATAACACTATCTGGGAAGTGGTATCAGCCGTGTTTGCTTACTTCAGTATGTGCTGAAACACTTCAAATTAGGTCAAGTAAGGAAGGAGCATGTGGGAACTCTTTCAGGGGTCAGACCTTCATTCTGAGTGGGAGTTTATTGTTATACTACATTTTCCAATGGTTTTGTGAGGTGTGATATTCAATAAGTTACTCATGTTACACTTAGTGGGAGAAAACCAATGCAGCTGATGCCCGAGGGCTCACCTTAATGATGGTGGACTCGCCATCATGGTAACCACGGCTGTAATTTCCTAATAAAATTAAGTAGGGGGATTTTTGTGGACAGGCTGAAAGTGTTAAACGAACATGAAATCAGCTCTGAAGAAAAAGTGCTTACTTGGAGGACGCTGATTTAATCAACACTTTTCCTCATCAGTAGGATGACATCGAAATGAAAGGTGCCTTTTTCATCTGTCTGAACAAAGGTTGGGCTATTTTGCACACTCTCGGAAATCAAATCAAAATGCCTGTTACAATGACATTGTAAAATAAGCAAAGTAAATCAGAGTCAGCAGGCCGATGTCATACGTGACTACAGTCTTGGTTATTGTAACAGGAAAAACAAACAGCTTGTTCTACCTGCCCCAGACTAAACTGCTGTGCTGATGGAGGTGCTACTAAAACAAGCAAATATCGAGTGATTTCTGAATATCTCTTTGTCCAACATGGAGCAATAACAGGACATTCCAGTTCCTGAGTTTGCATATAGCAGAAACTGACGAAACCGTTTCATTTTCAATAGACTAATTCAAAACCATATAAAACAGGCGTTCCTTTTTTCCGGCAGCCCCTATGAACTAAATTATTTATTTGATGTACATCTTGAAATTTATTTATAAGTGTTGTTCTAGAATTTCCAACATGTCTAAAAATATAATAAATGTAATGATTACAGGATTTTGTAAAATGTTGTTTTGTCAATTCATTGTATCCTTTTTATAAATGTTTTATATAAAATATAATCATGACTCAAGCATCATTACTCCAGTCTTTAGTGGCACATGATCCTTCAGAAATCGATCCAATATGCTGATTTAGTGCTCAAGAAACATTTCATCTTATTATTATCCATGTTGAAAATGGTTGTTCTGCTTAATATTTTTGTGGGAATTCTTTCATAAAGTTGGCACATGAATCTTTTGTAACACTGTAAATGTCTTTACTGTCACTTCTGATCCATTTAACGCATCCTTGTTGAATAAAAAGTGTGTTAATCTTACTAACTCCAAACTTTGTGTATTTCTTAAATATATTTAGTTATACATTTAGACACACTCTGAGAAAAGTTATAAACGTAGGGCACAATGTGCTTTGTTAATATAAAGGAATTTTCTGTATTGATTTTATTGGTGTTTTACTCATTTTTTTTAATTACACATTGCATTGTTTTGGGTTTTAGGTTTAAAAGAAATGTCTATAAAATGAACAGATAATATCCTGGCAGAAAATGACCAATACTTTTACATTTTTATACAGATTTTTTTTCTTACAGTGTATATAGCCTATTTCACAAAACCCAAGCTGAGAAACCCTAACATAAATGGTTTAAAATCTGAATGCATCCATATACTGTATGTGTGTGTCCTTAACACTAATAATACAACAACAACAATGGATGGATGGATGGATGGATGGAACTTGAACCCATGATGGTAAAGCCAAAATGTCAGAACTACATTCAATATAAAAACACTAACAAGGCTTACAAGAAACAACAGAAGTTTCCTCTAGTACCTATAGATGATCTTTTACGAATATAAGAACTGAAGACCAGTTTGGAAACATTTTCACAGTAAGTCCACCCTACACTACTAAGGTTTTTGACAGGTTTTGACAGGCCTATACGTTACAGATAAGAATCTACAGCTCTGAGAAAGGTATTTTGTGAACAAACCCTTCGAACAATTGTGGCAAATATTTAGTGAGGATGATATGCCATCCTTGTTCTACCTCCCAGAAGTTTGGAGGCTGTCTTGAGTGTCCTGTTGTAGCCCAAACTTGTCTTCATTTGTATTGATGCTATCAACACTTTCTAATTTCAGCATTTAAGAGAAGACCAAGAGTGAAAATCCTACTTGTTCCCTCCTGTTTACCTCAGTGCAACAGCTGAGCGATGTCAGACAACAGCTGCAGGTCACGTGTGTCATTGTGCCACCACTAATGCACTGAAGACTAAAAAATACAGCTGTACTGAGGATAGCGTCAGGGTCACAGGTGCTGAGCTCTGCGACACATGGGAGATGAGATTAAACAAATAGCACCGGCCTTAAGCTTCCATGAAAGAGAGACTGCGGCGAAAGAGATCCATGCCACTTCGTCAAAGCAATTACACCACTTCAAAACTATTTACACCACTTTTTGGTCTGAGGTCTAAGACAACCAAATATTTAAGACATTTAAGAAACCAAATAAGAGGTATAGTTGAGTGGGGGGATAAACTGCACTGCGTTTCCAATTTTGATATGCTGTAAAATATTTCAGGAAAAAATTACATTCAACACTTAATTACCCCATATGCTCTTTATTGACAATGATTTTCTCTCGTGTATGAATAAAATTCACATTTTTTAAATCATATTTTAATCTTAATATGCACATTAAAATTACACATTCAATTCTTAGTTTTTCCAATTTCCAAAATCTGTCATGAAACCACCAATGAACCATCTTTTGTCAATGTAATTTTATTGTAATAATTTGTTCTTTAAGTGTTTTCAAATATCTACATTTTACTTTTATGGGAACCATTTAAATTACGTCCTTATGCCTTCTTTAAAACATGAACTTTAATTTAAAAAGAAGATAAAATAATAATTACATAAATTGCCAGTCAATTATACAGTGTACTGAATCCTGAAAATACATTTTTTTCAAATAAATTCAAAATTAAAAACAAATGCACATAAATAAAAAGCCTGTCCTTGCAAAAAATAATCTAACCCTAAAACTAAAGTTTCCAGAGAAATTTCTCATTTTTTTTCCAAAGTTGCGAGCTTTCGGTTCTCTCATTACTTCTAGACTTTGCAGAGACACTAACGCTGTTACAGATCTTCTCCACCTCAGTCAGATCTGTAAGTTTGTTAATGCTCTCCTCATTCCCCTCATTCAAAATGTCCCAGAAGTCCTTTCCTCTACTTTTTGCTCTTTCTGTGCATGTAAATGTTTTCACATCCCTTGGTTGGTCTACAGTTTTCTTCTTTGACTTGAACAAATCATTCAGGATGGATGTGTCACCTATAAGGTCTGTGATTTTGGAGGAGCTGCTGGTCTGGGTTGAGCTTGATGCAACACCATAATCTGCAGAGACACAAGGTGACCGTGAAGTGTATTCTTTGTCCTTGAAAGGTTGTGAAGAACTAGTAATGTTGGTTTTACTTTCTTCTACAGGTGCACTGCACCTTTGAGAAAGATGTCCAGAACTTGATAATGGGTATTTGTCTGTGGAGGACATCTTCATTTTGTTGTTTGTGAGGTCTGTACTGCAATGAACATGAACCTCAGAGGTTTCTGGTTGACCCATTCTCGTTTTCTTTAATGGTTTTCTTTGATCCTCAACTTCAGGGTTTGGTACCTCAACTTGAGGTTTAAGAGGGGAGTTTGGGTGGGCTCTTTTTGAGGTAGTTCTTGGTCTGGATGTAGAAGGTTGTGGTGAGGTGGGTGGCTTTGGCTCAACGTTGGGTTTAGAAAAGGTCTTTTTGGTGATGTTCTTGAGTTTAGGGCTCTTCTGGCTGTAGAAGCTCTGCAATCGGCTCAGTCGCTGCGCTGAATTGTTCTTCAGAATGTCTTCTGCAAAATCTCGCACAGAGTCAAATCCAAAGAACGGAGCCATTTCTTCCAACTGCTGTCTGTGAGACCAAATATTATCTTAATGACACAAATCAGCTTATCTTCTACAAAAGATAAAAGATTTTTAAAGCTTTAAGTGTGTTGATTTGGCTAAATCATCTGTAGTAACTCATTAGACTAGGTCAATAATAAATAAATAAAGTAAAAATCTTTAAAAACTTTAGTTTAAAACACATGTGCCAAGTTCGTAAAGACGTAAGCTTTGTATTCATGTTGGTTTCATATAGTTAGAAAAAAAAAAAAACATGTTTTTGGGGAGTTGCACCATGTGATATTTTATATCCATGTCATAAAAAGGTCAAATTATCTTTTATATTTTAAGAGACTATTGACCTTGACACGGTCATTAGGTTCTGCAGGGTCTTCATATGGGGTCCGCATATATCATTTCCTGTTTTGTTTTGGGACTTTCTGCAAGTTGGTTAGACCACACGACTTGGAACTTTAAATATTAATAAGCAGTTTAGTTCAAAATTGACTGTACTGTACAATTCTAAGAGATCGTTTTATACTCCATGCATTGCAAAATACAGGCAGGGAGCAAGTTTATGACAGTCTGTATATTATATCATAAGACCACAGCCCATAAGTTACAGCATAATAAGAACCAGAGGATTTGCTTAATGCTAAAACACATGACATGTTCTTAAACTCTTAAAGGGATAGTTCACCCAAAAATGAGAAGTCTGTCATCAGTTACTCACCCTCATGTGTACAAACCTGTATGACTTTTGATCATTTGTATAACATAAAAGAAGATATTCTGAGAAATTTCCCCCCTTTTTGTCTATAAAATAGAACACTCTTACGAATATCTTTTTTGGGAAAAGATATCTTAATTTGTGTTCTGCAGAAGAAAGTCATATAGGTTTGCAACGACATGCAGGGGAGTACATAAATTATGACAGTATTTTCATTATTTTGAGGCGATCTATGCCTTTAAGATGAATTAAATGACAAACCCCAAATTCCACATTTTAAAAGACCCATTATAAAACATAAAAAAACAACCTTGAAAATTCAGTGTGAGGGTCTTTAAGGAAAACCACTTAGTAATTTGAAACTGAAAGAGCTTAGAATCTGCTTGTGGCGTAACTTCTAATGGTTGCCACCCTTTGTGGTTTCAAAGCAAAAACTATCTATGAAGCAAGACCCTTAAGTATGTGTCTGAGTGGAGTTAAATCCCATTATAGCAGTTCATCAAGAAAAAGAAAATATATATACTTGTGTGTGTATGTGTTTTCACCATTACATGAGCAAACAGTACATTTGTGAGATTGTACTGAGGAGAAAAGCAGAATAAAGAGGGGGTTTTGCTCATGACTTTGGCCAGACTTGGGAAATGGGTGGGTGAGAGGGCTCCGGGGTGGTCTTCCCTCACTCCTGCAGCCCCAGGGGCCAGGCGGGGGCAGCACACCATAGCTGTGGGGAGAACTGGCACATGGCCCTGCGCTACCAGGAATTTCCTCTCACTGACTTGCTGTTCTAGTGTTTGTGTTTTTAGCCAATTTGACACAATTATTTGCTTTGTGTGGAGATGACGGCTAATCGGATCTTGCGCGGGGGGAAAAAGCGAAGGGATCTGGAGCAGAGAATAGTGTTACCTGCACATGCTACTGGGTGTTCCGCCCACTATGACAGTGACATTGTTCTGGCGGTAAGAGGTTTTGATGTTGTGGGTGACCGGATGCTTCATGTGAGGTCTGCCATATGCTAGCGGTGTCTGACCTCCATCGTCGTGATCTGCGAGTACGGGATCAGATGACTGGGTGGAAGTCACAATAAATACACAGTGTTAGAATTGGATTCTAAAATTATTTAACAAATCTTTCCCCAAATAATTCTGGATTGATCACCTGTCTGGAATCCTGTCTGGAATTTCAAACTACTTCAAACTACTGTATTGAAAAGCAAATGCAGGACAAAAGATAACTTTTTTTTACGGATAATGGAACATAGCAGATGTGTATCTGCAGTGGATTTATACCACAAAATGTATCATTTTAAACAGCCGAGGACAAAATGGCTGAACTGGCTTTATTTTACAACAAAAAAAAATTACCAAACAATGCTCTGTTTCATGCAGCTGAATTTCCTGCGCCACAGCAAAAGAAATTATATTTTACAAAAATCTGAATTTAATGTAATGAGATATAAAAAGACTCCATAAAATAATGCAACAATACATCTTTCAGTTAAATTGTCTTGATTCCACTCAAAAAAAAAGCCTGTTCTTTTAATGAATCACTCTGAAAAAAAAAAGTTACTGGTCTCAATCAGTCTGACTAATCTTTCACCAAATGAACAATTACTGAATCAACATTTGATTCACTCACTAAACAGGAGTTTTACATTGTTCAAGTTCAACATTTTTTGTTAATAAATTATATTTAAATTTGAATACAAAAATTACTACCGATTTATATAAAAATACATCTCTCAAACATTAAAAAGATACATAGAAGATACTATTGTTAGTCGCACTCAAATACCACACACACACCAAAAAAAAAAACACACACACACACACACACTCACTCTTTGTGTGTACTGCATAAATATAAAACTTGTAGAAACCTCTGATGAATCCAGGAGCTGGTTTGCAGGAAGTTGCGAGTGCTTGTTGAGTTCAAACACATCTCGTACGGCAGCGCGGCTCAGGCGGTCTTCTGCTCTGCTGGAGCCCACTACCTTCTGATTCGAGTGGGTGTAGCTCACGTGCTGAAGTCCACCTGTCAGTGAAGTCAAAACACTCAAGTATATTAGAACAAAGAGCACTGGAACAAACTCAAGATGACTTCAATCTTCTCAAAATGCCAAAACTTTTTATTGTCTCTGTTCTCTCTAATAATTTCATATACAGAGTTTCTGAAACACCCAACCGTGAAAGGAAAGTTGCATTGGGTGTTTCAGAAACCAATATTCTTAAAATGTCGAAACTTTTTATTGACAAATAAAGGACTGGACTGGACTGAATGTGTAAAACAAACAGCACAGCCTGACTGCATTGTAATGTTATTAGTTGTCATTCAGATACTGTAAATCAATGTTGTGTGCACTTATTATTTATTAAATTAATTTGTGTGTGTGTGTGTGTGTGTGTGTGTGGTCCTGGTAAACCCTGCATTATGTGGACAAAATGTCCCCACAAAGATGGCAATATCTAAAATCCTTGTCCTTTTGGGTACATTTTTGGTCCCCATGAGGAAAACAGCTTATAAAATCATACAAAATTATGTTTTTTGAAAATGTAAAAATGCAGAAAGTTTTCTGATGGGTAGGTTTAGGTTTAGGGGCTAGAATATACAGTCTGTACAGTATAAAAATCATTATGTCTATGGATAGTCCGCATAAAATATGGTAACCCAACATGTGTGCATGTTGTTTTTCTTAAATGTATATATATATAATTTTTGGGTTAAATCTATTTTTTGATTGTTTAATTATATATTCTGTTTGTGATAATTGGTCAAAAAACAATAAAGATATTGAATATATAAGATTATGTTAAATCCAGGTAAATACTCCAAATTATACCTAATAATGAGTCCAGTGTTCCAGTGTTTCCTTTATCTCTGGCCTGGGTTTTGTCAGATCCTAGTGGGTTTTGGCTCTTTATGCCCAAAGACATTTGAGTAGTGTTGTCCTTCCCAGAAGATTGTCTGTGAACTGATTTATTCTCCTGAGGAGAAGGACCCTCCTTATATCTCATGCCTTCCTGAGGCACTTCATTTTCTGACGAAGAAAAACTTCCAGTATCATCTTCAGATATTTTATCTGCAAACTTCACCCTTTTGTTAAAATGATTCTTGCCACCAGTTGCGCTGTAATTGTTGTGTTTGTGTAATCTTGGTGGAAGAGGTTTAAGGTCTGCTGACTCTTCTGATATTCTCTGTTGTTTACCATCAGTGACTCCCTCCATTTCTTCTTTGGATTCACTGGACAGATCCTGTGTCTTAGATGCATGTCCCTTAATCATGGTGGGTTTTGCATAGTTATCCTCATCCTGACTATGGCTACTAGAGTCCTCATCACTGTTCATCCCCTGCAGTCCTCTCTGAGCCATTTGTCTCTGCAGCACACCATACAGGCCCATATTGCCAATACAGGTAGTACCAGCTCCCATCTGCTCTCCTGTGTGTGTTTCTGATGGCCTGGAGCAGCAGGGATCTTCATCCTCACTTGCACTGCTGAAGTCCAACACCCCAGCAGGTTTAAACCCAGTGCCTGCTGATCCACCTGTTTGCTCAGTAGCAGCATCTGCTGACCGGGGATCCTGAGGTAAATCAAAATGGTTCATTAGTTTTATGAAGAAGATGTTTTGTTTTTTTAACTATCAATATTTATTTTATTATTTGTATAAAAATATGAAAATAAAGGACACAAATGATTTAGTGAGCTCTTCAAACAGTTTATTTTTTAAGTTTTTTTGATTATTTTTATCTGGAAATTTTGTTCTATTTCATGTTGTGTTTTTTTTTTTTTTTTTTTTTTTTTTTTTTTTTAAGTTCACCATACAGTGAATACAAATGTTTTTTGGAAATTTGTTGGAACCAGTTTTTCTTTTTCATTATTTTATTTTTGTATTAAAATATCTCAATTTATTTGTATCAAACTTTGTAGGAAACACTCCAACCAAGGAAGCATCAAACTTTACATTAATTTATACTTCGCACCAATCTATATTGAAATCTCTATAACATTTTTTTAATGGATAACATCTAAAACTAAACTTTACCACACTTTAATGATAGCGACATCCAGTTTTTAGCAAAACACTGATTTTAACAAGCTGAGACATTGCAGTCAGTGCCCATCTTCTTCAGAAAAATCAATGTGTGAGGTTCTTTCCAGAAGAACAATTAGATAAGGCCTCTGCTGAGTAAATAAATGTGGTATAGATAGTAAGTTTCTGTGTGGTCTTCACCACTGGGCTTCAGAGGAGGTTGATTACGACCATGTGTTCGCCCGCTATTCCGTGGGAACAGATAGATGATGGGAAAGAAGAGGGGAGGGATGGGTGGGAAAGAGAAACGTTTCAGACACGGGTCTATGATAGGGTGGGTACTCACTGGCTCCTGCATCCTCTCATCCAGTGCTTGAGTTCTGGCCATCTTGATCCCCACCTCCACTCGGCCCTCCCTCTGTGAGTCAAATACGCGATTCCCATCATGTCAATGAGAAGGAATTCATTTCATATAAACAGTTCATTAAAGGCATGTCATTAGGGATATGTATGATCAGCTGGGCCCTTACAGACAGTAAAACCCCGTAGATAGTTTCCACATGAACCTCTGAATTATAAATTCACAATGTGCCCTAAAAATGTACACTGATTTCACAAGACTAGGGCTGGAAAACTGAAAAAAAAAAAAAAAAAAATATATATATATATATATATATATATAGGACTTAGATGCTGGGTGTGTGAGTTGTTAGTTAGAGAATGGGCAAACTGCAATGTTTTTGCCTTTTTACCTCCAGAATGCGATGGGTAAGGCAGGTGCCATCAGTCTGCAGGCGGAAAAGGTTTCGGGTGCCAAACAGCTCCCCTGCCTTGCCGTCAGTACCCTGAACAGCCTCAAAGTAGCGTCTAGCATTCTCCCGACCAATCACTGATGACTGAAGTTGCTGTCAAGCAAAAAAGAAGAGAAAACAAACAGATCTCAATAAATTTTACACTATTTTATGTATATATTTAGGTGTAATGATGAGGGAGCTAAAACTACAACTGCACATAACAACAAATGACAGTTAAACTGTATAGGAATGGTATCTTCATATACCTTTGCTGAAATGTATTTATGTCCATTTTTTCTAAACATACCTGTTTGTAAATCTGGCGCAAGTATATGATCTCCTCTACCGTTCCTAAAGAGATGAGTCTAAAAACCGTCACATCTCTGCACTGGCCAATACGATACACTCTAAATTAAAACAGAAAGATTTACAGGTCAACACAAGTCTTATTGGGACCATGATAAATTTCATACAACCTGAAAATGTAAACTACTGTCCAAAAGTTTGGACTCAGTTTTTATATGTTTTTGAAAGAAGTCTCTATTACTCATTATACAATCATAAAATACAGTAAAAACAGTAATATTGTAAAACATTTTAACAATTTAAATTTGATATTTTAATATATTTTATTCCTGTCATGGCAAAGCTGAATTTTCAGCATCATTACTCTAGTCAGTGTCACATGATCCTTCAGAAATCATTCTAATGTGCTGATTTGGTGCTCAAGAAACTATGGAAACCTGTTTCCTCCACTAAATAAAAAAATAAAAGCAGTAATTGCGACTTTTTTCCCCTCACAATTGCGAATTATAAAGTCAGAATTCTGAGATATAAACTCACAATTGCGTGATATAAAGTCACAATCCTGAATTTTTTCTCGCAATTCTGATTTTTTTCTCACAATTGTGAGATATAAACTAAATTGTGTGAATCTTTTTTCTTCGCAATTCTGACTTTTTCTCGCAATTGAGTTTATATCTCAGAATTGTGACTTTATATCATGCCATTGTGAGTTTATATCTCAGAATTGAGACTTTATAACTCGCAATTGTGAGAAAAAAAAGTCAGAATTGTGAAATATAAACTTGCAATTGCAAGATAAAAAGTCAGAATTCTAAGATAAAGTGTCGCAATTACTGTTTTTATTCTTTTATTTAGTGATGGAAACAGGCTTCCATAAGAAACATTTATTATTATCAGTGTAGAAAACAGCTGCTTAATGTTTTTGTGTAAACCGTTATACTTTTTTTTTTAGGCATCTTTAATAGATAAACAGTTCAAAAGAACAGTTTTTATTTGAAAAATAAATCTTTTGTAACATTATAAATTTCTTTACTGTCACTTTTGATCAATTTAGTGCGTGATTGCGGAAAAATTTCAAACCTTTGAACATTGCTAGTAAAGAATTTTGAGAATGATTGTCAATACTCAATATGCTGTCTTTTTCATGTTATGGCATGCTGTTGTGAAATGCGGACACCTAACTATATGTATATATTTATTTATAAATTATATTGTATATATTTCCTTTCATAATAGGGTTTGCTCACCTGTCAATAGCCTGGAGATCATTGGCAGGATTCCATGTTGGATCAAACAACACAACAACATTCGCTCCGATGAAGTTGAGACCAAGCCCACCTGCCCTACAGAAGAAACATGAAGATCAAAGTCATTGTGAATCAGACTTTCATGTTGTCGTAAATTTTGGGAAATCTTGTAATTAATAGGCATAATGAAACATAATAGCTTTTGGAGCCACACTCACAAAGTAGACACCAGACACAGGTTGACTTCTCGAGAGCTGTTGAACTCTCTCACTATCTTAACTCGGTCCTTAGACTTAGTGTTTCCATCCAGTCTGTGGTACTCCAGACCCTCGGCCATACAATAGCTTTCCAGAACATCTAACAGCTGTGAAAGTATAAAGAAAGATTTGTTTAACCTGATTCATGTTTAATAAAATTAGGACTGTCAATCAATTACAATGAATTGCAATTCAATATTTAAAAAAAAAAAAAAAAAAAAAAAAAAAAATGATATATAAATATATAAATTATATACACTGATGAGCCAAAATATTTATGACCAGTTACAGGTGAAGTGAATATTATAGAACATCTCCTAACAAGGCCACATATTAAGGTCTGGGTAGATTAGATGGTAAACAAAAGCGATTAATCGTGACTTTATCGTGATTAAAAATTTTAATCTATTGACAGCCCTAATATATATATATATATATATATATATATATATATGTGTGTGTGTGTGTGTGTGTGTGTGTGTGTGTGTGTGTAAATAGCATAGCAAACCTTGGTGGAAAGAGAGAAGAGTAGAACTTTGTCTTTCTTCGCGATAAAGTGATTTAGTAGCCTTTGCAGAACCTGAAACAGGAAGAAAAACAGGACACGCTTTTCAAAATGATGATGGCAGCAAAGACCATCTTGCTTATCATAACGTGAAAAAACACAAAGTTTTTCATTTAAATTGTAATGAGAAATAACATGTCAGTCAGTGGCCACTGGGTAGAGATTAACAGAGCAGGCTGTGTCTTTTCTTTCTATTGCTGATGTTTCAGAAACCAGCCGCCATTCTTGTGAGGATGCCAGTAACTCAGCATCTGCCAATAACAGCACCCTCAAGATGCTCCGGCTAAAGGGAGGGGGAAACCTTTGAAAGGAAGGCCTGAAGAAACGTTAAATACTGTCCTTGTTATTTCTCAAGGAAGTGTATCCACAGCCTCTGAGGGAAGACAGCTCAGGGCCAGTGCTAGCCACAAGAGGGTTTATTAATCTTCATATTGCTAGGGAAAAATCCGGAATGGACTGGAAATGAAGATATCGTAGCGAAGCAAATTTTCTAGACTGGTTGTTTGATGATGTGGGCACCCCTGATTCTAATAACTGTAATATGAAACTAAACATACTTTTACATTCAGGATTCAACAATGATGATGGGATATATTTCTTATACATTATTTTTTATGTCTTGAAAAATTAAAACAATGTATTCAATATAGTTGTTGATAATGTGTCACCAAGATAATGTGTTGAAAACTACAAACCAATCTTTTTTCCATTATATGCAGGTCAGCAAAAGTGTGTGTAATATGCAAGAAGTTACAGAGTTATATTATAATTATGTAATTTTCAGCATTTTGTAGAGAAAATAACAACAAAATGAAATATTTACATTTAATGAGAACTGAATATATTAAAATATAAAAATGCATTGTTAAAAATAAAAATTGAAAATGCCTCACCTTCATTTTTCCACTGTACATGGGGTCAGACATTGCTTCAAAGGCTGCTTGTTTGCACCTCTCTGTGAAATCTGGAAATTTCTTAAAAACTTGCTCGCAAATGGCTGTCACATATTTTTCCTGTGGTTGGAAAAATTACAAAAATATTTACAGAAAGATAATGAGGATGATGATAAAGACAAATCTGTTCTTGATGGACAGAGTCAATTTGAGCCATTCTAAATTTACTGCAAGATACATTTAATTAAAACTCAAATCTATTTGAAACAGACCAGTTGCACTGATATACACTGATAATAATCAGAAATGTTTTTTGAGCAGCAAAACTGCATATTAAAATGACTTCTGAAGGATCACGTGACACTTAAGACTAGAGTAATTATGCTGAAAATTTCACTTTGCCATCACAGGAATAAAATTACATTTTAAAATATATTAAAATAGAAAACAGTTTTGAATTGTAATAATATTTCACACTATTATTATTTTTACTGTATTTTTGATTAAATAAATGCAGCTTTGGTGAGCATAAGAGACTTCTTTCAAAGACATTACAAATCTTATAGACACCAAACTTTTGAACAGCAGTGTATCTGACAACAATCCTTCACTGTTCCACTACACCCGATTACTAACCTGTTTTTTGCTGGTTCCTTCTTTGGACTGCAATAGTGCAACATGATTGGCAACCTTTCTCAGTATAGCCAGATAACTGAAGTACAGGTGTCTGACCGGCACACCGTCGGCGTTCAGTTTGTAGCAGCACTTCTTTCGTGGACGGCCACTGCCACAATGACACTTTGCTGAGCTCTGCAACAGCAGGGTCACATCATCTGTGTCCAGCACTGCTCGGTACACCGTCCGCTGGAAGTCTGTGAGTGAGCAATAGACAACCTGGAGAGGGACAAGACATGAAGGAGTTCAGAACAGAACCTGTACTATGAGAACTCATATTATAGCAGTTGATTTCTATGACTTGAACTAACTCACTCGATCATCTTTCTTAGGTAGCTGGTCACTGATAATGGCCTTTGTTCTCCTGAGGAACCAGTGTGAGAGTTTTTTGGCAAGTTCCTGAACTGCTTTACGGCCTTCTGCTAGTGCTCTTTTTGTCACAGTGTGCTTCTGCCCCTGCTCAATAGGGTCTGAAAACCTGTTTTTAAAACCCGCCAGAGTACCCAGGCATCCAGGAATGGCCCTATGACACGAAAGTGTTTAAAACAAATGAATGAAGAAATTATCATTATCATAAGACAAAAATATATAACTTATGTTTTAAACCCCAGTCTACAAAAGCATCCAAGTCTGAGTGTCTCACCAGTCCATAACACACCACAGCTCCTCAAGGTTGTTCTGAAGGATTGTTCCTGTTAGTCCAACCCTCATTTTACATCTCATCTCCTTCATGGCCTGAGTGATCTGGGACCTGTGGTTCTTTATTTTGTGAGCTTCATCAACGATAACAGCAGCCCAATCAATGCTGTACAAAATCAAACATTATATTGTGTAATGTGAAAAAGACAAATCACCATTAACTGGATTTAATTGCAAAGAAAAGCAGAAAAAGAAATATGTTGAAAACTGCACTGGCCAATGAACTCTGAGTGTTTAAATATGTAAGAAATAATCATTTTGGCCAGTAACCATTTTGAAATATACTCAATATAACTTATTAATACCATGCAAAAGTTTTTTTTTTCTTTTATTTGCGAGGACACATTAAAGTGGTCCAAAGTGACAGTAAAATTGTGATAATGTTAAAAAATAAATGCTGTTCTTTTGAACTTCCTATTCATCAAATAATCCTGAAAAAAAAGTATCATGTTTCCACAAAAATATTAAGCAGCACAACTGTCTTCAACATTGATAATAATAAGAAATGTTTTTTGAGCAGCAAATCAGCATATTAGAATGATTTCTGAAGGATCATGTGACACTGAAGACTGGAGCAATGATGCTGAAAATTCAGCTTTAATAACACATGAACAAACTACATTTTAAAACATATTGAAATAGAAAACAATTACTTTAAATTGTAATAATATTTCACAATATTACTGTTTTACTGTACTTTTGTATAAATATGCTACCTTTGGTTAAAAATCTTACTGACCCCCAAACAGCATATCTATATGATGAAATAATGACACAGTAAACCACAAAATAAAACATGCTGCATAAAACAATAAAACAAACTGAACTCAGTATCAGCAATATACCTGTTAAACTGGTCCAGACAGAGTCTGAGGGTCTCATAAGTGGTAAGAGCAATCTCACATCTTCCTCTCTGCACACGCGCCAGTTCTTCATCCTTCTTCACACCATGCACCACCACAACTCTAAAATGACCCCAAGTGTCTAACTCATCTTTCCAGTTGTAGAGGACAGAGAGTGGAGCCACAATGAGGAAAACCTGAACAGAGACAAACAAACACTACTAAAGGGCTTTTAATGCAGTATTACAAAAGAAAATGATGCAGTAAGGAAATATTAGATCTCATATACATAACAAAGCTGACACCTTCTGAACTTGTTCTGAAGGCTTCTGTGACAGCAAAAACTGTGGCCTGTTGTTCTCAACGTCTTTCCATGTACCAGTTTTCTGAAAAACTGCAGCCAGGAAGCCAATGACCTAAAAGAACAAAGGAAAGAGAAAAAATGAGGAGTCCTTACTGGGTTTATTCTATACATTGTAATATGTAGATTAACATGCATTTACCTGAACAGTCTTTCCAAGACCCATGTCATCACCTAAGATGCATCCTCTGGATTTGGCATAGTTATGATAGATGAATTTAATGCCCTCTCGCTGATAGTCTCGTAAATATCGATTGATGGTGTAAGGAACTTTCACATTACTTCCTGACAGCAGAAACGGCTCAGAAGGACCCGGAGGCATCTGGTTACTATGGAAAAGAGGCCTCTCATCCTCAAACTGAGGAGTAGATGTTCTGACATTCCGGCCCTTTGTAGATGAGCCTTCCTCCTCCATCTCCATCAAGACAGTCTACATCAATACAGATGCTAACTAGATAATGGCTTGTTTAGTTGTGACAGGCTTCTCCTTTGGAGCAGCACAAATGATGAAATCATTTTGATGATCAGTGTAGGAGTTGTATGTTTGACCTGAAAAACAGAGGCTAAATAAATATATTCCATACAAGACATATTATACAGATATTGAGAACATTGCTGAAAGGTTAAAAGCAAAGCTGAAGTATAGAACCGCCTAAAATATTGTCATTATTAAATGAACATCAGCATGTTTTTTCCAAACAATGATAGTGAATGTGTACTAAGACTGTCATGCCAACACCTTCTTTTGTGAAGAAAGATAAAAGGAAAGAAAGCCGTATAGTATAGTACGTATAGAACATGAGATGAGTAAATTATTTTTCCTTTCAATTTTCATTTTTTTGGAGGGTGCACTATCCCTTTAACTAAGCTCAGCTGTCTTACTCATGAAGTCTAACACGAATCAAATCACTAAAATAACGTTCGTAAACAGACGGGTATAACGTCACTAAAATTATTTATTTGATTAAAGAGTTGTGATCTCTTTAAATGCTATTTTAAATTCATTCGTTAACTACACAGTGGAAGTCAGTTTGGTCTTACCATCATCAGGAATTCATTTTAGTCTCGATTTAGTTTCTGGGATGATCATGTATTTCTGGTACCTGTAATGCCTTGACTGTAAGATAAACAAGTAGTTATTCCTCTGCATGTCCAATGTATTTTGATTTCGTTCACATCAACTTAGCAACATGCTACATGCAGCTTCACAAAGGAGAGATTCGCGTTTATTTACCTATCTGTATATTGAGAGCAGCACTTTCCGTACAAGCGCTAAGAGAGAAACTACATGAATTTTTAAATTAAATTAAATTAAAAATAACGAAGTTAATAATTGTAATAAATTAAAGATTAAATTAATAAACTCATATCGAATACCCTATATTTTAGCTTAATATTTATACTGTTAATTTTTCTATCTTCACTTGAAAGGGCAGTTTACACCAGTGCTAACATCAGTGTTTTTGTTAAATAAAACTAAAACTATTAAAATAATTTAAATATATTAAATGGAAATAAAATAAAATATAAATATATGTCAGCTAAAATTATATATATATATATATATATATATATATATATATATAATGAACAACTTGACAGAAATGCTGTCTTGGCAACTAACTTTCAAACTTTCATTTAATAAAAATGAAAGTTTATTAGAAATATTTAAAAAATAATAAATATGACAAAAACACATAAAACTTACTAAAACTAATTCTTTAAATTAGCTTTTATATTTCTATTTTTTAGTTTTCATTTATTTAATAACAAATACTATAATAAATTTAAAAAATAATATGATAAATAATGCTAAAAAAAGTAATACAAATAAAAATCAGATATGCCTGATCTATGCAAACTGAGGCTTTACTGACCTGGTGCAAAAAAAGGCACATATTCTGCCTAAGCACCTGATCAATCATATGCTGACAACCAAATTTTCAAATCAAAATATTTTTAATTGCAGTTAAATATGTTTCCGTCATTAACAACTCAATTCAACGGAACTTGCGACCATAGTTGGCTAACTATGCTTTTGGGAAACGCACCCCAGACCAGTGCAAATTAGCACAGCAATACATTTACATTGGTAGCTAGGCTCATACTGGAAAAGTTCCACTCATTTGTTTGACATCCTCCTAATGTATATCTTCTCAGTAGATTATGAGCCTCTTTTCAGGGAGCCACCAAATCTGCTAATTATGGTCAACGAACGCTGTTAATGGCTTTGCTCAAGGGTGGTCCATATCTCTCACATTCATTCTGACTGACCTCACCATTACCACCCATCTTGGGTGGCTGTTTTTTTCATAGGGGGCAAACAGACCCATGCCCTTCAGTAGAAAAACAAGTGTTGTGTTCGACCCTGCTATGTAAACCATCTGTCATGACTGTTTGGGCTTCTTTATAAGAACATCTCCAGCAGCTGCCCAATAAATTCCCAGCGTTGAGAGAGGAGGAACAGAAAGTTTCATTTTTGTCTTGCAGTGTACAATAGCCAAGCAGACAACACAGGCTTCCTCCTCATCTTTAGCTTGGATAACAATAACAACAAGCTGTTTCCTTAGGTTTTCATTCACATTTAGGCTCTCTTGATTGTTTCTACCACAAATATCCTCAGTCTTTCAGGTAAAACGTTTCCTGAGGAATAATGTTCAATTGGAGACACATCAGACTTTTCCTGAGCAATAAATGCCCTTAGATGACTTTCCTACAATAGGCCACAGTGTTGTAATTTTGAACTCCAGGCACATTATGTTGTCCCATACGGTAGTGTAAAGGGCATTTTTCATTAGCAGTATGAGATGGCAGGCAGCAGAGACCACTGAAGTTCCCCCTCACTGCAGATGCTGAATGGGAGATTTGTCCTCTTCTCCCTGTGCTTAGGAAATTCTCCATCTGTGTTTCACAGACTTTCTCCCATGAGTCACTCAAACTTAGAAAGCCAAAACCAATTACTGCTATGCCAAAAATGACAGTTTCAACTTCATAAAAATTGATTATGGAAATTTGAAAAAGGATTTTTGTTGATGTTATTGTTTTTATTCCTGTATTGGCTTGCAGTATCTAGAATATATATGTGCAACACACCAGACCAGAGGTTTTTGAACTTGTTGATGACACAAATATATATGATGAAATATATATGATATATGATGATATAGAGGGTTTTGGGAATTAATGAATGAATGAAAGAAGGTTTCAGGGAATGAATTAATATATGAATGAATGAAAGAGGGTTTCAGGGAATGAATGAATGAATGTAAGAGGGTTTCAGGAAATGAATGAATGAATGAAAGAGGGTTTCATGTATGCATGAATGAATGAATGAATGAATGAATGAATGAATGAAAGAGAGTTTCATAAATGCACGAATGAATGAATGAATGAGGGTTTCAGGGAATGAATCATTGAATGAATGAATGAGAGGGTTTCAGGGAATGAATGAATGAGAGGGTTTCAGGAAATGAATGAATGAATGAATGAAAGAGGGTTTCAGGGAATGAATGAATGAATGAATGAATGAATGAGGGTTTCGGGAATTAATAAATAAAAGAGGGTTTCATGTATGCATGAATGAATGAATGAATGAGAGTTTCATGAATGCATGAATGAATGAATGAATGAGGGTTTCAGGGAATGAATGAATGAGGGTTTCATAAATGCACAAGTGAATGAATGAATGAGGGTTTCAGGGAATGAATGAATGAATGACTAAATGAATGAATAAAAGAGGGTTTCGGGAATTAATGAATAAAAGAGGGTTTCATGTATGCATGAATGAATGAATGAATGAATGAATGAATGAGGGTTTCATGAATGCATGAATGAATGAGAGTTTCAGGGAATGAATGAATGAATGAAAGGGTTTCATAAATGCACGAGTGAATGAATGAATGAGGGTTTCAGGGAATGAATGAATGAATGAAAGAAAGAGGGTTTAAGGGAATGAATGAATGAATGAATGAATAAATGACTGATTAAAAGAGGGATTCACGTATGCATGAATGAATGAATGAATGAGGGTTTCATGAATGCATGAATGAATGAATGAGGGTTTCAGGGAATGAATGAATGAATGAATGAGAGGGTTTCAGGTGATGAATGGATGAATGAATGAAAGAGAGTTTCATAAATGCATGAATGAATGAGGGTTTCAGGGAATGAATGAATGAATGAAAGAGGGTTTCAGGAAATGAATGAATGAATGAATGAGGGTTTTAGGGAATGAATGAATGAATTAATAAATGAATGAGTGAATGAAAGAGGGTTTCATGTATGCATGAATGAATGAGGGTTTCATGAATGCATGAATGAATGAATGAGGGTTTCAGGGAATGAATGGATGAATGAATGAATGAATGAGGGTTTCAGGGAATGAATGGATGAATGAATGAATGAGGGTTTCAGGAAATGAATGAATGAATGAATGAACGAGGGTTTCAGGGAATGAATGAATGAATGAAAGAGGGTTTCAGGAAATGAATGAATGAATGAATGAAAGAGGGTTTCAGGAAATGAATGAATGAATGAATGAATGAATGAAAGAGGGTTTCAGGGAATGAATGAATGAATAAATGAATGAAAGAGGGTTTCAGGAATTAATGAATAAAAGAGGGTTTCATGTATGCATGAATGAATGAATGAATGAATGAATGAGGGTTTCATGAATGCATGAATGAATGAATGAGGGTTTCAGGGAATGAATGAATGAATGAATGAATGAATGAATGAGGGGGTTTCAGGGAATGAATGGATGAATGAAAGAGAGTTTCATAAATGCACGAATGAATGAGGGTTTCATGAATGCATGAATGAATGAGGGTTTCAGGGAATGAATGAATGAATGAAAGAGGGTTTCAGGAAATGAATAAATGAATGAATGAATGAGGGTTTCAGGGAATGAATGAATGAATGAATGAATGAGGGTTTCAGGGAATGAATGAATGAATGAATGAAAGAGGGTTTCAGGAAATGAATAAATGAATGAATGAATGAGGGTTTCAGGGAATGAATGAATGAATGAATGAAAGAGGGTTTCAGGGAATGAATGAATGAAAGAGGGTTTCAGGGAATGAATGAATGAATGAATGAGGGTTTCAGGGAATGAATGAATGAATTAATAAATTAATGAGTGAATGAATGAAAGAGGGTTTCATGTATGCATGAATGAATGAATGAGAGTTTCAGGGAATGAATGAATGAGAGGGTTTCAGGGAATGAATGAATGAATGAATGAGGGTTTCAGGGAATGAATGAATGAAAGAGGGTTTCAGGGAATGAATGAATGAAAGAGGGTTTCAGGGAATGAATGAATGAATGAATGAGGGTTTCAGGGAATGAATGAATGAATTAATAAATGAATGAGTGAATGAAAGAGGGTTTCATGTATGCATGAATGAATGAATGAGAGTTTCAGGGAATGAATGAATGAGAGGGTTTCAGGGAATGAATGAATAATTGAATGAATGAATGAGGGTTTCAGGGAATGAATGAATGAAAGAGGGTTTCAGGAAATGAATGAATGAATGAATGAACGAGGGTTTCAGGGAATGAATGAATGAAAGAGGGTTTCAGGAAATGAATGAATGAATGAACGAGGGTTTCAGGGAATGAATGAATAAAAGAGGGTTTCAGGAAATGAATGAATGGGGGTTCCAGGGGAAATAAATAAACAGGGTTCTGGGGGAAAATAAATAGGTAAATAAATAAATATGGTTCTTGGGGGAATGAATGAAAAAATAAACAAACAAACAAAAGAGGGGTTCTGGGGGAATGATTGAATGAGGGTTCCAGGGGAAGTAAATAAATAAATAGGGGTCTGGGGATAAATAAATAAACAAATCTTCCTCTAACCATCAACTACATAAACAGCTTACAAACTACAGTCAGAATACACTGTGTAAAAAAACAAACAAAAAAAACGGATAATGTACTGGCAGAAAATTACCAGGTTATTATCCAGTAATTTTATGGACATTTCCATTAACCCTAAAACACAGTGCAATGATGTTCAAAATTAAAAATACAGGTAAAAAAAAAAAAAAATAATACAGAAAATTCCATCAAATGAATATAGCACATTGTGCCCTATTTTTTTGTGCCTACGGATTTTTTTTAGACTGTACACAGCGTATAGACAATTTGTAATGTCTTTAATCACATCATTTCTAATTTTCTATACAAATGCATGTTGTCCAGACTTTTTTGACACAAGGGATTTTTGTATAGACATATTTTAGTGCTAACAACAGTACAACCTATTCAATGGACTGTACACTTATCCCTCCTAACCTTGTTTTCATTCACAAAAAATTAAATATGTGGCCTGCCCTGGAAATCCATAAAAAATAACTACTACTACTAGTTTTTTTTTTTTTTTTTTGCTTTAACATTATATTATAGTCTTTTCCCAATATATTCCTCACCAATGCATTTCTTCATATCAGCAGTAAAGATTTACAAAATCTCCTTTCTGTCAAGCTGGAAATTTCAGCTGTGTGTGAGGTCTGTCTCTAGCAGATTCCAGAAGTTTTGCGTCATTTCCCCACGTCTCTGTTTGTGTGGTCAACATCACAGACACACCACTGAATCTTTCAAACAGTCTGAATGAAGTGTCTGATAGAACCGTAATATTTTTCCCAGCCCTTCATCCACAAGGCATTGGTCTTCTTTCCCATACAGATTTGTCAGGATCTGTGACATATAGGGACTGCTTACTATTAAAACTGTAAGGATGCACACAATTAAAACTTTCATGTAAACTACTAGCGTGTCTCAGTGAGACATAAGCGGCTGATTTGTGGTTGAATTCACCAGCGCCTCATGCTTGCAAAATAATTCTAGATTTCTGGAACGAGTACATAGAACTTTTGTGATTTCTTTGGACCCGGCTTTGGCAACGTGTGCCGCATTCTGTCAGCTATTTACTCTCACTGTTAATTTAAAATGTCACATGGCCCAGAATATTAATGCCTTTGGGGTGGAAAGGGCTTCTCTTTTCTTTCTTTTTCCTTCCTCCTACCTGTTTTTTTTTTCCTCATTTGTATATAAATGTAACTGTCCACACGTCAATAGTAGTTACTTAGAAATTATTTTTGAATATACTTGCTATCAAAGATGTTGCCCACATCTAAGACAGCGACAAATAGAGTGCTGCCATGCGTTTCAATGTAGATGTATACTTGAACATTCTCCAAGCTTCTTGAACTAAATCCAGCCCCTTTATCCCTCTTCCTTTGTCTCTCTCAAAGGCAATTATACAACCACAAGCACACACTTGAAAAGCACACACTGATCGTCTTGAAGTGGGGTCTATTATGGAAAGGCACAGAAACTAGTTGCAGAAAGAGTGCAAATAACAGAACTACTTTACAAAGTTCACTATTTATTTATTTATCGTCGTCCCATCATCTGCTGGCATCCTCTTGAGGCTTTGTGGCACAAATGATTTAACTCAGTGAGCTACATCGCCAAATTCAGGCTGACCTGAATTGGATGGGCTGGTCTCTTTTGTCCTGCATTGAGATGGAAAGACTGGATGAAAAAAAACAAAACATATTTACAACTGAAGCGGCGCTCATTATGCCGGGACCCCATAGAGGGCCCTTTTGTTTGTTGACTTGAGCTACAATAAACACATCAAGCATCCAATATAACTCTCCCTGTTCTATCATCAAAAGCCTCGAAGGGCCTCTTACTGGTTTGAGACTGATTTGATAAGCAAACAAAACACAAGACCAGTGAAAAAACCTGCTGGTGTTGGCATTTTTGGAGTGCCCTGATACAGTTGGTAGGAATCGCCTATTCATCCCCGTAGCTAGACGTTCTCCCGCCACCATTGGACACTGGCACGGTGGCATGGTTTTTATGTGCCACCATGGACCAACAGTGATGCATTACTGAACAGAAAAACAAAGACTTTCTAAAATGTACCAGCTCAGCAGAACCCAGTGTCCACGTCCCTGGCACGTACAGTATGGCCACAAATCGTTCTTCAGTGCAGAGGAATTATTCTGTTTAGTGTTTTAAACTGAGGGATTACACTTGCTCAAATACAACATTTAAACACATTGTCATATCATAAATATTTTATTTTTGTAATATGAATAGGCTAATTCTATATGATACAGTGGTGGTCAAAATTATTGGCACCCTTGGTAAATATGACAAAGATGACTAAAAATAAATCTGCATTGTTTATCCTTTTGATCTTTATTTCATAAAATGTGCTAAAATCTAACCTTTCATTAAAGGAAAAGAATTGAAAGTTATTAAGTAGTAATTGAAATCATTATTAATAATGAAATAAATGTTTTTCTCCAAAACATGTTGGCCACAATTATTGGCACCCCTAGAATTATTTATGAGTAAAATATCTCTGAAGTATATTCCCATTCATATTTAATTTTTTTTTAGCACCAGGGTGATCATGAACATGAAAGTGTCCAACCATGACTTCCTGTTCCACAGGAGTATAAACATGAGGAAACACAAAGGCTAAATTCCCTTAATCATTCATCACAATGAGAAAAACCAAAGAATGTAGTTCTAATGTGCAGCAAAAGATTGTTGAGCTTCACAAAATAGAAAGCGGCTGTAAGAAAATAGCTAAAAAAAATAGCTAAAATCCCCATTTCCACCATCAGGGCAATAATTAAGAAGTTCCAATCAACTAAAGATGTTACAAATCTGCCTAGAAGAGCACGTGTGCCTAAATCGTCCTAATGCACGATGAGGAGGAAAGTTTGAGTGGCCAAAGACTCTCCAAGGATCACAGCTGGAGAATTGCAGAGATTAGTTGAGTCTTGAGTCTCAGAAAGCCTTAAAAAATGATCAAACAGCACCTACATCCCCACAAGTTGTTCGGGAGGGTTTCAAGAAAAATCCTCTGCTCTCATCTAGAAACAATCTCCAGCATATTCAGTTGTCAGACAAGACTGGAACTTCAAACGGGACCAGCTTCTATGGTTAGATGAAACAAAAAAAAAGAGCTTTTTGTCAGCAAACCCACCAGATGGGTTTGGTGCACACATGGATAAAAAGTATCCCATGCCCACGGTTAAATATACTGCTGGATCTTTAATGTTGTGGACCTATTTTTCTGCTGGAGGTCCTGGACATCTTGTTCAGATACATGGTATCATGGATTCTATCAAATACCAACAGAAAAAAAAATCAAAGCCTGACCGCTTCTGCTAGAAATCAAATAATGGGCCGTGGTTGGATCTTCCATCAGGACAATGATCCAAAACAAACATCAAAACCAACACAAATATGTATCTCTGAGCACAAAATTAAGCTTCTGCCATGGCCATCCCAGTCCCCTGACCTGAACTCTAAAGAATTTTAGTAATAATTCTGACCACCATTGTAATACTTTTTTTTTTTTTTATCATTCCTTCATCAATTCTTTGTGTTAATGTGTTAATGCTTATGTAATGGTGCTGTTTGAGCATAAACAACATCTGTTAAGTTACGGCGCTCAAAGTTCAATGCAAAGGCAGATATTTTCTTTTAAAGAATTCTCTGTTTAAGGACTACAACAAATGGCTGGTAGGGACTACAATGAGCTTCTTCCCGGGTTAGTGTCATCACTAACCCTAAAATGTATATAAAACCTGCCCCCGAGAACACGCAGCAAAGGTGGCTAACCGTTCAAAAACGTTCAGTGTCATTCTAAAAGTTGTAACTTCTTCCTGACTCTCTTCATCAGTGTCCAACTCCGGTTTGAACAATGTAAGGCTAAACGCGTTACTGACAATTGTCATTTTGGCTGCGTGAGATTCTCCAGCTTTGTTGTTGTTGAGCAACTGAAGCACAAGCTGTTAAAGCTCCGCCCTCTTCTGGAAAGGAAGCAGCAGCTCATTTACATTTAAAGGGACACACACAAAAGCAGCATGTTTTTGCTCACACCCAAATAGGGGCAAATTTGACAAGCTATAATAAATGATCTGTGGGGTATTTTAAATGGAAATACATTCACACACACAATCTGGGGACACCAGAGACTTATATTACATCTTGTAAAAGGGGCATTATAGGTCCCCTTTAAATACGAAACATGCAATGTGTGAAGAAAACTCAAAAGTACATATTTTTATTGTGTGTTATTTCGTAATCAAAATGTAATTTTGTCAAATTATGGAAAAGGGAATGAAAATAGATTTTTGATTGTGCTTATTTAGCCTATGAAATGCTATGGAACAAGCCTTCACAAGTAGCTGGTTTTACAAGGTGTAATTTTGTCCAATTATGTAAAAAGTTGAATGAAATTTTTTTTTTTTTTCAAAATGGTAGATATAAAATTAGCTTTCGCAAAACAAAGGAGTCCAAAAATGTAATTTCCTCCACAGAATGTTATTAAACAATTACATTCTGAAAAAGATTTGACCTTGTAAATGCCCTTATTACTACAGAGCCCCTAAAGGGACACGGTGGTGGAAATAATATGGGATGAGAAGAAGCTTTTGCGTTCACTCGTAAAACTTTTGCGTTCCCCCGAGAAACATTGCGTTCACTTGCTAAATGTTTTGCACTCCCCCAAAAAACTTTGCGTGTGCTTGCAAAGAAAGTTTCTCAGGGGAATGCAAAATTTTTGCCAAAGAACGCAAAAATCTCCCATCTCATATTTATTCCATCACCATGTCCCTTTAGGGGCTCTGTACTAGCCTATGTGGTGGAAATGCCCATAATGTTTCAAAAATCAACTAATAAGCTAGTTTAACTTATTAAGTTTAAAGTCCACAGGGACTTCAGTGCCCATAGTTACAGTAACACCCAAGTGTGCTGTGACAATCTAGATTGTAAACATGTTCATGAGATGTATTAAGTGAATGAAGAGTCGCTGGCATCAGACCACAATACACATAACCATCCTCAGTGACCTCTCAGAACCGATTCTCACACCATTGCCACATAAGGGAATTGTTTGTAAGTCACGGTATGATACTCTCTCTCTCTCTCATCTCTTCTTCTTTCTTTTTGCATAATTGGACAAAATTACACCTTGTAAAACCAGCTACTTGTGTAGGCTTGTTCCATCTTTAAATAAATCATTTTCTTACGCTGCCTATGATCAGACAATATTGACATTTTTATATATATAATTTAAATAAATGTATGAGGGAAAATGTATACATATTATTATATGTACATACATAGTTTTTTTAATGGTTCCATGAGGAATATTTAACATCCATATAACCTTACCATTCCACAAATTGTTCTTTATAGAAACAACAAAGATGGTTCTTCTATGGCATCACTGCCAAAAAAGAAAATATATTTTATATACAGTATATAACAAAGGACTAGTTGTACTAAAGATAAGGTAGACGGATGAGACTTTGTCTTTATTTTCTTATCCTGTTTGGCCACTAGGGGGAATGCAAACAACAAGCAATCAACTGTGTCCTCTCTGTGTTGTTCACACTGGCTCTACTACAGTTCACCACATCCAAAAGAGTCGCCTTCATCTGACCCAACTAAAACAGTAAAACTCTAATACAGTGGCATTGGTTACAGCGTCAGTGACCTGTGGCTACATAAATACACTCATGTGGGTGGTCATAAAGCAACAAATATTATACATTGATACTGTCTTTCAGAAGTTCACTTCATGTTTCGGGTCATGTTTAAGCACTGATACCAGATAGCAAGCTGAGTGTAGAGGCGTTCTGCCTATGAGCGGTAAACTAAATACTTCTTGGTGTGTGGTCTTATACCTCCCAGGCTTGTTCCGGGGAGCTTGCACTCCTCCTGGGTTCCAAGAGGGGGAAAAAGTCCAGCACAATAAAAGGAATGTTCGTCTTTACCGGAGAAACCACGTGTCTCTATTGTGTTAAATGTCGATGCAAACACAGACATGTCTACATAAGAAATGATTTGGGGGAAATATTTGAAGTTTTATTTTTGACAACAGTCATAGAGGCTTTTTAACTCATTATGCTTTAGTCACATATGCACATTTGAAATGTTAAAATACATGCTATAAGCAGTATTACATACAATGCAATTATATATTTGCAATGCCAAAATGAACATTCGGTCATCATTTACTCACCCTTATGTCGTTCCAAACCTGTTTGCATTTGTTTCTTCTGTGAAACACAAAAGAAGATATTGTGAAAATGAGGTCCAATGTTGTTCATTAAGAAGTAAGGTAATTTTAGGTGAATTATCCCTTTAATGAGCACATATATGTCCACATGTACTTGAACTGTAAAGAACTTAGTAAACACTGTTAAATAGTGCTATATAAAACCTCAGTTTTGAACCTTTTCACTCTTGAGACTAGAGACTATGCTATAAAAAAGGTTGCATTCATATATGTATGATATACATACACATGCAAACACACGCCTGAATCATGTCTGTGTTAATCAAGAGAGTCTGACTGTAATTCTGAGTTGTGTTTGTATAAATTGCCTGTCAGTAACAATTTTTGCAACTTCAGGAAAGATCTGCTTGCTACAGACGTGAACTAAACACATAAGAAGAGACACACTAAACGAGGGTGACTCTTAGCTGTGTAAAACGGACTGCGCTCAGACAAATAACTGTACCAGGGAACATAATCGTAGTTATCGCAGTGATAAAAAATGAATTCTACTCTCGAAACAGTCATCCGGAGTTTTAAACTTGTCAGGGACATAATTCTTAAATGATATGAAACCAATTGCAAACTAAATGCAATTATAAATGTAATATATAATCAAAAACATCAGAAGTCTTGAAAACTTGGTGCCAGTGCTCTTTTTGTGGGGCCCGATCAGGATTTTCATTGTGCTTACAAATTGAAAGAAGACAGGCATCTGCTTAACAAATACAAATGTATGAAGTGTTTATTTTCCCAAGATTTTCCCCTCGGTTGCTGCCACATGCAAACACCCCTGCAGCACATGTGGCCATACGTCTTCTTGAATGCTGTGTTTGACAGTTAGGAATAATCACTTTCATAATACAAACAAGTTCTGGCACCGGCACTCGCTGTGTAAGCTATCTGACCAAAAGACAAAAGGTACGTCAGTGAAGCTTTCCAGGTGTTCCACTGAATCTGTGTCAGTCCTGCATCCCAGATTGGAGATAAACCCGGTCTGAGACACATGAAAAGAAGTTCATTCATTCTGAGCTGTCTTATTGCTCATTATCATCAATATGCTTGTATATGATTAACACATGGTGTTTATTTTAAAGATAGTTTGAGAAGAAACGTATTTCCATTTAATTTTTCAAGATTTATTAAAGGAGATGTTCATCTGCTGCACTTAATTTACCTGCTATGTCAAAAAGATTTTCTCATATCTCACTCCCACAAAGATAAGAAATGACAGCAGTGTTTAGGAATGAGCTACTCCCAATATCACAGAATCATGTGAATGACAATGCTGAGAAAATGTGAGAGTTACTGATGACAGAGAATGACATTCAAAGAAACTAGAACGTGTGGCAGTTTCCTCTCATCCAAAGGCAAGACTCTCTATTTCCATGGAACACAAAAAGAAGATATTTTAAAGAATGTGCTACTTTACATAAAATGAAAATAAATGGAGACTGAGGCAATCAAAGTAGCTATAATCATAGCTGCCAACTTTCTCAATTTATGCCAAATAACAAGACAATGCAAAATAATTGCTACAAACCTGCTTGTGGGATTTTTTTCCCCATCAGCATAGCATGACTGATCTTAGATATTCTAAGATATTCTAAGTTTTTCCTGTACTTCTCAAGCTGAATGTTAAAGTAGACATGAAATGGAAGTTGCAATAGTCTTTTCAGGTAGGGAAGTATTCCATTTCGGAAGCAGCGACTCAATCCGGTGTCATGAGAAATCCGAGTCTCCCCCCCTGGAGATGTTGCTTGGTACTCACACTTTACGCGATACACTTATCCTAAAAACTTCTTCTGACTGCTCTCCTCACTATCTTCTTTTCTCTCGAACATGGTAGATGATGATAATGATTTCTTTTTATTTTATTTTACTAACATTAATGACACAGGCAATAGCAAGAATATTAGGCTGCTGTCACTTTAAGAAGGAAAGCACGGACCGAATAACTGACACACATCCGGTTTCTTTCTCAACTGTTCACTTATGACATAACTGAGAGAATACTGGCCTAGACAGGTATTTTGACATAATTTTGTGTGTATGTGTCCTAGTGCTGGGTGGTATACCGGTTCATATGGTATACCGGTTTCCATTTCGAGACCGATATGTATTTTTCAAAAACCGCCATACCGTTGCGTAGCTGAAACAGCTGCTGTTTCTATTCAATGGCCATGAAGCGCTATGTAGAGCGTATATAGAGAGCGGACTTCTATTAACTGCATACCCTTCTTACACTAATGGAAACAACTTTATAACGCAACAATAAATAACTCACAAAACTATCTCTCTTTAATACTGCAAATACCATGTAGAGCCATATGATTTCCGCGATGCAGAAAACATGGATGAAATCACAGAATCCAGTCACAATTAGAACTTAGAACGTCACAGAATTTGGCAATTTTTGGATGAATAAATCAAAAGTATGGCTGTACTTTACACTGAATCAGATATCGATACGGACTAGTGTCTGTGAATATTAAAGCTAAAAAAAGAGTGCTATTGAAATCTGAAGTCTGTATGAATGAGCGCCACATTTCGTCTACTACTACACATACTGAAGCACGCGTGACGCTCGCGATGATTTCAGTGTCTGCTGTCTCACTCACTATACACATGAACTTCATCTGCAGAGCTGCTCTTAGGGTCACTTTATGAACATTTCACCGTTTAATTTGATAAAACTATCGACATTTGTCGTGTCGTATACACCGGAAGTCAAAGGTCTTCACGACCCTGTCAAATTAAAAGTTCGGTATAACTTGAAATAACAGAATACTATTGTACAATTGAGTATACTTTAATTAATAGAGATAATAATAATAATAAACACCGTTTATTAAAACACAAACTCAAAGGTCTTCATTGAAATGACAGAAATTGCACAGTAAAAATGTAGCCTACTTATTAATATTATTAAATAATTAAATTATTTGATTACATTTTAAACTAAATTGTTAGCTTTATGAACTGATTTGATTACAATTAATTTAATTAATTAAAAAATCTGTGAATCTTAAAGAATCTTAAAAAAAACAAAAAAAACTGGTAGAGATTTTTGGTCAAACCGCCCAGCACTAATGTGTCCATTCAAGCGCAAATAAATGCGATAGAGGAATTAATAGGGGTTATGCACAATCTAACTTCCGATTTCTGTAAAACAGATTAGATTGCTTCCGGTTTAGGTCTTTTGTATGTGCTTCATGAAAAATTTGCTGTTTTATTCAAGATAACTTAAAAGGAGCGAGCAAAGATGAGCATAACTGATGTCCCCCGCATATGCAGATTGATATTTAAAAGCTTTTTTGATTTTTCTTCTTCACACTAACGTTTAGATATTTAATAGAATAAAACACCTATAACAATGTGAACTAGGTAGATTCGCTGATTACCTTAAAAGTCCATAGATATGCCGTCATTTCACACTTTCTGTGACAAGCAGATGCAATGAGACCAGTTTTGGTCATGTGACGATTGACATATACGACATATACATATATCGGTGTTCAAGCGCTGTCTGGCTGTTGCCAATTTAGGGATTTTGTTACTAGATTTACTGATTTTCCCACCCCTTTTGAGACTTTTTTCAAAAGTTTAGGGTCAAATCTAACAATTTCTTGTACAAACTTTATCTACATTTTTATTTGTCCACTGATCTCTATTCATATTTATATAGATCAATAAATTTGCCATTATGATGTATGAGGTTTTTTGTACTGTGTTTGGGGGGTTAATTTTTAGTCTTTTGTTGTGTTAATTGGTTTTGTGATAATGATTTGATGTTGTTTGTTACTGATTTAATAAAAGTATCGGTTAAAAATAATAATTTAAAAAAATCTCTTAAAAAAACGTCTTTCTGCGTGCGTGCGTTTCGGGGTGTGCGCACAGATCGCGTGTTATACCCTAAACCACTTTTTAATGCGCATGAAAACGATATCTAAAAGATTTCCCAGGGCACAAGATCATTCATCTGCCTTCCTTGTTATGGCATGTTATTTGACATTCTGCAAATTACTTTATGCTGACTTTTGGTGTGAGTAGCCTACAGTACAGTAAAGAAAGAAAGAAAGAAAGGAAATTGGTAGATATTAAGTCACACCAAACATACTTTCAACATTTATCCCATGTCTTTCTGCATTCATCTTTTAGTCTGAAAATGAATAGGCTTTGGCTAATAGGACACAAAGCCTGTTCTTATACTTCGTGATATGTATAGCATGGTCTTATTGTCAGCAACCTCCATCAAAATATCACCCTGCAGGTTCACGGTCCCTGGAGACCTGCAACTGGACCTCAACATCTGCACCACACCTCTTCCCTTCTCTCACCCAATCACTCGATCAGTAAATGATGTGTTTTTCACAAATTATTTCATAAGTGCTAACAGGCTCTCAGAGTCACCAGCGATTGTGCGCTGAAGAAAGAAGGCAGTAAATCTACAAAGCAGGCATTGACTGGACCTCAAATAAAGCTAAACTCCACACATTTGAAAAGCCAGTGCAGGTTTGCATTGTATGCTTCACGTTTTATAAAACGGTGTGATGAGAGGATAGGAATAGAGTTCACAGCAAAGACATCTAAATAACTAATGGAGTGCGGTATTTTGCTCATGCTTTGTCTCAGAGTGTATAATCCAAGCATGGCCTGTGGTAAATGACTACAGATGTCTCTCTGTCATATGTCAAAAGTAATAGTAAACATGATGAATAATATGTCAGAGCCTGAAAACATCAGATTTGATTTAACATGAGGACACAGACGTATTCTCATACACTCATAAATACCAATGATGCACATAGCTCTCTTTCAAGTCGCACGTCTTAAAGTTTTGGTGCTGGCGTGCATATTAAGTAACCAATGATGTCACATCGGTATATGTAATATTGGCAGCGTCCGGAGAGCGAGATTTAGTTTAGAATAATACAATTAGTTAGGAAAAGATCTCTGTCAAGAGACTGCAGTACAAACCTGTCTGCACAGATTCCACATTCACCATTTCTCAATAAATAAAGGCTTCTTTATAAAGACAGTATGCCGCTGAGAAGCTCAATCAGCTGCAGAGCTTTGTATATGTAATACTTTTTTGCCTAAATAATCATGATGCAGCCAATGAATTCACATATATTACAGCCAGCTGTGTTTACTTTATAATTGCCAATCTGAAAATGCTTCAAGGAACAGAGGGTCCTTTAGGGCTTGGAGCCACAGAGTTGCGCGCAAGCTGTAGGTACTTGTGGAGAGCCACGTCATCATATAATTCACTCCAAAATGACTTTTTGGAGAGTATTTTGCTTTCGCCAGAAAACACCCGCAGTATTTTACGCAGAACTGATTGATCAATTATAACAAGTTTAAGACAGTCTTTGTTAGATCTTTTGCCAGATTTTACTGTCCAACACTTAAAAATAAAGGTTTTATTGGCATCTATGGTTCCATGAAGAACCTTTAACATCCATGAAAACTTTCTATTGCACAAATGGAAGGTTCTTTATAGTGGAAAAAAGGTTCTTTAGATGAATTAAATGCTCTTTACATTTAAAAAAGGTTCTTTTAAGAACTGATCACTTTAAAGGGTTAGTTCATCCAAAAATGAAAATTCTGTCATTAATTACATTTACATTTAGTCATTTAGCCGACGCTTTTCTCCAAAGCGACTTACAAATGAGAATAGTAGAAGCAGTCGAATCAACATGAGTACAGTACAAAAACAGTACGTAAGTGCCATGTCAAGTCAAAGTTTCATCAGTAAAGTGCTCGTAGCAAGGTTTTTTTTTTTTTTTTTTTTTAAATATATACGCAAATAGATAGAGAAAGAATAGAAAGTTGAAAAAGAAAGAGTAAAATATAAATAAAAAGTGCTATATTACTGGGTCAAGTGTTGACGAAAAAGATATATCTTTAGCAGTTTTTTGAAAATGGCTAAAGATTCAGCTGCTCGGATAGAGCGTGGTAGGTCATTCCACCAACCAGGAACAGACCAGGAGAAGGTCCGTGAGAGTGAGGGTGAGTAATTACTCACCCTCATGTCGTTCCACACCTATAAGACCTTCATTCGTCTTCGGAACACAAATTAAGATATTTTTGATGAAACCCGAGAGGTATATGACTCGTCCATAGACAACAATATAATCAGCACTTTCAAGGTCCAGAAAGTTACTAAAGACATCGTTAAAACTGTCGACATGACTACAGTGGTTCAACCTTAATTTTATGAAGCGACGAGAATACTTTTTGTGCGCAAAAACAAAAATAATGACTTTATTCAACAATCTCTTCACTTCCCTGTCATTATCTTTATGCAGGTGACGCAGTATAGCACAGTGAAGGTTTCCGTGTTTACGTCCGAATGCCAGCTCAGTACTGGCCAAAGCTGCACACATGAGCAGCATGACGCATGCATGCGATGCTGACGCAAGAGCCAGCCAATAATGAGTCGGCATTCTGACGTAGAACGCGCTGGACATAAACAGCTTTTGAGAATGACACAAGAGAAGATATTGTTGAATAAAGCTGTTATTTTTGTTTTATTTTTGAACACAAAAAGTATTCTCGTTGCTTCATAAAATTAAGGTATGAAAGAAACGAAATGACCACATTCAATGTCCAGAAAGTAGTAAAAACATCAGTAAAATAGTCAATGTGACTACAGTGGTTCAACCTTAATGTTATGAAGTGATGAGAATACTTTTTGTGCGCAAAAACAAAACACAAATAACAACTTTATTCAACAAATTCATCTCTCCCCTGTCATTCTGCTACGCTATTTTCGTTGCAGCGCTTCTACGTCCGAACGGCGGCTCAGTATTGGTACGACACATGCGTGTGATGCTGACGCAGGAGCCGGCCAATAATTAGCTGGCATTCGGACGTAAACACAGAAAAGCAGCACTGCTCCAACTGCGTAACAGACAGACAGAAGAGGAAAAATTGTTGAATAAATTTTTGTTTTGTTTTTGCGCACAAAAATGATCTTGTCAATTCATAACATTAAGGTTGAACTACTGCAGTCACGTCTACGGTTTTAACAGTGTTTTTACAACTTTTCTGGACATTGAATGTGGTCATTTCATTGCTTTCAATGAAGGATAAAAAAACCTCTCAGGTTTCATCAAAATATCTTAATTTGTGTTCTTACGGGTGTAGAACGACATGAGGGTGAGTAATAAATGACAGAAATTTTATTTTTGGGTAAACTAACCCTTTAAGAGTGAATATTATGCAAATGAATTTGAATACCGAAGCAAATCAGGTTTTAATGTTTTGACCTTATTTTCGATGAGAGTCTGTAGAGCGAGACAAACATCACACAGCTGTGAAGCAAGACAACCATGATTTCCAAAAACCTCTCATGAGGTATAGAAATGATAGTGTGTGATCAGTTAATATATGTGTGGCCTTTTGTGTGCCGGGACACTGGGGAGCTACTCACATCTTGCTAATGAGAATGGAACGATTACTTTTTTTTTTTTTTTTTTTTGTGTAGACTTGGACAAAACCAATCTTACATTCACAGGAGTGTTATATTTCTGTAAACTGCTGAGGACTGGCAGTAGTGGAACAGAAAGGGTGTATGGTAGATTTCTATGGTGATGGAATGAAAACAAAACACAAAATCAGCGCATACTTCAGAATTAAAAAAAAAAAAAATTAAATATGGGAAGGGTCCAAACTTAAGCCTGAAAATTATCATTGCTAAGACTGTAGGCTAAGCACAGATCAGGATCTGGGCACTGGAGTCCCAACTGCTCTACAGGGATATACTACAAACAAAACAGAATGTCAGAACACTGCTGTGATCATGGGTGTAGAAAAACAACTTTAAATGTGGATGGATGGATGGATGGATCGATCGACAGACAAATAGACAGATACTACTTAAATGTCCTAATTGAACTAAAGCCTAATCCTGGTTTAATCTAAGCCCTGTCTGTGAAACCGGGCCATAGAGTTAGACACAAAAAGATATTTTAATCTGCATTTTACCCAAAGATTTCTAAAGAAATAGCTCTGAAAATTAGCTCTAGCATTTATTATTATTACATTTGAATCTCATAAAATGCAGTATGAAACATTTCGACCACTGAAAACATCCAACCTCCGTGCAAAGGTAAATAGCCAGTTTTTATGAAGTGCTCTCTTTTCTCTAGTGTCACACTGATTATACAAGAGCCACACAATCGCAGAGGAAATTGGAGAGTGTAAACACTGGCAGAGAAGTGCTCAGAGCTGTCAAACACATCTGTGTGATTGAGCACAACCTTGTGCTATAGAGTAAACATAGGAAAAGTCATGGGTACATCACTGTAGTGGGAACCATGGCAAACTACAGAACTGTTGGGAGAGATTGAGTGAAACATAGTGCTCAAGACAGATCATATAGCTCAGAGAATCCAGCAGAGGAAGTTAATGACTAATGGTCCAGTTTTTTTTTCTTTCTGGAGAAAAATAATATGGCTGTAATAATTTCCTGATGGTGGGGTGGGATAGGAAATGGATTCTTCATAACGATGTATCTCATTTTCGTACTAATGTCAAGGCTTTTCTCCCATAGTCTACTAAACTGGTGACATCACCACTCCAATCATCATTCAGTGTTTTTATAATGCTATATAGCTGCATATATTTGTATTATTTTGTGTTGAATAATGTACTTTGTGTTTGTAATATATTCGATAATGCGAAGGAAAACTAATCATGATGTATTGCAGAGCATCACTGCGGCCTGGTACAAGTCAGATTTTTCATTCTCAATAGTCATAAACTATTTTTGGATGTGTGATCTCATAGTATAAAACCTATGTAATGTTTGCACAATTCTCGATGGAAAAAAAGGGCAACAAGACAAGGAATTCCCATGTTTTGGCACAGACTTGTTCAAAACTGTATAATCCACCTGTGCACTATAAAAGACAACCCTCATTAATTGCATTTTTCCTTTGCCCTGGAGCCTAAAACTGGCCACATACTTACAACGTATAGAAAATGAATTAACAAGAAAGAAAGAAAGAAAGAAAGAAAAACCAACCAAACAAGGGGGGGGGGGGGGGGGGGGGGAATCAAAGAAATGAACAAGAAAAAGAACAGTAAAGAAATAAACAATAAGACAAACAAACAATATGAAAGAAAGAAACAAACAAGAAAAAAACAAACAAACAAAAAGACCAAGGAAACGAACAAGAAAAGAAAAGTAAAGAAATAAACAATAAGAAAGACAAACAAATAAAGACAAACAATATGAATAAAAGGCAAACAAACAATAAGACAAACAATAAGAAAGAAAGACAAACAAGAAGGAAAGAAAGAAAGACATTATGAATAAAAGACAAACAATAAGAAAGAAAGAATAAAAAGAAAGAACAAACAATAAGAAAGAAAAACAATATGAATAAAAGACAAACAATAAGAAAGACAAATAAACAATAAGAAAGAAAAAAGAAAGAAAGACAAATAAACAATCAGAAAGAAAGAAAGAAAGTTCTGTTGCTTCTCTACTAGAAACGGCTCCCCCGTGCTTTCCTGCTCTTGCAGTTTTCTTCATGTGTTTGGACTCCGCTCGAGTTGGACCCAGCGCTTCGGATCCAGCAGAAAGTGGGCTTTGCTTCTTTAAGACTCCCCTGAAGTTTGAGATGCACACACGAGGGCTCGCGGCTTGGGTGGTCTCTCTACTTTGGTGAGCTGTTGCTAAGCAGCTAATAATAGTCGTGTTTGCTGAGTAATTTTTGCCCTTCTGGAACCAATCAGAGCCCAGGAACCCCGGCCATCTGACAGCCCCGGAGGCGGGATTTCGAGTGGTTTTTGCCACGCCCTCCTCCCCTTCTCCGAATGGAGAGTGATCTTTTTTCACATCTATTGAATCTCTCAGAGATCGCCTTGTCGCGCGGCCTGAGGAGGGACCACATAGATCACAGAATGCTTCAGCCACCGAGGGATCGACGTTTCCACAGCATCCACTTCGCCTTCTGATATCGCGAACTTTCCAGCGGACGGCGTGAAAGTGGGGAATTGTTGGAGACCTCCAGATTCGCGAAATGTTGGAATGGAAGGCGCAGACTCTGACTCGCCGTCTCAAACAGGAGTATGAAGTGCTTCGCGGATCTGGGATCAACGAGAGACAAACTTGGTTTTCTTCGGATATCACTAAACGCTCGCGGGGAAATACACTAGCGCGGATAACGAGACGTTCAGCGCAGACTTTGCAACATGGCCTCGGCTGTTAATGTCTCTTCCGAGCAGGAAAACAGAGACCCCGATCGGCCGAGGTTAACGCGGAGAAATAGGGGCAACTATCGGACCGCCGCGGCGGATTTGGAGTATTTGCAGCGGCCGAGCTATTGCGATGCTGCCTTTGCATTGGAGCAGATATCAGAGGTGCTTTTATGTTTACCCTGTTTGCATTTGGACTTTGTTGGGAATCTCTGACAAAGTGCTCAACTTTAGTGAAGTCGCTAGGTAACGGGATAGCCACGGCGCCGATGGGGGTGTCTATGCGTGAAGCAACCTGTAGCCGCTTGAGGGACTCTCTGCATTTGTTCACCGTTATGTCCATCACTCCCGATACATTAATCGTAAACATAGCTGTCAGACGTGAGGCTGAGGTCTGAAAGTGAAGCGAAGTGTAGTTAGTGATGTTGGCCCTAACCGACTGATTGAAGCACCTTCAGATATGATCTACACAGGGAGTAGTTTTAATCTTGCACTGTTTAGGCACGATCCATGTGGCTGCCCTCTTCCGTTCACAAATATTGTCGTAACTCCCTCTGTGATGGCTGCAGCGCTTCCCAAATCGCATCACATCGCGTCCCTTCAGCTATGCGACCCACGTGCATCTCCGACTTTGGACATTGTAACCTGTTGCCCTGGTACAATGTCCAAAGGATGCAATCTGTCACATTGCAGCCATACTCAGTTTAATGTCTAGTTTATGCGTGGGAATATAACTCATTTGAATTATGCTCTTTGAAAGCCGACAGAATGGTACAAGTAGTATGGCAAGCTGTTTTAACATTTATTCATTAGAACGGCTACTTATGTTTTTGTTTCCAATCATTATTATTTGTTAGAAAGTCATCCTTTTTCAGTTTCATTAGTAATAACGATGTCTTAAACAATAGTTCTTATTCCTTTGCTACTAGTCACAATCCCAATAATATTAATAACAATTATGTTGTTACTGGTAGCAAATTGAATATTTGCTATTGAATTCTTTGAAGATCTGTGGTTCAAGTATAAACTATTATTTTAATGTGGTATGTACATAATAAGTATGTAAGATGAGTTATAATTTTTTTTACTTGTCATATGTAATGACCAGTCAGAATGGCGGCTCTGTGTTTCAATTATTATTAGTATTACTTTTACTGGTAAGATTAGGAATGATTCCAGTAGCAACTTAAATACACGTTAGTGTCTAATAAATAGGTTTTAGTGTTTAATTAGTGCTAGGAAAACTGGAATAGGTAGTAGTATCTTATAACCTAATGAATCATTATAAGTAAAACTGGAATAGATACTAGTCTGAAGTTGAAGTTGATATCTGAACAACATGAGAGAATTCAAAACTCCCACCAGTAACAAAAGAATAGTTACTGGGATAGTGACTAGTTGTAAATGATTAAGTATCTAGTACTACTAGTATATAATAAATAGTTATTTCTATTGACACTGAAAAAGATACTATAGTCACTACTGGATTATTTACCAGTAATAGTAGTAAACTAGTAGTAAAAAGGATGCAGCTAGTAACTAGTAGTAACAATAAGTGCTTGCTACATAAAAATAGAATAATTTTAAGGGATAAATATTAAAATGGCTTGCCATAAAAAAGGTGCTTGAAAGTGTCGAGGTTTTTTTTTAAGATCTTATGAGCGGTGTTGTGTATACATAACTTGCATACATACTTTAATTGTTTAATACATTTTAAGTAATTACTTGGAAAGTAATTCCTGATACTACACCTATTTAAGCCCCCCAAGTGCCATTTTAGCTTATTTATTGCATTTAGTTGAAAAACTATAAACATGTATCGACGGAATTTAGTTCATCTTCTTAACAAAGTGATGAGAGTTTAATATTTGCTCTCTCTTGTCTTGTAGGGGAAGGCGACTGGGAGGAAAGCGCCGCTGTGGTTGAGAGCAAAGTTTCAAAGACTTTTGTTTAAACTTGGCTGTTACATACAAAAGAACTGCGGAAAGTTTTTAGTTGTGGGCCTTTTAATATTCGGAGCTTTTGCTGTTGGCCTAAGGGCAGCTAATCTGGAGACGGACGTGGAGAAACTCTGGGTAGAAGGTAAGAAGCTGTTTTCCTTGTACTTTAAGTCTTTCTAACACGTTTTCCCCTCAAGTGTAATCTAAAGGCAGACCTGAAGCTGTGGGTTGTGGAGTGGGGGGTCTGTCATGTAAGCTGAAGGAATTGTTTATTGTATTGAGGTCTGGCAGGAATCCAGATTAAACGTGAAAAGTATGTTTTTCGCCCCGAATTTGCCTTGCGCGCACGAATGCAGTTTGTTTATATAACATAATATATTAATTTAGAGAGCAATGTGAGTGTTTTTAACACGAATAGCCGCCATTTTGTGAGTGTGTGCGAGTAAGTGTGTGTGTGTGTCTGCCTCCAGCAGTTGAATCTGATCCGCGCTGCTCAGAGAGCCTGTGTGTGGTCCTGTTTTGGACAGCGTTCAACTTTCCAAAAAGATTTGTCTCAGAGTTTCAGCAGGAACCGAGCGAACTACAGGCAGAAACGTGCACTCAGACCCGACACAGACTACAGCTTATAGGCGGTTTGAAGAAAGTTTGAAAGAGAGTTGTTTTATTTTATGAATAAGCCAATTGTGAGATGTTGGGGCCATAGTGTGGGTGGTGGTTTTTTTTGAAGGGGGAGGGGCAAATAGGCATTTCTGCTTTGATCTACATTCCTGCAGTTTAAAGAACCTTTGATATGACCACAAATGATATAAGAGCTTACCATATAATTGCTTCTACAGTCATTATTTTTATATTAAGTTATTTTAATTGGATAAGTTGGCTTTCAGTGTGTTTTTGGACTGTAAATACACGCCATGTTCTGTCCATCCAGGACTGATATTAAAGTCATTGGTGTGTAGTAGATTTATGAAATGAGACAGTTGCCAAATTCCTGTTGCATTTCCACTTGATGTGCCTTTAAACCAAACACTGTGTAAACATGAAACACTCTTTACCTAACACTATAAACAAGCAGCTAGTATTATAATATTTGTGTATTTATATTAACAATCTTTTGCATTTTTAAGAATTTTTAGGTTTTATTTAGTTGTAGATTATTGTTTCAAGTCATTTCAAGTCGAAAGTGATGTCTGAGTGAGTGAGCTGTTTATTCTGTAATTAGTTACACATTATTCTGGCCAGTTCAGTCCTATTTGTGGACCTGTTCCCATCATGATTGGCAGCCATTGTCACGATTATTGATCGATCATAGACTTACTATGATACTTATTATGTCCTGTCATGTGACTTTTTCCAAGTATTTTTCAGTTAGCCCTCGTAAAACAGTAGTACTTTATAGAAATGAGTGATTTTTACACTAATTGATCTCATATTTAGTATAATATGCCTGTTATATTGTTTTTATACAGTAATTTTTATTTATTTATTTATTTTTAAATCAAAGGCATTGCCTTCCTTTGGAGGTTTGGAAGTCTGTTTGCTACTTCTTGACTTTAAATTATAACTAAAAATAGCAAAAATGATTCACAACTCCACTTTTGCTTGTATTTGATTCTTGGTTGAGATTTTGTAATAACTCAGTGAAACATGCCAAATTGTGTAGACACAATTTTTGGCCAGGCTGTCATACAAAGAAATTATGAACATGCAAAAACGAGAGATCCAACAAATTACAAAATATTAATAACTATTAACCACTGTTGGGGGTAACGCATTACAACAAGTAACGCGAGTCACATAATCAGATTACTTTTTTCAAATTTTCCCATTTATTGACTGACACCTCTCCTGTCCCCATGTTGAGAGAAGTGTAAGTGCAGAGGTGTTAGGTGCGCTGCGTGAAAATTATGTTTATTGTAGTTCTAGACTAAATATGTTAAATAATACAAATATACTTTATGTATTTAATCTCACTTTATTAACTTTGCTGCTGACCCACAAGGGTGTGAAAGGGCCTTTACATTTGCCAAAACTTTTTTTTTTAAATTAAAAAACAAACAGGCAAAGTCAAGCCCAGTTAAGAAAAATGAACACAAATTTAACATAACGCATTACTTTCCACAAAAAGTAACTATGTAATGCAATTGTTTATTTTAAAGGAGTAACGCAATATTGTAACTCATTACTTTTAATAGTAACTTTCCCCAACACTCTTAATAACTAATGTTTCATTTGAGCTTTTTTTATACATTGTTTTGCATAGTAAAATAAAACCTGTAGCTATAGTGTGCCTTTTTTGCCATATAATTTTGTCAGATAAATACCTTGACCAAGTTAGTGTTTTGTTCTTCCCTCATATTTAAAATATTTAAAAAATATTAGATATGTATGATATATTTGGATGGTTCAATCAAACTTTTAGGCTCAGTAAATACAAATAGCTCCTTCGCTTATGGTCTCTCTCTCTCTCTCTCTCTCTCTCTCTCGCTCTATACTAAAAACCATAAGCAATCACTTAAGCTGCTCATGGGGAAGTGTAATATAAGTTGCATTGGACGAAAAAAAAAAAAAGTGTGTATATATATATATATATATATATATATATATGTGTACTTTTTTTTCCCCCATCAGTTCCCCTGGAGCAGCTTAAGTGATTGCTAGTTAATGGCTACTATGATAATGGTGCAGGTGCAGGGCCTCTGAGACCTTTTTGGTCAACCCTACACTCATTTTGAAACCTTTTGCAGTAGCAACCTAGATCCTTAAACCTCAGTCTATCCCTCAGGTATAGAAAAACGTTTGCAGTAATGCTAAATATTTTAAGTTAATACTTAAGTGGAGTGTCAGTAATTTTTAAGTCTGTGTAAAGCAATATCTAAAGATGTGTTTTGAGCAATATCTAAAGATGTTATTAACCACTCAGCCAAATTTGAATGATAAACAAATCGCCAGGTAAATAAAACAAGTTATCAATCTTGAAAAAATAAGGAGAATTCTCTGCTCTCAAATGCTGTGGGCGTGTCCGCTGATGGCAGAGAAATCACCCCACTTGCAGGAAACACACAAGGCAAGGCAACTTACACTCATTGGTGGGCATTACAGGGTAATTACAGTAACTCGCAATTGAGTGGCCGAGGAGGGGAGGAGCCATGCTCAGTGGCTCCAGTGCATCATTGAGCTATGATTACAGGCCTACCCAAAAAATCCTGAACACATAAATGGTGAAAAACTGTTTAACGGTCTAACTCCACAATTCAGTACTACATAGTTCACAGTCTTTGTAACATGTTTTTGGCAATACATTTCTAACATTTATCATGTGTTTAGAAACAAATCTCTGAATTGCCTTTACAGAGACTTTTAGTAATATTCTCAACGTTAGCCATTTTCGTTAAATCAGCTGTGAACCTTATCACAAACACCTTGCTAACCCAGAGCTTTATCCTCTCTGCAGTTTTATCTTTGTTGCTCACTTCCACATTTCCTTTCCAAGAAGTGCAGGAGGTTTGCAGATGAAGTATGACAGTCAGTTGCTGGACACACACTCACTCACACCTCAGTTGTTCCCATGTCGAAGCACATGACAGCTTCCAGATGCAGTAACATTGAGACCTGTTTGTTTAGATTAAACTCCACAGCTGAGGGATAGATTAGTTCTGGTTGGCCAGGTTCTGCGCTGGGAGATGTCGGCCCAGCGTCCATTAGGATGCATGTTTATGTTTCGTTTGGAACAGTCTTTTGCTAGCGACCTCCAAATGACCCTTTGTTGAAGCTGTGTCTCTTACTCTCCCTTAAGTTCAGCTTGAATGGGATTCAGTGTGATCTCATGTTGGCTTTCATCACTTGCCATTGAGGGCTGTTACGCTCCAACCATTATAATTTGTTTGGTTGCTCTACAGATTTTCAGTGTTACATGATTGATGTAGATAATGTTGTCATTGCTTTTCGATTCACTGGCTGTATCCTCTCACTGATCTGATATGTGTAATGTAGCTTTGATGTTTTGGACACTAATGTTGTGGAGACTTGTGGACGTCTAGCTTAATACTTCAGGTCAGATTTTGTGCAGAAAGAGAAAAAAAATATTTAAGTGTGTATATATATTATATAATATTTTTTTCTTTAAGAAAGTTGCAGATGAAATGAGTAGCCATCTTTTTTGCTTTTCAAAATCACAGGCTCCAAGTTTTTTAAAGAAAATACCAGCACCGCCTGAACTTAATTAAAACAGTTTCACGTAAACATTCGCCTTCCTGTATGCCTTCCCCTTCTGGCCGATTTTGAGAAGGACTGCTCTCGCAGTGAAATCATTGAAATATCAGGGTTAGGGTTGTCCCATTCTCTCGTGTGGGGGGTAGGAGGAGTAGCATGAGGCTCGGGGCCACAAGGCTGCGTCCCTTAGGACCTGAGGTCATTGAGTAGAGACTCCGCTATTTAAAAGCTCATCTGATACTGGCTACATGACCCGGGTGCAGAGTGAGGGGTTCCAGCTAACGCCAATGATGATGAGAGAAGGTTTACTGCGCTAGCCCTCCTGTGGATGAGGAGCTTGATCGATTTAAAAGCATTTAATGATTAATTTAACCAGCAAGATGTTTTTTGCACCCAGCAGGGGGCAGTGTAAATTTATTAGATAAGTGATCAATGTGCAGTAAATCTGGGTATTATGGAAGACATGTAACTTTGGTTTATTTAATTCTTGTTTCATGAATTGAGCAATCTCTTTTCAGTGCCTTTACATTCAGGCATTTAATGACAATCTCCCCTGGTTGTCTAGTGAAAACATGAGGACGATTAAGAGTTAGCAGTGTGGAGGAGTATATAACCTGCAGTGCATGTTAGGAAGAAGTTCTCTTTTAATATAAAGGAAGTGGCTGAAGAATGTGGCCTTCCCGCATTGTGGTTAAGAGATTGGGATTTAGTGGAATTCTCCCTGTTTAGATGTACTCTGGAAGGCTTGGACACACATGGCTGAACTGTAAGGGATGTATGTGGAGCGCTGAGGGCTTTAGCTGGTTTGAAGTTTGAACTGCTTCACTCATGTTTGGAGAATGGGCTCTGTGTGCCTTGCCCTGATTGTATTGCTAATTATTTATACTATGTAATTAATTATCTAACTATGTAACAACTGTGATGGCTAATATAAATTACATTTAGATGGACTGGATTTTTATGTTATGTGCCTAGGGTGTCCTAGGGTGTTGTTGGTGATTCCCAGGGTGTTGCTCTGTGGTTGCTTGGTGGATACTGTGATATTCTGGTCTGTAGAAATGGCTCCTTCCTTAAATGTAACTGAGATTTTTGCCTGTTTTCTTTAACAGGTGAAAGTTGTAAATCTGATTGCTAGGGATGGGCGATATCTTATCGTTTGCGATATACCGTTGAAAATTCTCCTCACGGTAAAAATTTGTCTCCTCGCGATAATAACGATAAGTCTAGTTGATGACGTTTCATGCATGACTGATTCACTGTTCATGTGCTGAGTTAAAACAAGCACGGCGGAAGGCAGACGTGAGGCTGAGGAGGAGCTTGTTGTTAAGCGAGGAGCTACCTCCACAATTTGGAACTGGTTTGGTTATAGAAAATCAGATGCGGAGCAAACTACCGTAATCACAATAAACAAATGTTCAATGCAAGAGCCGTATGCTCTATCAGTCATTCGCAGGTAGACCTGAACATCTCACGTTGCTATCTGTGTTTAAACGAAACCTTGCCAATTTAAACATTCAACCGTAAGACGCAAAAGAGAACTTGCGCGTGCTGTGAGGAGATTTGTGTGTTCTCATCCGAAGCGCGTACACGGAGAGCTGCGTCACAGCTGTATTTTGTAAACTATCTGAAAGACATGGTTAGGGTTAGGGTTACTTTTTGATGCAGTGTTTGCACTATTTTTACAATTTGTTCCATGGGACAAGAGTGTTGAAAATTTAACTACCTAATTGGTGGTAGCATGTTTCACATACGTATTATATTTACATTCTAAGAGTGTGTTATTGACTGTTTCACACTGTACTTCTTTACTTTAACATGTTTGTTACTTTAGCAGGGTTTATTTGCAGTTGTACTCTGTTGTAATTTTGAAACACAACCGAAGACATGGTTGGTGATTGTTACTTTTGCTGTATGCACTATTTTTGCCACTGTTTGCACCATGAGAGTATAAATAAATACAGAATCTGTGTTTACATTTTAAACTTGTAATTGATTTTAATTATTAATGTGTAATTGTTGTTGTGTGACGTTTTTCAGCACAGTCACTGGAACACAACTTAAACATAACATAATCTGCTATTTTACAGAAGAAAATAATTAATAATAATAATAATAATATATATATATATATATTATCCACATTGGTATCGTTATCGCAATAAATAACTGAAATTATCGTGATCAATTTTTTAGGCCATATCGCCCATCCCTACTGATTGCTTAGAAAAGCAAAACTGCATTGTCTTATTAACAATCAGCACAGTTTGAGGGGACTATTCATGTCAGTAGCAGTGCAGGACAACTTATGTGACAAAGCAGTTTCAAATGCAGCAAGTTCCCTAACATATATCTAATTATCGTATTTTTGCACTTGACCGTGCCTAGATTTGGCTCAGGTCCATATATGTAAATATGGGATGGATTTTTGCCCAAGCTGATCACTTAGAAATATAAAAGTGCACCTCTTCTAAACTTTCCACACAATTTGAGGTGCAGTTCATATATATAGCACAAATGGTGCAGTACAAGGTACACAACAAAATTTAAAACTGTTTGTTTAATACTTTGCAGTTCCCTAATGCACGTTTGATGTTCGTATTTTACACTGTCTATAAATCATGATTTCTTCAGCGGCAACCTCAACAGTTTTAAAACTGACGCAAGTGTGTGGAAGACAGATATGAATTGAGCAACTCCCATCCACAACCGGCATCCTGACAGCCCTCCAATTCCTGTGTTTATATTCTGCATACCTCCACTCTGTGTTATTCAAAAAACAGAGACACCGAATTGACGGAAAAGACTCATGCTCTTTCTGTCTCTCGCTCTCTACTACTCCCTTTCCCCTCTCTTTTCTTCCGAAAGCTTTCACTGCACTTCAGTCTCCCCCGTTCTCTGCTCCTCACACTGACACCCCCCTCCTCCCCCTTCACTTGGGAGTCCATCCCTGGGATGCCAGATGTATTACAGAGTGAAGCGCAGCAATGTAAACACTGAGTCCTGCCATGGATGCCGGGTGGTCTGGCCCTCCCCCTCTCCACCCTCCATCTCTCTGTGGCCGAGGGGCGGAGGATTTCAGCGAAAGAGAGCAAGTGGGGGAGGGAAGCGTAGTAGCTGAAGTGTTATTTGTGTTTTGGCTTGAACGGCCGTTTTTCTGCAATCTGCTGCTTCGGTTAATGCTTCATACCTATGGGCAAAGATGGTACGAAGTTCAGCCTACATCTAGACCGGTTTCCTTCCGGTTCTTTGGGAACTGTTTAGTAAACTTGTAGTGAAAATTGAAACTTTAAAACATGCCTTTAAAGCTTGGTTAACCTGCAAGAAGTGTTCACTATTTTGTTTTATCAGCAACCAAGAATGAAATTGATCTTTGTATAGTGTTTTTAGGTTGATTTAAATTGTTTTGCATGTGAATGTAAAACCGAAATAGAAGTGATTAGTGCATCTGTTGCAGCTTTTTGCATTTTATTGTATTGATTTGAGTTTAAATTATAATGTTCGCTACCTTAGATTATCAGTTGTTATATCAATTTTTTACTGCAGACACCTGTAATCAGCCAATCAGACACCAGTATTCCAGAGAGTCATGTAATAACAAGCTATATATTTTTTTAAAACCCTTGCTAACTGGAAATGTCCCAGTGATATCTTATTTTGCTGGAGCTCACCGAATATTTGGGTAGGTGTGCACACTGATCCACCCCCCCAACCTCGAGTGTGCACAAACCCACACACACACTTTTCCCCATGCTTTTTGTTGCAGTGCGATCCAGTTCATTTGAATAGTTTTTTCTTAAAGCAAGGGACTTGAATGAAGCCAGCAACGTGGAAAAATCTACCCATTCAGGCCCCTCTGAATGTACATCTCTGGATTGCAGTAAGCTGTATTTGTAGGCAGCGGACTGCTAAATACATCCATTTTTCGTGGAGCAGATCTGGACAGGTGATTAGCATAATTAGAGGAGAGCTGGCCATACATATGGTAATGCAGTGTGGAGTAAATGGCAGCTGCGGTGTAAAATTTGTGTCAGGGGTCGAACAGACTGCTTGGGGGCATTGTGCTACAGCTGCGGGTCAGGGACTCTCTCTCTCCCTCACTTTTTCTCTTTTTCTCTCACTTTCACTTTCCCTCTTTCCCACCCTTCGTATCTCCTCTGCGAAAGGCGGATAAGTGCATGGTGAAGGTCAATGTATGGAGCCACTACAGGGCTTTGCTCTATTTGTATCACTATTAAAATTGACGTGTAGAAGTGGCAATGTTATTTTTCTTCGGCCAAACGAAATGTAATAAAGATTTTAAAGGCAGCTTTCTGGTTTAGATGTGAGCTCGGCAGTCAGTGGCATGTCGAAACTGGTGCATCGGTGACAGGGCCGTTTGTGGTGCGCTACGGTTTGTGCCTGGATTTGTGCAGGTTGTACAAGGGAAAGAGTTCAAGCCGCTATGACCCTGTGCAGAAACTTCCGTGCGACCACAGGGGGTCTCTCTGAGTTGGAGTCTAATCCAGCTAATCCCGCCCGCAACACAGTCATAAAAAGTGCCTCCCTGTGCCGGCATTGCCACACACAGCCCCCCCACCCCCCACCCCCCCAATCTAAAAAAGCTGCCATAAGCCACACCATCCCATCATGCAGCGACCCCAGCAACCATTCCTCCTGGCCCTCCAGCCGCGTGATTGGCGTAGTCGGCGGGATGAAGTAGTGGGCGGTAGGGGAGCTTGCAGTAGTGTGGAGTTATGTCATGATCTTGAAGGGGTTGGATGCAGTGGTTTTGGCTGTGGTGGAGGGGGGTGTGGGTGGGATGTTTCTTTTGTACCAAACCCCTCACACTCCTCCAAAACGGGCCACTCAAAAGCCACTCTGCAGCTGAATGGCGAGAATGGTAATGCGCCGCTTGAAAACTCGGGGCAATGGGAGAGTCCTTCCAATGGCAGCTCCCCCTGTTCGTGAAAGGGAGGTTCAAGGGTTAATGTTATGCAACAAACTGAATGGGCCCAGTGGAGGCACCAACACAAACTGACATGCACACCAGATTCTCTGACTGCCCTCCTGCACCCTTTACATACCTGTGGGTTAGACTGATATGGATGGTTTTCCTTTCTGCTGTTTAAAGTAGCTACATACTAGTTATCAAAAACGATTATCTGATTTGATTATAGGCATCTCAGCTGCTGCACATTTTAGTGTATTTAATAACTGGTTAAAGCATAGCGTTCATGCCATGTCGTAATTACTGTGATTACAAGGTGGAAACCCGTGACGTTCTAATCGGAGCTGTTCATGGCCAAAGACTTGGATTTACATTTCTATGGCAACACTATCAACACAAAAATGAATCCGCAGCAGTCGATATTGTTCAATATTGTGGTCTATAAAATTGTGTGTTCACAAGAAGGGCAATTACACAACATTTTAAGATGGAGTAATGTGCATTTTAAGATAACTAATGTGCTCACTTACAGAATCAGACACTGCTCTTTTTATAACACATTTCCTGTTATGAATTATGATACCGCTTGGACCGCTGGTCTGTTGGGTCGGATTGCTTTCTCACCTCAACTGAACCGCCCCAGAGTTCGTTTTTAAGCAGGCCGAGACCAGCTCGTTCAGGTGATCTTGGAGCAATTGTTTTGGTGCAAATCCGAGCATGATTGCCATGTTCATATATGCCTAAACCAGGGGTGTCCTATCTTGCTCCTGGAGGGCCACTGTCCTGCAGAGTTTAGCTCTAACCCCAATTAAACACACCTGAACCAGCTAATCAAGGTTTTTAGGCATACAGGAAACTTCCAGGCAGGTGTGTTGTGGTAAGTTGGAGCTAAACTCTGCAGGAAAGTGGCCCTCCAGGACAGAGTTTGAACACCCCTGGCCTAAACGGACCAAACTAAAAGAGAAAACGCATCAGGTTCCGAAACAAATGCTTCAAATGAGCCAGGTGTGAAAATGCCCTTAATCTCCCAAGAATGTATATACCTGTCCATGTCGATGCAGTTCATGGGCTTATTTCTCAAGATTTGAGCCATAGGGTTAGACATTTATGCTGGTTTTTGAAAGACCTTAAAACACACCTGCAGTCATGTTTGAATTAATTCACCTCCTGTTCTCTGTCATTCTTTTTCATTCACATTTTCTTTTGGTGTTAGTTTCACACCTGAGGCAAGGCCATTTGTGACCCCAGAACCTCAGGAGGGGTGTTGAATTCTCCAGAGTTCAGATCATAATGTGACGTTTCCAGCAATATTTAAGTCTTTCTCTGTGAAGTGAGTGACATCCATTGTTATAGTTCCTTCCGGTTAACTCTGTAGTACATACATCAGAGGAGCCATTAATGACATGAAGGTGACCCAGTTCGTGGTAATCCAGAGTGGAGACATTTCTGATTGAAAGCTGACGTCTGAGGTTGTTTCATCCCCAAAACATGTTGGTGTTCCCAGAGCCTCAAAATCAGGAACATGCTAAGCTTGTTTGGGATGTAATCAACCTGGTCCCAATAATCATGCTGAAGTAAATCTCAGGCTTGCTTGAAGCTGCAATTAATAAGGAATATTATAAACAATCCCCTAAAACAAGATCAGATGTACATTTGGGCCCAGGAAAAAAGAAATCCATTGCTTTCTAATGAATGCTTCTAGACATTTCCCTCCTTCTCAGCCTTTTTCACTGGCAGGGTGGTCTGCCCTTAGAAAAAAGCATGGTTATTTTCAACTTTAATACAATTACAACGGTTTGAAAATATTCAACGTATGTCTGTCTCGTGAATTGAAAACCATTGTTAAATTGGATTAGAGCTTATAAATTGTTACAGATTGCTTTACACAGCCCTTCCCCCAGAGCTGGAGTAGGTTAATGAGAAAAAGACATTTTTTTTTTTTTTGCTTTAGTTACCAGGCATGATAGATGTTTCTGTATTTTTGAAGTTTTAGTGGTTTTGAAGGGAACAAAACAGTCAAAAAAAAGATGAATTGGTTGCAGATTTGTTTTATTTTTTGTTGTTTTATGCTTGCTTATGCTGCGTGAAATTGAGACCATTCTCACATATGTTCGGAGTGTGGAAAAACTGTGAAGAGCCTAAGTCTTGTTGCCACACACTAGGTGGGAGAGGACTTGGTTTAAAACCTGCTAGTGTAACTTCTTAAGAAAAACATTGGTAATCACTAACATATGATTCTGACTTCATTTTTCTTTGTCCATGTCCAGGGTTTTTCCTGGTCAGAAATGGTCTTTGTTGGTGGCGGATGAACATGGCCATCCACACACACAGTACAAAGTACCCTACCCGTGTGAACTGCGAGCCCAGTATTGACAATAAATCCAAAATAAATTTAAATAAATGCAAAGAAACAGTTTGTAATATTAGCTTATGAAATATTCATGGAATTTTTATTCATGAAATGTTAAATAATCACTGTCAGGACAGATCATAAAACAAAGTGCTTAGGACTATTTTATATTTAAAAAAATCTAAGTGTATATGTAAAAATATATATATACGTACTCTCTTATGAACTGTCTCTCCTCTCACTCAGATATTGCGTGTGCATGCTCAAACAGCGCACTCACGAATCTCTCCGTGCTCTTACAGAAATGAATTTGCTTATGGATTAAACTCTGTCAAAAGTTATCAACCAATCAGAATAGACGACCGATAAATGAAATCAAACATTAAATAATAACGCAAGTATTACAATAACAATTTATAGTGCGAATATACACTGATTTCAGTAATCAAAATGAGTAAATGACCTTATTACACTGTTCTGCCAGTAGGTGGTGACCAGTGACCGTTAATTTATTTTTTATTAATCAAAATCATTCATTCAAGAGATTTGTTTAAAAACACTGAACGAAACGTCTTCATTAATTTCATTTTTTGTAATGAATTAATTTTTTTTTTTTAAACATTTTACACATTTCTAAATAGACTGATTTATAACATTAAATATTTATAACATTGTTTAATCTTTTGTTTTAAATTAATGTTTAATTTAATGTTTTGGTCCATGATATTGGCTAATATGTTGGTTTTGGATAAATCATTCAGTGGACTTTGACCTGTAATGGAATGCAGTTAGATAAGCTTATTAATATAGAAATCATCAATTTCTAAGATAGGCCTACATTTTGATTAATATTATTAAATATTATTAAATTGTAATGAAATTAAATATACATCTTTGTCGAAAGAATTCCAGGCGCAGTTCACTCTCAGCCAATAAGATTCCACGTAGCATTTTCATCTATCAGTCGTCTATTCTAATTAGTTGATAACTTTTGACAGCGTTTAATCCATAAGCAAATTAATTTCTAGTGCAAGAGCACGGAGAGATTCGCGAGCGCGCAGTTTGAGCGCACACACACAATATCTGAGCGAGAGGAGAGACAGTTCATAAGAGAGCACTGTATATTTGAGAGCGTGCATCCAGTTTTGTGCGAGAGCAAAGGAAATCCGTGTGCGAGCGGAGAGCATTACATGTATGTGCTCTCATGTCACAATGTGCTTTCAACATTTGTCAGTAAAATAACGCCATATTACTCATTACATAGGAAAAGTGGCAGGTCTATTATTTTGCATTTACACTCCAAGACTTCATGCACATATCATTTGACATACAGTATCAGATTGGTTTGTTCTGCCCATTGCTATGGTTATCACTGTCAGTTGGATTCAACCGTGTATTTAAGTATGGTTGTCAATCCATAAATTTTGCAATGTGTAGTCAGCAGCATGAAAAATAGATATTATAGCTGTAATAAAGTTCAGGGAGGAAGGAGGCGGGAACAGGTGGACATTCAACGTAACTTTAATAATAAAATAAACATAAAGAACAAAACAAAGGTAAAGTGGCAGCCCCTCACGGATGACTGCCGCATATAAACATAATAAAATGACAACATAAATTCCAGGTCTGGTCCTCTCTCATCCTTCACTGTTGTCAGTTCTTTTATCCTTCCAGAGCTCCTCTGTGGGACTCGAGACTGGTGTGACACTCATTAACACTTGCACCACCGTCCTCGCTCCATTCCCACGGCTCTCGGCCTCGCCCTGCTTGCCACAATAACCTATACAGAAAGTGAGCAAAGATCACTGCCATTATAATCACTGAAACTGTCAACTGTAACTCGAGGTACGCAAAGCTGCACTATTGCAAAGCTGTCTACACTGTCTGTCTCTTATTGATATCATGTTTGTACTTCGTTGGTTATAATGAAAGGATTCACGAGTTGCAGATCTCTGAACAAAAACGGCGCTGTTTTGAGCAGTGTTGAGCTGATTCTGACTAACTTAAATGCATCTAATTGGCCATTGTGTTCACACGCTCAACAGATATGTCTGTGATTGGCTACAAAGCTCAGTGCTGCAAAAAACATTGTAAATAAAAACCATTGACGCTAACAGAGTGCTTACACAAACACTGTGCGTTTTAAAGCAGCAGGCTATCAGTGGGTATCGTACAGAAGAACGGCAAGTATTTTCACATTAAATGATCGAATATCCTTATACTCTAGCTTTGTTGTGTATTTGAACTTTAAAAACTCAAAACGTACACTATCCCTGGGGTTTTCAAACTTTTTGATGCCAAGGACCCTCAAATATTATGCAAGGGACCCCCTTTCTAATATATAATGGTAGCTATATATTTTCTTGTATAGAAAACCATTTGTGATATTATAAAAGACATGTTATCTGACTTTTATATTGTCATTAAACTGAAGCAAATTATGTTGGCAGCTTAACTGAGAATAACATTTATTAATAATATCATTCTCATAAAAAGCTGGCCTTCAGAATATCTTCTCTGGCAGAAAAAGTCAGTTAAATATGGTTGAATTTACCTTCAGTACTTAAAAGTATGATATCACAAGTATCACAAGAGCTTCAGAATCACGCAACCTGCTGTCCGAAACCCATCACAACAGTAGTTGATTTGCTTGATTACGTTACGAGGAATTGACAGATTACCTGTCTGAGACTGCATTATTACCTGGTTCAGAGTAACTGTGAAGTCCTTGTGAACAGTGTTGCCTGCTTCTCTAAGGTGCTTGATCCTGGAAATGGAGAACTCTTCTATTTTCAGAGGTCAGGTAGAGAGCGCGTGAAGAATCGGCAGCTTTGAGAGGCGGACTTGGACGGTGTTCAGCAGGACACATTGAAAGGCTGCTTTTATAGCTGTGAGGGCTCGCTGTTCCTGTGTGGAGCTTAGGTGTGCCACCCAACGACTCCACTGCCCCAATGCAATAAAGAAGCCAAGGCGCTTACACACACGTGTGCGCACGCAAACGCACTTGCGCACACAATCATAATTCATAAGCCTGGATTTGAAGGCTGTGAAGAAGACTGCAGGTGTTAAAGGGTGTACTAAAAGGCATTTTGAAGTCAAGTTAACAGGACAGATGGGAGCCTGTACATGTGTTAGCTTTTCCTTTCATCGAGGCTGGAGAATATGATTGATTACAGTGAGACTGTGCTTGACCCTGTGTGACGGCAGTGAAAGTTATGATTGTTTGTCACTGAAGAATGCAAAGTGACTTTTTATCATGCTTCTCTGTTTCTTGTGGGTTTTCTAACTGCTTGTTGATGTTAATAAGTTCATAAACAAGTAAATAAATGATAAAAATTGAAGTATTAAACATATAAATCCATGTCACATTTGAGTTGTCAGCTTGATGAATTAAATGTGATGAACTAAAAAGTCTGTACTGCGAAATAATGGAGAGAAAACATGTCTTTTTAATTAGTCTATACTGGCTACATTAAAAAACAAACATACTACAACTAATGTCATAAACGAATGACTCGGAGTCAGTGTTTTTAATTAATGTAATCAGTTTGATTAATATTTTGCTGAATTAACTATATCTATCCGAATTAGCATCTGACTCTAACTCCACATCATTACATTGTCATGTTTGAACGAAAATACATACAATTTTAAATAAAAAAAATCTAAATATTGTACTGAATTGTATTATAAATATTGAAATGAATTATAACTTAAGTAAAACATTCATACGCAATTATGTAATTATTGAATTAATTTCATAATTAAAGCAAATGAAAAACAATAGTAATTTACTAATAGACTATGTAGTTAGGACCAATTGCGGGGGTTTGATCATTTGGTGGTGGACAGAAACAACAAAAAAGCAACGTATAATTACGTTTAATTTGTTTCTGACACATTAAGCTGTGAAATGCCAAGCAACATTTCATGCTCCTAGACTTCTAAATAAAAGTACTAAAAGGTTGTAGAGCCTCATCTGAAAGTCTTCTTTTCCATCACTTTTTATCTCGATTTCCTAGTGGGTGGCAGGGTGAATCAGGAACTCAAGTACACGCGGCAGAAGATCGGAGAGGAGGCCATGTTTAGTCCTCAGCTCATGATACAGACGCCACGACAGGAAGGTGCTAACATTCTGACCGTAGAGGCGCTGAAGCAGCACCTCGAATCCGCCATAAAGGCCAGCAGAGTGCACGTTTACATGTACAACAGGTAATGGCACAACAGCCTCTGTACAGTTATTTTTTTATTGGGTAATTTACGCACAATATGTCTATGGAATTTTTTAATTTAGATTTTAGGTTAAAAATTTTAAAAGAGCATTATATTTTCCAATGTGTATAAAATCTTATAACCGATCACCATTTCTTTCAAATTTTCTTTTTACTTTCATTCATAGTAGTTCAAAAAATTGCAGTATATCTCATTTCCACCGTTGAATTTTCAGACAATGGACATTGGAACATTTATGCTACAAATCAGGAGAACTTATTACAGAAACCAATTTTGTGGACCAGGTAAGGAAGAATGTTTACGATATTTTTTTTTAAATTACATTTTAGTCAAAATATTTGAACTTCAGAGGAGGCCATAAAGGCTTGTGACATTAATAGCATCTACCTTTTCAGATTATAGAGAAACTGCACCCATGTCTGATCATCACTCCTCTGGACTGCTTCTGGGAAGGTGCTAAGCTACATTCAGGAACGGTCTACCTCCCGTAAGTTACACACACCTTTCTCTATTTGCTTGGAGCTTGTAATATTTGAGTCTGTCCCGTCTGACTTTTGAAATCAAGTTGATTTGCCAAAAAGGCCATTTTCATACAGTAAACACTTCACTGACATGTCCTTCCTGTGAATAGAATTTTAAATTAAAATTAAAAACCAATAAACAAGCAAACTAAATTTAAAGGAAAAGGTTTTCCAATCCCATCAAGAGTGGTGGTTAAAAGTGTATTTTACTGTTTATTTGATAAATTACCTTTTAACCCCGATTTATGGGTAATTTATTTATAAATCAAACCTAAACAAGACGTTTAACGAGCGTAGTCATTTGTACTCTTTGTATGGTAAAATGTAATAATCAGAGAAGCTCAACAAGTCAGATATCATCTACAAGTTAAATATGAGTTTTGTACCAAGTGGATACTGAATTTTTAAAATGATTTGATGAAAATCATGAAAATGAAAATAAAAATGAAAAATTTTACAATGATCAACGCACAGGAGCATTTGAAAGTGTTTGAAAGCGTTTTGAAAGCAGGAGCGGGAGTGTTTGAAAGCAGGCGTCCGTCAGCAGACCGGTCCACTGATAGATGCCTGCTTTCAAACACTTGTCTGTTTACAACATATTTTTGAAGCGTTGATCATCGTAGCCAATCACAGACATATCTGATGAGCATGTGAACACAATGGCCAATCAGAGGTGTTTACGAATCCTCTCAACAGCGCTCAAAGCGTCACATTTTAAAAATGTCAGTATCGACTTGGTATTGAAGTCGTTACTTTTGACAACACTAAGTTAAATGCCATGATTTATAGTAATGTAAGTGCAAACACCAGCGGAAAACTAATGCGCAGACCATAGAATCATCAAAAACTATTTGCAATATGAGATTAAATCCATGCAGTACGGGAAAGAATTTTTTTGTTTTTGAATCAAGTTCTGTGATTGCATTTCCCATTTGATTCAGTTTGAGAATTATATTATTTTGCATGAAATAGATGAGTACATAGTGATGTTGCATAAAGAATATTTTAAAAAAAATTATTAAATTAATCACTATATTTTAATCGCATGACAGCCCTAAGTGGTGCTTCAAAGACTCTAGTGGTGTTTTCTGAAGGACTTCATTGTGATGTTGAACCGCTCAAGGCCTCACACTTCTGCTGCTAATAGCTTCTTGCAACAGTTACACTCAGTAGACAACCACCAAGTCTGCAAAAGTTTTTCTGCCCTCCTCCCTCTTTCCCTCCATCATGGATGTAAATAAGGATTTTACTGTGTTCTGGTTGGGGGACTTGGAATAATGACTCAAGCCTGGTTAGGCACATACAATGTGGTCTGAACCACTGCAGGCCTGCCAGAAGAGAAAGACAGAGGGGCGAGCAGAAGGAAACACATACAGAAAAAAGGAAAGAATGAAAGCAAGAGGGAGAAATGAGAGAAAGATGGTGCAGGGACAGAAAGGCGGAGCTGGTTTGACAGAGGGAGGCTTAGAGAGTCAGTCAGCGGAGCGGTGGTAGTGGATGGGTGATGGAAAGTGGGAGGGTGAACTCGGTCCGAGGAAGGCCGTCTGAGGATAGAGTCAAACGTACGGGCGGGACGGGAGACTGGGTGAAGACACAGCAAGAGAAAGAGGGTCTTGAAAAAATCAGCTGAGACGAAATGGCAAGCAAAGTATGGGAGGTTTGCGAAACTGCTGCGTTGGGCTGTTAGTTGTGGGGAGATGCCAGGCCCTGAGCGGGATCACCCGGCACGGCAGTATAATTAGAGGGGATAAAGATCAGATGAGCGGATTGATTCCATTTTCTCAAAGCTGTTATTATGGAGGCAGGCTGAAATCCAATCCCAACTACATCTGTGCTGCCACCGCTGTGACGTGCAGCATCCATCAATCCCTAAGCCTTCGGAATTCCATCCAGTCACCCTTCTTCCGCTCCCCATAGTTATGCCATACCACTTTAAGCATGTCCAACATCACATAAGCAGGGTTAAAAAATTGGGGTCAGTAAGATTTTTTTTATTTTTTTTTTCACTTTTGATCAGTTTAATGAATGAGTTCTTGCTAAATAAAGACATTAATTAGCAACTGTCTATGGGAGTTAGGCCATGTGCCAACCAAAGCATTTTTAGCCAGCTAGGCGCTCTGCTGAAAATGCCTAGCTGTGAGCGCTTGAGTGCTTCAGCAACGCAGCGTTTTTTTTCAGTTGAGGCGCTTTGTTGCTATGATACGAAATATCCTGTTTGCAATATTGCACAGTTACTTGTAACTGATTTCGCAGAAAATTTGTTTCAGACTAAAAATGTCGACACCATGTGGAGTACTTGCTATGTATGTTCGGAGACCAGCAGTATTAATTACTCCTCTATTTTGTTCCTTTCTGTGCTTGTTGATGTCGTTGTACAGCAAGAATGTTGTGACAGTTGGTCGGTGTTGTCACTAAAAAGTGACAGTGATGAGCGCAGCGTTTTACTTAAAGTTGAACATTCTTCAACTTGAGGTGACCGGTAAAAAACGGCGAGTGCTCAGTGCTTCAGCATGAAAAAGACGCTCGCGCCTCGCTACGCTCCTGGCATTTAAAAAAACGTGGCACTCTCATTGAAAACATTTGGAAAAGTACGCTAGCCACTGGAAAAAACATTTTGGTGGATACACAGCCTTAATGTGTCTATAACCCCGCCTTCTATTAAATTCTGTTGCACTTCATCTAACACACTTTAAGGCTGTAATGTGTGAGTGTCGTAATATGAGTGTGAATGCACCCTTAGGTCCACATCAATAAAACGGTTTCTTTTTTACACACAGTGGCAAACCCCCAGTGCAGTGGACCAACTTTGATCCGATGGGATTTATTGCTGAGTTGAAGATGCTGAAGTATTCGGTGGACATCTGGGAGGAGATGCTGGTCAAAGCAGATGTGGGCCATGGCTACATGGACCGCCCCTGCCTAAATCCCGCGGACCCTGACTGTCCATTGTCCGCTCCCAACAAGAACATGACACGGGTGAGCAATAGCTGAAAATCATTGTTGGATGTCTGTTTTCTGTTTTCCCAGTCACAGGCTACAGCTAAAGATTCATAATTAAAGTTGTTTTGCATCTTGAGTGTGTCTCTGATTTATGATCTGTCATCATCTTAAGCCTTTTGACGTGGCTCGTGTTCTGACTGGTGGCTGCTATGGGCTTTCCAAAAAGTACATGCACTGGCAGGAGGAGCTTATCGTAGGTGGGACCAAGAAGAATGACAGCGGCAGACTTCTGAAGTAAGAGAACATTTGGGCTATAAACACTGATGGCATTCAGAGAAATTGATTTATCTTAATGTATTTTAATTCTAAAGGGGATGATTGATTGTGAAAACCATAGAGGTGCGCAGAAGGAAAAAAGGAAGCGTGAAAAGTGTGTCTTTAAATTTGTTAGCAGACCAATTTTGGGCCTTACATTGCAGTGGAAAAAAGATCACTTTGTCTTTCCCTCTCTTACATACTCACATGTACAGTGTGAGGTTTGTTTTTTTGTTTCTTGGCAGATTGTAATCATTAGTAAACTGCATATTAGTATTCATTCCCTCAGACCTCTATAGGCTTGAGTGGGGACAGAATTCAGCATCCACATTATTAAAGAACGTTGTCGTAAGTCCCAGAAAAGTTAATTCACAACAGTGGTGGTGGTGGAAAATATTCTCAAGTGGCTCTGGAATCGTCCACTACGATTTCTAGGAATCTTTTCACTCCCTTGTGGTTTTATGAAAAGAGAAAGTCAAGGGTTTTTTCTTTCAAGAAGTGTTTATTGAACAATAGCATGTTGACAGTCCACTTGAGGGAGTCTGTACTCTACAGTTGGAGAAGTCTAAGCTTGTCTGTGGAGCAAAGTGACAGACTTCTTTATTTCAGCATGTTAGTGCTTCTTTTTAAGATTTTTTTTTATTCTTAAGAAGTGACAGACAAGGTCAAGTCTATGTTTGTTCTGCTGTAGGATTTTTTTTTAGCAACAGCCATTATCACTTCACTCCCCCCAAGAAATTGAGATTAACAGCATGCTAAACAATAACCATTAACGCTAAAGTCAACATATTTTTTATTTATTTTATAACAACAAAATAAAATAAAATAAACTTACAAATTAGAATGTTTGATATTGCTTTCCAAAAGTACATATTTGATTGTTTCGAGTTGGACATTATAAACTGTGGTTCATTGAGCCAGTGAGTCATTCGAGTTGATTCAGTCATGATTCAGACCAATGAGATTCTCCAATCATTCAGCTCTTTGGAAAGCAAAACACCTATCGAGTGATTTGTTTGGAAATTGGGCCCACACGTTGCACCGAGGATAATGCACTACAAAGTTGTGTGCTGAATGTTTAGTGACACCACAATTTTTTAGTATATGAAACACTTGGTCAGTTTATATCATACATTTAGCTTAACATTTTGTTCTCTTTTCACTCTTCCTCAAAGTGCACAGGCTCTTCAGACCATGTTCCAACTCATGACCCCAAAGCAGATGTACGAGCACTTGAAGGGCTACGACGAAGTCTCGCACATCAACTGGAACGAGGACAAAGCAGCTGCCATATTAGAGGCCTGGCAGAGGAGATACTCTGAGGTACATGCACATCTCTCACTGCGGCTCATCTCGCGGATAGGATGTAAAGATGCTCTATTGATGTCCAGACTGCAGTCTGCTTCAGTGGAGACATTTACAGTGATTGTTTCTGCTGTAGTATTTTTAGTAATTCATTCTTTCATCACGTTTTACTTTGCCTAAAACTGGATCTTGTTATAAACCATTTAGGGGGCCCGTGGCGATTCACTCCTCCAGTCCAACTTTGTGTTTCCTGGAACATACACTCACATACATGCACTCATGCAGTGTGAAGGCATTCATCTTTAGTCATAAGTAATGCATACATTCCAAAGGCACTGTGTCTCTTGAGGTTAGGACCCAGCTGTGTTTAAGTGCAGTCCTTCAAAGGCATAGACTTCCTTTTTTTCCTTCTTCATACTTTAAACGCTCAGGTTAAGTGTGAACTTGGAAAAACGGGGCACATCTGTAAGGTCAGGAAAGGTCACGTTGGGACACTGTAGAAATGTGCACACTAAACCCTTCACATGTATTTGATGCGTTATGTTATGACATTGAAAACATCTTCTAGAGCAAGGGTATTCAATTAAAGTTCCAAGAGGTCCGGTCTCTATATTTCCTTCCCAGTGGAGGTCCATACATTATTTTTTTGGAACAGTAATAAATTTCCATCAGGGCAGCCATACTACTTTGTAAAAGAAAAAAAATCCTAAACTCAAAATAGTCATTAAAGATGAGAATCTTGGGCCCTGAGAGCCAAAGCAGTGATGTGTAAGAATTTTTTACCAATATTTCCCCCAACTGGATATGAATATTAAAAGGTAACATCAAATGTTTTATCAGGCTATTATTATTATTATTTTACATTTAGACACCTTCGCAGTGTTGGGTAAGTTACTCTAAAGAAGTAATTAATTAATAGCTACTAATTACATCTTCAACCATTAGACTTTAGACAATTAAGACTACTGTACTAATTACTCTCTCTAAAAAGTATTGGATTACTTATTACTAATTGCTTTCTAAATCCCATATCAATTTCGAACAGTTGAACAATACAAGGACAGACACAAAACTGCACTTTTGATCCTTTCAAATAAACAATATATAATTGACACTTCGCAAAGACCCGCCCCCCCTTTTAGTTACTGTTGCTTTGTCCGACAAGCCATGGCGCTGTCACGCTATACAGAGTGAAAAATACATTGCGGAGCAAAGATGACACTGACAACACGTCAACAGACAAGACAGAGCAGGTTACTTATGATATGAAACAAAGTCCCAGCTTTCAAATCGTGTAGTTTTTTAAGAAATTCGAACAATAAAAACCATTTTGTGGCTCTTTAATGTGTCGTGAGAGATTGTTGTAGCGCCTCAGCTCAAGCGGCTCGTAAACCGATCATCTCTTCCTACTAATTCATTTATAGTATCAAATAAACATGAATGAACATGAGAAGGAATGTTGTTTCAAACACGGAAAGATGTCAGTACACCTCATTTTTTAAGTTTTAAGTCGACCGAGGTTAATCTTCTAACTCCTGACTGCTTTGTTGGACAAAATGGCGGATTCGGCATTCTGATTGTTTAGATCGCTTGTCAATCAAACTCCCAGCGAAGGATCAATTTCATAAATTATTCTTGAACTGACCAAAGTGTGTAAAGGGAGAAGGTTATATTAGAAACTTACATTTTAACATTAAAATTTAATGTTAAATCCACTATTGCTTTATATAGGGTTGTTGTGTAGTCTAAACATACTGGGGGTGCAGGGTTTACCTCTTAAGAAAAGTATGGAACATTTTTATTTCGATAAGTATGGAGCCTTTTATATTTTTATATTTTGCTCAAAGTAATAAACTACTAAAAACAAACAACTTACGTAATCTAATAATCAAAACTCTCATCATGAGCACAAAACAATGTAATTTCACATTTTTTTTTGTCTTCCCTTGCCATCTCTAAATAATTTTCCAAATTAAAACATTGTTTATTATGAAATGCTTTTAATATGCTGATTAATAATGCTAAATGTATGGAAGGAAAAAACAAAACGTCTAAAGGTGCCACGTGTTAACATACAAAACTGGTTTAGATAAACAATCTGAGTCTGTATGACAGATAAAAATAATTGTATTTGCTGCTTTCTCGTTTTCTGCAGCGTTTTAGTTTAAGTGGCTATTTTGCTGTTCACCCTGTTTCTGCTACTGTTTTTAAAATAAGTCCCTTATTATTGATGTGCAAAGAAACTGTATGTGCGCTCTCGACGCACTGATTGCACATTGAATTTATGCACAGACACATTTCAGTACATTCACATTGATTCCGCTCTTTTTTTTGGGGGGGCATCTCCATGTGGTCCTGTTCAGTATTGCAACTTGACATGTCTAAACTGAAAAAGCTCTTTGCTGTTGCACTGTACACATACTGTACACTTTGAATTCTGAAAAGTTTTGTTCAGTAATGTTTTGTGTGTGTGTGTGCGCTTTCATGTGCATAAATGAATGTATTATATGGGCTTCTTATATCATTTGGTGGATATAGCAAATGATGACAAAATAAACACATTAAACAAGATAAATAATGTGTGCTTTATTCCACGATAAGTATACGATTAATCACACTCTTTTTGTGCGATTAATTGCATACTTATCGTAAAAATTAAGCATCGTAAATTTTAATCTATTGACAGCCTTAGTTTATAATAAATTCATATTAACAACTTGTAATTGTTAACTTGTTACTTGTCCAACATGTTATATGTACTTAAAATTAACATTATGCAACATTAAATGCTGCCAAAGTATTCATTTTAAGTTCATGATATTTAATGCATTAACTAATGTTTACAAATCATTTTAGCCTGCTTTAATAAGAGATTTGCTCATTTAATATGGAATAACTGCATTACAACACAGCCAGTTTTTACTAGCGTGGGTGTCCATTGCAGAATAAACCCCTCTTGGTACGGTGGCCCCAGCACTTGTGTGTCTGTGTGTGTGTGTTTTAGCATGTGTGTGGTATCTGTGTGTGTGTGTTTGACAGGACCGTCTGGAACACATTAACCCGCTCAGCGCACAATCTCTTTCACAGCTGCCGTCCCATTGGTGGCTTGTGTGTGACATCATCTGGTCTCTGTTTTGTCAGCCCTGACCTTCGCTTGGCATAGGGTTTCCTTTTAGTGCGTGTGTGTGCAGGGCTGAACATGTGTGCATTTGTGGATGTGAGTGTGTGTGGTTTAGGGGGTGGGGCTGTGATATTCATTTCTTGGATAATTGTGCTGTTGAAACATTTGTGGGACTGTGATTTCCATGTTATTTAATTAGCTTTATTCGCCAGAGGGACAAGATAAAACAAAGAAAAGATGAGCAGTGAGAAAATGATAGAGATGGTGTAAATAAATTGAAGGTAAACAACATTAAATACATTTTTTTCCTTTCTTCCGTCCTGTGTGTCCTCAGGCTGTCCAGCAGAGTGTGACGGTAAATTCGTCTCAGAAAGTTCTCACGTTCACCACCACCACCCTGGAAGACATCCTTAAGTCCTTCTCTGATGTCAGCGTGATCCGTATCGCCAGTGGCTACCTCCTAATGGTAAACTCACTCACACATCTCCAGTTCTGTCTGAAGAGCTTTAGTTTTATCTAGACTTCCTCTCCTTTTATGTTCAAGTTAAAGCACAACCTCATTCACTGTACTCTGCTTTACACATTTTAACCTAAGGATTTACCCGAGTATTTGTATACCCATGGAATATGCCTCATTTCGATGTTAACATCATTTTAAGGTCCATTCACACAAAACTGGAGTAACTAAATAACACGAAAATACAAAACATTGATCATGAAAAAAGAAAAATTCACACCAAATCTGAGAAAGGCAGTGCTTTAATTAGCATGCTGTCAGATTTGTTTATATGGTAAAAAACCTCTTGCATTTAGATTTATTAATTTCATCCCCTTTTAATCCCTGCTGTAGCCATTCACTTTCAGATTAACATATTTGGACATTGTATTGCATCTTGCACTGTTCTTTGAGCATGCCGCCAAAAGCGTGGTGTTTCTGTCCCTTGTGAGTACAATTTAGCATACTTTCAATAAGAGTGATTAAGCAGACTCTGAAGCTGCAGTTGAAATCGATCATTTGTTCACACATTTATTAGTTTCTATATGGTGACTGGCCTATAGTGCACTATAAAGAGGATAGGGAACGATCCAGACAGTGTAAATAGGCTTTCCAGTGACGCGAATGAAGTCCGTTTTCGCATTCGTGTCACGTGAATCGGCGCAGCGCAGACCACAAAACATATCTGACCCATTTCAATTCTGCACAGAATGCTGTATTTTAAAGTGATATAGAGGAGATTACGAGGAGCTGTTTGATATGTCCCGCCCTGTCTTTCTGTTTCAGTTGAAATTACATCAACCCATTGAATAATGCTGCGTGTTTCAAGACACTTCATTGGGCCTTTAAAAATGCATCTCGAGACCCCTGTATTCTTTTCCATTATGTTGCAATTTCATCTAGTTGTTTTACTGTAAATGCCCCCAAAGAAACTGGTCCAGTTATGGTCCGATGAGCCTGAAACAGGCAGAAATTGTACAGGAATTCTTTAAAATACCAATTAATCAACTGGTTGACGCCATGGCCAAGCAGGTTACTGCACATGCTGTGCTGCTCATGCAGTCGCTGAGAGTTTGAATCTACATTTACAGATACTGTACATAATTGTACATAATTTTCTGTTTGATCATTACAGTATATTGAGATGCATTTGTTCATTTTAAAATCTTGTCATGAACATTTTTTATGTTGAAAACTCAGACTTGGTGTGTATAGGCCTAGTGTTATGTTACATGCAGCTTGCCAGTGCATGCCTGACCCTGCTGTGCCGTGACCGCACTCATGAGAACGACACCGTGGTAATGTGATAATGTCAGATTAACGCTTTAGCTGTGTTATCTGTGTGCAGCTTGCCTATGCGTGTCTGACCATGCTGCGGTGGGACTGCGCCAAGTCTCAGGGGGCGGTCGGGCTGGCCGGAGTGTTGCTGGTCACTCTTTCTGTCGCCGCTGGACTGGGACTCTGCTCGCTTTTGGGCATCTCCTTTAACGCCGCTACCACACAGGTACATCGCATGAACATGAGCAAACTAAGGGGCTGTTCACACAAAACACATTTTTCCATTCTACTTTGCTACTTTCCATTGTTTATCAATATAAACACGCTTGACAAACATCTTTAACCATTGCGCTCGCATCTTTTGCAGCATCTCGCGCACGACGCATCTTTTGCATTAAAAATGTGTTCTATGTGAACCGCCCCTTAGATGTTACAGTACCAACTGTGTACTTTACATGTAGCACACTTTTTTGTTTTTATGTGCGTAAAGGTGTTGCCGTTCCTGGCCCTTGGTGTAGGGGTAGACGATGTCTTTCTCCTGGCCCATGCTTTCAGCGAGACTGGCCAGAACAAGAGGATTCCATTCGAGGTGTGTTATCTCATTCCACACATCCTGAAAAACAGGGAACACTACTAAACAACAACCGTTTTCTACTGTGACAGACCCTCAGAAACACAGTGACTACACATCCAAAGATAGTGTCAAGAAAAGGCTGTCCGTTCAGAAATGAGGGAGCTAGTATGTTATCAGGAGGAAGGGGGTATATCAGAGCGTACCCTCATGTTATCACTTACATAAAGGAATGTGTGTACCTGCCCCAGCCTGTGATGTAACTTCAAAAACATTAGCACACTTTGATCTGCTGAGGGCCACTGAACAATGTCTGACTAAAGAAGTTTCTTGATTGAAAAGTTTCACTTATAAAAAAATTGTACCACTGTACTACCATTGTTTGTTTGTTTGTTTTTTGGGGGGATAGGGCACCATGTTGATACCATTGTATTCTATAACACAATTTGAAGTGACAAATAAATACTATGGAATAAATATTTTTTTTATTTATTATTATTATTATATTAATATTTATTTAATAAATATTACATAATATTTTTATATAATACCATAGTGAAAAAAAATGACTAAAATGTATTTAAAATACATTTATTTTATACTAAGTATACATTTAGGCTTAAATGTGCATTGTGCACAAGTAGTACTCCAAATAAGGTTTAATTATTAATTTTATATCAGTAAGTCTCATTTATAATGTCAGTGAATATTTTATATTATGGTACATTGTTATATTATGTAAAAATGTGGGGGTTTTTTTTGTTAAACTGATTTAAAAGTATTTCTGAAAGATACATTAAAAGAATCAAATCATAAGAGTCATTTGTTCATGATTTGGTCTATGCTGACATACTGCAGTACAGTCTTTTTTATACTTCATACTTTTACACGTACTTTTGGTTTTTCAAAATACCATGGTATTATCATCTGATACCATCACTTTTTTCATGGTACTGCCACAGTACTTTTTTTGTAAATCTTTAATCAGTTTCTGTATAGCCATTACTAGCATAGACGTTAAGGATTTAAGTTGTTAGTTTTGCCTGCAAGACTCTATTGGGCGATGGCAATCTTATGTGTACATGATCTGTTTTTTTAGTAGATTTGTGTACTCGTTTTCATCGATATATCTGTCAGGGGTATCTTTGTTTAGCTTTTGTGTGCGTGTACGCGTGGTCGTGTATGAGAGGTGATTTAGATGACTCTAATGCAGACGGCTGAGTTCAGGCACGTATTTACTTGTGTTTATGTGAGATTGCACAGCGTGCAGCGACACTTTTGTGTGGAAAGTAAACAGTTCCCCTGTGGGAGGAGAGAGAGTGCAGAGCCCTCCTGTCTTAAAGCTCTCTGTGTGTGGTCCTGCACGTCCTTAGACACCACACAAAAAAACTTTCCCTCTTTCTTTCCTTCTCCTCATCTCTACCTCTGTGTGTATGGAGGTGGGGTTTTTAACTGTTTCTTTTGCATCTCACACCCTGAATGGCTTTGAGACGAGGAGAGAGAGCTTATCCTAACAAGACAGCAAGCCAATTGTGTTTCTGCACCCTGGGCTGCTTTGTTTAAAATGATATTAATGGAAAATATTTCTGTGTGAGTGAGGGATAAGGAGAAGGGAGGGAAATGAAACTGTTTTTGCTTTTTTCTTCTCCAAAAAAAATGCACATAATAGCGGGGCAAAAAAAAGAAGGCTTTTCATAAGAAGTTGAGCTCATTAAGTTGTCATGGCAGGTTGTTTGATCATCAGCTCTCTTCAAAATATCAGTGTGCTTAAATGCAAGTTACACCTTCACAGAAGTCGTAATGTGTCTCTCAGTGATTTATTAAAGGTGAATTATTTTTGTCAGACTAACCAAGGCCTGAAAGTGACAATAGATGCTTTATTTTTATTTATTTGGTTATTTTAATTGGAGCTTTGTCTTACACTTATCCCATTTTTGATAATTGTATAACAAAATAAAATGTCTATTTTTTTTAAATGTATTTATCATAAATTAATAAATCAGTGTTTGCCATTTCAGGTTAAACTCAATTATTCTACTGAAATTCTGACTGGTTTGAGCAGAGAATATACTTGTTCAAAGCACTGCATTCAAAAGTTCACAGTATATCACAGTTTTGAAAAAGTTAATGTTCTCATATCATATGGCCAGATATTGATAAATGCTTTATTTTATTTGTATATTTATTTTTAATTTTGTCTTAAAATAGGCAGTACAGAATACAATCAGAACATCTAGAGCAGCACATACCCCCATATTTGGGGTTTATAACTAATTAAATAAATGGAATAATAAATTAAATAGATAAAAAATATAAATGACTCAGTTTATTGTCATTTCCAGTTACACTAACTTATATCTATTTTAGCAAAATCCGAATAAAATTGTTCAAAGCGCCACATTTAGATGAAAGAAAATAAGTGACTAAAAGTTTGCAGTATATCAGAGACAGTTTTTAATAAATATACACTAAACATAAAGAATTGCAATGTCATCACTCACCAGATGTCAATCATCTTCCTAGTTCAGCAATCTAAACTAAGCAACATCGGACTAGCTGCAAAAACAGTACTCGCTATGGTATTGATGTCAAAACCATGCACAAATTAATATAATACTCCTCATCTTTACTTATTATTGCATATTCAGCAACTTGGTAATGTTAATCATTTCACTTGCCAGTCATAACTGAGGTCATTTATATACAGTAGTCTGAGGTGCAGTAGCAAAAACAGCTAGTTTAATTCTCAGGGTCAGAGAGAAGTTGGAAAATGGACATGAAAAGTTAATATACAACACTTTTTGGTACAAGAAACCTTGACTAATATAAGTAGACTCCGGGGGAATAAAAAATTGCTTGCTGTGGATTTGATGACTGTGTGATGTTTATTTCTGTCTTTTCTCCTCAGGACCGCACTGGTGAATGTCTGAAGAGGACTGGGGCTAGTGTAGCCTTGACCTCCATCAGTAATGTCACAGCATTTTTCATGGCTGCCCTTATTCCAATCCCAGCACTCCGAGCCTTCTCCTTACAGGTTTGTGTGTATATTTTTTTTCCATTTTCTTGAATAGGACTGCAGTTCAAATTACTTGTCTGTTGCAATTTTGTTTTGAGTTTGCTTGTATTACCAGTGGATGTTTGCTGAAATTTCCCATGTCCATACCTGCTCTTTCTTTGTGTATGTGCGTGTGTTCCATACCTTCATTGACTCCAGATTTCTCCACATGACTTTTATTGATTTCATTCATCAAACCAAGCTTGTGACAGGTTGAGAGAGCTGGCATGGCCCATAACCCCCCCTATGGCGTGTGATTAGTGGTACGGCCCCCTAAGTGTGCAGATTGTGGGCATGTAACTCAATCTGGGAGTGGGGGTGGGTTGCGCTGGTTGTTGTTCCACACATCTGCGGTTTATTTATGACCGCACGGCTGTGGAAGTGACATTGCAAAGAGGCTGAGCAAGAGATCTGCCCACAACCTGTTCCTGACTTAAATCAGGATAAAGAGACTGTCGAATGAAAATTCTGTCATCATTTACTCTCCCTCATGTCGTTCCATACCTGTATAACTTTTTTTCTTTTGTGGGGAAAGAAAAGGAGATATTCTGAGGACTGTTGACTGAATATTTCAAGCTCAAAAAGCACCTTTAAGCTCAAATGTTCGGCATGAAAATTCTTTCCAGTTTTTGCATGTGATTTGTCTGTTTAGACCAATGCATTAAAAAAACATCAGGCTGAAGGAAAAGAATGAAAATGCAATTTCACTCCCTGACAGTAGATGGCACTTATAGAAAAGCAGAAATACTGCATTGATGCCATAGGAATATTCGTGTTAGTCTAAAAGGTAGGTATGTGCCCAAAACCAAATACCGTATTCGGAAAGGAAATGGCGCATTCTACGAAGCCGATAACGAGGCATGGTGATTTAAAAAAAAACAAAAAAAAAAACATTATTTATATATATATATATATATATATATATATATATATATATATATATATATATATATATATTAAAATATATTTCAATGCTTTTACGTTCTCTCACAATTATATAGTTGTGAAATGATATTGCAGTGTTTCCCACACATAGACTTTACCTGCTTTTGCTTTTATTATTTTTATCCTTTTATACTTTTTTATCCACCCAAGATAATGAAACCATCCATGATCGATTTAGAGGCTGTTCACATGTCGTGTCTAAAAACACGTGGAAAACACCAGCCGTGCCACTTTCTCCTCTTTTCAAAAGTGCTTGTGTCTGCCATTGCTAAGCAATCATGGGCCGTGTTCTCCATGAAGACAAAGAAGTTTCAGCAAAGGATTAATGGATCTCATGTCCTTGCATTAGCTCTACTACTAGATATATTTATGGAGATGAGAAATAAAAAACCTTGCCATATCCCCTCACTCTACGCATTTTGTACCTGCTCGTTCTATGCGCGAGAACTGTTTACACCCACTGACAATCCCACATGCGCTGCAGAGACCCTCAGAGAAGCGGTGCATATTTCACAAAGGTATGGGTGTGTCTGTGTGTGTCTGTGTGTGTGTGCTTGTTTGTGTGATCATGTTCATTCCACATTGCATTTATAAGAGCAGTTAGTCACATCCAGAAAAATGAATGGATCTTTATGGGCCTCTGCTGGATGTATATGGTAATTACACTTTTTTTTCTAAAACTGTATTTCCTACAGCCAACAGATGGCAGAATTCTGCCCCTAACACCTAGATCAATATCCAGAAACAACTCATATTTAATTTTGATTTTAGTTTTTTTTTTAATCTAAAAAAAAAAAAAGTAATATTTCATATGCATGCTAATGGTGTAGTTGAGGAATTTTGTGATAAATAGGTAAAAAAAGTACTTCATATCCCCCAAAAACACATAATCTGTATCAAAATTAATTTAAAAAAAAAATATACAAAATGTAATTAAAATTTTTTTGTTAAAAGTCACGCATAATTTCTTGTCTGTCACATGTAGCAGACCATTTTTGCGCTGTGGGTAATAGGAGGATTTTCCATGCGGCTACCACCTCAAGTATATTTTAAACCTGTGGGTAGCACTGTGTTGTGTATAATTTGGGGACCTCGGGGAGCTGCTATCAGTATGCGGGGTACTAAAATCGCTTTTTAATGGACACTCGCTTTTTGCTTTCACATTTGCGATCACGCTACTTTTTGTATAGGGAGCAGCGGTACTGATTTTACAAGATAAGATATTTGTCAATGACGCTCAGGAACTGTTGCGCACCAAATCCTCTGACATCATCTTGTCAGTCATCTCTCCTTATTATCTTCATGTGGAGTAATGTATATGTGTATAATGTAATGTAAGTATACTGTAATGTATAACTGACTACTGCAGCAAGCCTAACCATGTCTCTTTAGGGGCTCAGTAAAATGCATTATTAATTTTCTGTGCCTTTCTGAATTCGGACAGATGCTTTAACAGCCGTTTTACCGCCCTACAATTTCTCACTGAAAATTCGTCTTGATGTGAACAGGCCTTTAAAGTGTGATAAAAGTGGTCCCTATGACGAATCATACACAATAAGACCATAATCCTCTCTAGCTCTCTTTAGCGTGTTTGAGTGACAAGTATTGATGTCCAGTTTCTGAATGAATCATTTTGATTCCGATCTTTTCAATGAATCAAATAAACAATATGAATGATTTGTTCATAATTCGTTCATGATTCACTACTCATGAATGGAGATTTTTCAGTCAATAATGACTTAAAATTTTTGTCTTTTCTCACTCAAAGCTATTGTATGGCTTCGGAAGACCTTTGAATATAGAACATGAGTCGTATGGACCATTATTATGGTGCTTTCACATCCTTTTTGAAGCTCCAGTCCCCATTCATTGTAATTGCATAGTTTTCTACTGAAAAAAAGTATATATTATGGGTTTGTAATAAATGATGACAGGAGTTTATTTTTGGGTGAAGTATCCCTTTGAATTGTCTATGAAATTTGAATAACTATGTTTGAACCTGCTTAAGCAGTCTTACTAAATTCAGTTTAAAGATTTTCTCAATTGGACATCTGAAGCCTCATCCCCCTTGCATGAAATTCACACTGATTCAGCGCTTGGGCTGCTTAACCCTTGAACTTTAGGTGAAGTAACCTCGCCATCATCCACATAACCTGCACAGCTGCACAGAGACAGACGCAGAGATTTACACACTGATGCCTTGTTCTGTTTAACAAACACACTCACACAAATCTCAGCCTAAACCCTACTGACAGCCTCCCCTTTTGCGGGATCCTTTGATCCTAAATCATAAATACACTATTTCTTTATATATCTGCAAGTATAGACTCATTTTGTGTTTGTGTCTTTTCGATGATTGCATTTTCAAAATATGATGTGCGGGATGAGCCTGCCGACCACACGCAAGAAGTGGCTCACGTCTAAACTTGCACACACGCACTCGTACGGTGCTGTAGATCTAGTATTAGGATGTGTGGATTGATGTCTCACACACATCTGTCAGACACACGCTGTTTTTCACTGCAGCGCACTCCAACTGGCACCTGTTCAGCAGTGCCTGAAAACACTCATCTTCAAAACCACTATGAACACACACACACTCACGGCTAAGAGATACTGCTTTTGTGAACGTGTTATTTCCTGTCGTAACAGTCTCTTTTTTTCAGCTGTAGTGTGTTTACTTAAGATTGTGTCCAAATATTTACTTAAGATTTTTTTTTTTTTTTACAAATGTGATTACTTGATTGTTTGTGTCCAAATGTGGTTTTTTTTTTGGCTCAACTTGTCCAAAATGCCTAAAGAATTGTTTTTGTTTTGTTTTCTGCCATATGCATCTCAAGCCTATAGATAATCTATAGATAACATTTACTTATACACACAAATTTGCACAAATTTAAAATCAACATTGACTATATACTACCATTCAAAAGTTTAGGGTCAGTAAGAATTTTTTAACAAGAAATTGATAAAAATTGGCAGTAAAGACATGTATAACGTTACAACATTTTTGTTTCTAATAAATCCTTTACTTTTAAACTTTTAAAATAAACAGAAAATAAACAGAATCACAGTTTCAACAAAAATATTAAGCAACACTGTTTTCGTCATTGATAATTATAATGTTTGTTTGTTGTTGTTTTTTGAGCGTCAAATCAGCATATTAGAATGATTTCTGAAGGTTCATGTGACACTAAAGAATGAGTTATGGCTGCTGAAAATTCAGTAAATGTAAATTATTGTACTAATATTTCACAATGTTACTGTTTTTACTGTATTTTTATCAAATAAATGCAGCCTTTCTGAGCATAAGAGACTTCTTTCAGAAACATTAAACAGTCTTCCCAACCCGAAACCTTTAAGTGGTAGTGTATGTTCCATGTTTTAACAAATCACTGGTGCACATTATTCCAAAGTAAAAAAATTTCTTCATTTTTTTCATTAAAATATAAATCGCCACTTTATCAACATGTATTTTTGTGTAATAACATTACAGAAGTAATGGGTTGCAATTGCCACTTCAAGTTGAATTTAAACATTATTTCTCTGTCTTAATATCATGTTATGGGTCAGGTTGTGTTTCAGTTTTTCCATCTCTGTTTAGCACTGTTCCTTTGGCACCTCTTTCTCTTTCTGTCTTTTTATCTGTTTCTTTGGCAGCCTAAAACCGGCTGCACATGTCAAGCCTAACAGATCTCACTTGAGAATCACTCACACACATTCTCTCATTTGTTCTCTCTTTGTTCCTCTCTAGGGCTGATAGATTTGATATTTTGTTGTGTAATGCAGTGACAAGTGTGTCCAAATACTTTTTGGAGTCAATGTATTTTGTATCCATTAGTCTTTCTGTCTTATTGTGTCTTGGCTCTGTCAGGCTGAGCTGCTCTCTGGGTGGTCTGGCAGTCTGACATGGCTCCAACCTCCACCCATAAAAAATACACCCTAACTAGGGCAAGCATGCTTCGATCTGCCCTCTCTCACTCTGTTTCTGACTCTCATTGTCATGTCGCTTTTCTTCATCCACTCTCTCTTCTCACACTAGTTATTCTGTGAGCTTCAACCAAATTAATCAGGATTAAATGTTTTAAATCACTTGCTCGTTTCCCCACACTGGTAAGGAGCTCTTGGCCCGGTGGAGTCTTTTTAGTAACCGTGTGATATATCGGCTGTGAAAGAAAGTGGCTGTTTCCCAATGTCAGAAGAGCCACATCTAGCAGAACTCTGAGAAAGTTTTTTGCCTGTGTTTGGACACAAACCCCTTCAGTTTTAATTCATAGTCAGTTCTTAATATGGGAGTGTGTTGATTGAATTATGAGTTTGACAGCAATGTGATTTACGTTTAGAAATTTAATTGAGTTTCACTCAAGCTGAATAAGCCCAAATTCAGTTTTGGAATGGAAAGGGTTGTGTTTTTTATTTGTTTGTCATTCATCTGTTCTGAAGAGAATAATTGTCTTAAAATTGAATTTGTTGGGATCATTGTGGTTTTGGCTTAAGACCCTCTGCAGATGTGCGAGTATTGCTATATGTGAATATTTTGTGCGAGTGTGAATATGTGCTTAATAGCAACTTCTATTTTTCTCTCAGGCTGCAGTGGTTGTGGTGTTTAACTTCGCTATGGTGCTGCTGATCTTTCCTGCCATCCTCAGCATGGACCTGTACCGCCGAGAGGACCGCCGCTTTGACATTTTCTGCTGCTTTGTTAGGTAGTGTACGCATTTTCCCGGCTAAAGGAAGACTCATCATAAACTGCTGTTGTTTTCAAAGCTTACTATATTTAATACACACTTAGCTTAACTTTACCCTTACTAGAAAAAAAAAAAAAACATTTGCATTTTTACTTTGAAGTATGTCGCTAAATAGAGTTAGCTAACTTCTGGGGTTTTGTTCCCAAGTAAACATATACAAACATAATTTCTATGTTTGGCCTATATAAACATTTTTGTTCTCATGATGACCTTAAAGGGTTAGTTCACCCAAAAATTAAAATAGTCTTCTTTTACTTACCCTCATGTCATTCCAAACCTGTAAGGCTTTTGTTAATCTTCAAAACCCAATCCCTCCATTGACAGTGTATGCAACTACAACTTTTTGATGCTTCAAAAAGTTCATAAAGAGATAGATGTAAAACGAATCCACGTGAATTGAGCACTTTTCTGAAGAGATTTAATCGGTTTTATGATGAACACAATGTCTTTGTTTGTTTTCTGAATATGAACAAAAGTCTTACGGGTTTGAAACGACATGAGGGTGAGTAAATGATTGACATTTATGGGTGAACTAACAATTTAAGTTCACTACCATTCAAAAGTTTAACCTCAGTGCATTTTTTTTTAAAGACATTAATACATTTATTCAGCAGGGGTACTTTAAATTGATCAAAATTGACAGTAAAAACATAATACAAAATATTTCTTTTTGAAATACATCTATTTCTATTTGTCAAAGAATCCTGGAAATATATATATTAATATAAATATTAAGCAACACAGTTGTTTTCAACATTAGTGAAACATGCAGAGACGGACAGACACACTGAGGTAACTGATATGATTTCGTGAATATTCTAAACAAGTTAATTCAGATAATATATACAATGACTTATGATACCGAGTACAGTATCAACAACACAATTAAGCATCAACCTGTCCTAACATCTATACTTTGTGTGCATACTCTGTCTGTGGCCGCGGGCCTTTAAATAAGACATGCTGTTGCCTCTCCTGCTTTCTGCAACATTCTTGGTGTCTGATGAGAGAGAGAAAGCGAGTCAGCTATAGGCACATACTTTACCTTCTTAGTCATGCCCCCAAACTCCTGCAGGAAATTAAACCTGATGCCTAAACCTTTACCATGGTTGAAACACTTGCTTTCTAGTCACCAGTACTCACTCGCCTCTCGGCTTTAACTGCTCTCGACTGGAAAGCTGATTGCGGTCGTATTTACATTCATTTGCATGAGCGCTCAAGAGTAACGAGTTGCCACATCTGAAGGACTTTCACAAGCTCACTTGCTACATCTCCATTCATATAGAAAATCATGGAGATGATACAAACTCTTTAACAAAATCTTGTTAACCCTCTTCATTTGCTTTCTAAGTCAGCATACTAACGGTCACGAACCCTTATAAGTAACTGATTTGGAGCATGCTACATAGACAGCGACTCGCTACAAATGGCGCTCCACACAGGAAACATAACTTTCAGTTGATTTCAGTAGAGTTTGACCTTAGCATGTTGTGAAGCTAACAACATTATACTCTAATAATAATAAAAATACAGAGCATACACAAATGTTGGGTAAAATAGTCCATTTTTTTACATATTGATACTTTTCAGTATTGAATGACTTTGTCTTGCATCGTCCACCATCCTGGATTTATCCATCCCAAATAGTATTTGAAATTAGAATTAGTGTTTCCCAAATCATAGTATGATGAAATGAGTATCCCAAAGGTACCTGGATTGAGTAGCGTAAATTACATAAACTGAAATATGCAGTGTATAAGAGGATGTTAACTGTGGTAAAATGACTGACAGGCCAGTTTAGGGCGACAGGATGCACAAACTATGCGACAGTGCGACCCATTAAAGACTTAATAGTACATCCTACAACTTGCCTACTCTTCTGCTACACACTCAAAATTACTTTTTCTTTACAAAAAGATCAAATCTTTTAGTGCATAGTATAAGTAGGCAAATTGGGACACAGAACAACTGAGCTTATCGCAGGCATTATGGGATTGGATTCTCCATTAAGGATACGTATGATGCTGACTTAAATTTTGGACCAATCTTAGAAGGAGGAATGATTAAGATCCTTACCTTTTTAAACTTCCTTTTTTGGTGAATGTTAGTCTATACATGCCAACTTTATCCAGCTCTTCTGTATCATTTCCTGTGTTGCTGTGATATAAATTGATATTGCAGGAAATTCCACACAGAATCAACCGTTACATGGTGCTTTTGTGTTACTGAAATGCTCTGTCATTCTCTCTCTCTCTCTCTCTCTCTCTCTCCTTTAGCCCTTGTGCTAACCGGGTGATCCATTTAGAGCCGCAGGCATCGTACGGTGACTCCTCCGCTGACTCGAGCCGCTACAGCCCTCCGCCCTCCTACAGCAGCCACAGCTTCGCCCAGCACACCCAAATCACCATGCAGTCCACCGTACAGCTGCGCACCGAGTATGACCCCAGAACACAGGCCTACTACACCACAGCTGAGCCCCATTCTCACATCTCCGTCCAACCCTATGCTCCAAATCCCAACCCCAACCCCAACCGCAACAACAATAACAACAACAACCGCAACAACAGCAGCACAGGGCCAGGAGCGGCTTCTGATACAGCATCCTGTCAGAGTCCTGATGGCGCTAGCTCCACACGTGACTTGCTATCTCAGTTCGGGGAGTCGAGTTTACGCTGCCTGGAACCACCGTGTTCACGATGGACGTTTGCATCATTCGCTGAGAATCATTATGCACCGTTTTTACTGCAGCCTACAACTAAGGTGAGGGTAAAATGTTTTTTTCCCACCGTACAAATCATCCGATTAGAAGTGGGATTACAGATGCCAGCAATGAGCTAATCTCCTGGAGTTAAGTTTTGTAAGTGTTATTTTGTGAGTCAGGGCCTTCTGAAAACCACAAACACCTCAAACAGGGCAGAACTTCGTCATAAGACACTAAAACAGCAGTAGCTTTAGATATAGCCAAACTCTGACTCATATCTTTCTTTTTGTGTGTGTTTTCTATCAGGTGGTGGTAATTTTGCTCTTCTTGGCACTACTCGGGGTCAGTCTGTACGGCACCACCCGTGTCCGGGACGGTTTAGAGCTGACTGACATTGTGCCTAGGGAGACGGGCGAATACGACTTCATCCGTGCCCAATTCCGCTACTTTTCCTTCTACAACATGTATGTGGTTACCCAGAGAGCGGACTACGCACAGATCCAGCCTCAGCTCTATGAGCTGCACCAACGCTTCGGCACTGTGAAGTACGTCCTGCGGGAGGAGAACGGCCAGCTCCCACTCATGTGGCTGCATTACTTCAGAGACTGGCTTCAAGGTAATACATTCAGATGTGTAATCGATCAGTCTTGCGTCAGAGACCATTGGTGGAGGCCAAACCCAAAGGCCAGACCTTTAACTAAACTGGAAAAGGTCTGGTCATATTGCACATGGCAGCTCATTCTGATCCAAAACTGCCCATTTAGACAGGAAGAGATCATAATGACCAACATATGCTTGTGTGTTTTTTTTCTTCTTGTTTTCGGCATAAACCTCTATAATTTTTGTTAGATGTACATTCAAAAGTTGTTGTTTTTTTTAAATACTCTTATTCAGCAAGACACATTAACATTAAATTGATCGAAAGAGGCCGTAAAAACATTTATAATATTACAAAAGATTACTATTTCAAATAACTTTTGAACTTTCTATTCTTTAAAGAATCCTGAAATATTGTATCATAGTTTCAACAGAAATGTTAGGCAGCACAACTGTTTTCGACGTTGATGATGAAAAATCAGCATATTAGAATGATTTCTGGCCAAAAAACTGAAAATGTAGCTTTGCCATCACAGTAATAAATTACTTTTTAAAATAAATTAAAATAGAAAACAGTTATTGTAAATTGTAATAATATTTTACAATAGTGCAGCCTTCGTGAGCAAATTAGACTTTGTTTAGATACATTAAAAAATCTTACAGACCGCAAACTTTTGAATGGTAGTGTATTTTTAAAAAGAACAATAATAAACAATTTCATTTTCTCTAAAAAAAAAAAACATTGGAGTTTCACAAACTAATTCATTTTTACAGTCTGTTTGCTTTCCAGACAGCGCCTTGCTTCGTTGGAGATCAGTTTTACCTCAATTTTACCATCAATCACGCTGCTAAACCTCCAAATCTGTTACACATTTAATTTCTTAAGACGGATTATGATCTGAGAATGAGGTTTAAACTGAGAGATTAAAAACTGAGCAAAAAGAAAAAGACAGAAAAGGTCTGGGGAGGCAAAAAATGCAGTGAAGGTGAGTAAAAAAAAAAAACAAGATTGGGAGATAAAGGGCATGTCCCTGCAATAACTTTCTCCTTGTGGCCTCCTCCACAGTGGCTTCTTTCCACGAAATCCATGTGTCGAGTGCTCGGAATGCCGTATCTAATCCCGGGCGGGCCAAATTCAAAAGCAAACCTTGTTTTGCCCACTTTCTCTCTCGTAACTCCTCTTTTAAAAGGCATACCAAACGACTTCTGTCCAGATGGAGTTTGGGTGGCATGTACAGACTTGCTTTGTCGCTGTCAGCTTGGCCAACCAGAACCTCAAACATCATTGGTCATTTTCATTTACTTTCTATTGTTTATTCCTTTCAGCAATCTCATTGGAACACTTTTTTTTGTTCGGTGCAGGGGCAATGTCTCTGTGTGCGTTTACTTTGGTGTATGTATGTGCGTATAAGCTTCAGTAAAGGCTGCTCCAGAGAGGGTGGAGAGAACTGTCTTTAATATTGTGGTTTGAAATGGCTCGACAAATTGGTCACAGACAGTGAGGCAAGGGAGAGAGAAAATGTGCCCTAGAAACAGACCACTGGCGTTGAGGGGAGAGAGAGAACCAGAGGTTGCGGGATGACTGAGAGGAGAGGTTAACATGATTTTTGAATAACCTATTGACAAAATAATGTGTGTGTCCCGGCAGGTCTGCAGGAGGCATTCGATAAGGACTGGCAGGCCGGTAGGATCACTCAGGGGAACTACAAGAACGGTTCTGACGATGGTGTCCTGGCCTACAAACTCCTGGTGCAGACTGGCCGCAGGGATAAGCCAGTCGACATCAACCTGGTAAGAGTCCATCTCACTTGAGTAAGATCAGATACATCTCAATGCATCTCCAGTTTTCATAGATTGAATCCCATGATTCTCAGAGAGATGATTGAGGCAGTCTCACCTATATCCAGATTATCCACTCTTACTGAAGAGCACATTACTTTTTACAAAGAAACATATTGACTGATTACGCAGGTCACCCAGTGGAGTTCACAACCAAAACTAACTAACTTTTATTTATGGGCTTACCAAATAAGCTTGGTTATTTTATTATTTTATTTTATTTTATTTTGTTTTAGTTGAGATCTATCTATCATATTAAGTAATAATAATAATAATAATAATAAAAGATTATATTATAGAAAATAATTATATTAATAATTAATATTAATATCTACTTATTCATTTTATTGTGTAATACAAGATTTCTAATATTTATTATTAATGTTATATACATTCTGAAATTATTGTTGATAATAATACTAATAACATTGTAGTATTATTATTTTTTTACTATTGAACATCCCCATCCCCATCCCTTTTTTTATATTGAGACAGTAAAGTGGCCTGGCCTTTTCTGTTACTTCCTGGTTGACATGATCATCATGTTTATGTGAATCTCTGGTTGTGTGTGTAATTCTGGAGATGACGGAGGGATGCTTGGCTAGATATGTGTTTAGCATCAGGGTTTATAACTATGCATAGGAACCACACCTGGCTTCTGAATGTCCGTCTGTGTCTGTCCTCGTTCTCTCTCTCTCTCTTTCTCTCTCTGATTGCTTTACCAAGAAGAGGAATTTAAAGCTCTCGATGGGGCCGCAACTTGCCTCTGAAAAAGCAATTAAGCCTTCATTTAAACCATTTGTTCCAGTTTCTTGCTGCAGGCCTAAAGCTCAGCCTATACAACCTTTTCAGGACTCCTTTAGAGGGGCCTTGTCAAGAAAGAAACCACTGCATGTACACACACACACCGGCAAAAAAATATAACAGGTTAACACATTAACAGTTTCCAGTTGCTACCCAGTATGAAATGTCAGGCAAGAGGAGAGCAAAAATATGAAAAATACAAAGCATACCACATGCCAGAGGGACTAGAGGGTGGGGAGGTGTGTGTGTTTGAGAGTGTGTCATCTTGTCGGGTAATTGGCAATGCACACATAAGACCAGAAATGATTTGCATTTTTGTTGTATTCAAGTGGTCATTATTGTGCTGAACCATTGCCAGCTGAATGGGAAAGAAAAGCCAGTCGATCTGTGTTGGTGTGCGGCCCCGTGATGTCATTTCCCCTGCCTGTGAGGGAAGAGGGGCGGCAGTGGGCCAGGAGGCCGCCAGCTTTGCACTGTGTGCTTCCCGTGACAGCTTGAAGACATACAGTTGTTGCGCATCCTGCTGCTTAATGCAATCCAGATCTTTGGAATCCAAGTCCGCTTTTTTCTCTCCCGCCTCTCGCTTATTCCCTTCTCTTGGAAGTGCTGCCATGTCCCCTTTCAGTGTGTACAGAGGCCGAAATCACATGCTGCCTGTCCTTTGGTCACCTTAAAACTTGTTCTAATTTTTCCTTGAGGAATTTTTTTCTTCATCTGATTGAAATGTTTTTTTTTTTTTAAATATTGATTCATTTGAAAAATATATTAAACAGAAAATTAATACAAAATTAACTTTTTATTTTATATATTTGTTTTATTAAATTGAAATTCCTGTCTCAATTTTTCTTACAAGTCTACATTTTTATTTTAGATTTTTTTTGTAATTAAATTACATTTAATTTTTGTTATTAAATTGAAAGTCATTTTTCCCATTATCTAATATATATTTTTTATTTGTGATTATTACAATAAATTACTATAGTAACAGCAAAGGTACAACATTAAAATGGGGGGGGAAATATACACACACACACGGATGGATGGATGGATGGATAGATAGATAGATAGATAGATAGATAGATAGATAGATAGATAGATAGATAGATAGATAGATAGATAGATAGATAGATAGATAGATAGATAGATAGATGGACGGATGGATGGATAGATGGATGGATAGATGGATGGATGATAGATAGACAGACACAGACAGATAGTTAGATGGATAGACAGACAGACAGACAGACAGACAGACAGACAGACAGATAGATAGATAGATAGATAGATAGATAGATGGATGGATGGATGGATGGATGGATGGATAGACAGATAGATAGATGGATGGATAGACAGATAGATAGATGGATGGATAGACAGATAGATAGATGGATGGATAGACAGACAGATAGATGGACGGATGGACGGACAGATAGCTGGATGGATGGATGGATGGATGGATGGATGGATGGATGGATGGATGGATGGATGGATGGATGGATGGATAGATAGATTGATTGATTACAAATTTAGAGGTAACAAATGAATAAACCATGGCAGGAAATTATTACAAATCACTCTTCACTTTAAAACAATTCTTTTAAAGTTTGGGCTGTATCCAACAGATAATAGTATGTCATCTAGCCTCATTGCAATTCTAAACAGGCTGATATAGAATGAGAGCATCCACAATCCTTCCACGTCATATATCAGGTTTATCCTTTTTTTTTTTTTTTTTTTTTTGTTCCTTTCAGGTAGTTTTACTTGTTTTTAATTTTTACTTTTACTGAGTAGCATTTTAGGTCATTGTGCTATCAAAAACCCTATTTTGCCTTCATGGCAGGAGCCCTCTGTGGCGCCGGGCATTGTGGGTATCCATAGGGGTCAGGAGAAGCAAGTGTTTGCAACATTTGTACAGATGTTGTGTTATTTTTATAGCTCTCCTCCATTTGCTGGGTGGCATTTCCTCCAGTGTTAACAGCAAGGTTAACTGCACACAGACGCGCTCAGGGACTCCGGCCAATTTTTTTATTGTTACACTAACTCAAGCAATTTTTCTCTCACTCACTCTCATTTCCACCACACACCCTGACCCCCCCCCAAACACACACACACACACTGACCCCCAACTCCTGACTGGGAGACTGTAGATTTATTTTCTCGAGAAGCATGTATGGCATTGAGTGTGATGCTGTAATGACTTTGCCTTCACAGGAGGTAGCTAGCATAGCGCTAGGCGAGAAGCAGAGATTACTGCAGTGCTGGTGGGCATTCACAATGCTCGATTATATAGCACATGCATTGGTGTATCTGCTTTTTATAGAAATAGTTAATGTTAGCAGACAAACCGTGTTGATTGAAGATTTTCTAATTTTACATTTTCTTTTTTTTTCTTTTTCTTTTTTTATCACTAGCTAACCAAGCAGCGGTTGGTGGGTGCCAATGGAATCATCAACCCAAACGCCTTCTATATTTATTTATCTGCCTGGGTGAGCAATGACCCGGTGGCCTACGCTGCATCCCAGGCCAACATCCGTCCTCACCCTCCTGAGTGGCTCCATGACAGGACAGACTCAATTCCTGTCAGCAGACTCAACAGTGAGTATTTTCTTATTCATTTATCACCAGTCCAAGGGGCCAAAAACATTACAATTAGTCGATGCGACCAACTTGCCTTGTGAGCACACTAATTTCATCCCAAGCAGCAGCAGATGGCATTAATGCATTACTTACCAAGGTTACTTAGACATCTTAAACCTGTGAATAAATCTGCTGTCATTTTGTGGATTTTCCTTTAATCAGGTCTTATTTGTTAGGATATACATTTTTTGTGGTAAATGATTAAGTCAACATGAAATGGCATTTACAGCACATTTTACATCCGTAACGTTACCTATTTCATAGTAAAACAGGATATTCAAAATAAAATATAGCATATTTATCGTATGTACAATGTTGGGTGTAGCTCATTAATAAGTATTTAATTACTTTTCCCTTGAAAAAATGTGACCCGTGCTGTCAAAATTAGGCTAATTTCAAGCTACAGGCAAAACAAGTGAAAAATTTTGGTAGAATTTGAGGTTTTCACAAAAATGAGTTCATTAAGCCCTAGTCTAGCGATCCCAATGCTTCAAATAGCAATTAAACATCTGAAAGTATCTTTATTTGTATGTTTTTTGAGAGTACCTTTCCTTTGTCCATGAAAAATGCAGTTTTTCTCTGCTCGCTTCTGGATGACTGGCGCTTCCCTCAGCACAAGTTTGATATCGTTGTAAAGCGCAGCATTCCAACTTTATGAATATTCATAGCAAATACTCGATGGCACGAGTCTGAACCAGTGAAATGTGATTTTCAAACTCATGCTGATGTAAACAAAATGATCTTACTTACACTGACCGACAGATCTGAAGCGCGCACAAAGACGCAGCGATCACGATAAACACACATACACAGAATTACAGTAATTCAAAAATATCTGTCTTGGCGAGTATTCACTCAAAAATGGATCTGTTTTGACTTGAAATTTTGTGGTATTACCAAGGTTTGGTTGCTAGGTCATTTTTTTGTCTTGATTCCAACAAATCGTACATCATTTTACAAGGTTTTTAATAGAGAATATAATATATAAAATAATAATAACTCATTTTTGCTGTGCCTCCACGAACAGGGTTGAGAAACACTAGTCTAATGTATGTAAAACTGTGTTTTTAATGTAACCTCTATTTAATTACTTTGGTCAGTTCAAGAATAATTTATGCAATTTTATATTGTTCAACTGGTCGAGGTTGATATGGGATTTAGAAAGTAATTAGAAATAAGTAATGCAATACTTTTTAGAGAAAGTAATTAGTACAGTAATCTATTTACACTGTTGAAGATGTAATTAGTAGCTAGTAACTAATTACCAAATTATGGCTTACCAAATTAGAAGGCTTGGTGACATCATTTTTATTTTAATTTTATTCTTTAAACAAGCAATGATGAGTTGTTTCTCATTAATTATTTTATTTAAATTTTATTCATTTATATATAAATATAAAAAAAGTAATAAAAAAAATCATCAGTGCATGTTTAAAATAAATAAATAGATTTGAAACCTGCATTGTATTGTTGGAGTATATGATTAAATGTATTCTGTTACAAAGGAAGTTTGATATTTGGTTGATAATGGTCAACTGAGGTTTTCCAAAACGAATGACTTGTGTATCGTTTACAAAGTTCAGACAGCGAAAGTGGGTTTATTCAATTTGTAGTCATATTTTTAAAGTTAACAGCGGCTGCGTGAGCTTGTGTACATTGTGTGTGTGCTGTACACAGTGGGCGCTCCTGGGAAATGTGACTGGATAACAAGCTGAAACGGCCTCTCCGAGTCGGAGCCCCCACAGCAGGCTGGCAGACGTCCAACTCCCGTCCTGATGGAAATTTATAGTGGAGATTATAACGGGGCAAAAGCATGTTTAGCAAGTGGTCCTGCCTGACCCTTCAGGCACAGGAACACACACTCAGATATTCCCTCCCTTCCACCCACACGCCCTTCACAGACGCTCTCACACACACCTCCGGAGCGCTAGTCATTCTGGGTCACATTCTTCTGATTTTATTTGTGGTTTTAAGACTGCCGCTTATCCAAGTCCAGTAGCCGGAGTGATGACTCATTCCAGGCCTGCTGCTGAAAGCCCTGCAGTGCACACAAGCTTTGATGACAGGTGATAACTGTCAGCATGAATTTGGCAATACTCAAACATCTGATGGTCGTTCGTGTGTGTGTGTTCTTTCCGGAGAGGAGCGGTGGGATATTTCAGTGCAGATTTTTGACAACATAATTACAGCAGATCATCGTCAGGATTGACACTCGGCTGCATGTCGAGATTTGATAGCTGGTAATTTAGCCCTCTTTTCCTCCTGGGGCGGTGAAGAAATCGACATGTTTAATAGGTGCAGTCTGTCACTTTGAGAACGCCAGACATCCTTTATGCTAACTACGACTCCACCAGATCATGTGGCTTGTTGTAAAAGTAAAATTTACTACTAATTATCTCATTTGTATGGACCTCTTTGTCTTTGCAGTTCCTGCTGCTGAGCCCATCGAATATGCACAGTTTCCCTTCTACCTCAACGGGCTTCGTGAGACGCCACAGTTTGTGGAGGCCATCGAGAGTGTCCGTGCCATCTGCAGCAACTACAGCCGTCAGGGCCTGCCCAGCTACCCCAATGGCTACCCCTTCCTCTTCTGGGAGCAGTACGTAGGCCTGCGTCACTGGCTCCTGCTGTCCATCAGCGTTGTGCTGGCCTGCACTTTTCTAGTGTGCGCCGTCTTCCTGCTCAACCCCTGGACTGCGGGAATCATAGTAAGTTTCTTCTTAAGATGTGTCAGGGTTTTGTGTACATGTACATCCATCACAGACTTGGCTCTATCTGTGTATGTACATTCAAGGCCTGTAAAAACCAAGTCTGAATTTTTGGCATGAAACAGAACATTTCTATGAACTCCTTCATACTCTGAAATATCCACTGCAGTTATCTGTTGTTGTTTTTTTAGTTGGAAGTCTAGTTCGGTTTTTTTAAATTGTTTGCATGTCAAAAAAAATTAATTCATGTATCTAAACACTTTTTAGAGACATCAGACTCTGTATAAGTAGTTTTTGCACATATCTATTAAAAATATTTGCAAATATTGTTTACTTTCGTGGCATTTAGTCACACTGGACTTGGTGTGAACAGGTCTTATATAGATATAAATATATAGATAACTAAATAAAACATTTCATGCTGCATATGTGTTTTTATTTTTATTTTCATCAATAATAACTCTCTCGAAATACAACCTTTTAAAATATTATACTCTTGTTTTAAAGTAAATAGAAACATTAAAATATTTTTTCAGTTATTCAACAGTACATGCATCATAGGGTTAAATTTAATGCACATTTTTTAAATTCTTTATATTCATAAATTATCATCCATTAATATCTATTTACTCAGAGTTTTTTTTTTTTTTTTCAAAAATGAAAGGTAATTGGGACTCTTTTTTGCAATTGTGCATTTTATATTTCACAATGGTAACTTTATAGTTAATATCTATTAAAATTGTGACCTTTAGATTTCAAAATTGCAACTGTTTGCAACCTTTAAAACACTGTTGCACGTATTTCTCCTAGTTGTCTCAAAATTGAGTATATTTTACAATTGCAACTTTAATTTAGATCTCATAAAAAAAAATTTAAATATCGGCATCTGCCGATAAGTTTCTGTTTGGCCGATGTGTTGGAAACGGGACTTTAATTTTGACGGCCCTGAGAACGGCAGCACCTGAGCACACAGTGCTCCCATTCTTCATCTTCATTGGTCTCTTTAACAGTCTGTCTAATATGTTACTAGATAGAACTGTTAAACAAAGAAAGTACACTGTATACGAAAAAGTATTAGGGCTCATTCACACAGAACGTGTCTTTGAAAATAATCGCACTGGCTATGGCCTCCTCTGCCATGTTGCCATCAAATAAAACAATTGCCATGTCAACTTGCTACTGTAAACAGAAGCTTGCAACGCTTGCCCCGCCTCCGAGTTCTTCTGATTGGTCCACTGTTTTGGAACTGACATTGATGAGTGCCGCGGTGTGTAAAAGTTGAAATTCTTTTAACTTGACACGGCATCTTAAAAACGCTGCGCTCATGTGCGAGGCGCTACAAAAGACGTGAGACGCGAAAAGTCATACTTGTCCGTCTAGTGCATGTTTACATAAAAAAACAATGGAAAAGTAGCGCATTAAAATAGAAAAATGCGTTCTGTGTGAACGGCCCTTAAAGCGTTTGCTTTTATATTATTAGTAACAGAGAGGCAAACACTATAATACTTTCTCATTTACCGTCAGCATTCAGCAAATACTCATTTATATCATTGAAACAAATCTTTGAATATCTAATAAACACTTAGTTTCACAAACCTTGCAGTTTTACTCAAATTGAATACGGACAGGAGAGATGTCTTTTTAATTAATTTTCAAATTATTTATTTCTAATTTATTAAATATTAATTCAAATAAATATTAAGTGTGTAAACAAGCTTTTTACAATGTCCTCTTCGTTATTCTGTGAAGGACTGTGATGTACAAGAGGTTTGGAAGTAATTAAATGTGCACAATTTAGAGCAAGACAGGGGAGGGTAGGCAGGAATAGCTGAAGAGAAACTGTGTTTTTACAGCCCTGCTCTTTGTGTTTATCTTATACTGTCAGAGCCAGTTTGTTTAGTCTACATAAGGGCTTTTTGAGATATTTCTCTAAAATAAATGGGGAAATGAGAGGTTACCACAGCAACTATATCACTCCACATATAAAATAGACTTGCTGTTCCTGCTGAAATGTGCACGTATGTAACATTTATGTTATTCATGGGGCCTAACTTTCTTTCCCACACTCTGTCAGCCACTTTTTGATGGTTTCTTTTTTATTAGGGGCAGTGTTTAAGCCATCTGACTGATCCAACTCTGTCTGACAGGATAGCAGCTTCATCCTTTTGCTTTACTGGACACTTGAAAGGGAAAGTTATAGCCCTGCTTCAGCTTTTACCATTGCGCTTTTGTCCCAGACCACCAGCGGCCCCCTTAAACTCCATACATCCCCACTTCCGCAATGCTAGACCCCCCCCCTTTTTTTTTATTTGCAAACCCTCCCAGCCCCCAAACTCCCCTCTGTTGGCCCTCTTTCTGTCCTCTTCATTCCTCTTCAAAGGCAGCTGGGCCCCCCAGTAACCCAAGACTCATCAGCTGATTATGGCATTTACTTCACCAGTTCATAGCCCGAGTTCAGCTTCATATGAAAGCGTCGCAAAAGAGCCCGTCTGAAGAGCAGATATTTTCCCACATTCCACAGCGCTTTATCTAAGCTGACCCATCTAACCCGAGCTGTACTTTACTTTAATCTATGTAAAGTATGGCTCCTTGTGTTTTAGGAAACAACTAGCATGATGGATTTATGTTTGCCGGTCCTCTCCAACAGGTGTTGGTGCTGTCTTTGATGACGGTGGAGCTGTTCGGCATGATGGGATTGATCGGCATCAAGCTCAGCGCTGTGCCCGTCGTCATCCTCATCGCTTCTGTTGGCATCGGTGTGGAGTTCACCGTCCACGTGGCACTGGTGAGTTCATGCGCTAGTCATAATTGTGACTATTTCTCACAATTGCATCTTTTTATCTTACAACTGCAACTATATATAGCTAGTGCACTCATAATTTATTAGTCTGGGTGATTCATCTTCATCATATTTGTCATGTTTCTCAGGCGTTCCTCACAGCCATCGGGGATAGAAACAAACGAGCCATTCTAGCGCTTGAGCACATGTTTGCCCCAGTGTTGGATGGAGCGTTTTCCACCCTGTTAGGAGTCTTGATGTTGGCAGGGTCAGAGTTCGACTTCATAGTCAGGTAAAGACTGCAGACTTGTATTTTGAATCCTTTTCTGCTGTATAGATTGTAGTACATTTGATGTACTTCAAGATGGGATAGCTGTGTTAATCAAAGTAAAGGGTTAGTTCACCCAAAAATGAAAAAATTGTCATCAATTACTCAACCTCATGTCTTTCCAAACCCTGAAAAATGCTTTCACTCATTTTCGAAACACAAATGAAGATATTTTAGATGAAATCTGAGATTTATATCGCTCCACTGACTGTCCACAAAGTTCATAGAAAGCTCTTAAAACTAATCCATATGAATTGAGGGGTTTAGTCCAAATTTTATGAAGAGATATGATTGCTTTATATCATGAACAGATTGAATTTAGGCTTTTATTCACATATAAACATTAATCAGCAAACATAAACAGAATCTTACTTGCTTGACGCATGAGAACAAACCTCATTGGTTCGTGTAGAAGCTCAAATGTGCTGCTTAACACCCGAGAAAGAGCCTCATTGGTTCTCACACATCAAGCAAGCTGTTTATGTTTATGAATAAACATTCTTCAGAAGACTTGAACAGAAACTGATTAACATAGAAAAGATCGCTTTTATCACTTTTGTCTCTTTTGTCACATCACGCCTGGTTAGTACACGGTATAAATGTTTTCCTAACTCTCTTCTCAGTCTTAACCAACCTCCCTTCAAGTTCTATATGATCATGTCTCTTCAGAAGACTTGAATTAAACCCATTCGATTCATATGGATTTCTTTTACGATTTCCTTATGAACTTTTTGAAGCATCAAAGTTTTGGTGGAATACACTTTCAATGGAGTGATAGAAATCTCTCAGGTTTTATTAAAAACATCTTTACTTGTATTTTGAAGATGAACGCATGACACGAGTGTGGGTAATTGTCATTTTCAGGTGAACAAACACTTTAATATTCATGAGGAGTATATGTTTAACATTCATGAGGAGAATGATTTTGGGCCAGTGAATTTCTTGTGAGGGCATAGCTATCAGGCTATAAATATTTAAGTATAAACATGGAAACCAAGCGAATGACAAAATGTGCTGTTCTTTGCTCATCATAGCTGGTTTGACAGAAGCTGATTAACATAGAAAAGATCGCTTTTATCACTTGTCTCTTTTGTCACATCACGCCTGGTTAGTACACGGTGTAAATGTTTTCCTAACTCTTTCCTCAGTCTTAACCAACTTCCCTTCAAGTTCTACATGAGCACATATCTTTCCTGTCTGTCTTCACAGAGCTTGAGGCTCTCCTGTGTTTACTGTAATCTTTTTTTTCTATGGCCCAGCAAAGACATTTACAAGCTGAGCGCAGAGAGGGCCCGGGGGTTATTTTGCAGCAAGTCGAGGGGTGGAAATGAGGAGTGACACACACTGCTACTTAGAGGATCTAAATCAGTAACTTTGCAGTTGCTTTATGTTTTATGTCCTTTCCGTCCTCAGTTGAGTCCAAACACATACAGTAATTTACTGTTTCTTGGAGTGGTATCGAGACTATCATTGTGCTGAAATTCAAATCACACTTACATCAAACTGAGTCATGGGTGTTTGAGTGGTAAGTTTCTCGGCTGTTTCTTCGGGAGGGAAAGAACAAATGTCTGCAGTAGCTCATTCTTATTAGAGGACTGGAAAACCACCACAGCCCTCCACCCTCAAATCACTCTGGATCTGAAGTAGAATGCCAGAAAAATAATACACACACAAGTTCAGAGCAATCACACACTCTCTCCGCAGACCACATTGGGCCCCAGTCCCTCTCATGGGCTCCCATTGAAACGCAACTACTGTTTTTTCATCAAACAAAACCCCCTGGCCTCCGAAGATATGGAAAAAAACAAAAACGCAGGCTGTATTTTTATAGCCTTGCAGGAATAAATGTTTCCCTGACTTTGCTCTGTCAGGTCCGCTAATGTTTTGAATCCAAACAGATTGGACGTGTTGCTCTGCAAGGTTTCACTAGGGAGAAGTGGCTTTCGAGAACAGCTCTTGGTTCATGGACACTTCACGCGATGTCTCAAAGTTCAAAGTTGAAGAACATAAAACTCTTTTGTTGCTTCAGCCAGTCTGAAGGAATCGCTCTCATCCATGGAAAAGCACACCGGTATAAATCACTCGTCAATACGAACGTTTAGTTTGGAGTCTGTGACTTACCGAGAAGTTCGACCAAGACGATGTTCATTTTTTTATAGTCTGTTGAGTTGTAGCTATTGATCTGTTTGATCTCTCTGCTTGTAAGTTCTGTCTTTCGTGTGGTAGAGCAAGAGCCGGAATCAAACCCAAAAGTGCAATTCAAGGAGCCTTACTTGATGAAATACAGATATAGACTAAAGATCCAAACATTTTTTTCAAACATAAGCCTAAATAATACCAGGCTGGCTTCTCTCTCCACTCTCTCCCCAAACAAGTGGCGTCTGCTTGGTTAAACACTGTGGTAGCTGTTTCCTTGAACCAGACCTACGAAATCTCCTGAACGACATAGATAAAGTGAGTGTGCATAGACAGACACCCAGAACTGTGTTTCTCTAGTGAGAAGCCCACCTTGTGCGGCCATTACAGGACATTGTTTGAGTCTGAGGAGCTGCTTGTAAACCTGGGGAGGCCGAGCAAGAGCAGCATCAGTTATAAATGTGTCTGTGAGTTTAGTCTGAGGCGCAGCTGTGCTGCATACCAGCTGGTGGGCGTTTGCTAATGTACCCACTGTCTCTCCCACACATGCATTCACATATTCATTCCCGTATAAAGTATGTTTTAAATGCATATTTCACACATCCAGTCCCTTTGATATCACTGCAAAAAACATTTTCCAGTAAAAATATTCTAACAAGTTGAATTTACTTGAAGTTATATAAGATAGTAAGTGGTCTTCAGAGAATACATTTATGATGAGAAATTAAGTTATATAATAATATTTTATATATTTATTTGATTTATTTTGTTTATCTGTTAATCTCTTTATATTTTATCTTTATAATTATAAATGTAACATTTTATCTGTGTGTTTATATACATATTTTAAAAAGTTATATTACATTAAATTTTACTAAAATATGTATTTTATAATACATACTATATTATCATTTGCCTCACGCAGTGCAACACATCTCCTTCGCATAGAGTTGATCAGGTTGTTGATTGTGGCCTGTGGAATGTTCAATGGCTGTGCAAAGTTGCTGGATATTGGCAGAAACTGGAAAACGCTGTCATATACGCCGATCCAGAGCATCCCAAACATGCAAGAACTGGGATGTTTTCAGCTTCCAGGAATTGTGTACAGATCCTTGCAACATGAGGCCGTGCATTATCATGCTGCAACATGAGGTGATGGTCGTGGATGAATGGCACAACAATGGGCCTCAGGATCTCGTCACAGTATCTCTATGCATTCAAAATGCCATCAATAAATTGCACCTGTGTTCATTGTCCATAACACACACCTTCCCATACCATAACCCCACCGCCACCATGGGCCACTTGATCCACAACGTTGACATCAGCAAACCACTCACTCACACAGCGCTATACACGCTGTCTGCCATCTGCCCTGTACAGTGAAAACCGGGATTCATCCGTGAAGAGAATGCCAGACGCCATCGAACGATCTTGGAGGTGAAAATACTTGATGTGGAAGTCCTGGGCTGGTGTGGTTACACGTGGTCTACGGTTGTGAGGCCGGTTGGATGTACTGCCAAATTCTCTGAAACGCCTTTGGAGACGGCTTATGGTAGAGAAATGAACATTCAATGCACGGGCAACAGCTCTGGTGGGCATTCCTGCAGTCAGCATGCCAATTGCACGCTCCCTCAAAACTTACGACATCTGTGGCATTGTGCTGTGTGATAAAACTGCACATTTTAGAGTGGCCTTTCATTGTGGCCAGCCTAAGGCACACCTGTGCATTAATCATGCTGTCTAATCAGCATCTTGATATGCCACACCTGTGAGGTGGATGGATTATCTCGGCAAAGGAGAAGTGCTCACTAACACAGATTTAGACAGATTTGTGAACAATATTTGAGAGAAATAGGCTTTTTGTGTACATAGAAAACGTCTAAAAGTTCAGCTCATGAAAAATGGGGGCATTTATGTGTTGCATTTATAATTTTGTTCAGTGTGTGTGTGTGTATATATATATACATATATATATAGGCGTCTGAAATATTAAACTAAGTGCAATGTAGTGTTTTTTTGATACATATCGATACTGAAATATCTGAAACTCTTCCAATACTCATTTTCCGCAGAACAGATACACAATACCAGCTGCACTTTCTCGCTCTCATCTCTCCGACAGTGAGTTGACACACAAACCTGCCTATCCTCACTCACTCGTTTCATTTGCTCCCGGAGATTTTTGTTTCTCACACCCAAAGTGCGTGCACAGAAATCAGCCTCTCAGTACTAAATTGAGTTCTTATGCACTTAAACAGTCAAATACACACAAAATAATGTCAAAATGCTAGTCTTGGTGAGTATTCACATAAACACAGTCAGTTATGTATCAAGTGAATGTAAACAGTTGAGAAAGGAAACGCATGTGTAAAAGTCTATGGATCCGTGCGTCAGGTCTTAAAAGTGACAGCAGCCTGCTGCCAAATTATCAGATAAAATTAAAAATATCTATACGGCAGTTTTTCCCCATGGTATCAATGTTGGAATAGTGGCCGGTGAAAATGCTGAGTGGCTAGTAACTTTGGAAAACCACTAGCCACAGTGGCTGTTGGGCAAAAAAGTTAATGTCAAGCCCTGTATGTATGTGTGTGTGTGTGTGTGTGTGTGTGTATGTGTGTATATATATGTGTATATATATATATACATTCATACACACACACACATATATATATTATGAAAAGAGACATTATGTTCTCTCACAGTTCAGCTCAAGTAAATTTGTCTTGTTTTAAAGGCACAATATGTAAGATTTTTGGATTAAAATATCCAAAAACTACTAGAACAATGTTATATATTTTGTTGGCTTATGTACTTACATTATCCCAAATGTTTCCAAGAATGTTTAAATCCAGAGAAATAAGCAATTTTAACCAGAACACGGACCGTATCCGTGCGACGCCTATCAATGACATCATATCGGTGTTACCCTCGGTTTCTGGTTTTATTTTGTAGTACCCATGGAAACGCCAAAGACGCTTGAATATATTATGTTTTATTAGACAAGGGAACAACTGTTAGGATACATTTATAGTCAGTAAACTAATTATTGTTATATAGCTCAACACGTTTAATCTTATTGTTTGAATCTTGTTTTCTTGATTTTCCACGACTGCATGTTTTCACCATGTTCCAGAGAAAAACACTGTTTTGTCAAGTGGTTAACATAGCATAATCAGATGCAGCTTTATTTTTAGTAACAGTAATACAGCATTTTCATTTTCAAATTATAAAGAAAATATCAAGAAAAAAGTATGTGTCCTCTTGTCCCAGGGACAAGATGGCAGCTGCAATTTGAGCCGCAGCAATTTACACAGATGCATTGCTGAAGTAGTGAAGGAAGGAAAGCTGGCCATAATGAAGAAGAGAGAAAGAGCGAGGGAGCGAAGAAGGACAGGAGGGAGGGATTTGTCGAGGAGATTGGGGGGTCTTACCTGATACTCTAGAGATTTAATTAGAGCAGGGGATTGTAAAAGGCAAGGAAATTTCACAGGGGCTTAGCATAGAAAGAGTGATAGAGAAAGAAAGAGAGGGAAAAGTGAATGCGCTTGAGGCCAGGCAAGAGGGGCCTGTAGTCTTTCCTCTCGTCTCTTCCTCCTAGGCTAAATTGTTTAAATTCTATACCGTTCACTTCATTTGTTTGCTTCTGCGTTCTTTTTTTAAAGAGCGAGAGAGGCCCCTGTCCCTTTGTGCTTTGCCTCTCTTCTCTCGCAAGCCTGTACTCCACATTCCTTCCCGTTTTGCTTTTCCCTATGTTTGCTTGTACTCCACTCACCCCTAGAAAAAAGAGAAAAAAAACTCTTTTTCCTTCCCTATTTTCCATGCTTTAGAATTAACCAACTAATTATGTCCTCTGCTTCTCTGTGCTGCTTTCTAAAAGACCTCTTTGGAGACTTTCTCTGGCACAAGGTAATTTTGTTTAAAACCAAACCCGACTAAAGTCTTTTTGTGTGCGAATGTTTGTTAGAATGTGCCTTAGTGACCTTTGCTCTGTGCTTGAATCATAGCAGTAAAGTTCCTTTTTATTCTAATGACTGCTTTTTGCTGTGTATTTACAGGTATTTCTTTGCTGTTTTGGCCATCCTAACAGTATTAGGGGTCCTGAATGGACTGGTGCTGCTCCCAGTCTTGTTGTCCTACTTTGGCCCTTATCCTGAGGTAAGAGGATTTCTCCCGTTAAGTTATCCTGCATAACGCCTTCACATACCATACATAGTGCTATGCAGAGCTATACTCCGTTTAGCTTTTTCTAAAAGATTGACCAAAATATTTATGTTGCCAATATTAGACATTTAGATTACTTTTGCTATCATCTAATGCTCACATAAAGTTAACCCTATAAAACCTACTCTACCATATTTGATACGCAGATTTCCAAGCCCTCTAAATTATCAACAGAACTATAATTGGCAGATATAGAATGAAAACTGATATTTACATGCGTTTTATTGAAAACTGGAGCTATACTGCTATAAATATTTCACTGATTTACATTACAAGCTATCAGGATTTCATACTTTTTGGCCTTATAAATATCAGCAACTTCACCAAATCGCATATTTTACTCCTTGAGTATGAGCTCTATTTTCTTTTATATTATACTATAAAAGCCTGCTTTATCAAATATGATACATAAAAAAAAAATATTTTTCTGACTATTATTTCATATGTCAGGCTTTACAGTGTTCAATTTTAAAAACACATTATAATGTTTTGATGCCTAAATTAACTTGTAGCATAAAAAATGCTTGATTTTAGTTTAATTTGTAATTTATTTAAACAAAATAGCATAGAATTTTAATAACTGCCATTTATCTGTCATTTATCTGTTTATCATTTTTAAGCATGGCTAAACTGTCCAAATATTTTTTTTAGAGCCACTGTAAATATTCAAAACTATGTGATGATGTTAAAGCTTTCAAATATCACTGGACATCTACAAATTTTAGACAGAGCAACTTCTCAGATTTTTATTTTTATTCCCAATACACTTTCAGGTATCTCCAGTGGATGGACGAAGCCGGCTACCCACTCCATCTCCAGAGCCTCCCCCACAGGTGGTCCGCTTCACCACACGGCCCAGTCACACGCCCCCTGGAGCAGGCTCAGCAGACTCCTCAGACTCAGAATACGGTTCCAACACTACTGTGTCTGGCATTAGCCAAGAACTTCAGCAATATGACCTCCAGCCCAACAGGGGGCGATCAGCCAGACTGGAGGAGGTGCAGATTGCCACAGGGGGACGACAAGGCAGTCGTCAAGTTGAACTGACAATGCTTCCTTCTCACTCAGTGAGTAGAGCGTTTATATCTCTATATGTTTTGCATAAAAACAATGAACTGACAGTGTTACAATGTTTTCCACAGGATGACTCTAGACAGCAGCAACCACAGCGGCATTACAGGTCTACCCATCTTCCCAGTTCTCAGGATGCTGGACCTCAGTCATCAAAGCGATACTGTAGCAGGGACCCTAAGAGGGACCTTGGGAGTGGACACCCGCCCCCCCCTCACAGGCCGCGCATGGATGCTTTTGAAACCGCTACTGAGCCAGGTGGCCGTTCGGGCCCCAACCACCGGGAACGTTCAGGGGCCCATCGCCCCCGTTCCCACAACCCCTACTCTCACCCTTCCCATCCGTCCACAGGCCCTCCCTACTGTCAGCCCATCACAACGGTGACGGCCTCAGCCTCGGTGACGGTCGCCGTTCATCCAGGGATGCCCGGCCAGAGCCCTGCCTACCCGTCCTACCCCTCCAATGACAGCTACCACACTTCAGAAGATGTCTACACTGACCCTCACTTCTCCGACCCTCACGTGCCCTTTGACGAGAGCAACGACAGCTCAAAAGCGGAGGGCATGGAGCTGCAGGATCTAGAATATGACACTCCCAATGTCTGCCACACAAGACCCTCCAGCTAAGGTTAGTCTGAGAGAATTCTTATAAATTTAAGTAAAACGGTCCACATCAAATCAGCAGTTGTATGCACTCTGTGAATAAATAGGGCTGTCATATTAATTAAAAATAATTAAAATGCATAAATTAAAAAAAAAGAAATTAATACTTTGATTCAGTAATACTGTTCTTTTGAACTTTCTATTCATCATGGTTTCCACGAAAATATTAAGTTAGTTCTATTTGTACAGCACTTTTCAAAATACAATTTTTTTTTAAATGCAGCTTTACAGAAAGCCATGATGTTATCATATAATGTTTATATTTAAATATCTTCTTATAGTTGCATTTAGCAGATTAGAGCTGATGTTAAGCATTAGAGAGATATTAAGCAGCACAGCTGTTTTCAACATTGATGATAATAATAAGAAATGCTTTTTGAGCACCAAATCATCATATTAGAATGGTTTCTGAAGGATCATGTGCCACTAAAGGCTGGAGTAATGATGCTGAAAATTCAGCTTTGGCATCACAGGAATAAATTACATTTTAAAATATATTCAAACAGTTATTTTTAATTGTAATAATATTTCACAATATTACTGTTTTACTGTATTTTTGATCAAATAAATGTAGCCCTGAGCATTAGAGACTTCTTTCAGAAAGCATTAAACATATTTTTAATGAAATTACATATATAATATATAGTCAAAATGTGTTTTTAATTGCATTACTTATTTAACACGTAATTGTTTATAATAGAATTAGCCAATTAAATTGACAGTCCCAATAAAAACGATTGCTAATAATAACACTTTTCTATCTGATTCAGTTATGTAGACTTAAGGTCCTTGCACACTGAGTCTGAAATTTTCTTATGTATTTTTTCATATTTGTCATCCTAAAAATTTGTCATGCACAGAAACCTTGCACACTGAGTCTGATGTGTATTAATTAATCCATTGCGAAAAAATTAGCAAAACAATACAAAATGGAGTCTTCAAACAGTGAGGACGTTTTTTTTTTGTTTTTTTTTCCCTCTCTCTTCTTAAAAAGAGAAAAAGAAAGAGGAAATATTGGGTCTATCCAATCCTGAGA